>CM067487.1:25367260-25457373 GCA_034552555.1 Semaprochilodus insignis | reverse complement strand
CTACAAATAATTTAAATTCTTTTTATTTATGCATTTAATTGTAATAGTAATAGTACCAAAACAACATATTAAAGGTTGAAACAGAGAAATTTAATTGTTTTTTAAAAAACAGTAAAAACAGGGAGGGTTTCACTGGTCTTTGCAGGCAAAAAGTCTTCTCAGGCAAATAGTGCAACAGTGTAAAATAAAGAAAGATTTCATCATCTGCACCACATAACATTGTTAAGAGTTTCTTAATAAATCTCTGTATGCAAGGGACAAGCGCCAAAATCAGTACTGGTTGGCTGTGATCTTGGGGCCCCCGGATGGCACTGCATTAAAAACAGACACAATTCTGTAGTGGAAATCACTGTATGGGTCTTGGGAACGCTTCCAAAAATGTTTGTCTGTGAAAGTCTCTGCAACCACAAACACAAGATGAACTCTACCATGCAAACAAGAAACCAAATATGAACAGATCCAGAAATGCTACTGCCTTCTCTGAACCTGAGCTCATTTAAGATGAACTGAGGTGGAGTGGAAAACCGTTCATGGATCTGGCTTGTTATCAGCTTCCATGATGGTATGAGGCTGTATTAGTGCACATGGCATGGGTAACTTGCACATCTGTTTAGCCATTAATGCTGAACTATATACAGGTTTTGGAGCAACATATATTGCCGTCTGTTATATACTGTTATTTCAGCAACACAATGCCAAACCACATTTTGGAGATATTACAGCAGCAGGACTCCATAGTAAAACAGTCTGGGTGCCAAACTGCAGTCCAGACCGGTCACCCATTGAAAACACTTGTTGTAGCTTTGTGGTATAATTGAGCACCTGCAAACCCATATCAAGTAAGAATGGGAAAACATGTCACTTTCAAAACTCCAGCAACTGGTCTCCTTAGTTCATTGTGACTTTCGAGGACGGTTGTTAAAGAAGAGGTGAGGTGATGAACACAGTGGTAAACATGAACGAGTCCCACTTTTTTTTTTAATGGTTTGCAGGCATCAAGTTTAAAATGGCCATATACACTCATCATCAAAAGAATAGTTGCACCCAGAAGGAAGTCTGGGATTGCAGTGCTATTGGGAAGGAAGATAAAGGTTAGACCGATAAATTTAGACTGATATGGGCAATATTTATTGAGCTACACATACAGAAGTAGTGTCTCTCAGTATGGAGTCAGGCCACCATGCTTGCTAATGCAACATGCCAGACGTCTCGGCATGGAGTTGTAGAGGTTCCTAATGGTGTCCTGTGATAATCCATCCCATGCAGCTTGAATATTCTCACACAGTTCCTGCAGATTTTGCCATGGGGGTGGAGATGGAGTGACATCAGGCTTTCTGGACATGTGACACGTGACAACAAACAGTTCATCTTGGTGCTGACCAATGGATTCATTGGTCATCTCCACCAAGACAAAAGCGTGACTCCATTGCAGTTGTTGGCTATGCTGACGTGGTGTTAAGGGCAGTTGTTGTTGCTTGGTCATTCCCGTCCTTGCTTATATCACGTGCATGACCGATTATAAAATTTCAATCATTCGCATGTCTCACAATGTCAAACCTACCCATCAAGTTCATTCCTGTCGGTTGAGTCCTTCTGGTTGCAACTATTTGTGCAACTATTCTTTTGATGATGATTATGACTCCACATCCTGCTATTATATAAAGAACAAATGTGTGTGTATTTGGTGACTGAGCTTGTTTTAGACACTAAACTCTCTTCAGCATAAAGTTTACTGTCATGCTGTTTCCAAATGTGGGTGTATATTGTAACACTATGCGTTTAAGAAGCCTCAGGCTGACTGTGCTTCTCCTCCTGACAGCAGATTTCTCATGCCCTCAGAATGACAGCAGTCAATTGTCGCACAATCCTGACTGAAGTGAATATTCTTGGATAATCTCGGAAGGCATGACGATTGGAAATGCATCATGAAGATCTCCTTTTCTCTCAGAAAGGCAGTTCTATAAAGTGAAAGCATTTTCAAGTACCATAGGAAAAAGCCCACAGTATGTTCTGTATGTTTATATATATATTTCTTTCTCCTGCACCGTTAAAAGAACTGAGAACAGAACTTTCAACTGAGCTGCCACAAGTGTTTACAAGCTGTGTGAAGGTTTTTTTAGAATCTGTTTTTTTGAGAGAAATTTGACAGTGTTATGATGTTCTCACCAGGAGAGGCTTTGAGACAGCACAGCAAGCAGGCACGCAGCGATCCAACAGTTTAGACAGTTTTACTTAGTTTTACACTAATCTTTCAATAGATGTTTGAGCACTTGATTCTTAAAGCTGATTTGTCTCTACACCAAATCCTGAGATGGTGGAGTAGAGGTCTAAGCTCTGAGTACATTTTATTGTAGGACTCAAAATCATGTGCATATTACACAGCTGGGGGTAAAATAGAGGGTGACAGTGTTGGTAAAAGCAAACTCAATCAGAATCCAGTAACATAAGAAACATGAGAGGGAAGCACAGACTAACTAGGAAGGTAGCAAGCCCTACATATACTTTTAAAGACCCACAGATCCTAAATTGTGTTTTCTTTCTAATTAAGTAAATACATATACAAAGTGAGCTCACTGGATAAAAAAAATAAGTATCTTGCGTGTTTAAGGTGGTAGTGACTTCAGGCTCCTGCAGATGGCTTTGCATAAGGATGATCAGGCTTTAAGTACTTGTGGGTTGTGCAACGGAATTCATAGACTGAGAAGAGGTGGTACAGCGCAGTGAATGTGTCATTCAGGGTGTGGAAAATAGCTCTAAAGCAGATGTTAATGATTGGCTAAAAGGAGTGATTGCATTTGGGTGTGCTAAAGGCCATAGTGTGAAGGAAGCAGCTGAATTTGCAGGTGTATGGAAGCGTACAGTCATACAGATCTACCAGCAGTGGCAAAAGTCCCAACCTACAGGAAATTCTCCTCAGAATTGTGCCAGGGTAGTCATTCCCCAAATCTGGCCCAACTGCACAATTCTTTGATGCAAGAGTAGTGGAACATTGATGTGGCCTACATCCATGAACTTGTCCAGTTCATGCCAAATCCAATCACAGCTGCTATTCATGCTTGTGGAGGTATTACACGCTATTAGGTACGTTTCAGTTGCAGGTGACTACTTTTTTGTCCAATTAGCTTATGTCTTTAGACTATGGGAACACCTTCCCATAGTCTAACACATGTCTGCTGTGTTTCATCATATTTCTCTCTTCTCCTTGTAAACTGAAATGTCCTAATCTTGGGTAGCGCTTTTGTAAGCATTTCCTAACAAATCATATCTCTTGCCCCACCCACACAAAACAGTTTCAGGGTTAGAGAAACTTGGTGAGCTAAAGCTAACCCAGTATAACCAAGAGCTGGCAAGCTAGGCCCCCTGTCTGTAGCTTCCTGTTGCCCATTCTTTCATTTATGCACACACCAACACGGTCCATTCGTTTTTTCCATCATTCACCCATTTCCTCGTCTTTTCGGTTGTACATCCATCCATCTGCACATCTGTCAGATCACAGAACATCATCTGTGCTTCGTCCATCCTTTTGTTTATTTGCCTGTCAGTCTACTTGTCTGTTTGTTTGTTCGCACATAGCTTTGTCCATCCTTCTGTTTGTTCATCCGTGACTTTTCTCATCCAGTTAGCATCACATAAAGGCTGAATAATGATTTCAGTTGTGTATGAGTGGCAGAGCAGGCTAGGAGCGTTGGACAGAGAGCTGTCAGTTAAGCTGCTCATTAACCTTGTCCAGGCCTTCTGGACATGTGATGTGTCACAATAAATCGTTCATCTTGTCGCTGACCACGGTGCCTCCACTCATGGATTCGTTGGTCATTATGAGTCACTCCATGACAGTCTTGCAAGTTTGATGTGGTGTTAGGGGGAGTTGTTGTAACAGTCCAATGGTGCTGGGACTGACAGAATGACTCATGGAGGGCACCACTGCTAGCTGAATGTCTGCAATCATGGCTGTTGGGTCAGTCAAGTACAGTGATAAGGCCCGTCCTTGGTTATGTCACATGCAGAGCGGAGCATAAAACTTGAGTCATTCGCATGTCTCACAATGTCAAACCTACCCACCAAGTTTCATTCCTGTTGGTTGGTTCCTTCTGGGTGCAACTATTTGTGCAACTATGTTTTTGGTGAGTGTTGTTTGGGAAGATTTATAAATGACACTCTATAAATGGACTCCAAAAGCAGACATCAATCTTTGTCGCTTCAGACCAGCAAAACATTGTAGTGAGTGGATGACACAATTGGTGACTTGCTGGTATATCACCTGCGATTGAGGGCTGTAGCTGGAATTTTAAAGACTATCCAGTTCAAATACTATTCAGTAAATTCCCTTCTGCGATCTGACATGGATCCTTACATGTATCTTTGTCAAAACGACAAGCAGGACTGTACTGCTTATAAATGCTTTCTTCTCGTGCTCATGTCTTTGTGTCTCAGTACATTTCCAGTTCTTTTCAGGCTTTTTGTCCTTTGCCTCTGAAGCCTGTAGAAAGCTGTCAGTCCAGCTAGAAATGTTTTGTTCTAAAAACATTCTGAAAATATTATTACGTGATTAAAATGTTTAGGTAACATAATCCAAGGTTGTGGGAACGTTCTCTGCCAGCTGGGAGTGAAGTGACCTGGCCTTCTGCAGCAGCGTGAGTCAGGCTGTGAATGGTCTACAGAAACAGCAGGGTTTTGGAATTTAACTAATCAGCATCAGGTGAATACAGTTTAATGAGTCCAGAGCAGAGTGACAGAGTGCATTCCCTGCTGCTTTAGGAGAACAAACACAGCAGGTTAGGAGCAGCAGTCTGCCAGGAGACCATTTGTTTATTTACATCCAAAATAAAAAATCCTCCTGAACAAATGTAGCCTGTTTCTGTTATATGCAAAATTTCTTGGATTGTTTTTGCTGTCTCAGAGATTGATTCTCAGAGTTGATGTTGCCAGTCAGTTGTCTGTTGTAGGATTTATTTCATATATCATTTACAGACTAGTCTTGTGTTTGTTCTGTGCTTAAACTAGTTTCAGATCACCTTTGCAGAGAAACTTAAACTCAAAAACCACTTCATTTCACTACTCCACATGATCGATAGAATGAATGAATAAAGTAAGATATAGCCTTAGTGCTTGCTACATGCCAAACAGTAGCATGTAGCAAAGATGTCTGTGTGCTGAAAGAACATCCACAGATGTTTCTGTTTTTCTTTCCAGTGTAAGAACTTTGGAGGTGTTGAAAAATATCCCTCCAGATTTCTTTGAAAAACTAAAAGCATATCTCCAGGAAATTAATGAAAGCTGTAATAAAGGCAAACAGTGGATCCACTATATAAACAAAAATTATTTTTTCCTTTTTTTTACATAATGAAAAAGCATCAGTGGCTTTTTGCATAGTGCGAATATTTCATGATAAATGGACCAAAAATTGGTCGAAAACTGTTTGGAATAAAATGTCTCTACATTAACTTATATTGTAAAACGTGGTTCGTTTCAACCTAAAACAATTACTTTGATTTGTTACAAGCTATTGAATTAGGTATATTTAACCTAAAAGGGACAGTGAATGAACAATTCTATCAAAGTAAAAACTTGAGTAAAACTTGTTCAGTTGCTTTTAACAAACTGAAGTACTTTTTTAGGTGGCACTATTTACAGTGTACATTAAAAGTTATTCATGTTTTTATATGCTTAGCTATTTTCCAGATGCTGAAAAACGAATAATTGTTATTTAAAGGCTGTGTTGAATGGCAATTAAATAAATGAAAGGTGGTCTCTGACTTTTGCAAAGTACTGTATACTATAGAACATTATTAGCAAATGCTTATTGTTGAAATATCCTGAACATCAATGACGATTTGTATATTTTATTTATAGGTGGCTGCTTTTGGCATTACCAAACAAAACGAATGTATTTTTTTCTAACACTGTATGCTGTGATATTGCATTGCATTGGATTTCCCCTATTGCACTCTTGTAGGAAAAGCTGAGCCTAGCCTTTTCACGCCAGACAATCTTCATACATAGGGAATCCTGTTGTAGCCACTTTTGTAAGGCCAGAGATTTTTCTTGTAGAAAAGCAGAGAGATCCCTGATCTGAAATTTATGTAATTCAGCTCACACTGTGGAGGAGAGAAGAGAACAAAGTGTGAACAACGCCATAGGAAATACAAAATACAATGAGGCTCCATGTCTGAAGAATGGATCTGCACTAAGCTTGAGCTTCAGTGTGCCCATAATGATGAGTGGCGCATTGGATTCTAAAGACAAAAAGTCCTGAAAGTATCACTGTGATTTTTAAAAACAACCGATTAGTTTTGTTTTAAGCTACACCATGCACAGTTTGGGTGTTTGGAGAACTCGCTGGTATAAAAGTGTCGCAATCTATGAAAGGACATTTTGTAACACCGGAACCTTTCGGTACCCATTCCCCAAGCAGATGAATCTGATGATTTCAGGCAAGCTGAAAAAGTATTCAAAGAGAAGTCAGTGAAAACAGCATGCCTTCTGAGAGTGTGTATGAATTATCTACTGTTGTTATCATATTCAGTATAATGTTCATTTAGTTGTTTTTTTCCTGTGAGGCAGGTTTGTGCAAGGCAACTTCACCTGGGGGTCCTGCATGATCTGCAGGGTCATGGGATTTGCGAGTGGGATTCATTTTTAGGAACTGTGGTCATTGTGGGTTAACAATCAACAAATTGCGAGCTCAATTGGTGGAATGGGTTATTATGGCTGGCTGGGCTTGGACCATCATTTTCTGCTTACAGAAGCAACAAATAAATGAATTAGCTCAACACCGAATGTGAAATGTGGAATAAATATAACTGTGGTTATGCCTTTTGATTAGTGGTTCTTTTTTAACCTCATCAAACCTCAGAAAAAATACATGTTGTGAGGCATATTGTGTATCTTAAAAACAGGTCTTGAAGTTACGTTTCTAGTTGGGTATAACACAGTCCAGCAGTGGCGTGGTTGTAAAGAGAATGGAAGGTAACACTTTACATTAAGTGTTGATTAGTTAACATGAAGTAATGCATTATTTAACATGATCTAATACATTAACAATGGTTAACTACAACTTGTTACATGTTTACGTAACATTAGTTAAGCACTGTAACCATTGTTAATGTGTTACTTCATGTTAACTAATGCATTACTTCATGTTAGTTAGTCAACACTTAATGTAAAGTGTTACCAAATGGAAAACTGTACTTACATTGACATCACTTCACAACCCCAACAGCAACCTGTAAGTAGCAGCCATACTGTGTGATTTTATACACTATCCGGCTGGAGCAGATCATCTTAAACTGGAGGTTTCATGGTGAGTAATAACTTTATTTTACTTTGCCTTGTTGTCATGATGAAAATCAAGTAGCTGCTATAGGCAGCTGTAGGTACTAAGTACAGTTCAAGCCAATTAATGTTTTGTGTATACATGTGCATATATATAAAACCTCTCCAACTCATGCATTCTTCGTATTTTTAAGTAAAAGATTTATGATTTTAATTTGGTGAAGAGCTGCTGTGTACATATTTGTTATGTGGCTATCATCCTATCATGTCTAATGAGTAATTTCAGGAATCCAATAAATAATAATGGCTGTTTATATATATATGTATATATATAGCACATTTTCAGTACATTAATACTGAGTAGTGGAAGTTCCTTTTATTTTCCTGTGTGTGTACTGTGACATGTTGTTTCTGAGTGATAATTGTGGTGTCTCAGTGTAAACCAGCCAATCAGATCAGAGCTCATCATATTATTCAAACTGCTTCTGGGCATTTTTCACACCGACCAAAGTCACAGATCTTCTATGTAGACATCAGAGACCAATTTAAAATACTGAATAAATGTGCTCTATAGCACCTTTCAGGCCTGGCTTTTGATCTTACTCTACTGCTCTCTCTTTCCTCTCTCTTGTTTCACCTCTCTCACGAATACTCTCCATTAAACTAAATTCTTAAAAAGCATTTCATTTTCAGGGATTCTGTTGCATGACTTGTGTTGCTGGGACAGACTGCTGATTGAAGGCTGTCTCAGAATGCTTTTACCTCTGGGACCCATTTTGTGACATGTGAGCAGAGATCTGTGAGATATGAAGAATTTTTCTGGCATTCTTTTAGCGTCACACAAAGTAATTGCAAATTCGGGCCATGAACACATATCAGTGCGTGTTGCTGTAGCTTCTTATTAGCAGTCACGCATGGTGTGTGATATGGCCACACTAGTCTTAAAGGCCCATGTCCTATATTTTGTTGTATTTTTTTGGCCTTGAGGTTTATGATATTTATGAGGATTTTGTGATACCAAAACAGTCATAAAACATTTTTACATGACCATTTTCCATCCCCTCTATACCTTAAAATATTCAAGCTCATCTTAACAGGAGGGCCTCAACTGCTATAGGCTGAATAGGTGGTTATATTCAAATATGCTAGTTATGGTGACATCACAAGAACCTATAAGTGGTGTTCCTCAGCCTCTTATCATCTCTACTTATAAAACATCTCATCAAGCTGTGTTGAGCCAGTCTAGGCAAGGTCACAGGTATCACGTAAGTCTTTTAAGCAGTGACCTCATCTGGTGCTTACTTTCTGTGAATTAGGCTTCTAGCTTTGAATCTTTTAAGAAGTTTTCCTCTGTGCTGTGAACATAGTCACGAGACTTCCAAAAAACAATAAGCTCAGGATATGCAAAAAAAACATCCATGATTGCGGTCATTCAGCAAGCAGTGATGCCCTTCATGAGTCATCCTGTTAGTGCCAGCACCATTGGCAGACGACTGCACTTAACACCACGTCAACATCACCAAAGACTGCAATGGTGTCATGCCAGACTGTCATGGAGTGACTCAGAATGGCAGCGGGTCATCTTCAGTGATGAGTCCCACGTTTGTGTTGGTGGAGATGACCAATGAAGCTGTGTGTGGAGGCATCGTCAGTGCCAAGATGAACAGTTTGTTGTGATGCATCACATGTTCAGAAGACCTGGTATTACTACACCTCCACCCCTACGGCACAATCTGCAGGTACTGCGTGAGAATATTCAAGCTCTATGGGGTGGATTATCACAGGACACCATTAGGAACCTCTATAACTCCATGCCAAGACTTCTGGCATGTTGAGTTAGCAAAGACACTGAAAGACACTACTTCTGTATGTGTAGCTCAGAAAATATCGCCCATATCAGTTTAAATTTAATCATCGTTTATTGTTCCTGGGAACCTTTATCTTCCTTCCTAATAGCACTGCAGTCCCACACTTCCTTTGATATAAGTGTATATCAAAATAACAGAAATAATTCTGAATCTAATATCAACCTCTGACTAAATTAGTCTGTCAAATTGGGGGAAAAAACTATATTGTCCAGGAAATTATGTAATCTAAGTGAAAATGTCCTGTATGCCAGGGGTAAATTGTTGGCCTATTGTGAAAGGCAAGGTTCTGATGAAAATCAAATCACCTTGCCTTTACAGGCCTTGTCATGTACACCAGTTCTGCACTGTAAAGAGAAGTAGTGGGGTCGTGGTCAACGCCTCTGCAGTGCACCTCATAAGTGCTATCTGTCCACCGGCTGACAGGCAGGGGCGCTTTGAGCGGTGACACGGCACCAAATAAATGTTTTCATTTGAAAGCATGTACAAAGAGCAGAGTATCTAACCGCACGACAGGTTGACAGAGGCAGAGTAATGGAGCTGCCAGCCGTTCCCCTGTGTTCTTTTAGTACATACCAACACCGAGCAGCAAAAACTCGCTTTCCTAACGAGCCACTCTCAACTAGCCAGGCCCTGGCATTAGAGAGACAGGCAGACAGGAATAACCCAGTATCGCAAGCAGCATTTACTGCATTCAGACTGCAGAGAGTATTACCTTCCTCCCTCTCTGGCTAATAGTGAGCTGAGCTCCTCTTTGGCACATGAACACTGTAATATGATTCACTGGCCAGACCTGGAGGTGCTGTTATGGAGCAAAGCTGCTGTGACACAGATAATCTGATCTTTTTATATGGTCTATTAAATGCCAAGACATCATTTCCTGCCACCGGGCTCAACTATGAGATGTGCTGACAATTTATGCCATCTTCAAATAATTGCTGCGCAGGGAAAACAAAGGAAGAATCAGGCCTTACTGTCTAAATCCAACTGCCACAGATTACATATGAGAACAATCTGATGTTCAAATATTCCTCCCACTCCAGACTTATGTTTTATAAATGTCAAAAAAAAGACTGAGGAGTGTAATGTATTACTTATGAAGGTGCCCATGTAAAAGAAATGATACACTGAAATGAACAAAGTTCAACATAAGAAAGAACAGTATATAGACAGATCAGCCATAGCATTAAAACCACCACCTTGTATCTACACTCATTATCCATTTTATTGGCTCCATTTACCATATAGGTACAGGCTGCAGTCCATCTGATTCTCTGCATACTTTGTTATCCCCCTTTTACCTTGTTCTTCAATGGTCAGGACTCCCACAGGACCACTACATTATAGACTTGCGTTTCCTACTTAGACTTGAGATTCCTACATAGACTTGAGTTTCCTACTTAGACTTGAGTTTTCTACATAGACTTGAGTTTCCTACATAGATTTGAGTTTTCTACATAGACTTGATTTTCCTACATAGACTTGAGTTTCCTACATAACACTTCCATTATAAACAACGAGTTTCAAATTACAAACGTAAAGTTGAGTTTTCAACATATTGTTGAGTGTCCTACATGACACTGGGTTTCTGACATAGCATTGAGTTTCCTACATGACATTGGGTTTCCAGCATAACACTGAGTTTCCAACATAACAAGTTTCCAACATATTGTTAAGTTTCCAACATAATGTTATGTTTCCAACATTGAATTTCCTACATAGCTCTGAATTTCCTACATAGCTCTGAATCTACAACATAAATTTGAGCTTCAAACATAACATTCAGGTTCCTACATAGCTTTGCAACATAATGCTTTCCAACATAATGTTGGGGTTCCTACATAATATTGAATGCTGTACACAGCTTTAATATTCCTACATAGCATTGAGATTCCCATATAAAGCTGATTCTTTGATATAACATTGAGTTTCTTACATAACAGAGTTTCCTACAGAGATTTCTTGAGTTTTCGACATAACATTGTAACATTGATTTTACTACGTAACATATCCAGTTTGCCAGTGTGAAATGTTACATAACACTGGAGAATGTTGTCATAGCTACCAGGTAAGCTAGCAAAAAAATAAAGTGAATTTACCACAGTGCTAATGTTAGCTGAATGACACTGCATGTATGATGTTGCATTTTACATTTATTTCATTTTAGTCCTCATAAGGTCAAATGTGATTCCTGTCAGCATTATAATGATCTTTGCATCTCACAACAGTTGCTATGCCAAAGCACATTTGTAGGCTGAGTATGAACAGGTCAGTTGAATCTTATAATAATCCAGTTCATGTGTTCAAAAGCAGTAGTATCTATTGTCAATCTGTTCAACATTCCTGGTCAGGTAATGTTTGGAGTGGGTCCTAAAGAAATCCATTTCCTTCCTCAGGTGCATTACTTGGCTTTGATATTGAGGGCTCCTCTGCGCTGACCCTTGTTGTCTCCTGTATCTCCATCTGTTGTGGCTTGCTGCACTGCAGTTAGAAGGAAAAGAGAAGGGAAACCTCTGTGTTCAAGGCTGCTCTTTGAACAACAGATGAAAGTGCACGCAGAGGCAGGCTGCTATTACAGCCTTTAGACGTGGAAAAGGCGTTGTGTACACGCTCAGTACCGCACCTGTGCTGTTACACTGTATCGTGTGTCATCTCACAACAGGAGGTTGCAAACATTCTTCTGAGACTCTTCAGTCTCTACTATATCTTTTTCAGTAATTGCCATCATGCGGCTGATACTTATGAGAGCATGTCATGAAAACGTGAGAGTGTTATCTACAAGCTCACTGTGAACTGACAATCATTGCATTCTGGAACATCTAAGAAATGTAATTACTTTGCAAACTGCAAATATGAAATTTCTACCCATGGAGTTCTTTTACTAACGAATGAAGGCATGAGACATGACTGCATACCAGACATTTCAGAAATGAAGATTAGAATTTATTTAACTGACTTGTGATTAACTCTAACTCACTGGGTACTTGACTTAAAGTGTCTTAGATGCTTCTTTGCACAGTTGCATGCAACCATTTCAGATAACATTTCTAAGTAAATCCAACTTTTTTAGGTGCTCCTATAGATCTACCGTCCTGCAGATTTCACCTACAACTTCTGAAGGAAATGATTAGATCCGATCTGATGGATCAGGTGAAATTGAAATCTGCAGGAAGGTGGATCTCCAGGAGCAGGGTTGGTAGCCATATTGAAAAAAATGATTCAATCTTGTACTTCAGTTCCACAAGGATAAGATACATAAAGACAATGCATACTAAAAGAAGATAATATGAATGGCAGTGTGTTATTGTAATATACACTCATCATAAAAAAAGCAGTTGCACTCAAAAGGAAGTGTCAGATTGCAATGCTATTGGGAAGGAAGATAACGGTTAGCAGAAATAATAAATTATGATATATTTAGACTGATATTGGCAACATTTATTGAGCTACACATACAGAAGTAGTGGCATCGGGCTGCCATGTTTGCGTGTTTGTCCTGCGATAATCCATCCCACGTAGCTGGAATATTCTCAAGCAGTCCCTGCAGATTTCACGGTAGGGGTGGAGGTGAAGTGACAACAGGCCTTTTGGACATGTGACAACAAACCGTTGGCGCTGACCTCCACACACGGTATTTTGGGTCGTCTCCACCAAGACAAAAAAAGCAGGACTCGTCACTGAAGATGACCCGCTGCCATTCTGAGTCACTCCATGACAGTTTGGCACAACACCATTGCAGTCTTTGGTGATGTTGACGTGGTGTTAAGGGCAATCACCATAACGGTCTGTGTGCATGTAGTCTTGCATTGTGCAGCCATCTGCCAGTGGTGCTGGCACTAACAGGATCACTGCTCACTGAATGTCCGCAACCGTGGCTGTTGGCTCAGTCAGGTACAGCAATGAGGCCCGTCCATGCTCATGTCACATGCGTGGCAGAGCGTCTCAAAATGTCAAATCTATCCTATGTCAAATTTATCCTGTCGGTTAATTCCTCCTGGGTGCAACTATTTGTGCAACTACTCTTTTGATAATGAGTATATTTAGTTATGTGGAACCGATGTATATATCTGAATCATGAGCGGCCATCACAGGTTCAGTCACACTGACGGCTGTGTTGCGTAATTGCTTTAGACGGTAATATCAGCTTTTTTTTTTCTACTAATTACACAATTTTTGAGCTAGTAGGTAAAAGAGTTATGATTACATTAGCCTTCATACACCATTTACATTCACTAGTAGACCTACAAGATTATAATGCTAATCATTTCTGGTATAATTTAGGATGCTATAGGAAGTGATTTAATTGAAGCCATCTGTGCTTTAATGGACGTAAGACCCATGTCTATCAGAGCTGAAGTGGAACGAAACCCTGATTATAATGGAAGTGTATCTGCTCCATTAGAGGGACGATTGAACAATACTTCAGAAATGTGCATGCTGTGAATTGACCTCTGTGATTATTATAGCAGGCCTGCCATATTTGGTTCCTTCCGGTGCACAGCTCTAAAGAGATTAGCATTTTCCCTCCTCTGAACTCTTTGAATTCTGAACTCTGAATTCAACTCACGAAGGTGTGTTTAATAAGGAAGAAGGCTGAAATCTGCAGAGCTGTGTTCCAGAAGGAACCCACTTTGATACCCCTGATTCACACAGTAACTGCAGTAAACCTGAGCTGTAGCTGACTCTACTTTGCGTAACTAGCGGAGAAAAGTAAGTGATCCCGCTGTCATGCTTTTATTCTCATGGCAAGATACATTGTTATTGCCCTGACAGCTTCACTGACGTTCATTCATTTTCTGTTCCTGATTAGAGCAGCAAGGTTTCTAAGCCAGAACAAATGTCTTGTGGAGGTAAACAGTGACCTCTCGGAGACTTTGAACACGGTGACACAAAAGATAATAAATAAATAAATAAATAACTAAACAATAAAAAACAACCCTGACAGACAAGCGCAAATGTCATCATTAGAATCAAAGACCGTGAGAGGGCTCATGGGCTCATGTTATTCCCCCCGGACAGCCCAAACAGAGACCCAAATCCAGAAATACCGGCTCGGATAAAAGAAGAAAAACAGACCCACTTTCAGAAAAATCCCTCCGAGGGTTAAGTTAGCAGCCTCTCAATTTGGATCTCAAAAAGGCCGGCCCTGCTGGGAACCAAATTAACCGTGCGCGTCTGAAAGAGCCATGTATCATTTCCGTTAATGAACTTATATTGTCTCCAGCTCCCTTTTTGATACAGCCAGTGTGCGAAAAAGCCTGCTTCTTTCTTTGCATTGTTAATAGTGTTTAGATAAAGCCTCTCTCTGGAGACAATGCCCTGATCTATTCAGTCTGACACACTGAGCCGAACTTGTTTATCAGCAGAAAGGACTGGCAAGTCGGCGAGATTGTTCCGTCGTGCATTAATGCATTACTTATAGCAATCTCAAAACTCATGCACCACATTCATATTTGATCAAACAAGCCCAAACAAGTACATTTCAGACTTAAGATGATATGATCTTGGGATAGCTGTGGTATTGGCTGCAAAGGATTCCTGTCACAGTCACTTAAAAAAAATCATGCTTTTATTTCCATGTTCTCTTTGGACTGCTTTAAAATGCTGCCTTGACATGGCAACCCAAACATTTGGATTGATGGATGACGCAGGTGATGGTGATTGTGTTAATTACAGCCTCACGGACAGCTGGGTGGTAAAATGGAAACAATAATTTAGCTTGAAAGGTTGCATAGAAATGTCACATTAACATGGAGTAAAGACTCACTGCAGTTATAGTTAATTAGCCTGGACTCTCTCAAAGGAGAACATGCTTTGCTCCCCCAGCAGAAGGACTGACCAATATTAATGAGGCTTTAATCTTCCAGACTGAGACATAGACCATCTCTTCATTCAAGCTATTCCACCTGCATTATGAGCTTCCAACTAATGATCTGAAAGTGATCCGTGACATATATGTAAACAACGTTATTATTTTTTTAATACTGTAATAATACTGGACACTCACGTCACAGTCCAAATCAGAAAATGTTGGGATGGTATGTTAAATTCAAAGCTAAACACAGTGATATATTATTTCTGAGCTGTAGAACATTGGAAACAATACAATAGCACATTATTTGATGTTCTGCCTCATGAATTGTATTGTTTTTTTGTTTGTTTTTGTCATGCCTGCTGGTTATCCTCTGACCTCCGATCTCCATTTCCCATAACCCATGACCCAGATGACGTCACTGTCACAGGTCCGCCATCTACCAGTCCCGTTCTGTTTTCCAGATCTGTGTCTCCTGAGTATTGATCACACATATCTGTTGTTAATCTAGTCTGTTTGTACAAATACTCCTCTCTCACACTGGTTCATTGCGAAGTATTGCCACACTGTTGCGTACTGAGCGTTATCGATCTTGTTTGTTACTCTGGCTTTGACTTAGTTCTGATTCTCTGGTTTACTCCTCTTGTTTATTCCCTTTGGTACCTCTGCCTGGTCTGATTGTTTGCTTGGTTTGGACTCTTGCCTGTTTACTGACTCTGACTCTGTCTTTGCCCCTTTGTTAAGTCTGGTTTGCTCTTGTAACTGCTGTGTCTGACTACAAATCTGTTAAATAAACCTCGCCTTGATTTTTGCTCAGAAGTCATCACAATCCGTCTGTCCATCAACAGAGTTTTTGTTTTTCCAAAATAAACATATTTAATTTTTTGCAACATATTTAAAAAAAAAAAAAAAAAGTTGAGACATTAAAGCATTTACCACTTTGTAATGTTGCCATCGTTTTTCACAACACGTTTATGGACTCATAAAACGTTTCAGAGTCTCATTCCCTATTGAGGACAGGTTGGAACCGCAGGCAGGCCAGTCCAATACCTGAACCTTCTTCTTCCAAAGTCATGCCTTTGCAATTTGTGCAGAATATGGTTTTGGATTGGCTTGGTGAAATATGCCTGGACCTTCCTGGAAAAGATGTAATCTTTGCAGTAGCATACATTGTTCTGAAATCTCTAGGAACTTTTTGACATAAATGTTGCCATCACAGAAGTTACCTTTGCCAAGGGCACTAACATACTGACCCCATACCATGACAGACCCTGGCTTTTGGACAGTCTGGATGGTCCTTTTTCGTCTTTGGTTCAAAGCACACAGTGTTCATTTCTTCCAAAGAACATGAAATACTGAATTATCTGACCCCAGTACACATTTCCACAGTGTGATAGTCCATCCCAGGTGCCTCTGAGCCCAGAGAAGTTGATGGCGTTTCTGGAGACGGTTAACATAAGGCTTTCTATTGGCACAGTTAAGTTTTAACTGACATTTGTGGATGTAAATGTGTGTATTTAGTGCTTGAAATGTTTGCCCTTGAATAAAAAAAGCCCTTTACACACCAAAATCAGTCCAGACTCTTTGAATCTTTTGAATTAGAGTGTAAAATATCCAAATTATTTTCTATTATTCTCTGAGGAACATTGTTTTCAACTATTTCATTCATTTTGTTGACAAACTGGAGATCCTCTGCACATCTTTACTTCTAAAGAATTTGCCCTTTCTTGCTGCTTTTATACCAAATCATAATTACAATCACATGTTGCCGTCACCTGTTTGAAATCACTTCAGCATTTAATTATTATACCTCATTACTAGCCCAAAACTCCCCCGTCACAACTTTTTTTTCATGTGTGTTGCAGGCTGAAATGATGAATGACGGTATATTTACAAATGAAATGATTTTGACCAGACAAAACATTAAATATCTTGTGTTTGTGGTGTCCGCAATGAAATACTGGTCAAAGTAAATCTTACTACTGAAATTGTGGGAAAATATTTGGGTAGTAACTAGATACATTTATTTAAATATGTGTACTTCAGTAAAAGTTTTCTTATAGTAATAGCTTAACAGTAATAACATTAATAGTTTTACATCTATTCAGGTATATTAGGGAGTTACATTTCAGTTATTCACATTTAGTTATTAATTAAATTTTTGTGTTTAATTGCATTCTGTTTTTCTGTACAAACAAAAAACAAACAAACTAACAAACAAACAAACAAACAAACAAACAAATAAATAAATACAAAACAGAAAAATCAAGCCATACAAACCTTAGTTTCAGGATAGTTACTGGGCTGACAGATGCCTGATTTACTAGGAAGTTTCACTGTAGTTCTACAAGTTATGCAAAACTTAAGTTGTTTTTTTGACCGGATACATTTGCACTTCTACTCATGTTGCTTTACATGAAAGCACTTTTACTCTTACTAGTGTCAGTATTTTACCCAAGTATCAATATGTTCACTTGAGCTTTGCTTTAGGCTACTCCACCCATCACATGCTAAATCACCTGCTTTGAAACAGTCAGGCTGCATCATTTAGTGAGGAGGATGAGGACTTTAGAGCATAATCAACAAAATTACACAAGCACAAAGACAAGTACAGTGAGTTAGGCTTAATTGAGAAGATCGACAGTAGGCCAAAAAGTGTCACCTGTCTGAAGGTGCTAGCTAACGAGGCTGTGAAGCCAGCCAAGCTGTGTTACAAAGCATCCCAATTATATCAGGAAATTTTCAAATGTAAGAGTGAAAGCTACAATCTTTGGACACGACCTCACAGTTCTCAAGGTTCTCAGGCCTGCTCATTAGTCGGCAGGGTGGATTAAAAAAGGAAGACAACTGTACATATTGGCCTAATTTGAGCAGTTGGATTGAATTCAAAAAATGAACCTGTGGGGGTCCATGGATTTATCCAGGTTTTTTCTTCACTGGAAAGGCTCCCTAACTGCCCCAAATTTGAGTTTAGTGGCAGTAAACCAGGATGTATGTATGAGAAAGTATTTCAGACCAGGGTTCTTAATACAACATCTAATATAATAATTTCAAATAAGCATTGAGCAGAATTAGCAAGAACAGCAAAGACCACCACAAACCGTGAAGTGTGGTACCCCTGTAATCAAATCATGGAGAAATAACTGGTCTGTTAAATCATTACTAACCTGATGTTATGAACACTGATGTGGATCACAAAACAGCCGTCTAAAGTACTTGAAACGTGTTGTAGCTTTACAGCATCTAACGCAGTGTTATCAGATGTATTTGTTCGACGTTTGTCTTTGTGTGCTGTACATTTGCCCTGTCAGTCACAGCCACCATCACATTTGAAAGGCTGATATATTGAGAGCATCTGGAAAACTTGCACCATCAACTGGTGCAAAGAAGAAACAACAGTATGTGTCCTTAACAAACATGCTTAATAGTGCTGACCGACATATTGTCTATAGTGGTATACCAACGACATAACTTTACTGATTTACAGTTTTAGTGCTAGTGATAGATAAACTCATATAAATATATGGCACTTGCTGAGTGCCTCAAATTTGTATAAAATAGTGTTTAAAAATCAACATAAAAAACCTATATAAATAGCCCATTTCCAATACAGTGTATGGTTTTCCTAGGTATCATTTTAAGATAAGCTCAGAAGGTTCATTTGGTTTTTCAATAACGCTTAAATTAAAACATAAATTATTATTAGTTTTAATATATCTCCATTATATGTGATTTTCAGTTTTTTGCATAATGTGATCCCAGCAGCTGTCCTTTACTTATGTGTGAAAATATATGACTTTTGGACCAATGGAAATGCCCTAAAAATTGCTTTGAACTAAATCCCTTTTCATAACTTATATTGAAAGTAAAGAATGTTATTTTTGCCCTCTCCTGCACAGGTGGCATTTTGATTATACCAATTTTCCTTTGAACAGTACGATCAGTTAATACACTATATTTCCAAAAGTATTCACTCGCCCATCCAAACCATTGAATTCAGAGGTTCCAATGACTTCCATGGCCACAGGTGTCTAAAGCCAAGCACCTAGACATGCAGACTGCTTCTACAGGCATTAGTGAAAGAATGGGTCGCTCTCACAAGCTCAGTGAATTCCAGTATGGTACCGTGATAGGATGCTACCTGTGCAGCAAGTCCAGTCGTGAAATTTCCTCACTACTCAGTATTCCACAGTCAACTGTCAATGGGATTATAACAAAGTGGAAGCAATTGGCAATGACAGCAACTCCATGTAAAAATGACAGGCCATGTAAAATGACAAAGCGGGGTCAGCGGATGCTGAGGCGCATAATGCGCAGAGGTCGCCAACTTTCTGCAAAGTCAATCGCTACAGACCTCCAAACTTCATGTGGCCTTCAGATTAGCTCAAGAACAGTGCGTAGAGAGCTTCATGGAATGGGTTTCCATGGCCGAGCAGCTGCATCCAAGCCTTACATCACCAAGCGCAATAAAGTCATGGATGAGGGATGGCAATCTGATGGAGGAGTCTGGGTTTGGCAGGAGAACGGTACTTGTCTGACTGCATTGTGTCAAGTTGTTTTTCAGGAGTTGGGCTCGGCCCCTTAGTCCTAGTGAAAGGAACTATTAATGCTTCAGCAGACCAAGAGATTTTGGACAATTTCATGCTCCCAACTTTGTGGGAACAGTTTGGGGATGGCCCCTTCCTGTTCCAACATGATTGCGCATCAATGCACAAAGCAAGGTCCATAAAGACATGGATGAGCTGTGATGAGTTGTGTGATGAGAACTTGTCTGGCCTGCACAGGGTCCTGACTTCAACCCGATAGAACACCTTTGGGATGAATTAGAGTGAAGACTGTGAGCTAGAAGGGGATGGGATGTCACTCAAGCTCATATGCGTGTGAAGGCAGATGAGTGAAAACGTTTGGCAATATAGTGTCTTAAAGGGGAATTTAACTACTATGTACAATGAAATGAATCATTGAGTCAGAATTGTTTCCAGTGGTGGTGATAGAAACCAGACATCTGCAGCATTTAAAGCAACACTGTGTAAACATTTTACCTTCAAACCACCATTATGATGGTACCCTGACTTATAATAAGGAGAACAGCTTCTTTGTCATTGCCACTCCAGACCTGAAACTGATATATTGACTGTTATGTAACTTTGGAGGAACAGGCGCTACGTAAAGCTTTATGGCACCACATTACATACTGAAAGCTATGGGTCTTCAGCAAGCTATAAGCTAGCTTGGTATTCCCAGCATGGACATTAAGTCAGAGGCTGTGAAGACACTGAAGAAGACACTGTCGAAAGAAGCGTGGAAGAGAAAAAGTGTGACCAAGCAAAAGACCAGATAATAGTAAATCTCGGATTTGCTTTTACTGGTCAGTGAGAGCTAAAAATGATAAAAGGATGCAAGACAGTCTGACGGCTAATGGGAAAACAATGAGAATCAGACAGCAGAGTGCCCATCCCTGCCAGTGTCATTTTATTAATGACTGTGATGTCGGCCGTATCCTTATCTGTCATGCCTGTCCGGATGCCAAAAAACATCTACCCTCACTATAGGCTACTTTCAAGCCAGCATGCACAGAAATAAACTCATCTCATGCTAAAAAAAAGTTTGGCCAGTCTTTTTCAATCTCACACCAAATCAGCCTTTAAAGTTTGTAACCTCCTGCAATTAAATCCATGGAGGATCCATATGCGACGCACATGCATGAGAAGGGAAGGTGGATTCTGTTTCCTTCAGCTTGTCAACAAGTGCCTGTGTACAGCTGTCTATGAGGGGCTCAAAGTGTGATTTTGCATTTGCTACAGTGGTGCAATAGTGAAATACACATTAGGGGGACCCCCACAAGCAAAGCATTCCAATTCTCACATAATGCTGCTTTAATAACCCTAAAAAGCTACATTACATAAATTAATAAATGATTATTAATGGTTACAAAGATTACAAATATGCTGACTGATATCTGAGACATTATTTGGCGACAGTTTTGAGTAAAGTTTGTGGACTTTTTTTACTATTATCAACATTGCATATTAAAAAGTGTAAGCACGCTGGTAGTTTTAGGTAGTAGGTAAAAATGGCTACACTACCAGTCAACAGTTTAGACACACTCAATTAAAAGGATGTTGTTGGTTATCTTAAAGACTCCACAGGCTTACGCTTAACAGTTCCAACTGATGATATCACATATACTCTTGATGTATCATAATATAATATTTCTGCCATATTGCCACCTCTAAAATATATTTTTTGCACAATTTAAAAACTCTAGTTACCCTTTCGATTTAGTGAATATACATGATGGACAGATCAATAGAATTCATCCAAAAGTGCTTTGAAAGAAATCTTGTTATATCAACCTTGAGTTGATACAACAATTCCATGAAAAATTCCATGAGTGCTATTTTATAGTTGGATGTCTTCACTTTTATTCTAAAGCTAGAAATAAGAAAAGCTTTCTATGAGTAGCCTTGTCTAAACTTGACTTGACTGTGCATATCTGTGTTGCAGACACTGTGTCCTCTGGTTCCTATTACCGCCACTGTAAAGAAATCAAAGTCAATATGTTTCTATATGATGAACCATTTTTACATCAAACCACTCTGAATTACTTTCCTTAAATTCTAACCAGAACATTAAAAAAAGAAATCAGTGGAATTCTTCTTTTACGTAATTCATGAACATTGCTGACATGCATCGTTAATAAATGATACTTTAAGTTAATTTGTTACTGGCTTCCCAACAAAGAGAGAAAAGCAACAAAGAAGGGTAAATGAAGGCCGCTCATGAAGTGTGAAGGCTAAAGAAGATGTGAAGATTAGCCTCCAGTTACAGTACACATCCAAGGGAAGATGGTCCTGGAAAATAATATATATTTATAACACAGAAGCTCAATTGAGCGCTAACTGACAGACTGATAAGTCCCAATTGTGCCTAGCATAACATGCACAGACTTCTGCACAGGCGCTGAGTGGTCATAAGTGCACTTGTTCATCTGCATATTGGTCTTTAATCATTCATTGGTTTATGCAAACACGCAATATATTGGCGTAACGTGTCTGAAACTAAGAATATCCCGAGTATAATCATTGCTAAGAATAGAACTGAAATGAATCAGGAAGCAGCATCGTGTGACAGAATGACTTTAATCTGTGCATTCATCAAAGGGACAAGAGATGGCCTTGTAAGGTAACTCTATGAGAAGGGCACCGGAACACAAAACTAAAACAGAGCAAACAGAGCAAACTGATCAGAATAAAGCAGCATGATATATCATAGAGGGAACAGTGTATTATCTCTCTAATCCTGCTGAGGGGGAAATGATTGGTCTGTTAAGCCATTTCTCGAAAGATGTTAGAAACATGGATGTACACAAAAGTAATGACAACTATATTTGCGCTGCTCATTGTCTCACCCGACCACTTTACCTGAGGATTCCGCTTAAAAACACTCTTTAAAACCCAATTAACTTCAGCCTTAATTACAGACTTGTTGATTCATTCAGAAATTGCTTGCTTATTTTAAGACCTGTAATCATCCTCATTATGTATATTTTTCTCCACTGCAGTCTGACCATAAACAAACATCTTATTTTTCTGAAAGGGAGGAAAAACAGAACACAATATGAAAATGAGGATTAAGAAAAGCAGCACACAGCAATAGACAACAGTTACAGGTTGAGTGCATACCTCCTACCGATCTATTATACCGCAAAATGTCTTTTTGTACAGGATAAAACTACCTACCGCGTAACAGTAAGCTCAACAGTTCTTGAGAAGAGTACGTCTTCTCCGTGACTGTTTCCTCTGTAGTCCTCTGGAGTTTGTACATATTCACACGGTTGGCGGTAACAGGGTCCCAAAATAAACATTTGTGTCCATATCTAACATACATGCATCCACATATGAGTTAGTCTTTGGAGCATACAGTAAAACACAGCAACATGGATAGGAACAGAGATGTATAAAAATATGTAAAACCTTACAAAAATGTCTTCGTACTTCATCAGAACCAGCAAACGTCCTCTTTATATACAGTGCGTAAATGTATCGATTTGCCAGAAAGTCTAGAATTGATATGTTTTTACATTTAATTCCATTTGTCCCCCCCAAAAACATTCACACTACAAAGGAAATGAAAAACAATACATTGAATACACAAGTATAACTTATAAGGGCTAAGCAAACAAAACAAAAAAACAACAAACAAACAACAACAACAACAAAAAGATCTGAAAATGAAACAAACTCTCGATAAACAAAAGAGGTAAAAATAGACGTCGAAACAAACACGTTCCCCATACTCCAAGTTGATGATGATATATTCTCCGCAGTTTCACGGCCGTCTCTGTTTTCCTTCATTCCTGATGATGAACCCTTATGACAGTTGCCATGGAAACAAGACCAGATGAATGGCCTGCCTTTTCATGGTGAGATGCGAGCCTGTCTGAAAGCGGCGGAGCCAGTCGGAACCCCAGCTCCTTACCCTGAAGGCATATGGGTGAGCTACACTTTGTCCAGAAATAAACAAAACGAGAGCAAGAATCCCACTACGCAATGTTTTTCGTAGCATTCTCGTTTAGCCTCTCCATGTAGTTTCGGAGCTCTTTGGAGTCCCCGAGCTCGATGTCCGGACAGACCCACTTGATGTCGTTCTGCCCGATGACCAGTGGGCTTATGGAGGCGCAGCCGTTGCTGGGCTTGCTGTGGCTGAAGGTGGTGAACTTCACCCGTTTCCTCTTGGTGGTAGGCGAGTTCAGTGGATCGCTTTTGTGCTCCCTGCCTGAGCAGCCTGAGTCTGAGGCTGACCTGTGCATGCTCTTTTGGGCTGAAAGGCCATTGAGGAGCTGGCTGCCCTCCTCCAGGCCCAGACCGGAGTCCATGGTGCCTCCTGGCTCCTCCTGCTGCAGACACAGGCCGGCGTGACCCTCTAGCAGTTCGCCCTCGTGCCCCAGCCACACCCAGTCATGTGCGTGGTGGGCCATGGACTCTTGGCCCTCCAGGGGAAGCTGCTTGTTGCGGTACTTGAGGGCATAGGAGACGCAGTTGATGAGGAACACCAAGATTGCCAGACAGAAGACCCCAAGCAGGGCGTACATGCCGATCTCTAAGTCTGTGAGGCCGCGGCGCGCTTGCAGCAGGTCCTCCTCTGTGCTACGTCCATGCGGCAGGTCAGCCTGTGCCGGAAAGTCTGAAAAGTCTGCGGGAACCTCCCTGGCCGCATGCCTGTCACCACCGGGCCTTCCAGGAGCGGCTGTCTTGATAGTGGTGGCCCCCCTGTTCACAATCCCAGCCTCCATGTCTGAGATGGAGCCTCCATAATACGGTGCATTTGGCCTGTGTCGCCGGTCGCTGGCTCTGTTCTCACCTTCCTCACTGCGTCCGAATTTGACGCGGATATTGGCATTGCCTGCAGCCAGAACAGCACGGCGCTTGGTCTTGGTTTGGCAGGACTCGGCTCCATACATCTCCACCCGCACCAGCAGACCCTGGCCCTCGCCACGCACCACCACCACCGGCCACTTCCACCACGAATCCCTCTGAACTGAAACAACTCGCTCGTCCAACGAGGTAGCTGTCAGCACAAAGTGCCCTGGGTCATAGAGGTCCAGAGGGGTCATGGAGCCATCGCTGAACTGCAGCCAAGCACTGATCAGAGACTCCTGCACAAACATGAAGGCAAGGCATGAAGACTTTACATGCAGATCTCCACAGACAAACTAAACATAACATTGACATAACCATGCCATCAACATATAATTAGCATATAAGTTGTCATGACAAATCTGTTCAGTAATAAAACCTGTCAGGTTGTCAGTACAGGTAGTTGTTATGAGAGGTGCCATTATGTTTAATGTCAAACAGTTTTACGTGATGAATTTTTACTGCGTACTCTATTGCATGTGGCATGTGTCACAACAATTAACTGTAATAGTAACATGGCACTGTTATATTACTGAACACGCCACCTCATGACAGGATGTTCATTTCTTGGTTATGTTAAAATGTAATGGCACATTTCAAGTAAAGCTTTTTTCACACCAAAGCTACACATCTCAGACGTTAGGCAACTGCTGCCATGATGTTCAGAAGGTTTATATGCTGAACAAAAACGAATAAAATAATCTTTCTCAAGTGAAAAAGAAACCTTCCTCACAAAAAGGCAAACCCTGACGTTGGGTACATCTTTTTCCTGAGAGATTTTCCACATTATTTAGAAGCTGAAACTTCAAAATGAGCTTTCACACATGCTTTTGGATGTTTGTAAACCAATTGTGAGCTCCTTTTGGGGATGCAAGCCCCACACCTGTCGAATCTAATCTGACAACCAACCTACTGGTAACAAATCAACTGGATCAACTGGCCTTTGCCGCAACACCATAGACAATAAAGTTTGAGTGATTTCATTTCACCTGTGAAGGTCTGCAAAAAGCAAACTGGGAGTAAATTAATATATTTTGTCTGAAAAATCATACCGGATGGAACATCGCATTAGATATTGTCACAATGCAAATCCCTGTTCAGTTTGGAATGGCTCATTCCAGCATTCCCTGGCTCCTCCCCTCCCTCACTACACAGTGTACTGGGCCATGTTCCTTCACGTATGTATTTTTCTGTGTTTGACTCTGTGTTTCTTTGTTTACTGTTTTTTGATAATTGGATTTGCCTTGTGTTTACTTGCCTGCTTGTTTTTTGACCCCTTCCTGTGAGGACTATTAGTCTCCGACTGACCCTAATAAAACTACTGAGCAAGCGCAGCCAGCCTACAAGCCCCTTTCATTACAGTTACACTTTCAAGTCCAAATAAATCTGCAGGCAGAATCCAGCGAAAAATAAATTGCACAGAAATGTATGTCCCATCTTCAAGTATACACTATACAAATAGACTGCATTTGTAAATAAAACACATTCTAAGGTCAAATGGCCAAATGCTACAGGAGCCCTTTAAATGAGAACATAGGAAACAGAGGACGTTTTTTTCTGAGAATAGAAAGAAAACAGAATTCCTTAAACATTCATTTAGGAGTTCCCAACATTTAGCACATAGAAAGTTTCAAGCACTTCAACACAACCCCACAACCCCACCCCCCCTTCCCATAAACCCCACATTGTTGTTGCTGCATAACAGACACTCTGATCAGCAGGAGATTTAGCCAATCTGCTCGTTTCATGTCTATCAAGATGGAGGGGAGAGGAAACTCCTGCCGATACAAAGGAGCGACAGAATCAGACTAATCAGGGAGGTTCCGAAATGACTCACAATGAGCAGGCAGCCTGAATTGCTCTTCCACAGCCCTGATGTGATAACAAACCACAGCGTCTCATCAACACATGTCCCCTGTGCAACAGCTTTGTGCCTGTAGTGATTGTGATTATAGTGATTGCACCTGGTGATGGTCAAAGAAACACAGCTCCCCGGATGCAGATTTATGAGCAAGAGACAAAAGCCTGCTGCAAAGGAGAGACAAAATGTTTTTGTGACTCCTCTTCCGGCAGTGCATACCTGATTTAAGCGCTTGCACAGGTGCGGATTAAATCGTCAGCATTCTGTTTCTTTGCATAAGAACAAAACAAAAGTTTGGAGCTTCATCCTATGCCTCAAAGTATAAGCCTTGTTTGTTAGATTTCCACACCTGGTGATTCCCAACCCCTGTCTTAAAGGGTCCCTGTCCATGTTTTGTTTTCATCTATTACGTGTGGTCTGGTTTGTATTTGAGTATTTCCAGCTTCTCTTTAAGTGTGAGCATTGAAAAGGCTGTTTTTGCTGTTGAGGTGCCTTTAAGACTGATACAGTTGAAACATCCCTAGGAACTTCAGTACTGTGGCGTCCCACTACTGGGTAGTTTAGCCATGGGCACGTGAAAGGCACTGCCATGTGCGGTGACTGCGGAG
This sequence comes from Semaprochilodus insignis, assembly GCA_034552555.1. NCBI lineage: Eukaryota > Metazoa > Chordata > Actinopteri > Characiformes > Prochilodontidae > Semaprochilodus > Semaprochilodus insignis. The sequence goes on along the minus strand of CM067487.1, from coordinate 25,430,536 downwards.
CACCACAGGTAATGCAGGAGACACAGTAGTCGGGACTGATAGCTTATATGGGGCTGGACTGTGGAGCTAGTGGTGTAGTGTTAGAGCCTACTGTCACTGTGGAATGTGTGGCCTGCCTTCTATCCAAGCTGGGTGGGTCTCTGCTGCTGTTGTGTTCAGTAAAGCACACTCTTTAGCAGGGCTAAACTGTTATGGGCTCAACAGCTGGATATGTAAAAGAGTTGGTTCTTGTAACATCACAGAAATAAATCATTCAGTATGGGCTGTTTTCACAGCATGGTTTCCATATAGACATATAGTCAACAGCTTGACCATCTTCCAATGACTGTTTTTTGGTACTTTGGTACATGCTATACGGATAGAACATAAATATCAGCACTGGACATCTGACAGGATATTGGATATAACAGCATAAGCTTAAAGAAGATGATTCATTGGGTTAGTGCTATACCTGTTTAGGGTTCTGCATGATGTCCTGGGTGGTGGTGGTGGCTGCGATGGCCCTGTTACTTCCTGGACTGAGCTGGAGGTTCAGCGAGAGGCCGGAGACCAGCTGCACTCCCAGCTCTGTGATGCTCACTTTATCATCCAGCACCCGCACCATCCTCTCAGCCAGCACCGCGTCCGAAAGAGGAGACATCACCTGACCCCGAGAGCGCAGGAGAGACAGTCAAAACACATGGCCGCAGGTGCTTCTCTTACACAACCCCCACCACAAAAAGATGCATGGATGTAGTCAATAACGTGGTAAAAATAACTGCAGCAAATTCTGCAAACAAAGTGGCTGTGAGCGAATGACAGTTACTCCCTCCTCCCAAACTTCACTTGATGCTCAGGCATGGAAACGATGCTGAAATGCAAAGCGACGAGGAGCTTTTCCCATCCAGATCAATTAAGGGAAATCTAGCCGCCTCCATATTTCTTCACATTTCCTCTGTCATAATGAATATTCCTCATCGGCATAAGTTATAGCTCACTGTCACAGCCCGGCACAGTTCACACTGCCTCCTACCTATAGCTCCACTCGCTGCCTTAAACCTGAGCCCCACTGTTTATCAAATACATGGTGTACAGTATATTTTATGTACACTATATGATATGCATATCTGAAAAAGCTAAATTCTACTTATCGTCCAAAAAAAAAGTGCCCTCCACTGCCTAATTTAGGAGCATAAATGTGAAATTTATTAATTAGACATAGGATCAGCCGGAGAAAGCCTTGGGCAATACTCTGTATTTTATTACTTGCTGTCCTGATGCTCCACTTTTATACTTTATTTAGTGAAAATGAAAGTGAAGTGGGCTCCTACTGCTGCTCCCTGCAAAAGGAGGACAGAAACAGACTTCATTGTGTTCTGTGCAAGACTAAAATTTCAAAACGTTAATTGCAATTTTCCCTGCATTGTTTAGTGTAATTTGTGGCTCGGTTATCTTTAATGAAGTGAAAATAGCGGAGGACATTACTGAAGCTTAATAGAGCGTTTGGCCTGAGGCGCCGGGTTCTGATCATTTGGTCACGGCTAAGCACTCAGGTCAAGGATAGATCTATTCAAAGCCTTTTTGATTTTTGATTTCAAGGAGCGGGCTGAGATTCACATCCATATAGGCCCTTGCAAAGGCACTTCAATTTTCAGCCTCTCCATGCCTCCTATTGGAGCCATTACAGGCTTTTTTTTATCTGATTTTAATTTCCACCTATTGGAGGCCCTCTCGGTTTGTGGATGTAGGCTCAAATTGAGACACTGGAAAGAGAGAGGGAGAGAGAGAGAAAGGGAGAGAGAGGCAATTTTGCTATCAAATAAAACTTCACAGAAGACTAACAGTATTGTCAATAGTCTTTTCAGCTTGGAGTGTGTGTGTGATGCGTAGAGTGTCAGATATGATTAGTCTTGCGTGTGTGTGTGTGTGTGTGTGTATGTGCGAGAGTGAGAGCGAATCAGAGATGGAGAGAATGAAAGATGGAAAAAAGACAGACAAAGCAAAAGCACACGCGAGGACAGAGAGATGGAAGGCTACACACTACAGAATAACTGTCTTCACAGTTCGGTCCTTAAATAAAGGTGGGCAATATGAAGGTATGTTATTGTTACTGAAATAAATAATATATCTTTTCTGAGTACATCATATATTGATTATGTTGTCTGAGTGCTTCAGGAACACTAAATGCCTGCATTTGTCACAAAACAGATCAATTTAGACCAATTATAAACAACAACTGCATAAACAGCATTCAAACAAATGATTATGACATTATATCATTATCATTCAATCATTCATTCATTTATTTTATCAAATGTTTGAATATTTCCTCCTGGTTCTTCTTCAGGACAGATACAAGCTTCACACAAGGATGTGAATACAGATGGTTTGAGCCATGCAGACATGCAAACATCATTGCCTTAAAAAATATGCCACGATGCAGTGCACTAAACAATACAAGTTGCATTCTGAGCATTACTACAGCTACATTACATCCATGTTTAGCTGTTGTGGCTGTTGGAATAACAGTAGAAGCCACTCTGATTTGCTCCACCACTATCACATAAGTACGCGTAGTAAGTCTGTGTGGAAAAACATGGGTTTGTAACATGGGTGGTGCTTCAGATTCCTTCCTTGACCGGATGAATCTGAGGACTGGAAGGATGTAGAAAGAGTATTCAAAGAGAACTCAGCCAAAGAAATCTAGGACATGTTTTCCAAAAAAAGTTAATTACCTACTATCATCATCATATCTTATCAACTCCTGCAAAATCTGACCCTAACCTCTGACTATTACATGATTATTTCAGGCTATTTGCAGTGCAGGCACATCATTTTAGCATGTTTTTCTCAAGCATATTCTTTCAATTTCAACACAAAATCTCATATAATGCAGACTTGAATTGTTGTTTTTGAATTACTTTTTTCTGCCTTAATAAACAGTCAACACTTATCTTATTCTTTCTAATAGACTATCATGGTAGTCTTCTATCTAACAGTTGCTAACAGTTCTTATTCAATATTGCCTATAAATGTAAACTGATTCTTTCTTGTGTTTGTTGCTATCTGGGTCGACCTGAAGAGGATGGGTTCCACTCTCGAGTCTTGGTTCCTCTCAAAGTTTCTTCCTTTTGCTCTGAGGGTTTTTTTTTTGCCTTGCCACTGTCATCTTTGGCTTGCTCTCTGGGGGCTTGGGCCCAGATTTTCTGTTAACCTGCTTTGTGAAACATGCTCTGTTGTAAAAAGTGCTATATGAATAAATTTGACTTGAATTCACCCCACTTGCATTAGACATTTTTCAATGTATACTTTAATGTTGGTGGGGAGTGGGGTGCTGTTGGATGTGCTGTTTAGGGTGGCTTGTTGTGCCTCTACCAATGTTTCGACTAAACCTACACCCTATGCCAGTCATTCATGGCCAGGAGCTGAAGAGAGCAGAAAAGGTATTTTTCTCTCTGTATGGTCCTCTACCTCTTCCTACCACTCTAGCGGTCAACATGGGCGTCTGTTATGCTATGTAACAGATGTGACAGTTGGCTTTCTCCTCCAAACATGTTGAGCTGGCCAATGACGTTATGTTAGCAGCTGTTTGAGACGATGTATTGGCTGACTTCATGAGTCTTACAGTAAGCATGAGCTAAACTTCACCCTACTAGCTTGGCTGCTATTAGTGAAAGGGGGGGACCTTGGGTGGCAGATGAGATCTTTATTTATTTTTTGCCATATTACCCATCCTCAATCCTACGGTAAAGCGAAGCTACACTGTGCAGATAGGCTATGTAGAGTGGCATGAGTGAGCCTGGAGTGTGCGAGTGGCAGAGAGAGTGATGGTGTGCCATCTGGCTCCAGCGTGACAGGGTACACATGCCACATCACCACCGCGAGTAATTCTCCACTCATCCACACGCAGACAGACAAACGACTGGGTGCTACTCCCGAGACGTCACTGACATCCTTTCATTTGTCTCTCCTAAAGAAAGCGAATAAGCACTGGGAAAGTGCAGCTCATCCGTCTGCTGCCGCCCTGCCACGGGCTCGACCCTGCAGGTGCCGTGGCCTGGAGAATGATAGATGAATTTTGTTTAATAGCACAGGAGAGTATATTTACCTTTGCACAGCTGAGAGACAACTTCTCTAACTATGTGAGGGTGCTAGGAGAATCTAAGGCCAGGCTGAGGTTCTTTTGTGGTCTCATTAGGAGCTGAATCCCGGCCTGATCATGCAAATGAAACCAACATGAATTGGAGATAAATTGGCATCCAATCACTGGGACCATTTCAGGAGGTGGTTTGAGATGCCCTGTATGTGAAGCAAGAGATGCAGGTGGTTTGAAATGCACTGGAAGTGCAGCAAGAGATGCAGGTAGTTTGAGATGCACTGGAGGTGTAGCAGGAGGTGCAGGTGGTTTGAGATGCACTGGAGTGTTAAATATATTGTCATACGTCATCTCACAAAATGGAACTATGTAGCAATGCATGCAGAGCGTTCATTACTGTATCTCAGCAAGTATGACAAAATAAAAGTCCTTTTATTTTCTCCCTTTTGTGCTTTTAAAATGGAGCAAATTTTCTGCTGCACTCGTCTTAATCTTAGGAGATTCTAAAAAAGACTTTATTAAATTTGCATTACACACAAGAATACTGCTATTTCTGTTGTCAGGTGTATATTAACTGTGACTAAATCTTATTTGGACTTGCAGATACTGTAAGTGTAAACAGGCTCTCAGTGTAGCTGAGTCTGACTTTTGAATAAATGTATTTGTTCCTGTATCCTCCATAACACTCCCCCCACCTGCTTTCACACATTCTTTCTTACCTTGACTTTAGCAGTCCCTGTGTTTAGGCCCATCAACACCTGACCATCCAGTAGACTGGCCACACGTGTGTCATCCACCCTCACTGACTCGTGTACGAGGTCTGTTACGTCCACCTGCCAATCACTGCCCAACAGAAAGTCGGGCTGGCCTCGCCATTCTTCTGGTTCGGCCTCAAAATGTGTGAGGACACGCACAGTGGTGCTCTGGTACTGTGGACCACAACCACGGTCCCTTCTGGACCCCTCGTCATCATCGTCTTCCACACTAGTCCTGGAGAGAAGAAACAAGGAATAAATTACTTGCAAGCTTCCTTAAAGCAATTGCAGTCACAATCTTATGTTTGTAGGATCCTGCCCAATAGGCTTTCTAGCAACCTACTGGATAACATAACCAAATAGGTTGCCATAAAGAACATCACAACATCCGCTCAGCTTACCCATTAGGGACCTGGATTTATATTTCTGTAAAGTGGCTTTGCCTGTTTTTTTTGACTGTTGTTAAAATCATTATAGGATTTGACGTGACGTGAGTTCAGTTGTGTTTAATTGGTTGAACACTGTCTATGACTAGAGGTTAAATAGAGATTTACAAGTTTTGAATATTTTTCATGGGTGTCAACACAGCGGAAACAGTACTGTTCAATTCAAGTGATGTTATACAGAGTTATCTGCACTGATATAATAAAGATAATCGGTTTCAGCCTTAAAAGCTAAATATACAGGATTTATTTACTTGTCTATGTTTAATATCACTTGCTTGTCAGTTTTGACAAAAACACTTTTTTGTTTCTTCTCTGACAATGATAAAAGTCTTTAAACTAGGAAAAGGAACTGTTCCAAACATGGATGACTACCATCTAGCAATGAGCATCATTCCAGGCATTTTCAAGAGCATGTTTGTATCAGACGTTTGAACCAGACTCCTGTTTTTAAGGGACTAAAAGTATAGACATTACAGTTTATTGAGAACACCTGTGAAATGATCAAGTGTTCAATACCATCCAATCAGATTTGGAAACCCCAGCATTTCTACCTAACATAACCAGTTTAAGTGTAAATTAGTTTACTAACCAGTTTAACTGCAAGACTGTAAAATTGAGTAAAATCCCATTTAAATAGAACAAACAAATGTTTGACTTAGCTACGTTGGTCAGGCGAACTGTTATACATGAATTAATTATTGGCAACATCTTACTGTAGGGTATTGTTCATAAGGCTACATGATACCTACTGTACATAACCTTGCCATGACAAGTCACATAAATGTGTATAAATACTTTCCAGTTGGCATTCTCTGGCTACTAAAGGCTACTTTAGCTTTCTTTGATAAAACCAAAATTGTAATTGTAACCTTCATAGCAAGTGATGCCTACTGGAGGAAGGATTTCTAAACATTCATGTAGGGTTATGTCAGTTGTCATGACAAGCTTATGTAGGTGTCATGTAGCCTTATGAACAGACCCTACAGTAAAGTGAGACCACATTATTTAACAAGTGAAAATACTGGGGGAAAAAAAAAAACATTTAAGATAACTGGAGCTCAACTACTTTTGCCATATGAAGCAAAGATGCTGGGGGGCTGCCAGGCCCAATCTAACTCAACCTATATATAGATAAGTTCTTTTTTACACAATCCAAATCTAGTCATTACGTGCAATAATGCAGAATTTAGCCAGGTGTAATGATTTAATCAGTAAAATCATTGCGACTGATGAAACAGTTTTGATATGACAAAGACTGACCAGCACTACCAGTGAATAGAGTGAGATATGATCATACAACTATTCAACTATTTTTAAGGTCTACTAAACGTATCTTGACTAATGGAAGCTATCACTTGCAGCAAAACACCTGAGGCAAATCGTGTTGCCTATTCTAATCTATTTTATTGCACTTCCATTGCGAGGTCTGGTCAGTTCAGCATGGTAATGTTAAGGCTCAAACCAGTATGACAGGGTGTAAACATGGAGCTTAGCCAATTACAGTTGAGCCATTGCATGCTTGCTTTGCCTCTCCTCCACAACCCAGCCAGGTGTGCCGAGGATGGGGCCTGACAGCAGCCATTAGGCCTAATGAGGCACGGCCTTCTAAAACCCACAAAAGGGGGAGGCAGTGGCAGCTTAACATGGTGCTCGTGACGGGTAGAGGCCACGCTCTTCTAAACAGCAGGGGCCCAGTCGTGCAGCTGGCCGTGTATGGAGCCGCTATGACATTTGCAGCAGGTGGCATGGAACAGGCAGGAATGTCAGGGTGGATAAGCTCTCTGGAGTAATATGGCTAACGCGCAGACACACAATACAGCTGTGGCAATGCTTGAACGTTCTCCACTGTCCCAGAGGACGGGTGACCGCAAACAGGACAGCTGCAGAGGGAGGGCACATGTGTTAGAGTGCCCCTCAGTGGCAAGATTAGATACTACTGATACTACTACTACCCTTTGTTTGCAGGATGATGGTCTAAAATTACCTTTCCACTTGGAAACACCAGAATGTTCCTGCATCTCAAAGCAGAGCACGGATAAAAAGCTCTCAAATAGCTTTTACATAGTAGATACAAACCTCCAAGAACAAAATCATGTTGAACTTGGAGCTGCTCAGAAATGGGAACTACGAGTTTTGACATTTGAAATGAATGCAGGAGAATATTAATAAGACGTTTGCCTTAAAATCCAGGTACGTTGATGCTGCGTTCATGCCAACTGGGAACTTAGAATAGTCCAACTCAGAGCATATTCACATGTCAAAGCATTCATGCTACCTCAGTTGTTATGTTGTCTGAAAAAATGAACTCCTAGAGTAAACTGTCACTTGTTTGGATGCTGAGTGCTCTTAAAAGGCTTTTAAACTAGGACTAAAGAGTTGTTTGGTTAATGCATCATTCATTTTAAACGTAGGCTACTGCAATTTAGATTTCATTTAGGGCCAGGAATTACATGGCAGCACCTAGTTCCATAAAGGATCTTGCACAGAGCAACTTAAGAGAGTTACTTAACTTAAGCTACAAGACAGTTGGAAGTGATAAACTTCTCAGTTCCAACTTGAATACGGCAATAGTACTGGCCGGATACATATAGCCATTGCTGTGTAATCAGCCCTTTGTTTTGAGGGGATGTCATTCTTGTTCCCTAGTGAATCACATCCTTTTAAACAATGAGGTGGGAATTCAAATGGGAATCATGCCATTTACGGTAATACATGACTTCAAGGGTGTCCACATAACACATTCGTAACATCTTACATAAACTCTTTATAAGAAATTCATGAATGTTTAAATCAACATTCATAAAGTCTACTTGTTTTACACAATATTAAGGTGTGTGATTTTAGTGAGAGACATTTTTCAAAATAAAAGTCTTTGTTTATTATTTAGAAAAAAACAATATCATTTTCAGCGAAATGCCTGCAAAAGTCTGGATGCTGTAGGCAAAATTAAAATTACCTGGCTTTACTGTTTGGAACAGAAAGTGCTTTGATACTTAGCCCTCCATTTTGTCTAGACTTTCAACTTATTTTTTCGTAAGCATTTTGCTACCCCTTTTTGCTTTTTACTGTATGTCTTGTGTAAAAACAATACTGTGTCTGAGGGTGCATTCAAAAGTCTATAAACTGTTGAGGAAAATCATGTTAAGTTTATTAGGCTATTAAGTTGGCACAATTACACATGTGCTTTCTCCAATACCACAACTGAGGAAGAACATCTCAAAAAATAAAACCACTAAGGGCTTTTAAGCATGTGTTATGTAGAAATCCTTCAAGTAAAGTGTTATCATGTTAGTTAAAGATTAGAATCAATAAAACTAAATAAATGAAAGGACAACTTCAAACGTATTCTCTTTCATAACCATCTAATAAACTTAGCAAACTAGGAAAGTATACACCTCAGTGTATAAAAGATACACCTCACCTCATTCTCACTGGTGGGACTTCGGAGTGATACCCTATTAAAGCCGATGGACCCAATCTGCTCAATTCCAAAGTTGAAAGTGTCACCAGACATCCTTGTGTACCAGTACTAGGCTACTGAGCTGTGCCCTCACTCCCCATTAAGGCCTTTGGCTAGAGTATTAATGCATCCTGCCCAGTGTATTCTTAACCTCACACGAATGCTGACAGCTTGAAACATCTCTGTATTCTGGCCATTTTCCTGCTAACACCTTCCACCTCTCCCTCTGTCATTTCTCACACTCACTCACTCTCTCTCTCTCACTTGTCATGCATGAATTCAACTTCGGCATGCTGTTTCCAGGGAAGCATAATTAAAAATTGTCTTGTGGATATTCATGGCATATGCCAGTATTAACCTGTGCGTTGGCTGACGGCAGCGTGTCAGAGGCAGATGTGATTGAGAACGACCCTGCGGTAATTAAAAATCAGCGTCAGCTTCCTCTCCCCGCTCCTCCATCATGCCTTCAGCGCAGAACTGTAGCTTGTGGCTGGTGTTACCAGGATACGGCCGACACAAAAGTGCACAGAGGACAGGAAAGTCAGGAGCGCTGAGAAAGAAGGCCAGGGCCATTGTTTATGAAGACTGTGGGAGCAGGAAGTGCTTATCTATGATCAGGTGTTCCCCTTGCATCTTGTTCTCAGTCAGTGTTTCTCAGACTCAAGTAAGTGAGCCAACTGCAGTCTGTCAGCATCTGTCAGCTGCTAGCTATCGTTATTACTTATGAAGACTTCAATTCGATTCTGGCATTCCTATTTTAGGAAAGGCTCCTATTAATATTATATCTCATATGTGCATTAATCAAACTTATTAGGAGCATTTCTGACATATTCCTAAGCCCATGCACAACTTAAGCATTAAGATGCAGACAAAGCCATTCATAGTGGTTTAATGCAAAATAGCCTGTTCTATAGAAATTTGCAGAGTCAGACTTGTTCACAGGGATGGTATTAGAAACTAGATGTCTAAAACATTTAATGCCTCTAAAAGCTACTTCACAGAAAGTGAAAAACACAAAATGGTTATGAATATATGAGACACTGAGATTTGTCATAAGGTTTTCACTATAAAATACACCCATTATCAAAAGAATAGTTGCACCTGGAAGGAAGAGTCCAATTGCAATGCTATTGGGAAGGATGATAAATTTACCAGGAACAATAAATTATGATAAATTTAGACTGATATGGGCAATATTCATTGAACTACACACACAGAAGTAGTGTCTCTTAATATGGCTTCGGGTCGCCATGTTTGCTAATGCAACATGCCAGACGCCTCGAGATGGAGTTGTAGAGGTTCCTAATGGGGTCCTGTGATAATCCATCCCATGCAGCTTGAATATTCTCACTCAGTTCCTGCAGATTTTGCAGTAGGGGTGGAGGTGGAATTCTTATGCATCACATGTCCTTGTACATGTCTTAGTGCTGACCATGTTGTCTCCACACTTGGACTTGTTGGTCATCTCCACCTAGGCCGCAGGGGTGCCCGTCACTGAAGATGACACGCTATCAATCTGAGTCACTCCATGACACACAGTCCTGCGTCATGCAGCCACCTGCCAATGGTGCTGGCACTAACAGGATGACTTATGGAGGGCATCACTGTTCGCTGAATGTTTGCAATTGTGGCTGTTGGGTCAATGAGGTACAGCAATAAGGCCCATCCTTGCTTAAAATTGCACGTGTGGCCGAACGTGAAACTTGAATCATTCGCATGTCTCACAATGTCAAACCTACCCACCAAGTTCCATTCCTGTTGGCTGATTCCTTCTGGGTGCAGCTATTTGTGCAACTATTGTTTTGATGATGAGTGTATTTTAAAAGGTCATTCAGGGTGATGAGGTACATGCTGTGCGATGTAAGGCAAAAAAGTTCCAAAAGAAAATGTATGTACAGTAGTTCAGATTTACTAATACTGTACCACTAAAAATATTACAGAAGACACGTATAGGTTTGCCGGTCATGTGATTGCATTGCAAGCCCTGGTTCCTATCACTTGCACCTAAAGGAAATCAAGGTTCTCTACAATTTATCATTTCACACCACATCACTCTGATTAGCATCTCAGTGATTGAATTATGCAGACGTTTCGGTAGAAATTGGTAGAAGTCTCCTTTAAGAAGGCTTTGGGTACTGGGAATATCATGACTGCATTCCTACATTAGGAAATACTGCTATTAGTATTGCAACACAGATCAAAGCCTCTGCATATTAATCAAAAACTTGAATCCCCTTGAACTCTAGGCTTATTATTATTTAGGTATTAATTATAAGACTTCATAAGATCATTCAGTACCTACTATAAATAATTTAGTAACTACTATAAAGCTAATATAGGAGAGTGAGGAGTGCTGACCCATGGGCCATCAGGGGGTTAAGAGGTGCTACTAAACCCAAACATGAGTCTATAAATTTTTTTAGCACTGCAGAGAGTATTACTTCATTCAGTAAGACCAAGTGAGATATTTCATTTAATTTGATCTCATTAACCCTTTGAACTTTAGGCTTACTATATAGTATTATAAATGATTCAGTGATTATTGAAATGAACATATAAGTTATGCAGTTATGCAAAGAGGAACTGAAGTGTGGAAGCTCATACAGACCTTCAGGGTTTAAGGGTATTTCTGAGTGTTCCTAAGCCAAAAATAAGCCTAAGCATTTACTTATGAAGGCTCTTTATACTAGCACTAGCCCTCTGAAGTCTACATATATTATTCAGATAATAATCTTAGGACATCATATTTATTAAATACCATTTTTTATTTGATAACTACAGAATATCCACCCACATATGGGCCCTTATGATTTAAAGAGTCGATTCTTATGCCAAAAAACAAGCCTATGAACTTAATATGGAGGTTTGAATACTAGCACTAAATACATAACTATTATATTGGCATTTCATTGGGCTCATATCATAGAAAACTGAAATCTTCCACACAGTTTTAAAATAAAAAAGTTTTTGGTGTAGTATATGTTTTAAAACATATCATTCACTCCCCAGTGCATTTACAAATATTCACTTGTTCATCTCATAGCAGGTTAGTTCCACCCATTCATCCCAAAGTTACACTCAACCTCAAAAAGAATAGCTGCACCCTGAAGGAAGTGTCGGATTGCAATGCTATTGGGAAGGAAGATAAAGGATACCAGGAACAATAAATGATGATAATGATGATTCAGACGGATATGGGCAATATTTACTGAGCTACACATACAGAAGTAGTCTCTCTCAGTATGGCTTGAGTATTCTCACACAGTTCCTGCAGATGTTGCGGCAGGGGTGGAGGTGGAGTGACGCCAGACCTTCTGGACGTGTGACCATGGTGCCTCCACACATGGATTCGTTGGTCGTCTCCACCAAGACAAAAACAGGACTCAACACTGAAGATGACCCGCTGCCATTCTGAGTCACTCCATGACAGTCCGGCACGACACTGTCTTTGGCAACGTTGACGTGGTGTAAAGGGCAGTCGTTGTAATGGTCTGTGTGCATGTCGTCCTGCCTCGTGCAGCCGTCTGCCAATGGCGCTGGCACTAACAGGATGACTTATGGAGGGCAATCATGGCTGTTGGGTCAGTCAGGTACAGCGATAAGGCCTGTCCTTGCTTACATCACATGCATGGCAGAGGAGAAACTTGATTCCACTTGCATGTCTCAAAGTGTCAAACCTACCCACTAAGTTTCATTCTTATTCGCTGATTCATTCTAGGTGCAACTATGTGTGCAACTATTCTTTTTATGTTGAGTGTATAAGGAGCGTTTCATCAACAAGCTCTGACAGCTTATTGAATAAGGCACAGTACACAATACACGACTGCTAATTGTTTGAAAATGGTAATCTAAAAATGAATTATGAATGAGTTTTTGGTACATGTCATAACAGGCTGCAAAAATAACATACAAGAAGAATGTAGGATGGGGATATTTGACTTGTATGCCATCATACCTGCACATGAACGGAATTAGGCATTTTTAACTTGAGGCTATTTCTGAACTGTTTCTAAGACAAATATAAACCTCACCTCTGGTTGCTGGCAGTGATGGGCACCCTCCAGCCCTTGATCTGGCTGAGTTCTGGGTCGGACAGGTCGATTTGTAGGGGCAGGTGGGGCATCCACACGCTGACCTCCAGCTGAGCGCTCAGGTAGCTGTAGGTGAAATTGACCATCATCTTCACCCGGCCTCTCGTCTCCTTCCCGTTCACATACACGTAATCACACCTCTCTGACACCTGATCACAGAACAAACATAAATCGCACATCAAGAATTGCGCAGCACTCACGGCAGCTCCCGGTGAAAGATAATTGCGGCGTACATTGTGCTCTTTCTTTACTTTCCCTATTCGCCACGTGCCATTTTGAATTTCAAAAGAGCGAGAAAACAACAAGGCCCTCTCTTCTTGTGTTAATCAGCACAATATGTGAAAAGCGCTCCGGCCTTCATGTGTCTATGCCACCGTTATTCGCTTTCATTCCTGGCTGTAATGAGGGGGATGAGAGATTAGGCAGACTTTGGTGCGGCCGTCCAAGTGTTTATTTCTAACTACACACAGTGGGAGAGAGACGGGGATATTGTGTGTGAGTAATGAGCGAGCAAGGGCGAGGTGGATATCTCCCAGACCTCCGGGTTGAAAGCGACTAGGCAGATGGAGCTCAAGGCAGAGGGGGCGGAGTGAAGAGGTTGTGTCTATTCACAGTGCACTGATTCATTTGCAAAACATCAATGTCGCTCTCGGTGAGACCCAACCGGGTTTGGCTGAGAACGCCCAGTCTTCTCCATCAGCCATTAGCTAGAGGATGAGCAATATGGAGATGCACCAAAGCCGTGGCATGCTTTCTAAACGGTGGCCAGTGTTTCTCACACTTCTAAGCTGAAAACCCATGTGGCCAAGCATGTCAGTTGTTAGCGAGAACAGATTTCCTCTATGCTTTGCCATTTTCAGCAGCATGGCTTCATCCAAGTCATCTTTACTTTTATTCCTCAGCTCTAACTTGGCCCTCAGAAGATCCAATTAGCAGATGCCTCCTTATTAAGTTCTCATTTAGCAAAAGCTGCTCCAAGTGCTGGTGGCCACCCAAGTTTCCTTCTTTATTTATATACAGTATTAAACCACCTAGCTGCAGGTTTCAGATTCAGACTACTTAGGTTAGCTAGGTTTTTTGGAGACAGTAATGTGCAAATTCAGAGACCAGTTTGTTCATTTAATTTCCAGTTAAACAGCCAGTTTCAGTGCAATTCATAGATTTATTTCATATAAAAATAACACTAGAATGACATAAACTCTTCATCCTTCCAGCTCCCAGCAACTACCACTGACATAATGTCCCCCTTCACCTTATGTTCCCATTATGTTCTCCTTCACCTTATGTTCCCATTATGTTCTCGTTTCACCTTTAGTTCGCATTATGTGCCCCTTCACTGTAGTTGCCCTGCAAAAGATACTGAGAAAATTGAACTCCTAACAACTGTGCAATACCTGGTAGACCACCAAAACCATCACCATCAGACTTTCATCTTTGATCTGAAAAAAAAAATCCATAGGATTTCCATTAACACCATGGAGCTGGGGCTGAAACGCATGGGGCTGAAAGGATGTACAGCTACCAAGAAGCCCTTACTGAATAAAAGTAGACAAAAGAAGTCTGGTTGGTGTGGCACAACGGCTAGCACCTATACCTGCCAATGAGCTATCACCCAGTGTAGGAGATGGGGGTTTGATTCCCAGGTGTGCTACACCAATTAGATCCCTTGGGCAAGACTCCTAACACTACATTGTCATACCTGTAATATGATTACCCTTGTAAGTCATTCTGGACAAGAGCATCAGCTATATGTGATAAATATAAATGTAAGAAAGGATGCACTGAAACAGGATCTTTTAGATGGGGGGTTTAGGTAGGCTGGCCTACATTTCTAATAGGGCCTACTTAGATTGTGAGAAACAGAAAATGCAATCGACTTCTAAGACTGAACTTTAGAGGTATGTAAAAATGTTTCTGTAGAGTTCTGTGAAAGGATAGAGGCTGTAGTAAAGGGTGGATGCACTAAATACTAACAAAAGGGTTAGATCCATACTACTTGGATGTCAACAAAATTAATACCCAGCACAGCATATTGGGGTGAAATTAAATATTGAATTTCAGCACAAAGTGCATACTGTACATAGCCCCTTCATTTCTTCCATGGCCAGGTGTGTGTTATTCCCTCATTAGTTCATGTACTAGTAAGCAGATAAAAGGTCCCATTCACCCAACTGGGATGTTAGTAAAGTTAAAAAGTCTGAACTTTGAGCTCATATTCATTATTTGACTCTGTTCCAACTCTGAAATGTTCAGTCTGATTGGGAATGGTGTGTGTGTACACAGCTTTTTGATCTGACATACAGTTTGTTTTATTTTTTCCCTTTTAAGAATGGATGGGGTGGCAAAGTACATGCCCATCTAATGTACCTAGATGACTGCTTGACTGACAGGCACTGTTTCACATACACTATCTCAGGGCAGACACCCAAGCACAAATGCAATATTGGTCCGATCCTCATCTGTTCATCTTTCTACATCCCTCTTTCCTACCATAAAGTCCCATTCATTTTCACCCCTTTCAAACCCTATTGGTTCCCATTACCTACATACACTGAACTGCACGTACTTACTCAGGGCAGATCCCCAAACTCTAATCCATAGCCATACTGACCCACACTCCTCTATGTATTGTTTATTCATCCCTCATACCTCTCATACACTTCCATTCATTTTTAGCACGCATTAGCAACCAATTAGCAGCAAGCTTAAGCTACACAATCACTCTGCATTGTCTTCAGGAAATGCACTTTGCTGGGTCTAGTTTTAATACGCTGTGCTAGACAGTTAAAACAACAATAACTTTGTCATGGTCCAATATAAATGTACCCAACAGTATATTTAGATATTAAGGCTTGTATGGAATTTTCGGGTTTCTGTTTTCTGATGTTTTCCTGGAGCTGAATAATGAATTGTTTGTAATTAATGGCCAGTTTGACTGTAAATTAAATAAACAAAAGGCTGGTTTCAGACATTTGTGCAGTACTACATATTCATTAGAGTGTCTTTTATTTCACAGCGCTCCAACGCCCTCGGAATGAGCAGAATTTAGTGAAACAGACCCCCCAAAAGGTTATTTTTCCAAAGCTAACTTTTAAACTCTTATGTTTTACACATTATGACTGGCAATAGAAATAACTGTGAAGGGATGATGACCACATTAGAATTCAACATGTGATTCAAGCAGAGTGAGCACACATATAAATGCATGTCCGTGCTCTATGGGAAAAAAAACTAGGTTTCTAAGCTAAACTGACAGACTCCATACACCCTACACAAATCTACCTCAGAGTCTAAAGAGCACTGAAGAGTGCAATCCACTGCACTGAGCTGAGAGTGGGGTGTCAGTGTGTAGAGACCACTGAAGCACACCTTCTTCATCATGTATTATCACACCCCGATTAAATGCACTGAATTCAGAGTGGGGTGTCGCTCTGAGTTCACACAAAGTGGGCATAAACCATATGCACAGAGGAAGCAAAGCATAAGTTTTTAAACAGCTGTATGCTGCAGAGCTTGGCTGGACTGGACTGGACGAGCAGTGTCTAGCTCAGGTCTTCTAGTGTCTAGTCACAGCAGACTTTAATCACAGAATATCTTAGTTTCTTAGATTTTCTACAACTCAAGTATTAGTTTGAGTGATTTTGAAATACTTCACACATCTGAACACAAATCTGAATTGTGGGGTTCCATCTTTGTCATTTTCTCAAAGAGCAAACCAGCAAGAGCTCCCCCTTCTGGATGTTTGCAGACAAAATCAATCAGCTAACCAACTTCCTATTGCATTGTTATACTAAACAACATGTCAGGGCCTTTGTGTGTCTGTTTGTGTGTCACTTGTCTTTTGTGCTGGACCGAGGGATTAGTTGTATTGACCCCACATTGCTTGAACTGTGGCCAGACTCTTGTGGTCAATGGGACAGTTTGACCAGTAAACTGGGAGCTATGGTGTGAACTGATCTTTAGGGCCCTGACACACCAGCGTTGTTGGCTGGCTTGTTGTCTTTTTACAGGTGGGTTATGTGTCGATATGCTAGTCTGCAATATCAGTAGTTAGCCTATTTGGCGGTAAGACTGAGCCAAGCCAAGTCGTCTCTGCCTTCACAATCATATCCTAACAATACGCATCTGTGACAATGAGCTCACCTTAAGATGTTAGCTTTTCAAAGATGCAAAGTGTGATATGTTACATTTACTCATTTCACTTTTTGAATAAAGGCACCTTGAATGCTTAAATGAGTATTTGAGTACTTGCGCATATCCCTAGGTGATGCTGACACCCATGGACTTCTGAAGTCACGTGTCATTCTGTAGTTGGTGTTATGGCAACATTAGCAACTCCAGGTCTAAGTATTCCGGAACAACATAGCTGAGTGGAATTTTAACAATGGCATAATCACAGCTCTCACATCCTGTGGTGCACAAAAACGTTTCAAACTTGATGTACATGCTTCCACTGAATGCCATCGATCAGTCAAATTACAAGATCATTAAAGTGTCTAAACATGAACACTGCTACCACCATGCTAATAGCGAGCTACTTATCTTGCACATTGATGTTGCATGAAAGCAGCTCGATTAGTAAACTTTCCTACTGGCAAGGCAATTTTACAACCACAATGGACATGGTAAGAGTATTATGATGTCAATGCACCAGTGTACACCAGTGCATGTAGCAAAATCCACATTTTGTTTCCTAAACGACCTTGTGATTCCGAGGATCAAGTTACAATGAGAGGGAAAATGTACATAGGACATAATGCTTTGAATCAAAATGTATGGAAGCATGTTGCTAACCATGATATTGGCAATGTTCTCATCAAAATCTCATTCATGTTTGCTATAAAGCTTAGGGTTTTGTAATATGGGCATGATGCAGACTATATAATGATGAACTTCAGTGGTCTATGGTTTTAAAGAATTGTAGTTTCCATGACCATACAATCCAATCAAACATGCTGCCTGCCTGCTCCCGTTTCAAAATGCCCACAAGCAACCAATGGAAGGCTGCCTAAGTGATGCCGAGCAATGCTTGGTCAATGTTGTGTATGCAAAGTCAGAGTATGCAGTCACCTGTAATTATAAGAGCTGATACTCGTGGTGTACCCGTGTGTAACCTACCTATGACTGTACACACTTTCACACTCCAATATAGTTTATTGAGTCTAGGGGGGTGGAGGGTGGGGGTGTGAAGAGCCTGCTAAAACAGACCTTCCTCATCACAGGGTGACTCCGTCTGCGTCATAAGCTGCCGAGGAGGGCATTAATCAGGAGTGTTCGGAGCGCCGGATAGGAGGACACTTATGGAGGACATTACGGCTGCTGCTGGGAGTTAATGAAGCACCCAGAGAAATAGACTGAAGCTACCGAGCATGATGTGGGCCCACCGTGGGTTTGACGATGGCTAGCCCACACTCAGTCTCTGGCAGACATAATTAAGCACAGCATGTCCCTGATCAGCCACGCTTACTCACTTCAGCGGACAGGAGAGTCGAGCCGCACGCACAAGCAGGTGCGCGCACACACGCGCACGCACACACATACACCATACATCCCGCTCTCTCTGGCGAGATGTTCTTAAAGCATTCATCCAGTGTGCCTAAAAGAATAAGCTTCATCCCTCATTGACTCCGCTTACTATCCCCTGCAGGTGTTCAGCATGCTCCTCAGCCTTTGCATCACTGCTCGCTCTGAATCTGCCTATATGCTGGAGCTGCAGGATCAATTTATTTGTTCCATTAGAAGCCTTAGACCTGAAAGACAGTTGGTGTGAAATAGCCTACTGCATTGCAGATACACTCCCAGCACAATCACATTGTCAAAATGGCTTTTTAACCCTTAGAAGTCACCGTTATCGCCATCAGTAACAAAAGCATGACGTGGGATATTATTTACTAGTGGCTCATAAGAACATGTAGAGATATTTTGTGGAAGGTGCAGATTCTAAAACTTCAATCAATACCACATTTGTGTTTGTAAGTAGAAAAAAAGATTTCAATTTGGAGGAAAGTATTTTGTTGCATGTAGTCATTTTGCAGGAAGAACAGAATATGCTTTATATTTCTGCCACTTGTCTGTCACCTGTTGAGATTAGCAATGGGAAGTTTCATTCATTTTATTGTTGGACCAGTCAAATCAATGAATTGAATCCCAGATTCATTTTCAACTCATTTTCAAGCCAGGGTCTGGTGCTGTGGAGTAGGCTGACTCAGTAGTATGAAACCAACGCACTATTAACGAGAACTGCTGGCTTGGTCAGGAATAGCCATAGACGCTCATGAGATTGACTCATTAACTGTTTTTTGGTTCTTTCCGCTCTTCAGCAAGTCTGACAAATACATACAGGAAGCCACAGAGAGATAAGACAACTGAATTCCAAGTGGTTATTCACAACCAGTGGAGGGTGTTGACATAATGTGAATTTTGTCCAGTGCTCTAAATTTCAAACCTATCTGGGGGAGAGTCAGAGAATCACAGTGCCTTCACCTCCTTTTGGTATGCAATTGTAAAGCCCTACCAATTAGGTTGGCAAAAAGAGGCAAGCCATATGGCAGTCTAAACCATCCCATTATCCAGGTCTTGAAATGAAGGGGGCAATTTATACAGAACTCATTCTGGATGGTATAGATAACCAGGTACGGTGGTGCAGCCTAAGGGTTGGGCTTGCACCATAATGGCGAGGCCCTATGGTGGGGCTGCCACCGGGTTCCCATCATTAATACATGCTCCCATGGAAGGGATCTGAGGCCGGCCCCAGACTTATTCAGAGCTGCCTGGGGGAACTGACCCCTCGGCCTAGGGTAGAGGTTGAATCTAGTGAGCACTGGAATGCACACCTCACCAAAAGTCAAACCAAACGTCACTGGGGTAAAGTCATTTTGGGGTAAAAAGTGATGCGGGTAGTGTGACGATGATCAGGAGGCCAACAAAGGAGTTTTGTGAAAACCCCTATAAATCCCAATACAAGATAATATAGCACCTCCAGGGGAAGGAGTCGCCATGCGGTTGAAAGAGAGGGTTGCTGTCAATAACTCTATGTGAGTGAGTTAGGTGGCCGTGGAGCCTGGTCAAGTGACACAGGTGGTGTTTTGCATTGTGGTTTTATGAGGTCCAATTGTTAAAGATTATAATTGGGTTTTTTTTTAGGTATTCAGACTACAATACTTCAGGTGTGACAGAAAAGATTCAATTAACAAAACTAGTTTAAAAGAATGACTCATTCACAAGTCAGACACCAGTATTGCAGCCTTAAACCTGATGATGTATGTCTGTATGTAAACTAAACCTAAATGTAACTCCTTATATAACTATGTAATTACACAACAGCAATTGGGCGAGTTCTATCACTACGCCATGCAATCCAGTATACATACGTGGCAGATCTAGGGCAGGTGCGCTCTCAGTCACGGTATTGACCCTTGAGACAGCAATAATATAAGGTTAGGTTCCATTTGTAAGTTTTGTCAACTTTGTTACTTAATGGCCTTCAGTGCAAAAGAATAATGGACCTCATTCACCAATATCTTCCAAAGTTTCTTCTGGAATATGCTCTTCAGATGTGTTGGTTGATGTGTTACTAAACCGCAAAGTTGTTCACACCTTTGTATAAGCAAACTTATATATCTTAAATATATATATCCATTGTGGATATATGTCCATTGTGGATATATGTCCACTGTGGTTGTAAAATTGCCTTGGCAGTTTTAAGAAGAAATTTGTTACCACAATTACTACTGTAGTGTTACTGTGAGGAGGTCTTTAAACTTTTTGCACTGGGGCCCACAAGGCCTTAACATCACTGACCTCTATGAATTATGTTTTCTTCAATCCCAATAAGCAACTACAACAAAAAACTGCTTAACAGAAATGAGGAAGCATACTATTCCCCAAAACATACTATTCCCATCCCAGTTCATACAATACAAATACCAGTAGAATGAGGCACAACACAGGGCAGATAATCAGAACAGAGCTCATTTACATATATCAGTCTTAAAGGCTAGGTAACAAATACAAGAGGGGTTGGAAAAGAATTAGGACTAGTTTTGGTAGTTAATCACATACAAACACTGGAAGTGGGCTTTAGGAAGTAAAATAAAAAGTCGTTAATTGTCTTTCTTTCAAAGGAGGTTTCTGCGTCAAATCAAAGGACTATGGTGATGATGTAGACCAAAGTACTTGTAGCGAAAGGCTGCAACCAATATGAACATGGTGAAAAATAACCTGACATTGAGTGCTACATCGATAGAGAACATCAGGAAGCTCAAAAAATGAGGCTAATTGGATCACAGCGTAGGAGGTTAAAGTGAAGACAGCTTGGCATCTGCAGGTACTCTGAATGAAGTGGGCTAATATATGTGAGCATGTACAGTTCCTCTAGAGAGGTCACAGTCGTAGCGTGAGGTGTTCACTAGATAATTAAACCCAGAGGGAGCAAACATACAACCCAGACGACATAACACACAAAAAACATGCCCATACATACACAGTATATGCATACAATACATTCAACATACGCTCAACATTACGACACTATCATTTCCTCAACAATAAAAATGCAAAAGACAGAAACAAAAAAGTACAAGAAAATAATGTTATCTTTGTTTTTGCCTCTGGCTCTAGAATTTATAATAGACCTTCCTTTTACTGGCAAAAGCACCCTGCCAAGGAAGAGCGGTGTCTAAATCAAATCTGATTCCGAATGTGTGTGTTTATTAGACCACCTCTGTCAGCACTTCTTGATTATTCTTATTTCTTCTTTTTCGCCCTTGACTTGATTGTTAGACAAAATTGCCAAAGCCCATGCATTTGTATATATTGCATTAAAAAATGCAAACTGCAGGCAATGCCTAGAAAACAGGACAAAGTCACAAGTACATTAAAGTATATTACACTGCAGTCTTACTCCTCATGAAACATGTATAGATGTAGTTATGGATATGGATGTAGACCGCTATTTCAATTGCACTGATGAAAGATACTGTAGCTCTCATCATCACTGTGTTTCTAAGTTGTGTGAGTGTCTGCAGAGATTCACAAGTCCTTTCCTTATACATTCGCCTCAATGGTACACAGTTAGAGAGTACAACACTTCTGCAGATGCATAGTTTGTGCACAGGGTGGTTTTGGGGTGGCTGTTCACCCCAGTGACGCTGTCATGTGTAAAACCCACAGCAATGTCACCGAGTCTGATGCACTCATGCTAGCACCATTGGTTTTACTGCCGTGAATGGTCCACCACCCAAATAATATGTGGTCAGCAGTCCTGTGGTCATTAACTGTGCAATGATAAAAGGAGCACAGATAAGCTGTGACCGATGAAAGATAGCTCTCTTCATTACTGTGTTTCTAGGTTTAGTGAGTGTCTGCAGAGATTCACAAG
Organism: Semaprochilodus insignis; assembly: GCA_034552555.1. Lineage (NCBI taxonomy): Eukaryota > Metazoa > Chordata > Actinopteri > Characiformes > Prochilodontidae > Semaprochilodus > Semaprochilodus insignis. The sequence continues at coordinate 25,408,330 of CM067487.1, read as the reverse complement.
TCCTTTCCTTGTACGTTCACCTCAGTGGTGAACAGTTAGAGAGTACAACACTTCTGCAGATGCATAGTTTGTGCTAGGTATCCTCTAGCCCTTCATTAGCATGTTATATATGGTGTAACAAGTTACTGTTTAAATTCCTGTAAATACATTACAGGAACACTAACTGACCTTTGTGTCATTGTGAAGTTACTTAAACAACTTCACAATAATAAAGAGATATACCTCTGCATTTCTGCATAATTAATATTTGAAGTGTAAACAAAGTTAGTCAAAATGATTTGGTGTGAATTGCTCCATTTTCAAAAAACTGGCTAAATTAGAATTGTTCGCAGCAGTCCTTAATGGAACCAGATCTCCAAATAATTGAATGCCCCTAAAAGCTAATTTACAGAATGTTGTTACATGAAACTGCCTCATGCCAGAGGTATTGTTTTATGAAGGTTTTGAGATAAAGGTTTGGCCTTAAAGGTACCACAGAATGGAAAACTGTATTTACATTGGCAGAGTTGAATAAGTAGAGTTTGATACATAGTCATGTAGACATACCGCTGACACTCAAACACTGTTGTTCTTCCCTCAAGTCCTGCATTTGCAAAACAGGTCTGTAAAACAAGCTGATTCCAGAATTGTAGGCTGCTGCTGTAAGAGCTGGGGGCCAGCTGGGGAGCACACTGACTGGGAAACCCCAACAGAGCTCAAAAACACACACACAAACACCCAGTGCCAGTGAACCAAACGTGTTGCTGGATCAGACACAGCAGTGCTGCTGGAGTATTTAAACACTGTGTCCACTCACTGTCACTGTGTCTATTAGACACTCCTATCTTGCTGGTCCACCTTGTAGATGTAAAGTCAGAGACAGTTTGTGTTGGCCATCCTCTAGTCCTTCATCAGTGGTCACAGGATGCTGTTGGTTGGATAGTTTTAGATAGTTTCTCAGTCCAGCAGTGACACTTGTTTAAACACCTGTTATGGGTAACAGGTCATTTTGGATAAACAAAATGTCTATATTTGTAACTGCTATATTTATACCTGCTAGAGGATACCTGCTAGAGGATGCCTCCTTTCACCACCTCTACAATGGACCATTTTACATTAAACCGCTCTGAATGATTTACACCTCATTGTTTACATAACTCTACATATTTCCTCTGTATAGATTATTGGTGTCTGCCCTTGTATGCAATATGTGCTTGTGTGCAAACTGCATCAGCTGAGCGAGCGTGGGAAACCCTGTAACCTTGGCAAACAATCTGTTGTTGTGTTTCTAATAACAGCTTGTGAACAGCGTGGCTCTGTGTATGTGTTAGTAGGTGTGTGAGCTATTCTTACCTTGACAACATCCTCATCGGTCGATCGGCACTCCACTGACTCGGTCACGTCAGTCACTGCCCCATCCGTTCCTACAGTAACCACCTTCACCGGTATGGCAACGGTTCGCCCCGTGAGCACGGCAGTGTTGAGGATTTCTGTCTCCTGCGCACAGAGGCCAGATCAATCAGGCTGTTTTAATGCAGGATAATTCACTAATCATTATTCAGGACTATTCATCATGCTGTCAGTGCCTACTCGTAGGCACCAACGTTCCATCATCTTATTAACCCAATGAGTCACATCATTCAATTAGAATCATCAACTGTAGAGCCATTCAGAGCGACACAAGAGTGACGCCTTCGTAACCTCGAAGCCTATCCTGCGGTACTAATCTCGACCTGAACCAATATGAACATACTGAATATACTGAATGTTTGCGCTGCTTTAAAGGGAATGAATTTCATTCTAGGTAATGATATACTTTAATCAGGAAAATTGCCAAACACACATATGTTAGGAGGCCCAGAACAAAATGTACCTTAATGCTGCTGTACTATGCACTTGGGATGTGTCTAAAACTAACGTTAAGTTTACAAAGGTTGCAACTGATCATGCAATCTGCACACAGAACTGCCAACACCGGGTTTAAAAATGGCAGTGGAATAGTTCAGCCCACTAAAACATTCTACTCTACAGGCTGTTCCCATACACTGTAAATCAAACATGGCTGATTGATTCCACTGCCATTTCCTAATTATGCTGGTAGTTAATCAAATGTATTAGGCCTTCAGTCCAGCTACTAAAAGCCAAACCAACGACAGCACTTGTCTAGATGTATCTACTTAGATACCACAGGGATAAAATAAGTGTTTCATTTTAACTTTCTTATTGCAAAACTTTACAATGAAACAAAAGATTTTTCTAGGATATGTGCAGTTTAAATACAAGTATAGGGATTCTATTAAATAAGGATCAACCAAACATTCCAGCAATTTTAAGTTGGGAGAAATCATTAGGGCCTTCTCTGAAGGCCTAGAAGGCCCTGAGGGCCCCCCTTTGCTAATGCTTCTTCAGCACATCTTCAAGGTCTGTGCCTGCGACTAGCTGCCATAACCGCTACCACTGTTAAATGAAGTCTCTCAACAGTATGCTTTTGAGACACTGCTGCTAATGTATGGCTGGCTTTTAAGCAGTGGAAAATAACAAACATGGAAAACCAGCTGTAGAAACCTTAGTAAAACAGAAATAATCCCAGGCTGGTGACATAAATGTGGTTCTAAGTGCACTTGTAGAGTTGTTGTCAGTAAGTCTCAGGGCGTTCTAGGTCTTCAGAGAAAGCCTAATGTTTCCTGGGGGGGAGAAAAGTCTGTCATTTTTAGCTTATTTCTGTTTAATTAGGGTGACCATGTGCCTTCTTTTTCCAGGACATGTCCTCTATTTGGGACCTAAAAATGCACCCAGACAATTTTTTTAATTGCTTCAAATGTCTGGGATTTAGTTTTCTAAAGGTCAGTCTGCCTTGCTACAGTCAGAGTACTTCTCTTTGGTGAAAACCAACATATGTGCACTCTAGTTTAACATAACCATTATACTGATCAAACAAGGTAAAAATAATATTTCACATATTTTTCACATATTTCTATTACAGAAGTAATTCCTATATTTATAAAGGAATTCAGGCTTATTTTACAGTGTTTTGTCTCAAATTAGGAAATCCTAAGCTGTTCAGTAGAGGTTGACAATCGATTGGTACTAATGTAGGGCACATCTGTATAGACGGGGTGAACAATAATGAAATACATGTGGTACTTAAGTACTTTTTTGGTATCTGTACTTGAGTATCATTTTTTGGAAAACTTACGACTTCTCCTCCGCTCCATTTGAAAAACAAATATTGTACTTTTGACTCCACTACATTTCTAGGAAGGTTCTCGTTACTCTCTACTTTGAAGCACAGTTTTAAAGTTACCGGACCAACTTTCTTTTCTGAAATGTGATAGGCCACGCTGTGTTCACCACAGGAGAAAAATCACAGTAAAGTAATTCTGCACTCTCAGTCAAAGTGCCTGCTGCATGTTTTGAACAGTTGGACTTGATGGCTACTACTATAGCAGATAAATGTTGGTCCAGACCAGCCATGACCATGTCAGATGAAATGATTTTGAAATCATGTAAGATTTGTATTGTTGTAAATGTTTGCTCTGTCGACTGTGCATAAGCTTCATCAAAGCCTTCAAAAATTTGTCCGACCTGAGAAATCATGTCCAGGTAAGTGAATATTTGTTTAACTCCAGTAAACATTTCAAATGAAGTTGTCTGATCTTGTAGTAGTTTGGTATTCATGCTCTGGTTGGTAAAATGACTTTTTATAGATATTTCCATGATTTGCATGCTTAGTTGCCGTGTTGATGTTACGTGTTTACTGGTTTTCAAGCTAAATGCTTCCCATGTGTGTGATGCAATGTTCACTGCTCAGTTCCTTCAGGAGGTTGTTTCAGAGTCATTAGTTTCTGTGAATGCATTGTGGCTGCAATGCATTTCTTGAACCCATCATGTTCTAAAATAGACCAAGATTATTGTTGCAATGCATTGACATTAAAAGAGAATGTCCTTTAAAAATACTCCAGTGAAAATTTGACTGAACACTTTTCAGTTGTATGGAGTAATATTTGACCAGAAGTATCTATACTTTTACTCAAGTAATGGAGTTGGGTACTTTGGCCACCTTTATAGTGACTACAGAGGTCAGAGTTGGGAACTTTCTGTAATATTAACCCATGAGTTGAACTGAAGACTAAATGTTTTAAGCACAATTAAGCACAAACATATATAAGAACTGTTAATGGTGAACGAATCACTTTTTAAATTGCAATTGGTGGGACCATTTTTTTAAGCCAACGCATCTCATTTGCTGACATATGACCAAAGGTCTCATAAGGGTGCTAGCAAACATTAGCATTATTGTAGAGGTGTTTGTTTTCCCTCAGTTTTGTTCTGAGGGAAACAAAACACTGATGGGCAACACTGAAGACCTAGCTCTAGTCATGGTTCACCACTGGAGTGAGGATTATCTTCAGGAATGCCTCAGGAAGATTAAAAAGAACTTAATTAAAGCACTTAAATGCATTTTTATCAGATAACATCCACTTTAATTCATCACAGCGGTTCAATACGAGTACAATAAATATGAATTAAGCTACAGGCCCGCCTATCATGACTATTATGTAGCACAACTCATCAACGTAATTTTCCTCATCATTTTAGACAAGCACTCTTTTGTACAACCTTCTGTCTAAATATAAAAGCGCATATTGAGTTCTAGCTAATGCTCAAACAAAGTGAGCGTGAGAAAATTAGATCAATTAAGCTTGACTCGTGTAATCCTCTGCTCTCTATGGTTGCCAGCTCGGGCTAGAAGACTGCACACAACTACACTCATCACAGCTTATTTTCAATAAAGCACTTTAAGAAGGCTAAAGGACTGAGAGGCAAAGCATGGGCCCCCATCAGTCTTTTGTTCCTCACAGGAGGCTCTTTTCTTCCCTTTTTGTTATTGCCCATGCCACTCGTCTTTGGAGAAAACAGATAACATTATTTAATCCCGAACTGTGGATAATGGAATTTCCAAGCTTGTTAATGGAACTGAGGTTTTCCCTTTCCTCTTTAGGATGGCACTTCTAGCTCGTGATTCTTATTTCAATCATTTTCCTTTAGTCCCCTTTACAATGCAGAGGGTAAGATGGGCACATGCTTTTCTTTCCCTGTCTGACTTTAAGCTGATCATTTTTTCCTATCTAAGGCATACCGTAGAGTCTAGCCTTGAAGCGGAATTTGAATATATAATTTCCCTCGGATCCAAAATTATGGAAATGCAGCTGCCTTGGCTCTAAGAGTTAGGTTTTCAAGCGTAATGCTGATACGCTTTGACAGAGAGTTATCGCCTGCGTTTGATTTGCTGTCAAAACATTAATTTTTTGGGACCTGGAAAATGACGCTGGTAAATATTCTGCCAAATGGGGTGGATGAAGCGTTCAGCACTTTCCTCTTCCGCTCTCTTTTCCCTTTTCCATCTGTACTCCCACCCTTATTCTTTCTGCCTAAATAAATTCAAAGAATTCCGCCCCACTTTTCATCGCACATGCTTTCAAACGTCTGTCAGCGCGGCCATTCACAGTTTGTTAAAAATGAACAATGTAATTTTCAGTCAAGCCTGAAGATTAACCGACAAATTAAGAAAAGCTGTCTCGAGGGAGGGAGGACGGAAAGCCTGTCAGTGTGATGCCACTGCGCTTGATGGAGAGAAATGCTCTGTAAAAGCGCCTTCTGGGCTGATTCCAGTTTAGCAGGCGGAAAGATTTTCATAGGTTTACACAACCAGCTAAAAGACTGGATACACCCACTCACACAAGTTAATATACAGTACTGTGCAACTTCATTTCCAGTCAAAACAGACGTTCAGTGCACGCTATTCCCCTTTTTTTATTCAGTTTTCATGCAATCCTTTAGAGAAGATTAGACAGAAGATAAGACAGTTGCAGTCTAAAGAAAATATACACTATATAACAGGAGTTTCCACACAGTAATTAAGATTGATAAGCCTGAAAATGGCCCTCCAAACCATGGCAGACCTGGTAGATCACCAAAACTGCCATCATCTGAACTTAAAGCTTTCATCTTTGAGGGACAGGACAACATCAAACTCCACTCTTGCTTCAGCTCTGAGAACATCCACAGGTGTTTCTGTCCACTGGGAGAAAACAACTCAATGCTATGAGTCTGAAAGGTTGTGTATCTGCTAAGAAGCCCCCACTGAGAAAAAGAAGAAAATCTGCAAATTTTCTTGACTGGCCACTATAGAGTCCATTGAATGAGATTACTTGGAACCAAATTTGTCAGCTTAACTTGTGGAACATATTCCTGCAGACTGAACATACTGCCCCGAAAAGAATGAAGGCTGTGATCATAGTAAAGTGTGGACACACTAAATACTGACAGGTTTAATAATATATTTAGTTGTTAAGGTTTTTGTAATATCTGTTGAATATAGTATCTGATGCTGATCTATGAATAACATACTGATGATTTTGAGCATTTAATATGAAATTAAATAAATGAAGGCATGTCTCTGACTTTATTTCTGGCACAGTACTCTATATGGACCATTATAACTGTGCACCTACAGTAAACAACAAAAATGAACAAATGCAAAAACATGACCATTTCACCATATCAAGTCCGTGTTTGAGAGCAGTAAAGAATAGACAGGAAGGCATTACTTGAGATAGTAATAAGATTATTAATAAAATTAGTGATAAAATTAGTAATAAAATTATAATTTCTAGGGTACTTTATGTTGGGAGGTAGCTGTCTAAAACCTAACCTCTAAATTTTACACTTATATAATAATAATAATACTCATAATATACACTGATTTCTTTTATACATTCATACTGAGGTGTATTATAAAGACATAAATAAATAAATACATAATAAACATAATTTTTTTTTAATGAATGTTTTTCTTTTAATTAACATTTTCTTGTCACTACCAAAACACAGTTTAGTTTTAGTCCATAAGAGAGCCTCCCAGCATCCCATGGCCAAATACCACAGTTATAATGTAAATGTACCCTAAATTAAGTAACTTTTTTTGTGTTAATGAAAAACATTATTATTTATATGTGTACAATTGTTCAAAATGTTTAGTAGCATTAACCAGTCATGTATTAGCTAGGGTTTTTAAGTTCTGCTTAAAGTCAGCTACAATTGTCACTAGTAAAACAGTAACTGTAGTTTCAGTAGTAGTAAATGAATTCTTCCATCATTTATTTTATAAAACCAACATTATTAATGTTTCAAAGCATTTATTTATCATTCAAAGCACAAGGATTTTAATCTGAAGTCAGTTAAAAGTCTGAAATGTGTTTTCTATCTCTGATTTTGTTGAATTTAAATGTAAAAAAAAAAACAGTTTTGTAAATAATTTTATGTGTAGTACAGTTCATTTAGAAGTACAGATTTCAAAATTCACATTCAGTTTGGAGTGTCCAAACTTTTGACTGAGAGTCAATATTCATATTCACAACTGTATAATAAGAGCTACCATGGATGCCAGAAAGCAAAGGCCACTAGGAAAGTTGACCTTGCTTAAGACATCTCTGTGTTGCAAAAAGTACTGCTGCTAAGTAGCGCTAAGCTTGCTAATGCCAATTTATTTTTTAATGTCAGTTTTCTATATTAATCAACTCTAAGAAATTAGGGCTGCAGCAGTGGAGCTGGAAGAGTTTGGCTGTAAACCTCTAAGTTTGCGTGCGAAGCTGACAAGAAACGATGATTATATTTTGATCCTGTGTCATTAGGAGCGGAGCATGAGACGTCATCTTAAACTCATTTCTGAGCAACAGAGTGCTAAAGCAGACGGCCTATGTGGAATTAGCTCCTGCTGCAGCTCCTAGCCCAGCGTGCCGTCATTAGGGCTGCATTCCCTGTTCGTCTAGGCCTGGGAGATGTGATGCGTGTGTGATGCCATGCGTGTGTGAGCTAATGCTTCAGGGACAAGTTAGCATTCAGCGCAGAGCAGCAGTACAATCTCCTTGCCCATCTGGCCTTGGGTCTAAAATTAAGTGAGATTTACTGTGTCAGTGGGACTGTTGCGGGTGGCATGAGAACAAGCAGAGGAAGCCAATGAGCTGCTCCTGCCCACCAGTCGCTCTGCTTCTTTCTCCCCTAGGCCTGACGCAGCTGTTGTGGCTTCACTGTGACCCTATGGCCTTCCTCTGGAGCTCCCGTAGGTGTCCGCTCCTGCGGGAGCTCAACACAACAGCTTCCAACTCTCTATGTTATTCATGCATTCTGCTCATGCCTGTGTCTTGGCAGTTGGTAAACACTCCGCTCCCCAGGCTGCTAGCTGATTCGCGTTAGCAATGCTGTGTTTAGCACTGTGGTTTCGGTGAGGCCTGGCTTGAGGCGCCGGCTCTACAGCACGTACTTATCCTCAGAAAGCTCCAGCGCATGAGCCTGAAAGAAAAGAATCAATAAAAGGCCATTCAGCCTCCGGGCAGTAGCGGAGGCCGGGGGCGAGGGCTGGACTGAAGGCAGTTGACCAGGGCACACGCGGGCTTGTACAGGGTTGAACATCCAAGGACAGGCTCCCCATGTGGATCACGGCAGCCCATGCAGTGGGCACTCTCAGTCGCTCTATTAGAGATCGATCGATCCACACTTGTGTTTCTTTGGAGTCCACAGGAGCTCGCAGGGCTTGCACAGGGATGGCTGCCTGGCGGCTGCTCAGAATCGCTCAGAAAGTGCCACACAAAAGTGCAGACAAAAATGAGAGCAAAGGGGAAGATGGTTATTGATTTTGGTAATAGCACAGAGAAATGGAGGGGAATACACAGGTGCTGCTGAGGCCATAACAGGCTCTAGTTCAGCTAAATTCCTCTCACTAGCCCATGGCCATGTGGATAATCACTGCACTATGTTACCGCCACCACGTCAACAGGTCAACTGAAGCCTTCCTCTCTCTCTCTCTCTCTCTCTCTCTGTTGTTTGGTTAAGTGGACCCCTTTGTCCTGGAATTACCTCCTATGACCGAACAGAGCCTTGATCAGGGATCAGGCCGTGCTTACATGTTACCCTTGACCAGCAGAGGGAGGCTGAGCCCTGGTGCATTATTCATACACTTACTATGCACAGCTCTCCACAGGGACACGGCTGGCATTAAACACCCCATTCAGGCAGGTTCCTCCCTCATACGCAGGCGCCGTTCCTAAACAGACGCAGGAAATCTGCAGCCCACCAGGATTTGAGAAATTCTCAATACGGCCGCAGCCATAATCCACCCTGTGACTCAATCTCTATACACTAACTGACACATTCCTACTCTCCTCCCACATACTGTACAAAAGCCCCACCATTGCTTAAAGGGCAAGTGTGACATTTTGGCAAATAACCTCATGTTTCACTCCCTTTGATGTGTAATAAATACTTTGAGAGACCTTCAAAGTGAACTGCGTCTTTTTAGCAAGATCTCCCCGCAGCAATTTAGCACGGCTGCCAGGGGAATTGAATACGAATTCTATAATAGACGTTGCAAAAAAGACACGTAAGTCTGTGCTGGAAGGATAACACCATTAATACGTTTATGAGGGTCTTCGAATGCTGCTCAAATGAAAGTGTGTAATTCTTCCTTTTTTTATTAGGCATTTAAAGCTCCCTTTATTGCCAGGTAGGCCCTGCATGGAATTTGCTTTTATAGACTGATTGCTTTTGCTGTGTTCTTACAGTTCGCTAAGATAAAGACTGATGGATGGGTTGCACAATGGTAGCCACTAGTCAAAACTGGCCAAAACAGGGCTGAAAGCTGGAAGTGTCCCACCATGGTTTTACTGGGCGTGCAGTGCTGTGCTGGACATTTCAGATTTAAATTAGACATGAATTCATTATGTTTCGTAAGCTGACATGCTGTGATCCCTCGGATGCCACTCTAAACTGCTGGGGAGATGATCTACTTCTGTAAATGTTCTTTTCAAAAAGCCGAAAGTGCCTGCATGCGTTTATTGCATGTCAGACTAGTGAAATGTGAGATTACTTGCTGAACTGCCGGCGAAATTCTTCTTTAGAGGCTGTGAAGCAGAGCTCCTGTCTCCTCTCTGCTCCTCTTATAAGCTGTACATGTGCTCCTGAGCCCGGCTCTCCTAAACTCTCCTGATGAAGCGCTACATCACTGGCTCAGGCCCAGAGAAGCTCCACACACACACAGAACACACAGAGACACACAGAAACACAGCCTCAGCCTCGCGGGGACAAATAACGAATACACAGACTATTTCAGATGAGGGTGATAGGACCACGCTGAGAGTGAGAGCAGCACCCACCAGGAGAGAGAGAGAGAGAAGATACAGAGAGAGAAGGGACAGAGAGAGAGGAGACAGAGAAAAGGAGAAGAGAGATACAAAAAAGGGCAAGAGACAGAGAGAGAAAGTGAAATGGGAAGAGGGAACGAAAGACAGAGAGGAAGGGTAAACCTGAGAGAGAGAGAGATATAAAGAGAAGGGGAGAGAGTGATAGAGGAAGAGAAAGTGGGAGAAAGAGGGTAACAGTGGGGATACACAAGAGAGAAAGAGAGGTATAAAGAGAAGGAGAGGGAGAGAGAGGGAGAGAAAGAGGGTAATAGTGGGGGGAGAGAGAGAGAGAGAAGCAAAAAAGGGAAACCAAGAAAGAGAAGAAAAAAGGGACTGGCAAGAGAGAGAGAGAGAAAGGAAAAGGGGAGACAGTAAGGGAGATAAAGAGAGTGAAACAGTAAGATGGAAAAGTAAGTGTAAATAGGAGAGAAAGATAAAGATACAGAAAGAAATAAGTGAAAGAAAGAAAAAGACAGAGAGAGAGAGAGAGAGAAGGAAGGAGAGAAAGGTAGACAGAGGAAGAGAGGTATGGGAGACAGAGAGAAAGCAGTGGAGACAGGAAAGGAAAGAGTGGATAGAGGGTGACAGATACAAAAAGATAGAAAAAGGGGAAAGCTGAGTGAGAGAGATACAGGAAGACAGAAAGGTATGTATAAGGAGATGGAGAGAGAGATATACAGTGAGTGAGAAGTATAAAGAGGAGGAGTGAGATACAGTGTGTGTGTGTGTGTGTGTGTGTGTGTGTGTGTGTGTGTGTGTGTGTGTGAGAGTGAGATAGAGAGAGAGAGAGATAGAGAGAGAGAGAGAGAAAGGGAGAGAGGGAAGAGAGATGAGTTCTGGTGTAGGTAATGAGGGATCGTGTGGAGAAGCTGATCGATCCCCGCAGCTCCGTGGCAGGGAGCAGCGCACGTTTTCTGCGGCTGGCCGTCACACACAATAACATTCTCCTGTCTGCATCTTAATCTCTCTGGCTCTGCGCTCACATGTCTTTTTCTTCTACAGAGCCACTGCTCTCTCTTTCAGTCTCTCCCTCTCTCTTTTTCCATTCCTCTGATTTTTCCTTGTTTACGTCTGCTATGCGCTCCTACGCTGCGGGGACTCCGGATGAAGCGCTGGGCTCCCCAGTAAATAAAGCGATAATAATGAGTAAAGTCAGAATAGGTTTAGAGCACGCTGCCTTTCGCTGCATGCTCGCTGTCAACTTTGCTGCTTTATGGGCCTAAACTATATGGACTTTGTAACTAAAGTCAGATTTTGGAAACAAAATAAATACAAAAATAGACGTATATTTGATATGAAAAAGATGAATAAATACACAGTACTGAAAAGTGTCACTGTTTTCCTGCTCCAACACTTCATCCCATAAACATCAGCCCTGTCAAGTAAAGAACGGATGACAAAAGGCATCACATTTGACAGTCCGCTCTGCATGCCAGAGGACAATCCACACGGCTGCATGGAGCTGCAGAGTAAACGATGGACGTTTCTAAGGATGTTGGAGAGGAAAAGTGCTCGCCCTGTCCCATAAGCGCAAGCCCTTACTGAACAAGACAGGGAGAAGGAGAACACAGAACAGATGTACCTTCAAATAACATGGCAATTGAGAAGGATCTCAACGGCTCCTGGGCCAAACCTGACACTCAAGGAAGAGCAAAGACTTCGGGTTAGAGGCTGTGGCGAGTGAGCGGGTGAGTTAAGCCCTCTCAGTCCAACAAAACAAATCCCCTACAAAAATCTGGAGCGACTTTGAAGGAAGAAGCCTCGGCGTGGTAATTTGTTTGATTTTCCTTTTCTTTGAGTAAATTCACAGACTGAGCTGAGGGAGGACGGGCTGAGCGAACAAAAGGAGGGCCCGCACGTTCGTCAGCCGACAGCAAAACAAACACAGCGAGGGCTGCCGTCCACCAGCTGAAAGGCTGAGCAGCCAATTACGAACTGCGTGAGCAAATTTGGCTTGAGACTCGTGAGGTGAATTGCTAGAGACAGTGGAGAGAGAGAGAGTGAGAGAGAGAGAAAGGAAGGAAGAGAGTGAGAGAGGAGTGGGGGGAGAACTGGAGCATCCTAAATGACTCTGAGCAGATTGCCAGCATTTTGTGGATATCGTTACACGGCCCGAATCCGATTACAGCATCTCCTCATATTGTAAGCTGAAAGTGATGCCATCACCCTGATCCTCTCCCGCTGTGTTACACCGCATTCAGCTCGCCCGGCTTCCAGCACGGGGAGGAACGCTCTCCATCTGAGAGCAAGACATGCTGAATGATTTGAGCCCACCGAGAGTCTGCCTGATGGCTTGATTGTTGTGTGAGTACTGAAGATGCACCCAAATGTTTTGTACCATTACAGAAATCATATGAATTCATTTGGGCTTTATTTGTTTTTGTCTGGCTTTTCAATTAAATGTACAAGGTAATGAATAAAGCACCCCTTACTGAAAGAGGACATAACTCGGGGGTTTTGTGTACACGTTGCTGATACTGCTTCAATTCATCGGCGAAGAGAGTGAGGAATGCATCTTTTAACCATTATTTCTGATCCTATGGCTATGGACATGGGACCTAAGAACATGACCAGCATGTTAACTTCAGTAGCCATCTCTGCAGCGTGACATATAAACGTCTTTGACGTACCATCAAACCGGTTATTTATTTACATTCTGTTGACAATTGCAGTCAATTTTGGAATGTATTAACCTAAATCTTACAAATTCTACTTTTAACTATGTAAAATGTTTCCTTGTTCAATGAAGAAAGAGGGGCTTTATGGCTGTACTGTTTTTTTTTTTTTTTACTGAAAAATTAAATCAGTCAGGAGTGTTTTTTTCCTTCTCATGTAAAGTTACCGTTTTGGATATATGGTAACACTTTACATTGCGTGTTGACTAACTAACATGAAGTAATGCATTAGTAAACATGTAACAGCTGTTTACTTAACTTATATACATTATACTTAATGTACAGTTAGGGTTGTTACATGTTAACATCTATTTGCTATACATTTAACATGTAAACTTGAAGTTGTTATGTTTACTGACCATGTATTCATGTAGTTGTTACATGTTTACTTTACATGTAAACCTGTAGTTGTTATATGTTTAACATGTAAACTTGTAGTTGTTGTATGTTTAACATGTAAACTTGTAGTTGTTATATGTTTAACATGTAAACTTGTAGTTGATATATGTTTACTTTACATGTAAACTTGTAGTTGTTATATGTTTAACATGTAAACTTGTAGTTGATATATGTTTACTTTACATGTAAACTTGTGGTTGTTATATGTTTAACATGTAAACTTGTAGTTGATATATGTTTACTTAACATGTATTCATGTAGTTGTTATATGTTTGCTTAGCATTAGTTAAGCACCATTGCTAATGTATTACTTCATGTTAACTAGTATATTATTCCATGTTAGTTAGTCAATACTTAATGTAAAATGCTACCAGATATTTAAGGCTTGACAGCAATGATCAATGAGTACTGCTGGGGACTTTTTAAAGCAGCTACACATCAACATAATGATATCACTGCAGCCCTAAAATGCTGGAAACAGCACACCATTTGGTTAAAACTGTTTTATTCTTTGGCCAAAGGCTGAAAGATTTCAGAATTCCTGGCATTCAGAATTTCTGTGCAGCCCTAGTGAATACATCACAGCTGCGGGAGAGCTTCTCTTTCTCACTCACTGTGGCCGGCTCCCGAGGTGGCCAGACGAAAAGGCCATGCTCATTTTCACCAGATTGCTTCATCATCCTGCCTCCTCATTAGTGCTCTGGACTTTAGCAGGGTGTGTTTTAATGGACTGGGACAGAGCACTTCAGCCGCTCTCACCAGGCTAGTGCGAGCACTAACACTAATAGCGCTGGTTGGTAGGCCTGTATGTTGAGAGATGAGCCACAATGGCTGTCTGCTCTAATGAGAGTGCAGAGACAGGTGCCGCTGAGAAAAGGGAGACAAAAAAGCAAATTATAATGCAGAAACGGCATCCAGTAGCACAGATTGGTGTCTCTGGCTTTTGTTATTGTATGCCATTGTTTGTTCGGAACCAGCGTGTCCCGGATCTCACAAGGGAGCGAGTCCATTTGCCCGTGGTGATTGAGGCTGGCCGCAAACTCTGACAGAAGCTTAACGAGGACATGATCAACTTTAACAAGGTGCAATGGCAGTGCCAGTGGCATGGGCAAAGGGACAGACGGCCAAAGGCTCATTTCTGACACTAAATAAAAGATGTTTGTGTGTCTGTGTTTGAGTGCTGTCAGTGCTGTTTCTCTCTTGTTGCTGTTGGAGACCCTTATCTTTACATAAGCAGTGAAGAGTAATTCACATGAGCCGTATATGAGTCAGACCGTAGTCAAGTCATGACACACACACACACACACACACACACACACACACACACACACACACAGTGGGATAAGAGCCAGCCATGCATTGACATGCACATGTATTCATGTGTGTGGATGTTTTTTAGCTATGTAAACCTGTATACAGCATGGGACAAAAAGGGGTGGCACTACACAGCGAATGAGAAAGAGGCAGAGAGAGAGAGAGAGGAGAGGGGAGAGAGAGAGAGAGAGAGAGAGAGAGAGACAGGAAATGAGAGACAGAAAGGAAGAGAAAGGCAGAGAGAAAAGCAGGAGAGAGTGAGAGAGCAAAAGAAAATGGGCAAAAGAGGGAGACAGAAAGAGAGGTAGAGATAGTGAGAAAATGTGGGAGAGAGAAAAGGAGGAAGCACAAGAAGAGAGAAAAAGGATGGAAAAAGAATTTGCGAATGAGAGCCGGAAAGAGGAAACAGAGAGAAATAAAGAGAAAGACAGAAAGAGAGAAAGTAAACAAGAGAAATACAGGAAGAGAGAATAGAAGAGAAAGGCAGAGTGAGAGAGAGCGACAGGAAGAGATAAATAGAGAAAGAAAGGGAGGGAAAAATGAAAAGAGCAAGAGGGGAGAAAAAGAGAGAGAAAACAGACAGACACACAGAGAATGAGCAAAAGAAACAGGAAAAAGAGAGAGAGGAAAAGAGAGAGAGAGAGATAAAAGCTAGGGAAGACTGACATGTGTCCTGCTCTACGCTCTATTGGCTTCTCGGTAGTGGATGCGAGATAAGCGACTAGGCTTTTGGATGACAGCAAAAACTGAAAATGCTGTGCACCTCCTACTGACCTTTTAAAAAGCAAGCCCATGCATAGCAGATGCCTGCTGCAGTGCCTTTACAGCGCTTTATTACTCTTTAGGTTCCACTCGATTCATTGATGGATATGTGTTTTTCATACAGTGCAGAAATGTTATTTGCTGGCAGTTAAAACGCAATCACTGTATCATATCAATAAAGAGAAGCCATGGAATAAATCACCATCGCTTCTACAACGCCATCACATTTAGCTTCCTGACGTCACTTACAGATTCCACCCATTTTAAAGAGATTACTCTTGGCCTCTGCCCAATTACCTTCTCAATCAACAGAAGGACCTCATGCTCTATTAGCCAAATTAGAGCTAATTAAAATGTGCCCACGCAAGGCTCGTGTGGCTGTTGCTTCAGCAGATATGCTGCGTTCTCCTTGCTTCTGCCATAGAACAGAATGCAATCAACAAAACTGATAAGACTATCATGAGAAGAAGGTTTAAACCATGGATCTGACAATCTCAAGAAACAAAAGAACAAAGACATCAAAAGCAGATGAGATGATGGAAAAAGTACTGTAGTATTCAGACACACAGTGAGAACAGAACTTATACTTAATGTGCATGTGTTTGTTTTAGGCACTCTGTGAAAACTAAATGCTTTCACAATGACAGGAGTGAGGACATTTTAATAGTCCTTACAAGAATATACACTCATTGCCCAAAGAATATCTGTACCCAGAAGGAAGTGTAGGATTATAGTACTACTGGGAAGGAAGATAAAGGTTACCAGCAACAATAAATTATGAACATTTTAGACTGATAGGGGCAATATTTATTGAGCTACACATACAGAAGCAATGTCTCTCAGTATGGCGTCGGGCCTTCTATACATGTGCCATGTGACAACAAACCGTTCATCTTGGTGCTGACTGCAGTGCCTCAAAGCATGGATACGTTGGTCGTCTCCAGCGGGGCTCGTTACTGAAGATGACCCGCTGCCATTCTGAGTCACTCCGTGACTGTCTGGCACGACACCATTGCAGTGTTTGGTGACGTTGACGTGGTGTTAAGGGCAGTCGTCGTAACGGTCTGTGTGCATGTCGTCCTGCATCATGCAGTCGTCTGCTAATGGTGCTGGCACTAACATGACTCATGGAGGGCATCACTGCTTACTGAATATCTGCAATTGTGGCTGTTGGGTCAGTCAGGCACAGTGATAATGCCCTTCCTTGCTTACTTCACATGCATGGCTCCGTGTGAAACTTGAATCATTCTCATGTTTCACAACGTCAAACCTACCACCAAGTTTCATTCCCGGTGGTTGGTTCCTTCTGGAACTATTTGTGCAACTATTTTTTGATGATGAATATATGTTGTTTGCACCACAAGTAATAAATATCAAACAGACAGATCAGGTCAGTCAGTTGTGAACACCAGCAACTTCTTTGATTTACAACTTTTCATCATTTTTTGCAACTTTTCATCATTTCCTTTTCTCATTGAGGAGCTTCTTGACTGTTACATATCCTTACCTCCAGACCTACCATACTGTTGAGATGTCCTCTCAGAGTGCAAGGATGGACAAAAATGACTGTATGTTTTCCGATTTGAAGCACGAGTGGTTCTTGATTATTTCCTCTCTTTCAAAAAGCTTTACTTACTTCTTCTGGTTCCTCTGGTGATAGTATTGATGGTCTCTCAGGTCTTGCAGGATTGTTTGGAATCCTGTTTTCTCTGATTCTTTTCAGCATTTTTTAAACTCCAGTTTGGAAACTTATGGTTCTTCACAAAAATGACTTAAAAAAAAAATTAAATAAAAAAGAAAGGATTAAATAGCCATTTAGACTGGAAATGAAATAAACAAAAGGATTGCTCTCCTGACTTTTATTTACAAATTATATTATGTTTAGTTTTTAGTTTTAGTACTTACATAGTTTGCAGTATTTATATGACTTGGCACTCTGCTCAATTGTTCCCCTTGACTCACTTTGTTAGTGCCTTGAGCAAATTGCTAACTGAATGGGTCAAAACTTTCTGCAGTTGAAAGTTGAAACAGAGTTTATGTTGGTATAGCAGTGAGAGGTAGAGATTTGCTGGATTAGATAGCCCTAAAATGTAAAGAACTAGCTTGCAACGTTGGTGTACTAACTGATCCTGATCTCAGTTTCAGCAGTCACGTCAAAGCAATTTATCAACCTTAAAAAACATCAATAAGATTAGAGATTTTCCGACTAAACCAGACCTGGAGAAACTCACCCATGTTTTTATTTCTAGTAGGATTGATCACTGTAATGGTCTCCTAACTGGACTCCCAGAAAAACAGCTTTAATACAGAGTTCTCATAAGGAGTAAACGAAAGGGAACACATCACCACCATTCTTAAATCTTCACGTTGGTTACCGGTGTGTTACAAAATAGACTTTAAGCAATAAGATCTGAGCAGAACTCTCAGATCATTAGGAACTAGACAGTTCGGTAGAAGCAGCGTTTAGCTACTATACTGCTCTTGAATGGAACTGATTCTCAGTGAACATTAGAGGAGCCCGGACCCCAGAAACCTTTATATCCAGGCTGAAATTGTTTCTATTTAAGCAGCTTACATCTCAGTTTAAAAACACTGTTAGCCCTATTGTACTTCTATCCATCATGTAACAGCACTTTATTATGCTTATTTTTTTTTTAGATTTTTTATTTAATGTTTGATTTCTGCTCTTTAAAACATTTTGTTATAATCATGGTTTGAATTCATATTCTCATACATCTTTTTCAATTGCAATTTGAATTATTTCTTTGTATTTTCTCATTTTTCATGACCACAATGTATGAAACTTGCTGTACAAATAAACTTGGCTTGCCTTTTTAAAAGTGGACTTTGTAAACGCTCAAACAGAATAGAAAGAAATAGAAATCCGATCCAAACCAACTTAAATGCAACCAAAAGACTTTGGTGATGCTAAGGTTAGCATTTGGTTTAGGTGTAGCAACCCATATATGTCAGTGTACATGTGCGTACTTATCTCCAGCCTCTACCCCTGAAACCCCCCACCCACACACCCAGCATTGAAGAACTAAGCTCACCATGGCCAGGGGTACGATGCCCCCCAGGTCGTGAGGAGCGAGGCGGATGAGTGTGTAGATCTCCTCAGACAGCGTACGGGTCATGGGGTACTCCACCTGCCAGGTGACTGATCGAGTGCCCAGAGGGTCCAGCAGGCCATTCACCTCCAAATCCACCTGCAGAACCTTCTGGAAGCCCGCATCCATCCTGCAAACGACACAGAGAGAAAGCAGAGGGAGTTCAATCAGACTTTTCCCCTCATGTACGAGACTGCGTGACTGTAATAAGTACCTGATCTTTTCTTTGAAGTACAAACAGCCAAAAAATCCCATCTAATCAGATCTTTCCCTTTCCAATTTAGACCACTTTCATTTGCCAATGGAGCAATTTCAGAATATGATTATATGCTAATAGCACGTCTAAAAGACGCTGAAGAAAAAAATCTGCTGTTAAAACTTCAGTCAGAACTTCATGCTTATTAACTGCTAAATCATAGACATCAAATTCCCTCATAGCTATATATGGGCATGCGCAAGAGCGATATATGTTCATTCCCACCATTCCGGCTCCATAAAAAACCCACACATCTCAGTAGCAACGGCAAGAAAAGCAATTTAGCTTTGTTCTAGTGCCACGGCGCTCTACTCAGAAAAGATTTCCAGAGCAGAGCGTAACATTTTCTATGGTGATTGTAATGCAAACAAAGCAGAAAAAACAATGAATAAAACCAAACTCATTCCATTTGCCCAGGCTCCAGTTTGATCAGCCTGGGTGCTTTCCACACCACGGTACTTAGTTAAAACAAAATCACATACGAAATATTCAGAATAACAAAGGACGAATGTGGAATATTGAATTGCAATTCATACCCAGTAGCACACAAAAAAGTATTCTTTCTTTTTAATACACCACTGAAGTTCAATCTCCACTACCCTGCCACTGCACCTTTTTCAGCCTTCATCCTCAAACGTCCTTCAGACACACACACACACACACACACAAAGCCTCTAGATTTACAGTGGCACAGGCTGGGGAAAAAGTTTGTCACCAGCTTCTCAAAGATAACAATATTCCGCTGCACTTTTAGCCTACGTCTGAGCTTTGGGAAAACAAGCATTCACAGTTTGCTCAGTGCTGGAGACAGCAGCAGGCTATTCAAAGGCAGCTTCAGCAGGTCTGCGTTGATAAAAGCACACCAGCAGTGGAGTTTGATGAATGCATTATGGGATCTGACTGATATAAAAATTGCCCATTACTGAAGCTGATTTTTAAGAGCTAAAAAATACAATAACCAACAATATTGAGCAGTATTGAGTTAAGAAATAGTCTGAATGGTTCAGTTAACATATTTTAGTTTACTTATTTATTCCACTTATATCGGCACATGAGCAAAACAGGCTGTAAAAAAACATTATTTATCGCTTATCCTTTTGATCTATCATTCAAGATATGAACACAAATCCTAACCTTTATTTGCAGCACAGTGATCCTATTACGACATGAATTTTTGTATGCCACAATTGTTGGCACCTCTTCATTTAATACTTGTGCTGTCTCTATTTGGTAAGATAACAGCTCCGAATCTTCTCCTACAAAGCTTGAAGCGACTGGAGAACACAAGGCAAGTGATCTGAAATGTTTCTCGATACAGAAATTCACCAGATCAATCGGATTCAGAGGTCTACACTTGTTGACTCTCCTCATCAACTCATCACAAAACCTTGATTCTGTGGTCTGTAGTCATTCTATTGTCCTGCTGGAAGATCCAACTACCACCCAGTTTAAGCTTCCAGCCTGAAGCAGTCAGGTTGCAATTTTATTTCTGCTTGTACTAGATGGAGAATGTAATTCCATGTATATGTATGAATTGGCTATTGGCTTTTCTGCATGGCTACCTTTGTGTCTACACCAAATCCTCCTCTGGTCTTTGTTTCCAAAAAGCTCTATTCTGGTCTCATCTAACCATAAAACATGGTCCTACAGAAAGCTTCAGAAGCATCTTGCAAACTGTATGGCCTTGAGTTTGTTGGTTCTTGACAGCAGAGAGCAACTTTCATCTGGCAGCCCCTCAAAATAACATGTGGTCATGTGTGTGGTGTCTTATTGTAGTCTGGGAGATGTCCTGACTCCAAGACCTAAGTAATGTCTGCAATTCTCCAGCCGTGATCCTTGGAGATTCTTTTGCCACTTGAACCATCCTCCTCACTCAGGGGTCAATATAAACATGGGTTATTTTCTTGGCAGATTCTTAACATCTTCAGTTGCTTTAAGATACTTAATTAATACCCTCAGAGGGAATTTGACCTGTGTGTCACTTTATTATTACAGCGAAACATCTATAAACACATGCAAGTAATGGCTGACCATTTAAGCGTTTAACTTCACACAATAAAATATGAATGGGAAAATACTTCTGTTAGATGTCTCTCATGAAAATGTCTAGGGCTGCCAACAATTGCACACATACAGTTATGAGAAAATTAGTTTACGATAAGATTTAGGTTTTAACTCTGAATCATTGTACTTTAAATATAGGTTAGATTTTTTAAGATATACTTTAATATCTTTAAATGTGTCACGCTTCCGGGTTTTCCCGGCTCCGCTGCTCCTCCGGACTCAACTTCTCAGAGGGCATCACTCGACGATGTCACACCCACGCGTTCCCAGTCACCCAATCATTCCCGCTCTAGATCTCCTGAATATTAGGCCCACCTGTTGTCCATTTTACTCCCTGTATATAAACCCCACTCAAACACTTCCTCATTGCAAAGTTTTGCTTCGTTTGCAATTCTGAGCGGTCTTTCTGCTGTTTGTTTACTCTGGCTTCGACCTCCTTTGTTCTTTGACCACCGATGTCTTTCTTGTCCCCTTTGGCTTTCGTTCTCTTGTATCCTGTGGCTGTTCGATCTCCGCTCGTCCTCTGACTATTCTCTCTGTCTCTCCCCTGTATTCGGGTTGCCTCGCTGACTGTCTGCCCTGGTTCTGACCTTAGCCTGTATCCTGACTTTGATTTCGCCTTCTCCTTTCATGTTTGAACGTGTTTTGCTGCTGTGTTCAACTGCCCGATTGTTTAAAAAAGCTTACTTGACTTTTAGCTCGTCGGTCCGAGTTCTTTGTCTGTGACAAAATGAAAGATCAAAAGCATAAGCAATAAAGAATATTTTTACAGCCCATTTTGTTCATGTTTACCAAGGGTGCCAATAGTTGTGGAGGGCATAGAGTAGCTCCTTTCCTCTACCCAAGGTTGCTTCAAGGGTACATCCACCAATTTTTGGAAAGCATTTTTACATTATTAAATACCTGAGATGCAAACAAAGCTGTTCAGAGCGGTTTGATGTGAAATGCAACATTTTGGAGAAGACAACTGAGTCAGGGATGCTCAGGTTCAGGGTGCTGAGGTTTGTAACAGCACACATGTGATGCTAAATATTATATGTCATTTTCTTTCCTTTGCATTGTGTGTAGACAGACCACAAGGTACAGCTGTACATGCATAAATCAGAATCACAGTAAATGTCTCATGTCTCTCCTGCTCGCTCTTGCTGGACAAACTGGATGAGCTGACCAATCAGACTCATCAGTTCATATAAGGTGGAAAACCACTTGCGTCATACCCATAGTCAGGCTACATGCACACATCTAATGGGAGATTAGAACATGGTTAAAAAATGGATGGGAGTGTAAAATCATTGTTATTTGTTATATTAATGTTATTTAAACATTTTAAAATCAGTATCAGGCCGCTTCAGGGCTCAGAACTAGCCTACAACACCTAGCCAAGTTACACTGCCTTGAAGCAAAGCAGGCAACATTTGATGAGGTAGGCAACTCCCTTCACACTAAAACGCACCGTTAACTTTTTGACATCTGGTCCAGATTTTGAATATGTATAAATGATTTTCTGAAGAACAAAAAAAGTTGCACATGCAGTTAAAGAATCGTGAAATCTGAAAGCTGCAGCACCCTCAGCACCCCTATTTCCCGCATCCCTGGTCAGAATTGTTCAGTGGTGGTGATGTGTGGTGGTGGAGATGTGAAGCAGGTGTTTAATGCCTCAAAAAGCTACTGATCAGAAAGTTACTACACGGTATGGTTATGAATACTGTGTCTGATGCCTGAGACATTGTTTTATGACAGTTTTGTAATAGGTTTTTGGCCTTTACATAGCAGAGGGCTTCATGCAGGGAAATGTTAATAAAACAATGGCTAAAGGTCAGATTTATCATCGTTTTGCTATTATCAACATTACAAACACTCATCATAAAAAGAATAGTTGCACTCAGAGGGTATAACCGAATAGGAATGAAACTTGGTGCGTAGGTTTGACATTGTGAGACATGCAAATGATTCAAGTTTCACACTCGGCCGCGCATGTAAGGTAAGCAAAGATGGGCCTTATCGCTGTACCTGAGTGACTCAACAGCCACGATTGCAGATATTCAGGGAGCAGTCATGTCCTCCATGAGTCATCCTGTGAGTGCCAGTACCATTGTCAGACGACTGCATGACGCAAGACTACATGCACGCAGACCGCTACAACGACTGCCCCTAACACCACGTCAAGGTCGCCAAAGACTGCAATGGTGTCATGCAGACTGTCATGGAGTGACTCAGAATTGCATTGGAGCACCTTCAGTGACGAGTTCCACTTTTGTCTCGGTAGTGACGACCAATGAATCAGTTTATGGAGGCACTGTGGTCAGCACAAAGATGAACGGTTTGTTGTCACGTGTCATACATCCAGAAGGCCTGGTGTCACTCCAACTCCACCCCTCTGCAAAATCTGCAGGAACTGCTTGAGAAAATCCAAGCTGCATGGGATGGTTTATAACAGGACACCATTAGGAACCATTAGGAAGACCTCTGGCATGTTGAATTAGCAATTTAGAAGACTTATGCAGGTTGAGTTAGATATTAAACAAAATGGTTAGACTTAAGTTGTGGTTATCACAACCTCTGGTTCCAATAGTCAGTGCTGTGAAGAAATGTTCTCCTCATTTAACCATTTTACATCAATCCACTTATACAAATCTGTATAAGGAGTAGCAGCCATACATGCACAGTGTACGCTCTTATTGGAAATGATGTAAACTTAAGTAATCAGAAGAAACTCTGCGGCCAATAGCACTAAACCCATGGCTTAGAAATATCATCCAAGGTATGTGCTGAATCATAGAACTTCCTAGGTGTGGAAGCTCATTTCGTACACAAAAAGAGTCACTACTCAAAAGAGGTAAAAGCCTCAATATGCTAAACAGAACACAGGCAAAAAGCACTCTCCTTTTCTGATTCTGTAATAGTACCGTCAATGAAACAGCAGCACCATTCTGTCATATTTAGATATTTAATAAAATAAATCTGAGGCATCCCTATCTATTTCACCTCCTCTTGACTTGGCTGTCCAATGATATTATTATAAAAATAACTGCTCATCATCAGTCATCACCAGCTTGCGCATGTCAGCCCAGACATTAGATTGCTTATAAAACATTAGTGCAGGAGCAGGGCAAAGAGAATTGCGGAAGCTCATTTGTTTTACATTTCTTTCGTCTCCATCTGTGACACATCCTTGACATAATGACATTTCCAACGTTTCCTGCATGTATGGATCCTCGAGGGTGATTGAGGCAGCTTAAGCTGTAAAAAATTTAAATGACCTGATTCTTCACAAAGAAATCCACCACAATATCCAAAGCACTGAAGTACTTAGCATTAACCCTTAGAAGCCAAGTCTTGTTTTTTAGGGGTGATGCCAGTGTCAGATATTTTTCATGTACATATCTGCTGATGTCAAAACCTTATATAAATGTTTACAAAATGCATCTGTAGCATTACAAATGGAGTAAAATGAATAATACCTAGACATAGCACAGTATACCAGCATCACCTGAACATTCTGCTCTTCTGGAGTACAACAAATGTCAAAAATGCAGGTTTGAAATATTGGTCAAATCCAAGTATCTACTCGATTCTGATGTATGCACAACTAGCAGTATGATTCTAATATCATTGTGCATCTGCAGTTTTGTTGTATTCCATTCAAATGTATTCTATTCAATGTCATTTCAATGCCATATAGCATTTAGTTCCTTGTATTTACATTATATCTACATCCAATTTGTCTCGGTCAGAGGAGAAAAATTAGCAAGGCAGTGGAGTTGCAAGGATTTTAGGTATTTCATTCTCTACAGTGCATAATATCTCAAAATATTCAAGCAATCCGGTGAATTCTTTTGCATGATGGAAAAGGCCAAAAAAGACAAATGAATGTCTACGACCTTCAGAAGGAAGTGCCTTAAAAGCCTGCATGAACTAGGGGCTACTTTGAAATACCATCCATCACTGCATCCCCAAATGCAAGTTAAGACTGCACTACGCACAGCGAATGTCATGTCAACAGCGTTCAGAAACAGTGCGGACTTCTCTGAGCTAGAGCTCATCTGAAATGGCCTAATGCTCCATGGAAACTTCTTGTAATTTGACAACTCAGCTTTTCAGACTGTTAATGGAAATGATGGATATTGTAACTGACCATCCAGGAACGTTACGAGTCTAAAGTTCAAAAGCCAAGTCTGTCACAGGGTTGGGGGGTCTGGTATTAGTGGGTAACCATCCACCCCATCTGTGAAAAGCCCATTAATGTTGAACATATTTTTGAGCAACATGTCTTCTAGATGGTGTCTTTTTCAGGCACTGTCATTCTCATTTCAACAAGACAACATCAAGAAACATTCTACATGTGTTACAACAGCAAGGCTGCATAGTTGCACTGAGAAGGAATCAACCAACAGAAATGAAACTTGTTGGGTAGGTTTGACATCACGAGA
Organism: Semaprochilodus insignis; assembly: GCA_034552555.1. NCBI lineage: Eukaryota > Metazoa > Chordata > Actinopteri > Characiformes > Prochilodontidae > Semaprochilodus > Semaprochilodus insignis. Next base: position 25,383,103 of record CM067487.1, on the reverse strand, counting down.
CATGCATGAGTTTCATGCTCAGCTGCACATGTAATGTAAGCAAGGACAAGTCTGATCGCTGTATCTGACTGACCCAACAGCCACGATTGCATCAACTTCAGTGAGGCATCCCATTTTTGTCTTGGTGGAGATGACCAACGAATACATGTGTGGAGGCACCGTGGTCAGCGCCAAGATAAACTGTTTGTTGTCACGCCTCACGTCCAAAAGGCCTGGTGGCACTCCATCTCCACCCTTACCGCAAAACCTGCAGGAACTGTGTGGGAATATTACAGTTGCATGGGATGGATTATCACAGGACACCATTAGGAACCTCTACAATTCTATCCTGAGACGTCTGCCATGTTGCATTAACAAACATGGTGATCCGGCACCATACTGAGAGGCACTACTACTGTATGTGTAGCTCAGTGAATATTCCCCATATCAGTCTAAATTTATCATCATATATTGTTCCTTCTGAATAGCTTTGTAATTCCGACACTTCCATTTGGGCACAACAATTCGTTTGATGATGAAAGTTATATAGAATCATTCCATGCTTTTGTAATCACCAGTGATATCTACTGAAGGGTATCGGAATCGGTCCAATATCAGCAGAAGATGCTGGAATGGCGTTCAGAGATGTTGCTCATCTTGAGTGAGGTGCTTCAATTAAAAACAGCCAAAGCTTAGCAGTTTCCTAACAAGGAAAGATATGGGATCGGTATCAAATGTCGTGCTCAAGGCTTCAATGTCGATACCAATGTCGGAAAAGAAAAAGTGGTGCCACCTTTAAGTTCTAAGGGTTAAATTACCCTATAACTCACCTGAGAAAGCAAATCATTAGTCTAGCTTTCACTGATTCTTCTGGACCTGGATCAGTCAATGCACACACACACCTTCTTCCTGTGTGTAAAGAGCATTCGGTGACAGACATGGACTTGAAGCTGCGATGGTACAGTCCAGCGTGACAGTGTTGGGTAAATAGTTCTCAAAAGAAATACTCACACACCTCGTTGGGCCAGCAGCATGCAGAGTGTTAGCTCATAAAGCTCTTTATGGCTGACATTTACAGTGAGGAGGCACATACTCCTTCTCACCGTTCACCCTTATGGCACTCTGAGTGTGCCCAGAGTAGGGGGAGTTCTGTATCGGCTTGTTTATTGATTCAAGCGCAGCGACAAGGTGTGGCCAGTAGAGGGCTCTGACTCTATTCCATGCTGATTGTTATCAGTGAAGAGCATTTCTGACCGGGGATTAAAGGGATAATCCTTGTCCTAAGGGGCCAGTCCTCGCCCATAGAGTACAAGAAGCCCCTGCTTAGTTTAAAGCCAACCTATGTGTTCTCGGTAGACTATTAGACTGAAGCCTTTTCTGTTGCGCAGCAAGAGCGCCTGTGTCTTTTCAGCTGCCTCAGATCCGCACCTGTGGGCATCAGGGCATCAGATTAGTGACACAAGTCTTCTAAAATGAAAAAAGGAACCAGCCAAGAAGGAACCGATAGACAATTGCAGCTGTGGGGGGAAAAAAAGAAAGGAAAAATGCAAGAGTATGTGAAAATAGAGCTTTCTTCAAGAATGCCTCGGCTTTGCTTTTGAGTGTCTGAGAGTGGAAGCTGTTACTCGAGCCTTTATCTCCAGGATGAATGCACCGCTGTATCAAAATCTGTCTCTGAAACACATCGTAAAGAAAAGACCAGAAGTGTGTTATTCACTGAAACACATTGGTGCAAACGTTTGGGCACATACTGTCAGGCCCTGGGATTTTTGCTGAAACGTATAACCGTGATGATAAAGGACCTGGTGACAGGAAGAGGAGGGGGATTAATATTTAACGCAATAAAAAGTGCAGTTCCATTACTGCACCAAAAAAAGTGGAGTCCTGACAGAGGAAGCTGTAGGTGTCTAAATGACGTTGTGCTGTTTCCTCACTTTTTTAACGGCTGATCATGAATGGTGTGAAAGAGAGACAAACAGAGTGAGGGGAAAACTCGGGCAGAGCCGAGCGGGCGCTCAGTGTGGAGACTCCAGGGTGGATATTTTCATGCACGGCGGTGCTTTGCTTAGCAGTGACAACAATGATACATCAAAAGAATGGAATCAATTTGACTACAAAGCCGTCGTGGTCGGCACCTCACAGCTCTGGGAAATAAAAAGCTGGGGTGAAGCAGCGACGGTAATGGCCGCTGGCTCTGAGTAAAGGACTACGCTGTGAGGGAATTTCATTTCACTGCTAGTGGGGGAAAAAAGCCAGAGCTGGGGGCTCCTGGTGCTCCGTTCAGTCTTTCCCTCTCTTTCCTTCTCTCCCTCTCTCGTACACAAGCTTTCCCGTTCTCTTTTCTCTCCTGCTATTCCTCTCTCTGTTTCTCACGTACTGTTTTCTCCTCTATCTCTTTCTCCACTTTCTCCTCCTCACATCTCCTCCCTGCCTCATCACCCTCACTCTTTTTCTGTCCCTTTTCCCCATCTCTCACTTTTGTCACCCTCTTTCTCATGTCTCTTTCTTTCTCTTCTTCACACATCTGCTCTCTTTCCCTCTGCCTGTTTGATCTCACCCTCTTCCTGTCTCTCCTTAATGCCTTACGCTCCTTATGTCCCTCTCTCTTTCTCTATCTCTCCCTCTCACTCTTTAGTCTCACTCTCACTCTTTGCTCTCCTCCCTGCCTCTCCCACTCTCTTTCTCACACCTCTCCCTCCCTCACACACTCAGTTTCTCTCTTCTTTCTTTCCTTCCCTTTCCTCTTTTGTGCACAAGCTTTCCTGTTCTCTTTCCTCTCTTGCTATTTCTCTCTGTCACACACACCTTTTCCCCTCAATCTCTCTCTTCCTTTTCTCTTACTCACTCCCTTTAATCTCAGCTACACTCTCCCTCATCATTCTCACTCTCCTTCTGTCTCTCCCCCCTCATCTCACTCTCCTATCTCTCTATTTCCCCTCACCCCCTCTCTCGTGTCATTCTTTTTTTCTCTCCTGTACTGCTCTTTCTCTCTTTCTCTCTCTGTTTGACTTCACTCTCTCCTGTCTCTTCTTAATGCCTCATTCGCTCTCTCTTTGCTCCTACCTGCTTTTTCTCTCTCCTCTGTCTCTCACACTCTCTCTCTCACACAAACCTCTCCCTCCCTCCCTCCATCTCTCTCTCTCTCTCTCTCTGTCTCTCTCATACTCTCAGTCTCTCTCTCCTCTCTCTTTTCCCTCTCTCTCTCCCTCTCTCTCCTTTCTTGATCCCCCTCACCCTTTAATCTCACCCCCCTCCTCTCTGTCTGTCTGTTAGAGGCAGCGCTGGGCACTCAGGCCCCCCATAGCTAGAGCATGAAACTCAATCACAGAGCTGGCATGGGGGCCCTGACCCTCAGCCTGCTCTCTAAAGAAGCTCCCGCACTGGGAGCCAGACGCAGAGGGCCGTAATAAAGCACAAGTGCAGGAGAGAGGTGTAGGAGGAAGGACTTGACACTTAGATGAAATGGCATGGCAGAAAACAATGACACATAGTCACTGAAACCACAGCCTGTGTACTCAGTGTTTGCTGAGCATGTGGACTTCATAGATTTTAAACTGCATTACACCCATCATCAAAAACCCAGAAGTAATCAACCAACAGGAACTTGGTGGGTAGGTTTGACATTGTGAGACATACAAATGATTCATGTTTCACACTTGGCCGTGCATGTAACATAAGCAAGGACAGGCCTTATCACTGTACCTGACTGAGCCAACAGCCAACAGTACAGACATTCTGTGAGCAGTGATGCCCTCTATGAGCCATCCAGGACCATTGGCAGACGGCTGCATGACACAGGAATATATGCACGCACGCATGTTACAACGACTACCCTTAACACCACATCAATGTCACCAAGGGCTGCAATGGTGTCATACCAGACTGTCATGGTGTGACTCTGAAAGGCAGCGGGTCATCTTTAGTGACGAGTCCTGCTTTTGTCTTGGTGGAGACGACCAGTGAATCTGAGTGTGGAGATTGTAGTCAGCATCTGTAGTCAGCATCAAGGTGACCGGTTTGTCACGTGTCACATGTCACGTACACACCCTACCGCAAAATCTGCAGGAACTGTGTGAGAATATTCAAGCTGCATGGGACGGAATATTGCAGGACACTTATTAAAATTAGGAACCTTTACAACTCCATGCCGAGATGTCTGGCATATTGCGTTAGCCGGCAGCCTAACGCCATACTGAGAGACACTACTTCTGTATGTGTAGCTCAGTAAGTATTGCCCATATCAGTCTAAATGTATCATCATGTATTGTTCCTGGTAACCTTTATCATCCTTCCCAATAGCACTGCAATCCCACACTTCCTTCTGGGTGCAGGTATTCTTTTGATGTTAAGTGAGGATGATTGAGTGTATGTAAATATCACATTTAGTGTATGTAAATATCACCTTAAATGCATTTTACAGAGTGATTTATGGAGAACGTCATTATATCAAACCCTCAAAAATATGGAGCAATAGAAATGGTCCAAAATGACTAAAATCTTCTTACATTACATACATTAACATTTTCCTTTTCTTAAGTTATGATTTGGATGATGTAACAAGGTTTTTGGTTAAATCATCATGTGTTTTGCATGTGTATCTGTGCACGGCTGAATGTGAGCATGTGTTTATTGATCAGGTGCGTTATTTTCGGGAAAGATACTCCCACATGCTGTTTTCCCAGTATATTGCTTCTTGTAATCCATAAAATCAACTGTCAGGAGACTTCCTTCGCCAACACAAAGATGTGACAGCTTCAGCCATGCAGTGAATACCAGTCCTTCTTATCAGGCCTATGTAGGTGGAGGTCAAGCAGTGCACCCACCAAAAAATATGTATATATATATTTAAGCACATAATGATGGCAAACCATCTTGCTGTAATATGGATTAGCCTATGTGTTTTTCATTGCTGAATGAATTACTTTGTAGTTTGACAACACTGAAAGTGCCCCGTTGGCAATATCTAGCCTTAATCATTCATCTTCAACCTCTCATTATGCAACACTTCCCCAGAGATTTGCTTCTAGCATGGAGTTAAAACATTTCTGTCCACGTCTGGTGGTGCATACATTAAAACAGTGTTCAAGGTGGTGAGAAGCTTCCATGAACACTGGCCTGACAGCAGGGCCAAATGTTAAACAAACTTAAGCGTTAATAAGAGAACAAAATGGTGCCAAAAAAGGTTCTAGCCACTAAAGAACCACTTCCCTCATGGTTCCCCTAACCCTCCCAAACCAAGTACACAAAATTGTTAATACTTTGGACTTTGGAAATGTCCCCTCTGTCTTAAAATCTGTCCTCAGAGAAGTTGGGGCAAACTACTTTTCTTAAACTTTTCTGTTGAACCTGTTGTCTTGACAGCAATACGCTTTAAAGGCAGTGAACCCTGGATTAATGGCTGAACCCCGGATTAGCTGGACATCATACACTGGATATCTCAGCAGGAAATTCAAAATGGGTATATATTTTTCAGAATACAGTAAACTCAGTCACAACATTTGATATGTTGTCATTGTACTATTTAAATGATCTGCATGTCATTGGATACAGTTTGCATTCATATATTGCAGAGCATCCCAACTAGGAAACAACTCCACTTTACCTCCAGTTCACAAATACAACTTATACGTTCTTATAAATGTGTTACAACGTCATAAGCACTACGGATACACCCGAAATTTCGCCTACAGACATCTTCGGTTTAAATTTGCTGAGAGCAGCATTTTCAGGTTTTGACCCCAGAAAAAAAGACCTAATGAAAATGCTAATGCTAATGAACGTTATTCCCCCTCTCCCTCTCACTCTTCAATCCCACTCTCAGTCTTTGCTAATGAAAATGAGGAGTAGGGATTAAAAATCCTGCTTGTTCCCTTCACTCACTGCTGCATTGGACAGCACATACATGTTCAAACAGACTGAGTAGTAGCAGATCAAGAGTGAAACACTTAAACACAGTCTACCGCACCTTAGACATGCATTTCCTACAGCCTTTATCTCACGTGCTTTTAAGTATTAACTCATGTAATGTAAATTTAAAAGAAATTATGCAAGTAATTCACTCAATGCTGTGGTAACATTTTACCCCTTGTTTCTAAAGTTACTGAAAACAGTGCCATTTGTTAATGTCATTGTCGGGGTTTAAGGATGTTTCTTCATTGTCTTATGACAAACCAGCCCCCTCCAGCAGAAATGTCTGAATGCTAGATCGGAGTTCCGCAGTGAAGTGTCAATATTAAAAAAACACTACTGGTCCTCCATTGTTTTAGCAGAGGTTCTCTGGAATTCAGCTGTTTAAAGCTGTTTAAAATGAAATTAGAGCCCTAACTCATTCACTGCTTTATCTCAACCTGATGATTAGTGCCTTTGAACATCATTAGTATTATTACACATAAAATGTCAAATTATGCCATGAATTTTATGTCCTAATTTTTTGTCCTGGTAAAGAACTTTCATTTTGGTGCATCACTAATACACACAATGACAAATATATTAATTCTTTCACTTTACTTGAAGCTTGCTACATGTTACACAATATGAAAAATGAATAAAAAGTTAATATTCCATTCCAAAGAAGTATATTTCATAAGCTGTTAAAAGAAAGCTGTTAAAATAAATCACGCTAGCACTTTACTTTACAGACTGGTAATTTGTAGGTAACTATATCGTAATTTTACGGTAACAAGTGGTATTTAGTCATTAATTAAATGTCAGTTTCCTAGTTGTTACTAAATAAGAAATCAGAAATTGTAGTGGTAATAAGGCCATTATAAAATAATGGTAACAAGTTGTACTTTCCTAAAAATTACCTGCTTATTATACACTTCTTATTGTATAATAAGTGAACAATTGTAGTGGTAACAAGGCAGTAATGTAATAGAAACACAATGGTAACAAGTTGTACTTTCCTAAAAAATTATATGCACATATTCTTGTAATTAATTATTATGTAATTAATAATAAAACGAAAAGACAGTAATTGTATCAGTATTTAGTAATAAAATGGTAATATAGCGGTGACAGGTTTTATTTACCTAAAAATTACCTGCTTATTACTTTAATAGTTCTTAATGAATAATAAGAGAGAATAATAATTACATGTAATGTAATGTAATAATTACATGTAATACATGTATGTAATTTAATGTTTAATGTAATTACTAGAATATGAGCATATCATTTTTAGGAAAGTACAACTTGTTACCATTATTTCATAATGGCCTTGTTACCACTACAATTTCTGATTTATTATTTAGTAACAACTAGGAAATTGACATTTAATTAATGACTACATACAAATTGTTACCCTAAAATTACCATATCATTACCTACTTATTACCGATCTGTAAAGTAAGTGCTACCGAAATCACAACCTAACAACCTAACCTATTTTTATTAATGTATTATGAATGCAAAACATAATGTGTATGAGTTCATAATTTATTATAGACAAGACATTTATAGAAAGTGTTAAAAAAAGTTTCTCCTAGAACCATATGTCCAAATCGGGTACTATTTAGGAACCTTTTTGTGTTTTTACTAATACCTGTACTAGCTGCCTTATCCCTCACAAGGCTGCTGTTGCCCACCTTCGGTGACATCACTAATAGCACCCTCTTCAAGAACTACTGAATTTATGGATAGGTACAGTTGCAGTGTTCAATGCAAATTCCATACCAGCGGGAAAACATAAAGCAATGCCCTTCCAAACCGTCTGCAGCCCATCATCTCATGGACCTTGGGGCGCCGATGCAATATTCATGGCGCTTTTGCTGCTGATTTGCTTAGCATTCTTCACTGGGAAATGTAATAGATTGAAGAAGAATGTGCAGCTACAGGGGGTGGACGTAAGAACATTAAATTGCCTTTTCAAAAGGGGCAACAATTTAAGCCCATTATAAAGCTTTGATCGACCCTTTGGTTCCATTTAGGGGTGTTATCACAGCTGTAGACGGGCGGTGCTGGGTGGAGAATTCCATCGCAGCCTCCTGTCGTTTGCAGCTCCGCACTGACTCAATGGAGGCAGTGCTCATAAGAACGTCTCACGTCAGGCACAGTCTGGGCGAGCTGACCACATTCAGCCTAGCAGAGCACATTCTGATTCACACAGCAAAAGCCTGAGTCTCTGGGAGACTCCTCTGGCGCTTTGCTCCGATGCTCAATCTACAAGCATGAAAAAACGAAGTGAGACGAACCAAAGCAAGACTGCTGAATGGAAGTGAGCTGATCGAATTAGGCTGAATTCCATGCAGACTCATTAAACATTTAAACAGCTCATGTTTATGTAGGCCTACATGAGTGTAAGTTTCTCTCTCCGCAGTACTACTAATGAATACTTAAACTGACACCCCCCACCCCCAAATCCTAGCCTGCTTCAGCTTCAGCTGCCTATTGGTAGGCTTTCAGTAGGTGTGGACAGTACAAGATCATATTTACACTAGCAGTCAAAAGTTTAGACATGGCTACACATAAAAGGTCCTTATTTTTAGCTTAATGATTTCCTATAGAATAGACTTCCGGTTGTAATGGTGGCTTAGGCGAACGTGTTGAACTCCGGCTCCCCAGGGCACGGCTAAAATAATGAGCAGCAGACGGTCCCTTGTGCTCCCACTTCTACCAAAACGTCTGTTTTGAGGTCACTACAGAATAAAAGTGAAGATATCAAACTATAAAATAGCACTCATGGAATTATGCAGTCCACCTTAAAAGAACTCCAAAATGGAACTTTTTTCTTAACCTATGATGGAGGCTGATACAACAAGATTTTTTTTCTAAGCAAGTTCGGACCAATTCTATTGGTCTGTCCATCATGAATATTCACTAAATTAAAAGAGTAACTAGAGGAACAACATATATATTAGAGGTGGAGATATGACACAAATATAATACTGTGATACATCAGGAGTATATGTGGTATATCAAGATATGTATTGTTTCAGACAGCTCATCAGCTGAATGTTAGGTGTAAGCCTGTAGAGTCTTTAAGATAACCAACAACATCCATTTAGTTGGGTGTGTCTACATTTTTGACTGGTACCGTATATCACAATATTTTCCAGTCTACTTACAATAACACAATAACACATTGTGCTCTTGGATGCACTAGAATGGATGCTTCTAGAAAAACAATGTAATTGGTGTAGAAGCTTTATATATAAGTGAAAGTTCTTCACAAGTTACATCTCATTCTTAAAAGTCATTCTTAAAAGCTTAAAAGTTTCCTCAAAGAATCCACTGAAAATGTTTTTAAAATGTCGAGTTCTAATATTGGATCACGCCAAAGAATCCTTGATGGAACCTTTAGTTTTAAATATATGAAACAGTCCATATATACCACAAATACATGTTTTGCTTTAGAATAAAAGTGAAGACATCAAACTATAAAATAGCACTCATGGAATTATGCAGTCCACCATAAAAACCTCCAAAATTTAACTTTACAGCTTTTTTTTCACTTGCAGTGGAGGTTGATATAGCAAGACTTTTTTTCTAAGCAAATGTCCATCATGAGTATTCAGTAAATTGAAAGGGGGACTGGAGATTTTAAACTGTGCTAAAAGGAAATTAAAGTTTTTGGTGCAACGAAATATATAGTCCACTGAAAATGTTTTTCTTTAAGGAAGTAGTTCACACCAAAGAACCCTTTTTGGAGCGGTTTTAAATCACAGTCCATATATACCACAATATGGCATGGATGAGAACATAAATAGACGTATTATTATTATAGTAATTATTATACTTATATTATTTTATCATTATTTCAAATTGTTCATAATACTTCATAAACAATTGTTCATAAATAATATTCAGTTCCTTCTTAACCTTCCCTCCTTCACCCTGCTTCCCAATGGTCAGGACCACCACAGAGCAGGTATTATGTGGGCGGTGGATCATTCTCAGTACTGCAGTGACACTGACGTGATGGTGGCGTGTTAGTGTGTGTTGTGCTGGTGTGAGTGGATCATACACAGCAGTGCTGCTGAAGTGTTTAAACATTGTGTCCACTCACTGTTCACTCTATCAGACACACCTACCTTGCTGGTCCACCTTGTAGATGTAAAGACAGAGATGGTAGCTCATCCTTCATCCGTGGTCACAGGACACTGCCCACAGGACACTCTAGGCGGGATATTTCTGGCTTGTGGACTATTCTCCATCCAGGTGTTTAAGTGTTCCAGCAGCACTCCTGTGTCTGATCCACTCAAACCGGCACATCACACAATAACACACCACCACCACGCCAGTGTCACTGCAGTGCTGAGAATGATCCACCACCCACATAATACCTGCTCTGTGGTGGTCCTGTGGGGGTCCTGACCATTGAAGAACTGAGTAAAAGAGGGCTGACAAAGTATGCAGAGAAACAGATGGACTACAGTCAGTAACGACAGAGCCACAAAGTGCATCTATATGGTAAGTAGAGCTGATAAAATGGCCATTGTGTGTAGATACAAGAAGGTGTATCTAATGAAGTGGCTGGTAGGTGTATATACCCACATGGTCACTGTGTCTGTCAACCTGTTTAATACCCGGCCTTCAGTACTAAATGCTTCAGTTGTTATGTACAGTGAAACTATCATTGTTACCAATTCAGATAATTTGATCTAATAATATTGCCAAAGTGAACAGTATCTTGTAATAATCTCTCTCTGCATGGCACCAGCCTTCACCATTAGCTTCTACACAAAGGCAATAAGGGCAAACAACAGCATAAACGGCCAGTACAAAGTACTTTTCCACAAGGATACAGTGACAGGAGGGCTCACAGCAGTCATTAGTGATGTTGTAAGTCACGCTCTGTGTACAGGCTGTCCAAATCCTCCACAGTGCTGCAGTAATTAAGCATGGGGATGCATCCTCACACGGGACACGCGCACACTGCATGCCACACCACATGCTTGCTGATGTGCACATACAAGTTAATGCCTGTGAGCCGCTCCTCCTTCCTTCACTGCACAAGTCATTTGTCTTAATTGGATTAAACCTATTGCCATGTGTTCTATATTTTTCATGCTCTACGTTCCCCTCCAGTCATGACACACGATATCACTTGCTATTCACTACTCTGATGGTGAGAGGAATGCTAAAAAGCACAGGATTGCTTTCGAACTGATGAACTTCCCAATCCTGATATGCACGGCAGGACTGAGACTCCCACAGTTAATTGGAAGCATTCAAGCATAATATCTGCAGACTAATTAACCCTTTAAGGCCACTGGTGTGAACATCGGCATCTATACAGTTGTATATTACTGTTTGCAGTCACCATTCAAAAGTTGGAATAACCATTTTCAATAATTGAAAAGCAACTTTGTTGCAAACCCATGTATAAAATGATTCTACGGATGCTAGCACTACATCACAACTTCAGAGGTTTCCATTCATTTGTAGTAAGCTGTGAAAAAACAAGAAGCGTTAGATGTGCCCAGAACGGTGAGTGGAGTACTACGTGATTCCCTAATGACTAAAAAGGCTGTAAAACATTGGGAATAAAATTAACATTCAGACAGAATGTCTTCTGTTTGAACAGTCGTGATCTCAAGGCAGATAACTTATCAAAGAATTGCTATAAATAATTAATAACACTACATTTTTTATAATTTAATCACTGCTTGCCTTCACAGAAAACTTCAAATATTCAGCACAACATATTACAATACATTCTAGGGTCTAGCTCATAGTATTATTCTACTGAGTTATTATTGAATGAAGTGAAGTGAATATATGAAGTGTTTCTAATTTTTATTGCATTAATGTACAATATTGCTGTTGTCAATGATATAAACCCAGTTTTTTTGTAGCTCAAGGTGTCCAAATGTTTTGTCTATGGGAGCCAAAGTACAATGTTGGATAGCTCCAAACGGTCTAAAGGACAAGACATAAAAAAAGGTTAGTAGTTTTTAAAAATGTATTTTATCACATGACACTTAATTTTGCTACTGAAATACTTCTCAATTTACTCAATAAGAAATGCATAAGTTAAGTTATAAAACACATATGAGTATAAACATATTTTTGTTCTCTCATTGGGTACGGGGGTGAGGTTAGGGTGACCTACTGGAGGGCCAAATTAAATGACCTCAAGCACCAAGTTTGGGCAGCCCTGTAGCGCCCTGTAAAGAGCTTAGTCTTTATTTAGTTTCTGTTTTTCACACATGTGACGTAAGCAAGGGCGGCCTTATTGCTGTACCTGGCTGACCCAACAGCCATGATTGAGTCATCCTTGTACTACAAGCACCACTGGCAGATGGCTGCACAACCCAGGACTACATGCAAACAGACTGTAACAACGACTGCTCTTAACACCACATCAATGTCGCCAAAGACTGCAATAGTGTCGTGCCAGACTGTCACTCAGAGTGACTCAGAATGGCAAGGGATGGATTATCGCAAGATAACTTCATGCCAAGTTGTCTGGCATGTTGTATTAGCAAACATGGCAACCCAATGCCATACTGAAAGACACTACTTCTGTATGAGTAGCTCAATAAATATTGCCCATATCAGTCCCAATTTTTCATCTTCTGTCCGAATACCATTACAATCCAACACTTCCTTCTGGATGCAACATTTGTCGACAATGAGTTTATATGTTGTTGTCTAGCATTAGTAAAAGGATCTAACATCAACATGTTCTTTACTCGCAAAAGAGTGAGTCCCTCAAACACTCATGTCATTACAAGCGGAGATGACATTTACACACACACACACACACACACACACACACACACACACACACACACACACACACACACACAGTACAGGAATAAATCTGACACACATGCAGGGTTGGAGTGCAGGCTGATCAGTGGACACTGATTTCATTTGTTTGGCAACACTGGTCTCCTGAGGCAGAGTGCAGTTTGGTGGCTGCAGGCCTGCTTCAATACTCATAATGTCAAGAGTTGTGGCTCCATGCTCTTGTCTGATTGTATCTCCATTTCCACAAAACGGTGGACCACCGACACGAGTTCATCATTTGGAGTGCCCAGCCTGCTGAGTATGTGTTTCAATCCACAAGAAAATGTAATTCCATGAGAAAAACTGGGCACTACATGCAGTGGGTTTTGCAGATAAATTCACCAGATAGCGAGCATAGTTAGTGGAGCTAGCTCAGTCACCTGCAGTCTGATTGTTATTGACTGAGGAGCAGAATGAGCACTTAGGCTGACATGCTTGACTGACTCTGTGTTATGCTCCATCATGTCCTTCCTTCATTTGACTCAATGAAACACTGCGACAGTAATGAGTAAGTAAGAGCAAGGTTGGCTACCTAAGTTTGGAAGATAAGGATCGATGGCTTCTTACGGGCATTCTATTATTTTGCATTATGGCCATGCCGATATGTCGTTTGGCTAATAAAATCAGTTAATGTTAAAACTCCTTAGATTTATCAGCACCAATGGAAAACTTGGTTGAGATGGGTGAACAAAAGTTATTGAGAGCAGGTTAATTGTGAAAAAGGTCAAGCTCAGACAAATGTATCGAAATCTTTTTGACTTCTTTGCTACAGGAGTGGTTATGGGATCTACCCATTTTATTTACTATGCAAAATGAGTAGTATATGCAGTTCTGATAATGATGGAATTACGGTAAATCTGAAAAATGATGTGTGTTTTTATGTACTATTTTGCCTTATAACACCCTGAACGTACCTTTGAATGTTATTAAAAGTACATTTTAGGCCAAAATCTTTTCTCAAAGCTACTGTACAACAACACCTCGGGTATCAGGCAGGGTATAGCCATTAAATGTAGTAACTTTCTGTGAGGCAGCTTTTAAAACTCCTCCTACTCCTGGTTCCTATCACCACAGAATATGGTAAACATTTATTTAGCATCTTGTTTTATATTTGAAGGGTTTGTTTTCAAAGCACATTATACACCACTTTCAAGAGATTTTTATTATCTCCATGATATATGATGTTGGGAGAGGGCTTTCCACATAGAGGAAATATCAATACTGTATTGTGATTAATATCCACTGTATTAGAATAATACAATTTTTCCATTATAACTTTTCCATTATTTGAGCTGCATTGTCTTACGGTGTTATTATTTCCTAATGTTCCATGTTCAAAACTGTTACAAATGGATATCTAGCATTTTTGGGATGAAACTCGTTTCACATACCAGAAACAAAATAACAATATTAATATGAATTATAATTTATATTTGTATAATAGCATACAGTATCAAAACTAGAAACCAAAATGCATTTATTTCTAAATTATATATATATGTGCACCTCACTCTTTGTTACAGCCTGAATGAATGGGGCTAAAATGCTGGTTTTCAGAACTTCACAGGCTTTTGCAGGCTTCTTTCCATGTGTATCCCATATGTAAAACCCTTTCTTTTAAGAAAACAAAGAAAAATAATATTACCATGATATAGACCCTTTATAGGCCCTTTTTGAGTTTCAAGTTGTTTGAGTTCAACTGGTAGATAAGTCAGAACTGAAGATGATCATGGAAAATGCAGTCTGGTATTTGTTCTCATATGTACAGCATTTGTATAATAGCATACAGTATGAAAACTAGAAACCAAAATGCAGTTTCTGTTTGAAAAAAGCCTTGTAAAGCATTTAGAAGGCTCCCCAGTCAGGGAGGGCCCTGGTTAGTCTGATCCACCATTACCCGTGGCCTGACACTCCTGTTGATAATCATATATATATTATTTAGCACTGCAAAAGTTTTTTTTTTTATCATCTAACATTAACCATTGGAATTTTTATCTCCTTGAAGTCAGAATGGTGATCAGTGAACAAAGTTTCATATCAGATCTACTCTACTTTGCAGTTATCATCACTGTGACATTTCGAGGAACAGCATCTCTCACTTTTGGAGACAGGCCAGCAGATCTATTCTGAGCTTTGCTCTATCTAGCGGAATCATCTATTTCAAGTGATCTCATTTGCCACCTCTGGAGTTCCAGGTCATTAAAATATCAGTTTACACAGCTGAGAGAAAGAGATGGGCTCAAAGATCAGGAGATCAGTTTCTTTATGCTCCTTATTCGACTTGCTACAAAGGGGAAAAGGTGCACTGGCTATGACTTATTTTAATGCTCCTGAACAGCCGTGCACACTCTCATTCACAACACTCACACGCTCACCACGGAGCTATTTCTACTCTTGATTAATGGGCTCATGCAAAGTCAAATGTAATTTGGGGATGTGCCGGATCGCATATGCAGATTTCTGCAGCAGTGCCATTGCAGCACACGCCACATTCATAAGCTCATTATGCATGTGTACACAGTGCCGGGATGGCATGTACAATTTAACCCAAACTGATGGATTGTTCTGTGGGTATGGTAATGCTGGCCAGAGGGCATTTTCATGAAATGCAACACCCGTGCTTGCATTGTGCGTTTTCCTTTGAGCGAACAAGCAGACAGTCAATATAGGATAGAGCATATGGAAAAGCCCCCCAGCATGGAGAAAAGAAAGACATTTTAATATATCATAGTGTGCATGTTTTATTATAGGAAATGAGCTCATGCTGGCTCTGCAGGAACACGGAAGGTCGTATTTATTTTGGGAGCCATAGCAAAAAAAAAAAACAAAAAAAAAAAAATGGAAAGAAAAAAGTTCTCCCTTAACGCAGAACAAACATCATTACTATAATGGCATGCAACAGCTTCCTTTGGAGCCATTGTTAAATCACAGTATGGAAATATTCGCAGTAACGCACTCCCACGGTTTTACCTTGGAGGCTCCCTGCTCTGCTTAATTTAAGCAAAGAGCCGTATACTAATTTACACAAATCCACCAACAGTGACATCCAATCAATGACAGGGTTTTAAGCACAAGGCCACTGGCCTCACACACAACACAGTAAACTGCGCCTAAATCAAACAGCCC
>CM067487.1:25277550-25366871 GCA_034552555.1 Semaprochilodus insignis | reverse complement strand
AACTAGCACCATTAATGCAGTATCCTTGAGGACTGGGGGTCTTTTTATTACTCCTCAGCTGTAATCTATGTGATTACCTCTCAGCATGCTTCCACCCTCCATCAATGGCAAGAGTGTGCCTGTCTGTATGAGCAGGTCTCCTCCTTTGTCTAAGGTCAAATCAATCTGTCAAGTCAAGTGTACCAGTCTGTCCTCAAACAAGTCAAAGCATGTCACTAATTCTTGCTAGCTAATAGCATTTATTCCATCTCTGAACCTTTATTTGAACCAATTTTGAAAGAATTCCACCTCTGGCTCATTTCTGCTTTGGTGGATCGTTTTTGCTGTCTTGCTTTTCGCAATCATCCCTATATCACTAACGTACGTACATACACGCACTCTAATGCATAGATGACAAGCTCTCATCTCGGATAAAAAAGGGGATTTGTAAAACGCGGCAACCATGGCACGATCCTTCAATGGATTTAAGGCATCGATCACACATTATTTAATTTGCGTGAGTGGCGTATGAATCTTAAATGCGTGGCGGACTTGCGCAGTTATGCAATCATAAACAAGCCATAACTGGGGCTGGCCAAAGTGTATGGAAAAAGAAACATGATTTATTTACAGACTCCGCCTGCCATCATTAATGAAACTCCAGCACATGTCGTCCGTCCTTTTAAGGTAATAAAACTGCTTATATCTTGCAGTGTGATTCATCTCAGCCTAGTCTAGCCCAGGTCCGACTACATAGACTCCTCAGCTTTTGCTATGGCATCGTCTCTTTTTTCTACAGGGCTACCGGCCCCTCATCCTCTGCCTCTCTCTGTCTCTCTCTCTCTCTCTATTCCTCCTCCTCGCTCTCGCCCCGGAACGCCTTCCTTCTCCTCTCCAGCTTTATCGGCGGGAGCAACACGGGTGCTGGTGGCTGCTTTGCCAGCCTAGAGCCTGGAGATAGTGCAGAGGGTTTGTCAGCGAGGCCAGGCTGGCCTCATGTGATAAGACAGAGGGTACGAATCCAGGGTGGCAATTTAATCCCAGCCATCCTCCAGCACTTCATATCACCAGCAGCAACTAACAGCGCCAAGGCCTCTGAGAGAACTGTGCACACACACACACACTCACTCTTGTACTGTATATATAGAGAGTCCCTACTGAGACTGGAAATAAGGTTCTCTGTACTTACAGGGCATTCAACTTCAGACAGCCTGGAAGGCAAAGGAATTCAATGTCAACAATGGTGCTCCACTAATAGGATAGGACTTTATTCTGCACTGAAAAAAACATAACAAGAGGGCTTTTGCTCCACACACACACTCGCACGCACACACCTGAATCAGCTCATGAAGGTCTTGCAGAGCAGTCTTCTCAGGCGAGTGCTAGATAGATTTAGGTTAGGATTCGAATTATGCAAATCTAAGGAAATAGATGTAGATGACTTGGTACGCTGGTGTCATACTACAGCATTGATCTTTAGCTGTAGCGCTATAGATGGATAACAGAAACTTGGTTGTAATTTGTAATGTGTTGATATTTGCCATTTTGCACAAACTGAGAGAACCTTAGGATCACATTTGAATATCTTCAGGAGTAGCTGGCCTGCTAAAACTTGCCCAGAGGCACATCGTTCAGGAGGTCACCAAAGGCTCCAAGCAAACATCCAAGGAAGTGCAGGTCTCTCAGCTAAGGAAATGGAAACTAGCGAGGCACAAAAAACTGCTAACCAAAAGAAACATCGATACTCATATCACATTTGTAAAAAGCACCTGGGCCCCTAAACCTTTTGGGATTATTTTCTATGGGCAGGTCTGAAGTGGAACTTTTTGGATAGCATGGGTTCCTTTGTTTCCCATGGAAAACAAGTTTTGCAGTTCAATGCAAGAACATCATACCAGCATGTAAACATGGTGGTGGTTTCAGGATGCTTGATTGGGTCATGCAGCAAGACAATAATTCAAGACGACCTCAAGCAAACAAAATTAAATGTCTTTAAGTGGTTAAAGACCTAAGACCATTAAACCATTATATCTGCATTGAAGCAGTTTTGTGAAGAACGGTGTTCCCCCACAATAACGTGGCAGGCTAAAATCACATTATAGGAAATTTAGGTTGCATTTAATGCTGTTAAAGATCATGAAACATTATTTAATTAAATTAATTAATAAATGTACTTTTTCACAATGATGCTTTTCATGTTGGATAATGGTTGGTAGATACATTTTGTTGAAAGATCTAAAACATTCACTGTAACAGATATGCAGTAATAGGGAAAATCAAGAAACAAGATTTTTTCAGTTTATTCTGATGTTATTGTGATACTTAATGTTATCGATACCACCCAGCAATACTACAAAGAATGATGTGGTATAAAATTCCACATCGGGAACATTGTGTTCTAGCCAGTGTGCTGAACGGAAGATGGCAGGAGAACGTGGTAGGCTCCATCTGCAAATGCTACACATGTCCCTTTGGGCTGAACATGTGGGACATCCAAGAGCTACACATGTCTGTACACCACACGAGCAAGCATACTGGCACAACACAGTGAAGAGTGAATGAGCAATTCCAAACAAGAGGGAAAAAGAAATGAACATATACAGCAGTCAGCAGCATTTGCAGTTTGCTTGGAACACTTAAAAGCAATGCTTGATGTCAGGCTGAACTGTGGGACAGTGGCTGCATGTGTGTGAGAGAGATCAGGGACTAAATGTGGCAAGCTGTGTGGTAACACTGTGTTAGCTGCCGTGCCTGCTTAAACCGGAGACGAAAAACATGCTCCATGGCCAGAAACTTTTGTGCTATAACTATATTCTTGCTGTGGTGTGGTAGTGTTGGGTAGTGTTGGGCACTGTTTGGTAGTTTTGCTGTTGGCTTACAGCCTGTAAATCTCTTCTTGTTAAAATAATAAAATGGCTGAAGCTACTGAAGTGAAGCATCCTAAAGGCTGCTCTTACTGTAGCTATGCATAGCCGTTTTTAGTTTGTAATAACTGGTGTAATCTAAACCTTTTACGCACCTGTTCATGACTGTTCTACAGCGGGACTAACGTTAACGTCACACATTAAAAAGCTAAAAGAAAACTGATGGCCATATATACTATATATAGACATATATAATTGCTTTTGTGTGTTTTAGAGCTGTGGACTGCATTTTTGCCAGACATTTACGTTGTCCAGCTTGATTGACAGTAGTAGTCGATGGAGTCTATCAGCAATTGACAATACTATCAATCAACTCAAGCCTAATGGTGTGTGTGTGTGGTTGTGAGTTTGTGCACATTATCAGGGAGAAATATCCCCAGGACAATGCAAAAATGTAGAGAAATTAGCCTCCATAAAGAATTTTTTTCTTTTTTTTAATTGCACAAAATGTTTTTTTATTTTTTTTTGAAAAGCTAAAATATCTGAATGATTTCCCATCCCATCTTTTTGGTTATTGGTGAATGCTAATCTAGAAGTCTAAAGTTACTCACTAGATTGGATATTGAAGGGGATAAAAGATTGAATTTAATACAATCCTGTAACAAATCTAAAGTGAACTGCTTCAATTAAAAACAGCTTAATTTAAAGCTATTTAAAACTTAAGCATTTTTAAACAATATTAGGCACAGTTTATTATAAAGTTATTATTTATTACAAAGTTACATTTATTTAAAGTTATTACACTCATATTACCTGTGATCAACGTTTATGTTGATATAACATCTAGGCCAAGGTGACATATTTTTTCTTGCAATAGATTGTGTCAGAATACTTTGTGGCTTGAAATGACATAGACCTTGTAGCCTGGGAAATCAGGCTGGCCAAACACAAATGAGCATTTTCTGCGGCCCCATTTTTTACTACTTATTTAAGATTTAAGTTATGTAACATTATAAGCACTATGTCATTGTAATATGCACTAAATCAGCTGTTATGAGGTTTTTACACAGTAGAGCTGACAAGGTTCAGCGACATTAGAGCTGACAAAAGCAGCCTTTATCACAGATAACACCTATTGTAAAAAGCCTTTATAAATGTTTAGATAGGTTTAAATCTATCATCAAGACTTATTGCCTATGTATGCAGTGGGTCCCTGTATTAGTCTTCTAGTTTTGGAAAAAGGGGCACTGTAATGAAATTCACTGTAACAGTATAGTCAATTACTGGCTAGTGGTTGCACTATCCTGTACAGCAATTTACTCAATTTTATAAAGAAATAAATAACAGCAAAATTGCAACTGAAGGCCTATATTGTGACTTCTCAGCCTACCTGGCTGAGGATTTATATGACAACTGTACAACTAATGCAACCCAGTATCCAGTAATTGACTGTAAATGTACATAAGAATAAACTGAAGTTTTAAAAAAAAAAAACAATATTAAAGAATATACAGTCATCAATAAAAGACTTGTGGCACCCAGAAGGAAGTGTGGGATTGCAGTGCTATTCAGAAGGAAGATAAAGGTTACCAGGAACAATAAATGATGATACGTTTAGACTGATATGGACAATATTTATTAAGCTACACATACAGAAGTAGTATCTCTGAGTATGGTGTTGGGCCACCATTTTTTCTAAAGCAACATGCCAGATGTCTCAGCATGGAGTTGTAGAGGTTCTTAATGGTGTCCTGTGATAATTCACCCCATGCAGCTTGAATATTCTCACACAGTTCCAACAGATCTTGTGGCAGGGGTGGAGGTGGAGTGAAACCAGGCCTTCTGGACACATGACACGTGAAAACAACCCGTTCCTCTTGCCTCCACACACAGATTTGTTGGTTGTCTCCTCTAAGACGAAAGCAGGACTCGTCACTGAGCATGACCCTCTGCCATTCTGAGTCACTCCATGACAGTCTGGCACGACACCATTGCAGTCTCTGCTGACGTTAATGTGGTTTTACAGGCAGTCATTGTAACGGTCTTCGTGCATGTAGTCCTGCGTTGTGTAGCCTTCTGCCAATGGTGCTGGCACTAACAGGATGACACATCACTGCTCGCTGAATGTCCAGAAACATGGTTGTTGGGTCAGTGAGGTACAGCGATAAGCCCCATCTTCGCTTATGTTACATGCACAGCCAAGCCTGAATACTGAATCATTTGCATGTCTCACAAAGTCAAACCTACCCACCAAGTTTCGTTCCTGACGGTTGATTCTTTCTGGGTGCAACTATTTGTGCAACTATTCTTTTGATGATGAGTATGCATTGTAAAAAATACATTTCATCATACACACATGACCAGAAATGTACACCGACAAACAAGAGCATTTTTGTGAATAACACCAGTGTGCTGTCCTTTTACAGCTCACCATAAATCTCATCAACAATTTGCTGTGTTATTACAGAATACATCTTACAACGAACTGATTTCACAAAAACAAAAAGGCAAAGCATGTGGACACACACAACAATAACTGTTCATCCAGTTTAAATCATAATAAAATATTTCACACTTGTGTCAATTGAGTATAAATGAAAATTCAAATCGCATTACAACTGCAGCTTCCAGGGGTTATGTGTCAGGTTTAGGTGCAGGAATCGTATTATTATGACTTACGTCAATAAAAATACCCACAACAATAGTTTACAAGCCTTTGAGTGTGTGTTTTTTTTGGACACGTGTATGTGTGTGTGTGTGTGTGTGTGTGTGCAGATATATGGAGCATCAGTGTCCTTGGCAGATTAATGAGGTGGAAAGGCAGAGGTAGGGCCAAAGGTCACGGCAGGGCCAACTCCAGGTCAGCAGGATCATTAAGTGGTCCAGACGCATGGCTTTAACGAAATGAATCCGGGAGAGGGCCAGGGCCACTGCAACACAGCCACACGGCTAAGCTCTGTTTGCTTTACAAATTAACATTCAGGCTTAGGTTTATTCTAACAGAGTCCTGCGTGATTGACAGGTTTTTGAGCTGTGATTTTGTGGAGCTCATGTTAAAAGCTGCAGGCTGAGGGCAATGCACCGAATCGGAGGTGGAAATCAGAATACGATCAAAATGCACTGGCTGTGGAGAATGGCTGGTTTGTGTATATGCGAGTATGTGTGTGTAGTGACACCTGGCCGTATGTGTTCTTGTGTGTGCCCTCTCCCTCTCTTTTTCTCTCTCTCTCACTCTCTCTGTCCCTAATCATGCATTCCCCTGTTACAGATTCCTTATCTAAACACAGCCAGGCTCAGACCCCTGACAGACGGACTCTAGCACAAGCATGTTTTGAATTCAAATCAAACACCTACGTCTCATATTCAAACAAAACCATGTCTGATGTCTTAAAGGTGCTGAACAGCTCTGTTGTGGGGGGAAGAAAAGATGCATGAAGAATGGCTCATTGGTATTCGCTAGAGAAAGAACGCAACAAGTGTGCATCCACTCAGATTCTCCCTGTTGTTAAACTGCGCTTTAGACCTGACTGATATAATACATTTGTGACCAACACCAATACAGATTGTACTAGACTGGGAAAAAACGTATTAATCTTATGATATTTCTTATACTCTGTTTTACAGCATAAACTCTCCTATAAACTCTCTCCATAGTATTATAACTCAAGAACAGGCCAAGCAGTTTGCATTGTAGTTAGGGCTGCACAATATATCGTTTCAGCATCGCCATCGCAATGTGTGCCTGTGCAATACTCACATCGCAGGATGTGCAGTGTTCAGTAAGACAAATTAAATGCAGCAGGTTATGCTGCAACTTTTTTGCTGGTTGATACGAAAGAAAAACCTGCAGGGCTTCTTGACTCTGATTTAAGGCTTCTCGGATACACAGAGAAGAGTAGTCACAGGGCTCATGTGCTTTTGTGTTTGGTGCACTGAAACCATTTATCATTATTTTAATGTTCACCCAAATCATTTTACAATGAATAATGTTTTTAAATAATGCTGTTCGTCATCTGGCGCAATATACACTCATCAGCCATTAAAACCACCTCCTTGTATCTACTCTCACTGTCCATTTTATCAGCTCCACTTACCAGATAGAAGCACTATGTAGTTCTGCAAGTACAGGCTGTAGTCCATCTGTTTCTCTATATACTTTGTTAATCCCCTTTACCCTGTTCTTTAATAGTCAGAACCCCCACACAGCAGGAATTATGTTGGTGGTGGATCATTCTCAACACTAAGCTGACACTGATGTGATGGTGGTGTGTTAGTGTGTGTTGTGCTGGTGTGAGTGGATCAGACACAGCAGTCCTGATGGAGTGTTTAAACAGTGTGTCCACTCACTGTCCACTCTATTAGACACTCCTACCTTGCTGGTCCACCTTGTAGATGTAAAGTCAGAGATGACAGCTCATGTGCTGCTGCACAGTTTGCGTTCCTTACCCTCTAGTCTTTCATCAGTGGTCACATGACACTGCCCACAGGGCACAGTCTGTAATTGTAGAACTACAAGGTGCACCTATGTGGTAAGTGGAGCTGATCAAATGAATAAAGAGTGTAGATACACTGAAGTGGTTTTAATGTTATGGCTGATTGGTGTATACCGCAGGAGGGAAAAATTGGAATATCAGTTTATTCCTAATATCGTGCAGCCCTAATTGTAGTCCTTGTAGTTACTGAATAATGAGTCTAAGGGGTTAATATGATCGTGGAGTTATTACTAGCTAATTTACATATCGGCCCAACCGTGGATGTGAGCATTGTGGACTGGGAGTGGGTGGCATGAGTTTGCCCCGAGCAAAAGTGGCTTTTTAGAATATGGGGCAACTTTCAGACTGCAGGCAAGAGTTGCCCAAATCTGATGTACTGCTCAAATCTGATTTTGTTGTTTGGTCCGTCTCATTCCAGACCTGACCTGCTTGAACAAAAGAATACAGCTGTCTTTCCTTAAGATTAATGGACTCTCTTCATATGACTGTATGAGCTGTGTGAACTACAACTTTGAACTTTGAGGACAAACAATAGACACTAAAACAACCACACTAAACAAAGTTTACAGAAAGGAGAAAGCTGAACGTCTCTGCTCATTTTAACCGTGCAAGCCCACCGAACAGTGAGGAGTGAGGAAGCTTGGTTTCTTTCGTTTGCCTGCTGTGAAGAAGAATGCTAGCAAAGGGAAGTAAAATTGGTGCTAAAACAGCAAAATATACTGAACAAAGAGACTTAGTCTGTATGAGGCGCCTCTAACTTTCTTCTTTCTCGCTGTCTGTTTTATTTATCCTTGAAGAAAACCTGATATTGAAAAGCTGCTAGTTTGATGTGTCTTGTTAGAAAGCTCTATCTGTGCTCATTTTGCTCATCTTCCATAGCGAAGAAATCAAAGCATTATCACAGTAACAGGCATTTTGATGATGTTGCCAAACAACTACAATAAAGATCAAGTTGGATAGACACAAAAGTCAAATAAGGTTGCACTGCCATATATTTGATATATGTTTGTCTTCTGTATTTAACCCATCCACAAAGTTAACCAACCACACACTCTTGGGGGCAGTGTCCAAAGCGGTGTGCAGTCCTATCCATAAAGCCATGAGTGGGTCTTGTTGGAAAGCTGCTGTTCATTAATTTGATATTTTCATTTAATGTTTAGTTAGTTATGATATTTCATATTCTACAGTCTTGTGCTATAATAGTAATGCTGGTAGTTGAAGAGAAGTGAGAGAGAAACCTATTACCCATGGTTCATTGGGTAAGGGGGAATGAGGGGGCAACAACCCCTCCAATGGAATACTGTGACTCCCAATTTTGTGGTTGTGTTATTTGTCCTGCAACTTAGCATACAAAGGAATATGCCTCCTGCATTTAACCCATCAAACCCCACCCATGAAGTTAAACAACCACACACACACACACACACACACTAGGGGACAATGAGCAGTGCCCGGAGCAGTGGGCAACCCAAACCCTGCAGCCTGGAGAGCAGATAGGGTTAGGTCCCTTGCTCAAGGGCACCTCAGTCATTACCTGTCGGTTCAGGGAATCGAACCACTGACCATTTGTTCATACGGCTGGTTCCCTAACCTCTAGCCCATGACTGCCCAGTTCTGCAGGCTACCCTTTCCAAACTGCATTCATGTGAACTGCATGTGAGTTTCTAGCTGAGCGAGCTGTTTAGATATCCCCATTGAAATCGCTTGATGTGAATCCATGAATCATTAGTTCTGTTGACGAAACAAGCTGTCTCATCTCAATACAATTTTTACTATCCCTAAACAGGTTCAGACCCAAATAAGGAATGTGGATAGCTCAGAGCATTCTAAACAGATATCGTTCCAGTTTAACAGCAAAGCCTACTGAATCTCCCATTAACATATGGAACAAGCAGAGCAATGTGCGAACATTCAAAACTGAAGGTTTGTTTTTGGGAGCACAGATGGAGTATATTGCACACCAAGATGGCACAGCTAATTTAGCTAATCCATTTGATATTCAAACGGGACCTTACAACAAATTTTCCCTACAGGGAATAGAAACTGCTGAGGAGATTCAAAGCTTCATCAAGACAGCTGCAGCTTCTCTAAGTTATGGTAGGACAAAGATTTGTTTATTTTTTTGCCCGTGTGTTTCATAATTAAGCAATTAAGCATGGAGCTATAGCACTCAAGCACCATTCAAAAGAAGGGGGGAACACCACAAATCAGGAGAGACATGTAAGAGTGGCAATCAACAGCAGTGTGTGTCCTTTCTGTTTGTGAGTTTAACACTTTTTAACTGGGTGCAGCGCAGTTTACACTTTTATTGGGTTTCCATGAGTGGGTGGTGTTGGAACGCTGCTGTTCCTTAATTTGATATTTATGACATTTTATATACTACAGTGTTGTGTTGTAATGGCAATGCTAGTAGTTGGAGAGAAGCGAGAGTGAAGCCTACTGTCTGTGGTTCATTGGGTAAGGGGAGTCATTTTTTTCACCCTATTGCCTTATTCAACCTGTCACCAGCCCTGTGAAGTGGCCCAAACCTGAATTAAAAGCATCACCTTTCTTTTACACTGCCACATAACACATCTGCATCATATGAATAAAAAAACCCAATTTTGACTACTCATATCTACAGTATGAACATAACCTTGATTCTCACTCTGAGACTGCTTTGATACCACTCAATGCTATGAGTGTAACAGTACACAATGTAAACGAATAAAAATGAATAATAATATACTATACAGGGTCTTTCAAAGATTATAGAATCATTTACTGAAAAAGAGAAAGTCCTATCAACAAACTCAACCAAGTGTTTTTAAGTCAAATATCTCAAATGCCACCTTTAGCCAGCTTAACCACAGGGAATCACCATCCTTGGTACCTGGGCTGTCCTTGGTACCTCTTTTAGTGTTCAAGTCATCAAATAATATGATCAGCAAACCGATAATACCCTGTTAAGCCATAATGGAAATAATCAGTTAGATTCTCAACCAACATATTTTATTTAAACATGTACAACAGTGGTTTTTGACCTGTGGGCTGCAGCCTGAGAGTCTGAGACTGAGACGAAAAAGAGACCACTAGTTTGTAATCTCAAGACTGGTCTTAAAAACTGAGACTGGATTTGAGTACCACAACACTAGTTAGCTTCAAACTACAGGTAGTGCACACTTACACAGGCTCTTCTTGACCACAAACATTTAAAGATTGTAATATACAAAAAGTTGCATGTTGCAGTTTTACTGGGAATCCTACCACTGGAAATTAATACTAACACTAATAATATTTTTAATTTCTAACAGAAAAACTTGTATTTTTATCTCTGCAACTATAAATATACCTTCATTACTGAGATCCTGCTGGTGTGTTTCCTTTCATTCAGTGATGCACAGAAAAGTGACTTGTGTGGCAATCACACCTCCTTGAGGAGAATCCACTTAGCATGGCTTCATAATTTCAGACCCAGCACCATTTACATTTACATTTACATTTACGGCATTTAGCAGACGCTCTTATCCAGAGCGACTTACAACCGTGCTTAGTGTTCCGTTGGATAATATTCCAGCTAGTACAGGAAGTTTAGAGCCTAAAAACTCACCCTGAGCTCAGACACTGCCCGAACAGGGGGCCAGTGCTGATACCTAGATAGATCAGTACACACATATAGAGCAAAAAGAGCACTACCTGGCAACCCCAGCCCAGTGCTCACACCTATAGAAAAGAAAAGGTCATTATAAGTGCAATATAAGTGCAACACAACACAAGTACCCTGATGCTTTCATCGCTATCTCTGGTGATTTTAACCATATCACACTGGATTCAGTGCTCACTGCTTTCCACCAGTATGTAGACTGTCCTACTAGGAAGAACAGGACAATTGATCTCCTTTACACCAATGTGAAGGATGCATACACCGCCACACCCCAGCCACCTTCTGGGTAAATCTGACCACAACCTGGCCTACCTGCAGCCACAGTACAAGCCCCGGGTCCGAAGACAACCTGTAACTACACGCTAAGTCAGGAAATGGCCTCCTGGTGCTGAAGCAGCTCTCAGGGACTGTTTTGAGTCCACTGAATGAAGTGTATTGCAGGAGCCATAAGGGGAGGACATTGAGGGGATTACACTGCATGACAGACTACATGAACTTTTGCATGGACATCGTTGTTCCTGTGAAAACTGTGCGCTGCTTTGCTAACAACAAGCCCTGGATTACCAGCAATGTTAAAGGCCTTCTGAACAAGAAGAAGAGGGCCTTTAAAAACAACAACCAGGAGGGGCTTAGGAGAGCACAGAGGGAGCTCAAAGTCCAATTGTGAGAGGCCAAGGAGTCCTACAGGAAGAAAGTGGAGTAGAAGTTAAGGGAGAATAACATGAGGGGGGTGTGGAATGGTATGACGACCATCACAGGCTGTAAGCACAGTGCTACAGATGGTGATGTAGAGAGAGCCAATGAGTTCAACACCTACAACCGGTTTGATTGCCCTGTTCAAGTCTCTACAGCTTCAGTGGATACCTCCTCCACACTCTCCCTCGTCTCAGCTCCTGATACTTCAGTCTCTGACTGCCTGGACATTAACACCTCACCTTCTTCTTTTGATATTCATGCACCCTTCCAACAGGCTGACAGCACGGACAACAGCGCCCTCGCTTCCCCGATTTCACACCTTATCTCATCAGACTTGACCTGCAGCACCACTGACCAGAGAGGTGAGCTGACGAGACTCCACACAGGGAAGGCAGCTGGACTGAACAGAGTGTGTCCTAGACTACTGAAGTCCTGCGCAGCTGAGTTGGGGGCATCCCTACAGCACATCTTCAACCTCAGACCCCAGGTTCAACATGGACCCCCTGCAGTTCGGGAGAAGGGAGAAAGTGGGAGTAGAGGATGCCATGTTATACTTTCACCATCGGGCCCACTCTCATCTGGACAAGGGGGGGCAGCGCTGTTAGAGTCATGTTCTTTGATTTTTCCAAATAGAGCCTTTAACACCATTCAGCCCCTCCAACTGAGAGACAAGCTGGCAAGGATGCAAGTCGACCCGCACCTGGTCTCCTGGATTACTGACTACCTCACTGGCAGACCTCAGTATGTCAGGCTGTAGACAGATAGATGAAGGGCTGTACATCAGAGACTGTGGTCAGCAGCACAGGAGCAGCACAGGGGACTGTACTTTCCCCTTTCCTCTTCACACTGTACACCTCATACTTCAAGTACAACTCTGAGACGTGCCCCACGCAGAAGTTCTCGGACGATACTACTATTGTGGCTTGTGTAAGGGGAGGGCAGGAGGCGGAGTACAGAAACCTGGTGGAGATGGTGATGAAAGATGAAAGAGATGGTGGTGGGCCACTCACACAGCCAGTCTCTACTGAGGGGGTGGATGTAGAGATGGTTAAGACCTACAGGTATCTGGGACTGCACCTGGATGATAGGTTGGACTAGTCATCCAACTCCAGATATCCTATACAGAAAGGGGCAGAGCTGGCTCTACTTCTTGAGGAGGCTGGGGTACTTTAACATCCGTAGGAAGCTCCTGCAGATGTTCTATCAGACTGTGGTGTCCAGCTGTATTTTCTATGCTGTGGTGTGCTGGGAGGAAGCATTAAGAAGAGAGACGAGATGCGACTGGACAAGCTGGTCAGACAAGCAGGGTCAGTTGTTGGTGCGGACTCTGTGGAGAAGGTGGCAGAGAGAAGGACACTGCACAAACTGCTGTCCATTAAGGATGATGATGGGCACCCACTGCACACCATCATTATGGACAAAAGGAGCAAGTTCAGTGGCAGGTTACTGTCACAGAGCTGCTCCACAGACAGACTCAGGAGATCCTTTGTCCCGAGAGCCATCAGGCTCTTCAACTCTTCCCAGAGGGGCCAGAAGAGGGAAGAGGACAGATGAGGACTGAATCTCATGTTAAATCAGAGGTTTATTTATTTGCACTATTACACTATTACACACTGTATATCCTGTACATCTGCACTCCTGGACACTCTAGACACTTTACTTAAATACCAATACATGTACATTGTCATTGTCATTATCTGCTGATATCTGCGCCTCTTGCACATTTATTATTATTGCACTGCCTTTATATCTCCGTTTTTTTTACATATTTTCTACGGGTCTACAGTAACTTTGTAGATAGACTTTGTTGTACATAATTATTGCCTCATTGTAATAAGTGAGATATATTTATCTATAGCAGACTGTAGTATTTATAGTTTAACAGTCAATAATATTTGCTGAGCCGGTACCTGTCTACTTAGGTTCATACTGTACAACCCTTTTTTGTTTTGTTTTACTGTGCTGTATTGTATCTAATTATCTAATAAGCAGTGTATACCCTATTCATCTTACAAATGTCATCTTGTCAAATGTCATTTTATAGCAGGTAATGGAAACCAATGGAAACCCAGAGCACAGTCCATAAAGATGCATGAGATGGCAGATTTGGAACACCAGTAATAATTGCATTACCCCACCACACCATATAGGACTAATCCTGTATGAATAGAACTTAGATCTATTAAAAGAACACACTTTGCAAAGTATAGAACAATCAAAAACACAAATGTTCAATTTACATCACAGCTAAAAATATGACTGTGTCCTTGTTACAGTAGCTACTCTCTTTGTGATCCTAAAAAATTTGATAAAGCCCAACATTTTGTTCATTTTTTTTGTTTTGATCTACTCATATAATAATGTAATACACTCCACTCCACATATATTCTGATATGGGTGGTTTTCTGCAGGTCCATTAATAAAAGTATGAACTGAGCTCTGGAATGAACATGAATATTAAATAAAGACTGTAAGAGAGCGAAATATTCATTCACGTTAAGGAAATTGACACTGCTGTTCAGCATGCGTGGCCTAGCCTTGCACTAATTCACGTTGTAAAGATCTTGTCTTTATGTTAATTGTCCTTACAGGGCTTCTATGCCCTTGTATCGCTTTGCCATCTCACTGTGAGCGCAGTTTTGTAATTCCCCTCTGCATAAGATTGTGCTGAATGAATGAACGTTAAATGCACAGACATTTCTTGAATGAGAGAGCACGGTACTCCAGAGAGAGAGGGGGGGAGAGAGAGCGAGAGAGAGAGAGACAGAGAGAAAGGCACAGGTAAAGAGAGATGGAGACAGAGGAGAGTCTCACCTGACTCCACCTTCTCGACCCTTAGCCTGAGCAAAGAAAAGACACGCGCTAAACAAAAGGCAAGACAGCTCGCTCTAATCCCCTTGCTGCCAAGCCTGAATGGGAAGAATAAATAAAGCGATGAAAGTGTATCGTGTAACGTCCTTAAGGCGGGAATCATCCCTGTCTTTGTGTGGCGGTGCTGACAGCTGGAGGATTAGAGCCTGGGCCATTGAGTGGAGCCCCCAGACCAGGATTTCAGTCACAGCGCTGCATTTCAGCTTCCCCACAGCTCAATCAATAACAGCAGAATAGTGCTGCTCACCATACGGAGACGTCCAGCACTCAGTACACCATTACTGCCTCTTCACCCGCTGTGCCTGGAGAAACTGGAGTGATGCTTAAAATCCATAACAACCCCAAAGTGATGCCGCCTTTCCATGCTCTTCGGACAGGCACGATTTTCCCACTTGCAAAGTTGTAATTACAAAGGCTTTACTTTCCAGTGCCTTGCAGTTGGATACAGGGATCTATTTTGGTATCACCTCAACCTGGATAAGGCTGGGAACACTAAATACCGATAACAATAACATTGTGGGGTTTTTTTTTTCTTTTTTGGTCAATTTATATGTGCACTGTTAAAATCACTGTAAACTAGATACTAGTTGAATTACTTTCACAATAATAAAAATTAACAGTAAAATAGCAACTGTATTTTTACAGAACAACTGTAGAAGTAATGCAACTCAGTAGCCTCAGCTGTAGTATACGAGTATTGTACTAGACCTACCTGCTGCGCTTCATGTAAATATAACTTTATTCGTTCTCATGTTTAAACAGAGATTTTATATGAAACCAATCCTGTCTTTAAGATGAAATACATTCTATATCTTCACTAAGTAAATCTTTTCATGACTCCACAGATAGAAAGACCCCTACAACCAATCTACTTTCGTGGAAACTGCACATCAAGATACATTTCAACAGCGCATCTGTAATGAGGCATGATGGATGATAATGCTGCAAGACTTAATGTTGGGTTATTTCAACATTGTCAGTTTTGAAAATGTTTGAGTTGTATGTCATTTTGAATAATTACGCACTGAAACCATCCTTTCCTCCAGAACGACAAACAGGACACAGGTTAGTAACAATTAAAAAGTGAAATCTGGCCTTAATTAGCATAATTAACATTCATAAGTAACTATTAGGGTGGGAACTCATATTTATGACAGGACTAACAGCACATGAAGGCAGCATGAGCACACATTTGGTTATCGTACTACACAAATCCAAAGTTCTCTCACGACCGAAGCGTGTTCTTAGTCTTAAAGAGTCTATGCTATGTCTTTACAGGGGTGAAGACGAAAGAGCTGGCCGTACTCTTCTGGAGCTCTAATAGAGAGTGCTGGGGTGGGTATGGAGGGACAGGCAGTGGATTCTTGAATTCCATATGAGGGTCTCATTGGTAGCAAGCCTGTTCCTTCCAGGAGGAACTGATTCTTTCATTTCACACAGAGTTTGAGGGGAATATGAAAAAACCCTTCCACAGCCTCATTGAATGAGGCAGGTGGAGTGGAGGCAGGAGAAGAAGAAAAGAAAGATTGAGAGAAGGAGGCCACACTAGAAAGAGCATGAAAAAACACAGAGTGAAATTAACTTTAAAAGGCAAAGTCCATGTGCTTGTACCTTGAGCATTCTCCAGCAGTACAGTAAATATCCTGTCTGACAGACGTGCTGTGGTGAATTTGATATTCCTTGGCAGGTTGGTTATGACGCATTTCGGTTTGACAGTGTCTGCTTTTTTGTTTACTTTTATGGCTGTAACATTCATTCAAGATGTACAAAACTACATCAAACACGGCAGAATAATCATAACAAGTTTTCTCAAACAACACAATACAGAATAACTCTATCTAGAATAATTCTAGAATAACTCTACAATACAGAAGTTACTACATCGTCCTGGAACTCTGTTACTGTATCGTCCACCTAGGTCTAGGCCCGAATGATGTAAGCAGATACTGATAATGGACAAGTATGCTGATGACAGTGCAAAGATGAAAGAACTAGAGAGGACTAATTAAATTCTAAAACTCTGTATCTCCACATGCTCAGCATCTTACCTACAGCTTTAAAGTCCCAGTGACTCGGATGAGTTGTAAAATTATGAAAATTAAATACTTCAGGATTTCCCACAGGCATCTATAGCTGACTGGCAGAGCATCTCTACTAAAATACTTTTTATTTAATATGTAAAGCCCAAGGACATGGCTTTGGAACCTACTCATTTATGCTACGCTCACATATTTCTGGTAGATGGACGACAGCAATGGAGCCACAGCAGAAAATTATGGCACTGTAAACCACTGGTGAGCAGAATGTTCTGCCAGGAGTTCAATTTACCAAACTTCTGCTGCAGTGGAATAGGTTGGATGTTTTGGATGTGGACATCTTGTCCAGACAAAAGTGGTCCAGACAAACACAGTTTTACACATGGAAAATGAAAGAGTACAGAGCGCCCTCCTGGCTTTCTCCACCTTCGAGAAACCATCTACACTGATAAAGCTCTGCTCTGATGATCATCCATTTTCGTAGGTGGCGCTATCACCATACCAAAGTTTCCCTGACTTCATGCTGCTGTCAGCCGTGTACCTATTTAAGATGCAGAGTGACATTTTTTTTAGCACATACATGTGAATGGAGCACTACTCCTGTACGTTGAGCAGTCTGAAGTTTCTCCACGAGGGGGAGACAGGCATGAATCCACACAATGTGTAAAATACCCCCTTGTATTTGCAGTCGCCATTGCAGTGTTGATGCTAGCCTCAGTCGCAGAAAAAGAGTCTAATTTATCAACCCATCTTCAGGTTTGACAATGCGCTCTTCCACACATTAAATGTAAAGATATTACACATCTCCTCTTTTGTCTTCAGTTAGAGAAATAAGTAACGATTCATTCTTTCCATCAAAAAAAAGGTTTCAGATTTACAAATATGGTACAGCATATGAAAGTTTCACAGAGGTATCCAGGCATAGTTAGAGCTGCTAAGCTATGAAGGAACAACTGGGTACACCAATCTGCTACAGCATCACCCTGAGGCAGATCAGTGCTGCAGCTGTAGCCTTGATAATTACAGCATAACGTCATAAGAACCCCCAACCCTAAAATTTGGATTTTGAGACATTCAGGGTGTACTAGAGGGGGGGGTTATTTTGGGGGTCTTTGAGCCCCCATTACCTCCTGAATTCCAGGATTTGAACCCACACAAGTAGGATCTCAAGACTGCACACGCACTTATCATCGTTTTTTTTTAATTGTATTATTTCAGTGCTATTGGGAAGGAAGATAAAGGTTACCAGGAACAATAAATTATAAACAATTTAAACAATAATTTATACTGTCTGTGTGTCTGCATGCATGTAGTCCTGCGTTGTGCAGCCATCTGCCAATGGCGCTGACATCATGATGTCAAACCTACCCACCAAGTTTAATTCGGTTGATTCCTACTGGGTGCAACTATTTTTCCAATGATGAGTGTATTTGCAGAAACAACTTTCAGTACGAGGTAAAATAATTTTCTAAGCATGTTGACAGTTGAATTTTCATTAAGGATCTTCATATACAAGCTTATTGTATATCAGCAATGAGCCATCATGCTAAATTGAGACTTCAATCAGCCATAATCTGATGGAAGTGTTACACAGAGACACAGTAATGAATTCTGTTATCTGAGAGTAAAAAGCCAAATCTTGTTGAATCTCATTAGTGACATGGTGGAGAGAAAGTGAAAAATCAAAAAGGAAGCACAAGAACTCATTACTGAGGCTCTGTCCCTGTAGGCCAGAGCCAGCACATGTTTCTTTGACAGCTGGGCTAATTTAAACTTCATGATAATCTCCTGACCTCTTACACCACAGAGCAAATTCCATCTCGCCCTTTCCCAATAGTTAATCCCTTTTATAAAGGAAAAAAAAAACATCCATAAATCCCACTGACCCTATGGCAATTCACAAATTATCATATGCAGGTTGAAGACCCAAAGACCCAAAGACCCAAAGCAGGGGGGGGGGGGTGGGGTCACAGGTCTCACTGTTGTGACTTCACTTAGTTGCAGGACAACATGCCATGTATATAAATATTTACAGCATACAAATTCTAGTGCTTGCTGTTAATACTTTTGATGCTGTTATAAAGCAGTCAAGCCTTAAGGCGAAATTCAAAAACTTCAATAACTCACGTAAAATAAAAACATAATCATTCCGCTCGCCCTGGACTAAAATTTCAATAAGGGAAGGCACGTCAGACTAACTGGAATGTTTTTTGAGGTACCCACACATTTGGTGCAATAAGAATTTCAATGAAAGAAGGTAATCAAATAACTGCTGTATTAGAATATGATTTATACAAACTACTAGAGGCAAAAGGAGCAAATTCTGTTAATGTTCATCATTTTTTCCTCCTTTAGCTGAAAATGAGTGCGTGATGACTTCCAGCTGCCTGCATAGCGTCTGCGCACCTCTCCCCCAAGAACCTAATCTACAAACTGACACATGTCAGGAAATTTGAAAGTAATGTATTTGGAGTTTGACAGGGGGGAAGTAAAGCACAAAGATCTCCACTTAATTAACATCAGAGCTGTTTTTTTTGGTCCAATCTCCCATTCAGTCAGAGGGAATGGGGTTTTCTTGCGTATTCATGAGATTAATTTACGTATGTAAATGCCACCAGGGAGAAGCCCTGGAGGAGATGGACGACCTATAAGAGTAGAGAGCACAGCTGTCAATCAAGAGAAGGAGTCCAGTCTACTAACCCTTATGTGGGTGGAAGGTGTGTGTGTGATGGGGGTCCTCAGGACAGTTTTATTGAACACTAGTGGTCCAAGAAACAGACCTAGACTTGGCTGGCAGAGGTTAAAAGTCTGTTTATGAGGTGGGAAGTGCACTGGAATCAATTGGCCTGTGCTATGAATGGTCATTTAGCAGAGAGACCACGGACTGTGGCACAAGAGTTTTCAGCAGCAGGCTTACCCTTAACTGTAGCAATAGCTTAAGGTTTCCATAGTGCTATATTCATTCATTCATCATAGCTGGAGCCTATCCTAGTGCTCATTGGGTTGAAGGCAGGAAACACCCTGGATAGGCCACCAATCCATCACAGGGCAGACACACAGGCATACACATTCACACACACACACTCACATCTAGGGGTACTACAGCATCTCCAATTCTCCTCACGGCATGTCTTTGGACTGTAGGAGGAAACCAGAGAACCTCGAGGAACCCCACACAAACATGGGGAGAACATGCAAACTCCATGCAGAAAGGACCTCGGATGCCCCAAGTGGGAATCAAACCCTGTGCCTTCTAGCTGTGACTGCCTAATGCTATAAAATGCACAATAATAACATTTTATTTTTGATTGCATTTGGCTATTACATTTAGGCTTCATTTATTTAAAACAGTAACCACCAAACCTCCTCCTGGCTCTCCATCTAATGTTCCCTTACCCAACACTAATGCTCTAAATCCAGCCAATCAAGGCTGCTTCAAAACAGCAGACTACTTTACTATAAATACAGCATTAACCAACAGAAAGCACTTCTAATAGTGGTGTGGCATTTTTGACATTACATTTAGTTTTCCAGTGTGCACTTTTGGATGAAGTTATGTAGCTGTAGAAGGTGTGACAGATATTGGTTGGAACCAGAATCTTCAGGAGAGTAGGCTTGCATGACCGGAGTTGGTGACCACTGCATTAAAGAATCGCTGCTGAGTTGTCCTTTGAGCTTGAGCAATGTATTTTTCCCTTGTGAAACTATACACCGTCACATAATTATATATAAAACTGTATGTTCTGACCTGCTGCCTGCCTCAGTTTTTATCTGGCATCTTTGATAGTACTGTAAAAGGTGATGATTTAGACACATTTCTAAGCCTTTTTTGCTCCAGAAGGTCACAGCCTACAAGCCATTTTTATACACTCGGGCAGGAATAACAGTGAACTGAAGTGTTTTATGACTGACAGCAGAAGCTTTGACCACTGAAAAAAGAGGCAAAATACACTAAACATCAAAAGAATAGTTGCACCCAGAAGGAATCAGCTGACAAGAATGAAACTTGGTGGGTAGGTCTGACATTGTAAGGCATGCAAGTGAGTAAAGTTTCATGCTCGGCTGCGTGTGTGACATCAGCAAGGACTATACCTAACTGACCCAACAGCCACGACTGTGGGCATTCAGCAAGCAGTGATGCCCTCCATGAGTCATCCTGTTGCCGGCACCATTGGCAGACGGCTGCACAACGCAGGACTACAAGTGTGCAGACCATTACGATGACTGCCCTTAACACCACCTCAACATCGCCAAAGACTGTAATGGTGTTGTGCCAGACTGTCTGACAAATAATTGTCATCTTCAGTGACAAGTCCCGCTTTCGTCTTGGTTGAAACGACCAACGAATCTGTGTGTCAGTGCCAAAATGAACGGTTTGTTGCCAAGCGTCATACGCCATTCATATGTGTCACTCTACCTCTACCCCTACTGCAAAAACTGCAGAAACTGTGTGAGAATATTCAAGCTGCATGGGATGGACAACATTAGGAACCTCTACAACTCCATGCAAACATGGCGGCGCAACACCATACTGAGAGACACTACTTCTGTATGTGTAGCTCAATAAATATTGCCCATTTCAGACTAAATGTATCTTCCTGGTAACCTTTATCTTCCTTCCCAATAGCATTGCAATCTGACACTTCCTTCAGGGTGCAACTATTCGTTTGACGATGAGTTGTATGTTGAAAACTAGACTCGGCCATTGAAATGACCAGAATGCCATTCACTTTACTTTTGACCATATTTTAATAAGGTTAAAAGTAAATTAATGATTGCAAAATTGATCTGAATTAGCACACATTAGAGCCCCTGAGTTACAGGTCTCTTCTCCTCTTCCATGCATTCAGCATAGACAATCTAGCAAATCAGATTCCTATCTATCTTACTAAGATTCACTTATGTGTCCTAATGTTAATGAAATGTGAATAAATCATATGAGGACGTCATCCAGATATGAAACAGCTTGATTAGATTCTGAGATTCATATCGGAATCCTGTAGAAATTCCTGTACTTTTACTATAGATCAACTTCATAAGCATAAATACATGGTCGGTATCTTCAGAGCTCTGTGCTAAAACTTTGAATTCATAACTTTCAAAGCTCCAAGGGTCAGACCCTCAACCAGAATAGCAATGCTATCTATTTTTGCCCGAGGCTAAAATCCTAAACTTTGAACTTTAGTGATAGAAAGTTCGGCGCTAAAGTGGTCGCTCTCTCTGTCTGAAAACTCCACACTATTCAAAGAGGCTTTCAAAGCTGAAATGTAGTGAGCAGTTTAAAACTAAGAACGGTCCATGAAGAACCACACAGAGAAACACACAGACCTCTGGCCAAAGCTGCCATCCTTTCTCCGGCAGTGCAGGGTGACCACTCTGTGGCCTTCATTTCTCACGTCCTGACTGACCGTCCACTGGGCAGGATTGCTGACCCTCGCTCCTAAAAAGGCCACGCCGTCTTTCAACTTCACCCTGGGTGAGAGACAAACCACAACAGAGATTTAGTGAAAGTGCACTGTGTAACAGGATCTCCTTGTTGTAGACACTGACGGGTGGAATTGATTCAGCAGACGAAACAATCGTATATAGATTGGCTGTATGCCAGTTGTGTAGCTGCATCCTGTCAGCCTGGTAGATATCTCACAGCCAATGATGATCAGGTAAAAGACAAAATTCAAATTGTTCCTGAGGTTTACAGACAACAGTTCTAGAGGTCATTCATACCAGTAACACTGCTAGGAGTCAACAAATGGAGAAAATACTGAAATGGGTACTGAGGGCTAAGAGAAAATGAACTCTCCTGTCGTGTTTGAGTAGTTTGAGAATGATAGTTATACACGTTCATCTTAAGTGAAGGGCCGTAATTAAAAACAGCTCATTTTAAAGCTTAGTAGTTGTTAAAGTAAGCAATATATGATTGATATTAGGTGATACTCAAAGAATTGATATCAAAAAGAAAGAAAGTGTTGCCTTCAATAAATACCGCCTAAAGTTACATACACACAAATTACAATGACAACAATAACCACAGTAATTATTCAGCAAAAGAGAAAAAACAAAAGCACAGCATGTAAAAATGACAAATGACTGAATTCATTTTGGCCTTGTCTAGCATTTTCCAGCTTTTAACATGTCATATTGTAACATATTTCTTTTTACAGTCACTGTTTTACTATTACACTGCAATCATATAAATATGAAAATATAGCACAAATGTCTTTATTTTAGTATGTTTTGTCTAAAGGCATTGTCTGACAGTTAGCAGTCAGCTCCACCACACATTAACCACACTATATTACATATATCACCACTGAAAACCATGTTTACCATAGAATATTATTAGTATATCCATATGTGTCCATTTCCTTTCTGACAGTGACAACATTCACACATCCCTTTGGCTAATGCAGATTTGACACTGATTCAATTACTTTTCCTGCATTTAGAACCACAAAATGTAAGCTTTTAGAATATTTTCATTGATTAAATTAACATATTCTGAAGAATATTACAGAAGGATTTTCCTATATATTGATAATATCAATGGCTTTTTGCTATTTGTATTTAACTTTTTTGGGGGCATTTTTAACCAGTTTTCGACAGTAGTTAATTCACGTCCAGGTGCACTCACTTAGGCTAGCTGGAGTCATGTGAAGCACCACAAGGACTTATCATCACAACATTAGTGGACAACTCAACACGTTAAGAGGAGAACACTAATTGCCAATTCTGTTGTCAGCTAACAGACATCATTCCAGTCTAATACTATGCTAAGCAAAGGCCAATTATGCTCTCGGTTGATAGGGCCAAATCTCGAATTTATCCTGATGTATGATGAGATCATAATGAGATCATAATGTATTTTTTAAACAATTAAAAATGAGCTTCCAACACTTAAATGTGTCTTTATAAAAAAGAATTGTCCAAATAAGAAACATTCTACATTATCCAAAGATGTCTCTTTGGTATATATGACATATATATCACTTACGAAAATATCAGTGATAAACTGACAAAGATTCATGTTGTGATTAAAATACATATTTCTATTCACCTGTAGAGTCTTAAGGGACTAGCACGTAAGAAGCTTTAAGCATATGTTAACAACTCATATCCTGTCGGGGTAAAAGATCGGAGAGTGCTTACTGTGTACTAAAGCACTTCAAATATGACTGCTGTGACAGCTTAGCTGTGAAGATCAGTTTCATTCCAGGTAGGAAGTCCGAATAAACAGAACTGTGAAGGCTTTATTGCACCCTGCATGCTGCATGTTTATGACACGTTTGCTCTGAGCGGACATGCTGAAGCAAGTCGTTCTTTTTGCCATGTCTAACCTTTTGAGATTCATCCGAATGTATCCCTCTTGACGCATATAATCGATGTTCTCTCGCTATAGGAGCCTGCGGTTGTTCTCCACATACAGTATTTACTGCTGCTAAGCTGCCAGGCACGAAGGCTCCCTGCCCCTGGAGCACTCAGAGCAGTTATTTTGCTAATCTTCGCAGTCGCTGCCCTTTCATTCACTGTGAACATAATGTGCTGTTCTAGTTGCAGCTACCGCTCCCCATACTGCTGCAGTGGACTATATGGAGCGAGCGGGGCAGGAGAGTGGAGAAGGACGAGAAGCCACACACCCTCTCCGCTCTTCATCATACAGCCATTACTCTTTTATTCTTCACCTTGTCACGTAAAATTACCCCCGAAAGCTTTTCAGACTTCTGCGGGGTTTCGTGACAAATTGGCCTGCCTAATGTCCAGGCGACAAAAGACTCAAACAGTCTTTAAAATTAAGGCATGAATAGAGGCAAAACCATATTCTCAGAATTAACAAAATGAAAAAAAAATTAGAGCCTGAAAAATGCTGCATGTTGGGAAGAGCATGAAGAAAACATTACAGAACCTTTCCGCCCGGGAACAGACAACTGTCTTCAGCAGTCAGGGCAGCTAATGCGGCAAACGAGTCCCGGCAATACGGATGATAATGACGCGACAACCTGCTCACAGTTCAAAGTAGTTCTCGGCCTTACGTCTCTGTCCCGTCTTTGATCATATCAGCAAGCCGCCTTGGCTGGAGTAATAGGCGGACTCTGGGCTTTCTGACAGCCAGAGATGAATACATCCGGACTCATTTTCCCCTCTGTGTTAAACGCGGCCTTTCTCGCTATAATTGCTTCATTTTCCAGCAGGCCGACAGTTAAGCTAAGCACAACGGAACAGGCAAGCGTGTACAACGCGCAAGCTGCATTACAAATCGGAGCTACAGTAAGATTATGCCACATGTGTATTACATAAACGAAAACAAACAAAGACCAAACGGCAAGACCAATTTCTTTTCTGTCCGTCAATAGTGCACAAATTCAAGTGAAACACACACACAATCAAGGGTAAAAAAAAAAAAAAAAACAAGCGTCAAGGGTTAATTAGGAAATGGCAGATTTTAATGAGATTGGTCCGGCTAATATGATTTCTGGAGGGAGAGGCGACGAAGACCGGAAAGCAATTTAAGGAGAGCCCCTCTTTCCCCGTGCGTCAGCACATGGATGCCAGCTCATTAATTCTGAAACAACCTGAGTATCAATTAAATTAGTATTTACAAATGTGATGAGTGTCGGCAGGACCTGAGAGAGAGCCAGAGAGCAAGAGCAAGAAGGAAGATAAGATAAGAAAAACGGAGAGAAAGAGAGATATGGATTTTAATAACAGATAGAGAGAATGTGTCAGAATCCTGACAGGCCATCAGAGGCCTCCACCAGCCGTGTGAAATAATAAGTCAATTCCCCCGATTCTGATTTCTGATACATTATGAAATTGGGTGCGTACACACTGTTGTGATTGCGCTGTTGCTACATATTCCACTCAGTCGCCATGTCTCTTCTCTTTGGTGAATGATGTCCATAGTGCTTTAGAGCCAGATGATGTCACCTCTCAGGTGAATTCCATAAAATGAGTCAATCAATAAACTGTCATATCCAAAATTGTTTGTTGATTTAATTCATAGAGGTGACAATGGGGAATCACTGTCACATATATATATATATATATACAGTATATGCTCACCAGACAAAAAAAAAACCTAATAGTGTGTAATACCTCCACGAGCACAAATAACAGCTGTGATTCGATGTGGCATTGTCTGGACAAGTTTCTGGATGTAGGTGACATCAATGTTCAGACACTCTTGCATCAAAGAATTACGCTATTGGGCCAGATTTGGTGGATGCCTTACGTGTAGAATTCAGAGGAGAATTTTCTGTAGACTGGGATGACTGTACGCTTCCATACACCTGCAAATTCAGCTACTTCCTTCACACTATGCCTACAACTTTGAACATTTGATTTTTTTTTATTGTGAAGCAAACAACAAACCTCAGTGTGGATTACTATTCACCCGCCTAAAGTCAGTACTTTGTAGAGCCACCTTTTGCGGCAGTTACAGCTGCAAGTCGCTTTGAGTAAGTCTCTATGAGTTTGCCACATCTTGCCACTGGGATTTTTGCCCATTCCTCAAGGCAAAACTGCTCCAGCTCCTTCAAGTTAGATGGTGTCCGCTGGTGAACAGCAATCTTCAAGCCTGACCACAGATTCTCCATTGGATTAAGGTCTGGGCTTTGACTAGGCCATTCCAATACATTTACACGTTTCCCCACTCGAGTGTTGCTTTAGCAGTATGCTTTGCAGTATGGTGGCCGAAAAGTTCAATTTTGGTCTCATCTGACCAGAGCACCTTCCTCCATACATTTGGGGAGTCTCCCACATGCCTTTTGGCAAACTCAAAACAAGTCTTTCTATTTTTGTCTGTAAGTAAAGGCTTTTTTCAGGCCACTCTTCCATAGAGCCCAGCTCTATGGAGTGTACGGCTTATTGTGGTCGTGTGGATGGATACTCCAGTCACTGCTTGAGAACTCTGCAGCTCCTTCAGAGTTACCTTTGGTCTCTGTGTTGCCTCTCTGATTAATGCCCTCCTTGCCCGGTCTGAGAGTTTTGGTGGGTGGCCCTCTCTTGGCAGGTTTTTTGTAGTACCATGTTCTTTCCATTTGATGATAATGGATTTGATGATGCTCTGGCGGATCATCAGAGATTTGGATATTTTTTATAACCCAACCCTGACTTGTACTTCTCAACAACTTTGTCCCTGACTTGTTTGGAGATCTCCTTGGCCTTCATGGTGTTGTTTGGTTAGTGGCGCCTCTTGCTTAATGGTGTTGCGGCCTCTGGGGCCTTTCAGAAAAGGTGTGTATATACTGACAGATCATGTGCCACTTAGACTGCACACAGGTGGACTTCATTTCACTAAGCATGTGAGTTCTGAAGGTAATTGGTTGCACCAGAACTTTTTAGGAGCTTCATAGCAAAGGAGGTGAATACATATGCACATGCACATTTAAATACAGGTTGTAATATAACAAAACAGGTAAAAAGCCAAGGCGGAGTGAATACTTTTGCAAGGCACTGTACTTCAAAGGTATATACACACGTACATAATGCCTTTTGACTTTTATACTTGAATTGTTTGTACGCAGTGCTGGAGTGGGTAATCGGGACAGTCAAGAGAATTCCTGGTGGGCTGGTTACTGTGAGCTTATGTATAAACTATTGAATGCAAGTTACATCCAAGTGCAGATCTGTAGTAATTTAGGGGTTAAACAAGCAGCCCCCATCTCAAGTGAGTTGGCCCTGGTTTGTTGACTGTAACTAAGAT
The DNA here is from genome assembly GCA_034552555.1 of Semaprochilodus insignis. NCBI lineage: Eukaryota > Metazoa > Chordata > Actinopteri > Characiformes > Prochilodontidae > Semaprochilodus > Semaprochilodus insignis. The sequence goes on along the minus strand of CM067487.1, from coordinate 25,339,590 downwards.
TCACATAGTGGATAGAGATTAGATGAAGCTGAGTCTCATTTCCCGAATAAGAAGCTAACATCAGCCTTAAGAGATTAGTGAATCCAATTGAGCATGACTGTGTGAATCTGGCCACAGTATCATCCAATCTGGTGCTGGCTGACACAACAGGCAGTGCTCTACATAGTTTCTGCTTTAAGTCTTTGTTGTTATCACGCATCACGTTTTTAAATTTCAAGCTCCACTTGCAGTTAAATGACATAACTGGGGAAGTTAAAAAGCATACCTGTCTCTTAAAGTATGTCATTTTCTACCGGTCCAAAGCCAAAAACAACTGTAAAAAAGTCCTTGTTGGTTCTCTGTGAATTTGGTACTTGTTCAGCAAAAGTTAGCATGGGCCAAGCAAATGCCCAATGGTACAGGTACAACATGAATAGACCATAAACATGTTTTATGCCCACCGTGGCAATACGCCTTCAATGATTAGGCTTATGTTTTTAGGTTTGCTTTGTTCTTCTTGTTTTTGAATATCTCAGTTGTCTGATTGTAACGTAGCTCTCTGGGCAGAAGTTGTGAGCGGATGCGTGATTAATAGTACAGGTGCAGTGTTGGTTGTATTTACGTAAATCCAGCATTGTAACTGATTGCTGTTGCGTTGTATCACCATATAAGTGTTTGAATATATAGGGTGCACGGCTGTTAGGAACAGCCTATAGCCTGATGTAACGGCACTTTGCAATGGAGTTTAGCTCTTCAAATTGTATCTACAATGCTGGCCCACTTTGTATGTGTGTGTGCATGCATGTGTGTATACAGTTCGGGGTGGACAGTTCCGCATCATGTAACTCCCGGTCTGCAAACAAGTCCCACTCCAGCCATGAGCTAATGTATTCATAAGCATAAAAATTCATTTATTCATCCATCATCCAGACTGCTCATCCTCCTGGGTCGCGGGGTGTGCTGGACCCTATCCCAGTGCTCACTGGGCAGAAGGCTAAGCATTAACAAAGATATGTTTTAAAAAAACTGCATTTATAAGGAAAGAAGTAATCAAACACCACAAGTCAAAAATATTAGTATTTTGTTGCAAAGTTGTTGTTAGCAATTGGAGAAAGATGTCTTGACTACGGTAAGAAATAATTAACATTGTGCAGCGCTGTGGAGCAATTTTGGCTTATTGCTCTTGGCACACCTTCTTCAATTCCCCCAAGGTTACAAGGGTGCCTCTGATGGACTTGCAATTCCAAAATTGCTCCATAAATTTCCAATGGAATTCAAGTAAGGATATGGCTGTGTTACAGCCTTCAAATTCTGGTGTTAGAAAACAGAGTCTTGAGGTATTTTGCCAATTTGTTTAGGTTTCTTGCCTTGTTGAAATCTTCTCCCCACATTCAGTGTCTTGGCAGATGAGATTAAATAATTCTCTAAAATGTTTTATTACATCACTCCATTTATGTTTCCTTCATTGACGTGTAATGACCCAGACTTGTTTGGAGAGAAGCAGCCCCACATAATGAAGCTCCCACCTTTACTGTGGGTATGATGTTCTAGGGATCATACCCTTTTTTCTGCTTTTGTTTGAGAGTCCAAATTTGGCTGGCCAATCCAGCATTGACTGGCAACTAACTCACTCACCAAAGCGGCACTGATACTAGCTTAAATAGCAACAGTTTGGTTCATCAATCAGTTTTCTCTTTTGGAAATGCTTCTGTTTTAGTTCGTTAGGCTTCCTCACATTTATCAAGATCTTGCATGTCTTCTCTTTTGTCTTCCGTTTTACAAATATGTAACATTTCATTCTTTCAATCAATCTCTTGGGAAATTAAGCAGATTTTAATATTTTACAACCATGCTACCAAAGATTTCAGAGGTATACCAGGTATAGTTACAGCTGCAGTGCTATGAAGGACCAAATGAGTGAACCATTTGCTATACCACTAGTCAATGAAGAGTACCAAAGACAAGCTCACAGACTGTGGCCGAAGCAGCTAAACAATGACCTAAAAGCATCTCTGTGCTTAATCAGGTGTGATTGACCTGACCAAGGATAAGTAGTTGTGGTTCCATGAACTTTCCAATTCCGCATCATCATACTAATTATACTAACAGGGATGTTCCAGTCTTTGCTAGGGTCTATAGCTAAGTGCTGTTTGATAATGTTGTCCCTGAGAATCTCAGGAAGTTCTTTCACCTTCACCATGATTGCCAAAATTAGTGACAACACCTTTTATAATGACACCAGTTGTTATTTGCACAAAAGCATTGTTATTGCAGCATTATTATCTAGAACCTGATTTATTTTTAAGCAACCTTTGCACACACACACACACACACGTTTGGAAGTGACTGCGGTTGCTGCTAAGGCACAGACAAGACGCTCTCTTTAGCTTCTGTCTGCTGTGTTGGTCTCAGAGAGGGAAGATGAGCAGAGAGAGAGAGGGAGAGAGATGGCATCGAACACTGGCTCTGCTCCAACCTCTGCAGCTCTCTGTCCACCCACAGAGACCACTCTCACCCCCCCCACGTGACAGGAATCCCTTATGAAAATGCACACACGCACACACACACGCACACAGTCTGGATGCAAACACACCTACACCACAGCAGACACCCTCTCATAGACAGACCCACAAATACACTCCAAACACGGAGGTGTTTAACCAGGCCAACAAAGCAGGCCTGAGGCCACGATTAGCAGAGCTCTACCCAAAACAGCATTTAATTGCAGTAAGTGGCTGAATTAGTACACAGTGTGTCTCAAAGTTTGCAGAAAGCACAGAAATGAAGTGGAATAAGCTACGAGTGAGAAACTGAAGTAAGAAAATGGTATAATTCGTCGATTTAAACGCTTGGAAAGAATCCGCAGCATTAAAATGCCCTCATCACCAATAATCAATGCATTACTTATGGTAATATTAGTACAGAGAACTGTGCAATATCTACTTAGAAAACCACATTATTTTTAAATTGAAATGTCTGGTTCACTTGATAATGACTGGAAGACAGTACTCAGCCGCCAGACATCAGGGACCTGAGCACCATCGGCTGTAGCGACGGCTACAGCAACCAAGCATGTGTTAATGTTGTGGCCGAGGAAATCAAGGTCACTAAGCAACTCTTAACGCAATGATGGAACGGACTCAGAGTGAAAGTCTATGCTCACTAATTAACTACTAAGTGCTTATAAAATAGCAGAACATTAATGGAGATATCAAAGTTGATTTACCGTGATCACTCTGTGCTCTAACCGTACGCTGGTATGAGCATGATGGCATATTCATAAAAATGGAAAAATCCATTCGAAAGATTTTCTCTGAATTCACTGACGGAGAAGAGAGACATAAATACAACAGGACGTCAGTAAACTTTATGACCGATCCACACGGGATAAGAAATCTCAGCATAAATGACTGAGGTGGGAGTGGCTACTCGATTTATGCACTGCCGTCAGCTCCAAAAAAACGTGCACTCAACCACCAAACTAGTCCACCAACCAACAGTGTCCTATGGGCAGCACCCAGTGACCACTGATAAAGTAGAGAATGATGACCATGTTATAGTATATTTATATATATTAAGTGTATCTTATAGTATATTCATTATTATCATAGTTTATTAATATTTAATACTTAATATAGTTCGTTAATAAAGCCCTCTTACAGTATATTAATCATAAAACTTCAGTTAATTTAAATTAGCAGACTACGTGTTCATAACACGTATGTAGGCAATAAGCCACACTACACAATGACTTACCTAAAGCTGCCAGAAGCATTGCTCCTCTGAGGAGTCCTTTGGCTCGTCTGCTGGATGTGAGTGTTGCAACTTGAACGACAAAACTAAATGCCTCCTCGAGCCACTCCATACTCGAGAAAAAAACGCAAAGGAGTTTTTCCTTTTCCACAGGACATCACGGAATATTTACCTACATGCCACACGGAATTCATATAACCTGAGGTTATGTTTGGAGCTCATTTTACAGAAGGTGAAAGGTCCCGGCGTCTTTACTGACGGGGGAGCACGCAGTCAAGAAAAATGACTGACATGGTGCATTCGGACAGGATTAAAATCACTAAGGAAGACCGGTAATAAGTACATTACCCCACCTCCCTATGTAAAAGTCTTTGCCATGGTAGATGACTAGAAGACACAAACTATTTTAGCATAACGCAAATTAAACAGTTGTCATAACACATTTTTACATATAGCATCGTTGCTAAATTTGTCTTGAGTTAATCAAAATGCTAATTTTGACCATTTCATTAATTTACCAGAAAGTTACTGAATTACAACATAACATCTTGTCAATTTAAACTGTATTGTATAAGAGTTACATTAACAGGTTATTATTACTTAAGTACTGCTACAGATTAGTCATTAATGTCATTTTTTCGAGAAGTATGTCTGTCCCACATTTACAAGCCAAACACCTATATTAGATGGCAATATATCATGGCTCTCTGAACAAAACCTTTCATGTCCACCTGTTGCCTTTGACATCGTATGTAAGTTTCAAGAGGAATGGACCAAAGAAACAGCCCAAAGAGTCTGGTTACACTGACGTACATTCAAAGTAAAGTTTTTTTTATGAGAAATAAGTCTAGTCTTAAAGAAATGTAAAGTATATATCTACACATTAGTATCTATATCTATACAGCATGTATAAAGCCTTTCTATATTCTGCATTTTATGTTCTTAATAAAGTGCCTATAACATTATGTATAGCATAAATAGTAAATATATAAGATGCTATGTGCCATAGACCATGCCGCTCACCATTTGTACCCATAGCCAGTGAAAAACTTTAACACTCTGTTAAAATAATGACTTGTCATGGTAACAACACTGCCACATCTGGACAGACAAAACTGACCATAGTTGGCATAGTTTAGACCAATAGTTGAATGTGTCTTTGTGGATTGATTCATGACATAGCGGTAGATTCAATATAAAATGGATCAAATCATGAAATATATCCACATAAATGTATTCATTCATAGTGCATAGTGCTGTCACAATACACCAATTTAGAGCGCACTATGGTGATGGAAAAACAGCAGAAACAAGCAGAGCAAAATGAGCCAGATCCACGGAATATAAACACAAAACGTCTTGTTGTGCTGCTGGATGACAGAATAGGAATGGAAAACTAATGACCTTCATTTTTATAGAACATTATTTTCAAAGATGCTCTGAGGCCAAATCCTGACATTTATGGTTACCTTAAAAAGCAGCGTGGCCACATGGCTGCAGCACGACTTTAACCTGGGATGATTCGCCTATGATTAAACCATGAATTTGATGTGAACAATAAATCTAGCTAATATTCACATATGCAATTCATAGAGGACATACTGCATTAGCCCTACGGTTAACTGCTACAGCTAACAGCTAACTGTATTAGCCCTACATAAGACTTACAACAAGAAATAATTAGAAATAACATTTCTTTTACATACAACTAGATGGCAGTAGCTGTAGTAGCTGTAGTGATTTATGTTGCTCTGACATTCACTAAACAGTTAAAGAGAGTTAATACTAACCCAGCCATGCAATTGCAGTTCACAGTATATGGTTGTTTGGTCCTGGACATGACCAAAAGATTTGCTTGCCTTGAGTTTATCTTTAGTATAGACTCCAGGTTTTTCCACAAGGTATATGAAAATGTCCGGCCACCATAACTTTGGTCAATTAATTGGATCCTTGACCCACTGACCCAACAGTAAGTAGGGGTCATGGAACCTCATCTCATTGCTATTTGTTATCTTATTAGTGTATGACGACATGTGTTTTTATTCAAGTTGTATGTCTTTTGACATGCAAATGATTCAAGTTTCACAATCGGCCATGCATGTGACATAAGCAAGGACGGGCCTTATCACTGTACCTAACTGACCCAACAGCCACAATTGCGCACATTCAGCGAGCAGCAAAGCCCTCCATGAGTCATGCTGTTAGTGTCAGCACCTTTGGCAGATGACTGCATGATGAAGGACTACATGGATGCAGACCGTTACGACAACTGCTCTTAACACCACGTCAGCATCACCAAAGACTGCAATGTTGTCGTGCCAGACTGGCATGGAGTGACTCAGAATGACAGCGGGTCATCTTCAGTGATGAGTCCTGATTGGTCAGCACCAAGATGTCACACGTCCAGAAGGCCTGATGTCACTCTACCTCCACCCCTACTGCGAAATCTGCAGGAACTGCATGAGAATATTGCAGCATGCATGTGATGGATTATCACAGGACACCATTAGGAACCTCTACAGCACCATGCCGAGATGTCTGGCATGTTGCATTAGTAATCTTCCCAACCTTCCCAATAGCATTGCAACTATTCTTTTGATGACAAGTGTTTTTCATATCATGCCATATGGGCGTTACAGGCCTAGAATATGCAGCAAACGTAGGGGATTGTCAAAATCGTCAAAGAGCAATCAACTTTTTCACATGATTAATAAAGCATATATTCGACAGGGGCTCCAATGTGTCGGGTTGACAGAAAAAATGACAAATAAAACATTAACCAAGATGTGCTTAGATGAGTATTTATGTTAACAAGGGTTTTTTCCTCCTGCATTTTTCAGCTCCCCTTGGTAAAGCCCCTGTGGCTAGTGGCCCTTGGGGTAATCTGAATTTGAGATCCCTGCCGTAGGGTGTCCCATTCTTCTATGTGCCCTTACTGTAGCCGTTGGCGAGGACTGCATCAACACAGACTCAGCAGCAGCCTCTTTCCCCAAATGCCTTATAGGCAAGGACCATAGGTTTGTTTACACTTGACTGCCCACCGTGCAAGAGAAGAACATATTCAGGTGTGCGCTAATATGCATTTCCTTCCAAATTTAACTTGTCATTGAGCAGCATTATGCAGATAATCGGAACTGAGCCGCTGTAGATAAGCTAATTAGCTCATTTAACAAAATGAGTATGACTGATAACATAATATCGCCGGATACAGCACACGCTGTATCACAGCACTGCACCACTGCGTGCTTTACATCTAGCATCATCTGGAGTCACTAAGCTTTCTACATTTCTACATCTGTTGCACCGGAAGGAAGACCACAGAGCGCCTTTATGGGTCAGCCCTGTGATTGCCTTGTTGCCTTGTTGGTAAAGACTTGAATGGGAAAAAGGATCATTTGTCATAGGCTGTAGAGTGCTGTGAATGTGCATTTTCTTTCCTCCATTCAAGCAGATAGGAGTCTGGTCTTCCACGACTGGAAATAATCACCCAAGGCCGTTGCCAAGATTGCCGCTGAGTGGACAGACTTACCTATAAGCAGTTTGATTAGAGCGGCCTACTGTGGGTGAAGGGAAATGGAAGTCTGAATGAAGACCTAAAGGCTGATGGCATGGGCAGACGCTTGATTTAACAGCTGCCTGAATGGATAGGAAGGAAAACGTCTCCCTCTAGACTGCTGTCTGAGATTGGAAGAGATAGCCTGGGTGCTCCACACTCACTTCCCCAACCTGCATAACCACAGCTGAAGCAACATCAACATGCACAAGCCTGTGGCTACATCAAGAATAGATTACAGACTCTCCTGCTGTTATAAAGCTCCAAGATAATACCCCAAGGATTATTCCCAGGAGAAGTTGATCCGCACACACCCCAGATACTGCAGTCCCTAGATTCCCATGAGCGGCAACACACTCGCAGGTGTGATGGCAGGCACGAGAATGGTACCAGAGACATCAAATGTCAAGCTACGCATTTAAAATCAATGAGCCTCAAAGAGCAGCCTGTCTCTGTGTTGTTCTTTCTTACGCCAACATGGTTAGGCTCCCTGTTCATACTGACATGAAAGCACATGGGCTTTGGTCTTCAGCCGAAACACAAAATATCAATATTTGCCAGAGATCATAACATGCTCATCAAAAGAAGGAAAAAACTGGGAAAAAAGAGTAGCGATAGAATCGCAAGTGGCATGAAGAGGCAGAGAATAAAAGGAATAAAATTTCCTGATCTAAACCTCTTTTAGTGACATGCCCTGGAGAACAGCGCAGGTAAAGAACAGCAAGGAGTCTCTCTTTATACCCCCCTGCCAGTTATCTGATAGAAAGGAAGTGTAGGATCTGCTCCTGGACAGAACTGACCTTCAGGGAAAGTAAATGAAAAACCTGAACATGAAGCATCACATACAGATAGTGGTGAGTTAAACGTGTATCTGCTGCTCTCCTGATAAGTTAGAATAAAGGGGAGAAATCCTCACTATAAGCATTAGCCTTAGCAAGGCTAGCTCCAAAGAGGCGGGTGAGGTGAGTCAAGTCTCAGCACATTTAGAAGACGAGAAAGAACACAAGAAAGTAAAGAAATTAGATTTCCCAAGTTCCTTTTTAACAGGTAAATGGATTTTCGCTGAATTATCCAAAAGTCTCCGAAAGACGAAATTGCGTTCGGGCGGCTAACATCCTTGCGCTCTTTAATTCTCCACAGCCGAGTAGGTGAAGCCTATCAAAAGTAAACGTGCTGCTCTCCAATGACTCTCGCTGGCCGACAGAAGGAAATTTCCCCTGCTCTCTCAGGAAGCGAAGGACCTCCCGTAGCCCAGGGCACAACTGAATTAGAGAGCATCAAAAGTGAGCTCAGTGAGAGGCCGGGCAATCTGAAATAAAAGGCTCAATGTGTTGCATCTGCTAGAGCAAAATCCAGGAAGTTGAAGCTAATCAGAGCCGTGATGAGTGGACTTGGCAAGATGCGCGGATAAGAGAGCTAATTTAATTAATGAGTCCGATGCCACTCTTTTCATTATCGTCCTTGTTAAACGTACTGGGGCATGACAACATGGCAAATGGGAAATGAGATTAATGTTGTCGGAATCATAGTCCTCACCAGACTAAGCTAATCTCTACCCATGCGTTTAGTTTCTGTCTGTCTCACGCGCTCACACAGTTTTCATTGACAACAAATACACACCCAACACACAAACTCTCTTTTTCTTCTCAGTCTCTCTCTATCTGCCGGAATAATGAGGAGGTGATTAGCCGGGGTCCCTGTTGGGTTGGAGGTGAATGTAATATCCGGGCCTGGAGCTGTGCTTCAGCGCCTCTGTGAGACACTGATAGAGGAACACACTGGGCTCCGGCCAAACACCGCCACACACTCTTGGCCTAGGCAGGTTATTATGGGTTCTCTCCATTGCAAAACTAAACAGGCCAACGTTAATGAGGACAGTGGAAACTGCCAAATGAAGTCACCGTGTGCTCCATATCCAGAATTTTGGTAGTAGACTGTGTTGGTCATAGGTGAGCACTCGGTTAACCGTACCAGTACTCGAATACTGAAATTAATTTCATTTTACCACAGAAAGAGAGAATGATTAGAGAGTATTACACTCTGCTACCATGAAACACAAGTGCCTTAATGTGAGACTGTTGCCAAGGACACACTGTTAAGGATGTGACTGAGAACTGCCACCGGGTATGGCACAGCTTTTTCACTAACTAGGCTAACTAAATTATTCCACACACATTTAATAACATATTTCTTCAGGGGTTCTTCTGTAAAAGCAAATTCTATATGAACCATGTCTCCTATATAGAACTATTTAATGCTCATACCACAGCAATTTTACGCATAAATGGTTCCTCGCATTGTGAAATGGTTCTGTAGATTGATGAAGAATGTGTCATAAATTGTCATGTATAGAACATTTTCTATATAGCACCAAAAAGGGTTCTGCTATTGTTATAATGTCATACTTTTAATAATAGAAAAACAATAGAAGAATGTTTTAACTTGTGTTGTTCTCCATGCTGCTACACCAGTACCGTCATATATATATATAAAAATATATAAATATAAAAGTCAAGCCTACAGTAGTGCATTAACGTCGCCCAAAGTCTGTTTTTCATTTTTCTTGTTTTTCCTGTTCCACCACTGTTCATTGACTTATACACATCCTTAAATACCAAAATTACCCAAAATATATAACCCTAATCACTACCCGAGCCTTTACAACTTTACTACCCTACCCTCTATGGCTTAACTGAAACAAACCTATGTGCTATTTTGATTATGGGCCATAACTTCTATTGTGTAGTTTTTCTAGCTAAAACTGACTAGTATGCAAGCGGTAAAAAATAGGTTTTAGAAGCATTTGTGCCAATCAGTGCAGCATATTATGTTATTCATATATTCATATGTTATTCAGCATCCTATTAGCCCAGGGCCCAATGATGGTTAACTGCGTTACCACAGTATCTGCCCCCAGTGACAATAAAAACCTATTTACCACTGGTTAATAAACCAATGTCATAGACAATCTAGCAAGACACTAGCATTCCCATATGTTAAGATAATTTAATAATTTAATAAAATGCATGTCAAGTGAGGTGATATCCCACATTAATATAAACCCCTTTCTGGAAAAAATTAAAAATCTGTGATGGGTTCTTTCTCATGAACCATCAAATAACTACCAAAAGCACAAAGAAGTGACTTTTAATGTTTTGGCTCTCTAACTTGACCTTATTTTGTTAAGTGAATTTGGGGGAGGGGCTAAATAAAAGTAGTAAAAGGAAATAAAAAAGTTTTAAAAAAAAATAATAAGTTCATAGAATATTCATCTTTCACCATTTTGAAACACATTCTGAGGGAACCATGACTGAGTAAAAGAAGGAGCATTCACCAAAGGCTCACAATGGGTCATGGCTCACAACGTCCTGCCAAACTTCATGAGAGAACTGTCAAACAGTTAAAAAAGAACAGCTCTTTCACATCTACTGTACATAATACTGTGAAAAGATTCAGGGAATCTGGAGAAATCTCAGTTTCCTGTATGGCAAGGCCAGAAACCAAAGTTGAACCTGGGAGACCTTCAAGCCCTCAGACAACACTGCATGAGAAACCAGCAAGCTGCTATGTGAAATACAGGCTTGAAATAAAGGGCTTGAAGCTACCTCAGAAAACCACTGTCACAAAACACAATCAGTTGCTGCATCAAGAAATGCAACTTTAAACTCTATTACAGAAGGAGAAAGCCATGCATCATTTCTGTGCAGAAACCCCACAGAGTTCTCTGGGCACAAGCCCATCTCAGAGAGTCGTCAAGACAATGGAAATGTGTGTTGTGGTCAGATGAGCCCATGTTTCTGAGAATAATAGATGGTGAGTTCTCTGTGCCAAAGGACCATCCATGAGAAGGACCATCTAGACTTTCATCAGCAAAGGAGGCAAAAATCAAATTGTCATGATATGGGGTACATAGGTGTCCACTGCATGGGTGACTTGCATATGTGTGAAGGTATCATTGATGTGGAGGTGTATATTGGGATTTTAGAGAGACATATGCCGTCATCAAGTCTTTTCCCGGGAAGTTCATGGTTATTTCAGCAAGACACCGCCAGGCCCCATTCTGCACATGCTACTGCAGCGTAACTTCATAGACATAGAGTGCGTGCGCTTGGCTGGCTTGCCTGCAGTCCAGATCTGTCTCCTATTGAAAATATACGGAACATCATGAAGAGGAGAACGAGACGACAACGACGACCATGGACTGCTAAACAGCTGAAGTCTTATGTCAAGTAAGAATGGGAAAAATTCCTCTTATGCAACAATCAGTATCTTCAGTTCCCAAATCAAAAGTGGGATTAAAAGGAAGGTGATGTAACATAGGAGTAAACACACCTCTGCCCAAAGTAAGTGTGTTGCAGGCATTAATATTAAACGTATTTTTCTATGCTCTCAGTTAATTAATAAAACGGTTCAACAGAATGAACAAATCACAGATTCTTGCTTTTACTGCATTTACAAATGTCCAAGCTTTTCCAGAAATGGAGTTTGTACTTGTATTTATTGTAATTGTTTTAGAAATACGACTGTTGAGCTGCTCTGGTTGAACCTATCAACTGTTTATCACAATTTGTTTATCTACTCTGTAATCTAAGTGAGAGGCTTACAGCCAGTCAGTGTAAAGAAATAAGAATATGACCACTGCACTGAAGCAAACCATCAAAAACCACTGACCACAGTGTCTTCTTTTTGTGGTTGCAGGGGTTCCTGTCTGATTGGTGAGAAAAAAACGATTGATAGGTTTTGTAGGCAAGCGATCGTGATTACTGGATGAGCCATTCTTAATTTCTATTTTAGGGTAAACCATGAAATCCAAAGCAAAATCTATCCTCCAAATAATCTGAAAGAGGGCTACATAAAGAGATGAAAGATTGAAGTCAGAAATCAGATAATACTATCTACCACAAAAATACGAATGGGATAGAACTATTGAGTATTCATAAAGGTTGCTCACTACCAGGCTTTTCTGCAGCCTTTGAAAAAGTAAGAGATTGACACAGTAGATTACAAACCAAATCAGTCTGTTAGTCAAACAAATTCATAGTTCTTTGCCATATTTGTCTAATCAGGATATACGACAAGGTGCTTTTCACCGGTTTGACCTCTTGTGATCATGCCCCAAACCTATAATCGGTGTGATTTTACAGTTAAGCGGATCAGTATTAGTTCCCTCATTATAATCTTCTGATCAAATTTATTTATATCCCTGGAATCTAGCACAAGGCTTTGTTCCAGTGCATCTCTGTGATCTGCCGATGGCTAAGAGATGTCTGCAGTGTGAAATAAGTTAGTGGACGAGTGTGCAGCACGGCTGCTATTAGAATGTTCCCTAAGAGGGAAGAACTGTCACCTGCCTTTTCAAGCGCATCTGTGTTTACCATCTGACTAACTCGCCCTCTCTGCGCCTGGGGAGCCGGGCTAATGGAGCCCATTAATGAGACTGATGGAGGAACTCACGCAGCTCCATCTAATCAATGCGAACAAAAGCACAGAGCTTTCCTAAGGTCTGTCTCTAAGACGAAGAACAGGAAGGGGAGGAGGAAGAGGAGGTGAAGCGGTGCCTCCAAAGCGTTTGTTCAGACAGCTGGCAGACTCACAGTCTCAAGAGGTGAGTTATCTATCACTGAATGAGAAAACTCTGGAATAAAGCTGCTTAGGCATCTACAAGAATGACTACTCTGAACAAAAGTGAACAGAAACTGCTCACTGTGGAGCTGCTAAGAAGGCTCAAATTAAGAAACACAATCCCTAAAAACTTGGAAAATAAATATTGCATCTTGCAAAAAACAGCAGAATTGCACAAAGTTTTAAAAGTTTCTGGATCAACTCCCAGCTTCCATTACCAGTTGGTCTAGGCCATATGATATGAAGTAGGGGTTGCACAGACTAGTCTGCTTGTTGACTTCACTGCTCGCCGATGACGCTTCAAGCTTGATGGTTGGCTAGCTACTAAGCACATAATTGTGTCACTAACAACATGGGCGCCTCAGAGAGGACAACAAGTCAGGAGTCTGGTGATTCCATGTCAGAGTCCGTATCTCTGGTTTCCTGATGGCTAGCAATGAGATCAAGAGCAATCTACAGAGCTTTAAAGATCAGATATTGAATATTGTTTCCGGTTTCCCAAAGACTAAGATAAGAAGCCATGAGTTGTTTGGACAGGGGGCATAACATCCTATAATCCTGTAAAGTTTAGAGACAGTTACTCTTCGTTTTGCCAAGTTACAGCACTCTAAATTTCTCTGGCTCTACAGACCTCCGCCGTGGGTGAGCGCCTTGGCAAGGCCACATAGAGTGCGGCAAAGTGGAATACAAATTTGGAGGACTGTAGAGTCTATATCTCCTGTTCCCTGGAGGCTACCAATGATCTAGGGCTCTTTGGAAAGTGCACATCACGCTCTACTGATCCATGGAGTTTGGCTTCATCACAGATTTCTAAAGTCACTTGTTACAGAGCATGCCCTTCTTCTGTGGTTTAATTCATGACATCTTCATCAGATTACTTGATGCCAACTCGACTTTTACCACATATCTGTCAACTTTAAAAAACCAAGCAACCTCTAATATGGAAGTGCGACAAGGAAACCAACAATCCCAACAAAATGGCACCCAATCCTATACCTGGTGAAGCTACATCTACACAAGTAGGATAAGATTGAAAGATATAAGCAGGTAAACTGAAAGGTAGTCTCTCGGGGCAAAATGTGGTCTTAAAACCACCAGAATACACATCTTTGCTTCACAAGCACTAACATTAACTTGCTTTGTGACAACATTCTTTCTCTCTCAACCCAGACTTAAAAAAGCCATCCCTGTATGCACCTGTAAGCATATTGTTTACCCCGCTGCAATATACTGTGCCACCGGTCCTGGAACTCTTAACTCATCATCAAAAGATTGTTTGCACAAATAGTTGCACCCAGAAGGTATCATCTGGCAGGAATGAAACTTGGGGTAGGTTTGACATTGTGAGACATGCACATGATTCAAGTTTCACACTCGGCCGTGCATGTGACGTAAGCAAGGACGGGCCTTAACGTTGCACCTAACTCACCCAACAGCCACGATTGCAGACATTCAGCAAGCAGTGATGTCTTTAGTCATCCTGTTAGTGCCAGCACCAATGGCAGATGGCTGCACAATCCAGGACTACATGCATGCAGACCATTACGACGACTGTCCTGAACACCACATCAGCGTCATCAAAAACTGCAATGGTGTTGTGCAAGACTGTGATGGAGTGACTCAAAATGGCAGCGGAACATCTTCAGTGACGAGTCTCGCTTTTGTCTTGGTAGAGGCAACCAACTTAAGTAAACATATAATCGCTACATATTTACATGTTTACTTAGCCCTGAAGTAGGGAGGGAGTGGCATGTTTACTTAACAGGTGATATGTAGTGATTATATGATTATATGTTTACTTAACATTAGTTAACCATTACTACTTAATGTAAATGTAATACTTAATGTAAAGTGTTACTGAAACATTTATGATGTTCAGGATTATGATACTAGGCTTGGTAATGCAGGCAACATGATGATACTTATCCTTATTATGATAAATTACATCTCATTACCTTACAATATGCTTTCCGGGGCATATCATGGATATCATGATTATCTAAATAAGACTGACCAACTGCATATCCGATTACAAAGAGGGCATCATTAGTCCAGTTAATCATGTAGTGCAGTCCATGAAACACTGAACAAAAAATCACTGTACTCATGTCTTTGCTGGTACTTTTTTTAATACTGATTCTTTTTTGTCTGTTTCCGAATAACTACATATTATGATGCTTATTGTGTATAGTTTCCTATATTGCAGCTTTATTTCATATCTCCTCAAGATTTCATATGCCTAAAAATTACTTCCGGGAATACCACGCTCAAGGACTCCGAGCCATAGCTACCTTCCACGGTACTTGCAAGCAGGCATCAAACAGAATAACTGAATTCTCACTTTAGCCTTGTATGAATTATTTCTTAGCTGTGTCTAATTTCCTCTTTACCCACACATGTATTATTCTTTAGTATCACTGCTCTGTGAGCAGATGTCGGCTTCATACAGCAAAGTGGACGCAGTCAAGCAACTGTAAGAACACGAGTGCTGATTTAAATCCTTCCCGACAACAATAGACGGAGCGTGCTAGCATAATGATTCCAGCTTGATGGTAACCTTCTTGACTAGGCTTTTTATACACTGGATGAGATGAATAACCACAGAGAACACTGGGTCAGTCAGCTCAACATGCAGTCGGCAGGCCTGTGGAATTTCATCTCAGATAATGAGCTAAAGTAAAATAACCTGTACATCCTGCATCTAGTGGTCTAAAGCTGGTTATCTTCCTGCCGTATTCAGATCGGGATGGATGTGATCCTTTCTTATCATATGTCAGCATTATATGCGGGGGAAAAACAGGATAAAGTGTTCTTACACCTTCAGTTACATATTCATTTCTATCAAGCTTACTTTGTGGGACATACAATACCACATGGACATTGTCTCATAGAAATGTATGCTCCTTACAGATCTCTGGTTATAGCACTCCGCTTCAGTTCAATTCAACTTTATTGTCATTAACTTTATTGTCATAACGAAACACTATCAGACTACTTCTCCAAACAGTGAAACAGATGTGCAAGATGTGTAAGGGGATTAACTCTGTACATCAAGAGTGTTACTTAGGTGCACCGGTTAGCATATGCAGGGGAGCGAAATACAGCTTAGTGTTAAGTGTACATATTGCATATAAGTACAGTATGTTGAGGTAGTCAGGTGTGCAGTTAAGTATGTGTAAACAACAGATGTATATATAATAGTATACAGTGCAGGTAGTGAGCATATCAGCTTAATGTCCAGATAAACAGCTAAAACAGTCATATACTTACAGTAGAGATGGTCAGTATATAAAATACAAATAGAATACAAAAAAAAATACAAATAAAATACACAGCTCAGAAGTATAGACGTCTGGTTAAAGTGCAAATGCTTACAGTCCTGTGGGATAGTGGGGCCCAGCCCAGTGTATAGTTGCTGGAGTGATCAGGGCTAGATCAGTAACAGTCTATAGTGTAGTTGTCATGTTCTGGTAGATGCTGCCAGTGTGACCAGTTTGATGGCTCTTGGGTAAAAACAGTTTACCGAACTGATGGGGAATATATATATATGGGTGGCAGAGCAGCTGTGTTCCCCATCAGTTTATTTATTTACATACATATATGTTTTGAAAAATACATAGAAGCCTCAACTAGAAAGTATAGTTTTATATTCTCTGCTTTTATTACAGCTTTCTAGGGCTGTTCCCCATATTCATTTCAATTTGGTCATAGTATGTAGAAATCAGGAAATTCACTGACATGTTTCGGTGATGATTTAGACCACATTAAGAAAGCCAAATGTGACAGACTCATGGGATCATCCAGCATTTTTGAACATTTAAAAATCAGTAAAAGGCTGCTGCGTATGATGAACGACTGGAATTGCACCCTGGTTGCGCCCTGTCGACATATAATGTCGGGCTACTGTATGGATTTATGTAACAATAAGACCTGCAGTAAACATGTATTAGTGTTTGAAATAAGCCCTGCAAGCCCAATTTGTATTTCACTTTAAACATTAAAAATGATGTGCAAATAAATAAAAAAAACTTACTTCTTTATTTCTCTTTACAACCCCATAACTCATAAATAAACATAAATGAATGAATGAAATAATGTAAGATTGAAATTCGTTTTGGATGACAATAAAAAGAATTTTAATACACTGACATACCAAAACTTGAATTCATGTTGCCTTGCCATGAGCACGCTGGCCAGTGTTTAACTCACTCACAAGGTAACACATCATTACTTATACAGGTTATTCCCTGAGGTAACACCACTTCATAATCAATTTATATATTGCTATTCCCATGATTTTTGGTATGTCAGTGTATATTCACTGCATCGTCCACTTCGAAATAATCAGGATGGACTTTTCAGTCTGTTGTACTTCTCTAAATAAACAGCTTGTGATTTAGGATTTGAATGGATCAGATGTTTGTGTCGAGACGGGGTTTAGTGGGCATGCTGCACATAAGGCTGCTGGTTGTTTCTGCCTTGTAAATAGACTTACTGTCTGCTTTATGTGTATATATTCTGTAGTAAATCTGCCCAGATTATTACAGAACGGCCACCACTGTTGCGTTGTGGAGTCCTTCAAAAGAATGAAACGCCATCAGTCTTTAAACTTCTTCTTGGACCTGGTTGTAGCCTAGCTTACTAACCACTCCACCTCAGGGTTGCTTCTTTTATCAGTTATCCAGAAGCATTGTTGGATTTTGGAAACTGTGTCAGATAGCTGGTTAGAATATATATAAATAATTCCTCATTGAAATGTTATTCCTGTTCATTTTTGCAAGCTTATGTCTGTTTAATCCTGTTATTATAATGCACGCTGACTGACAAAAAACTCCACTTCTCAGTGGACTGACAGGTCTCTGACTGATGACTCGACTCATTGACTCTCAGGAGGCAGCTCTACAGCTTTCATTCTTTCGAGAGACTTGCTTTCAGATTTTTAAGGAAATCTGCAAGGCTATGTGTCCGCATCACTAAAACTTTGTCTTAGAAATGAAAGCTTTAGTGCACGTTCTGCCAGGAAGACTCCAATGCTACGTCACTCATTCATTCATTCCTCTGACCACTTGCAGCCTGCCATCTGTCTTTAAAAGGATTCAACTTACGCTCCACCCCTGCCGTCCATGTCCAGCAGGATCTGTAAGGGTCTAAATGTTGGCCCAGCCTATGCCAAAGACCCTGTTCACCTGATCGATTAAAATATCATTTTCCATCACTTTTGCCTTTCAAGTCTTTCTGGCAACACTTTGTTGCATCGTCTTCTTCACGCAGACACATTCGATAATGTTGAGGTTCGGAATGTTGGGGTGGTCAGTCTATTATTCTGAGAACACCAGTGGCTTCTTTATTTGATTTGCAAACTTTTTTTCTTTTTTGTCTATTTCCTTTTCTCAGTACTGACTTCTTAACAGTTACACATCCTTTCGAAGTCCCCATAGTGCTGAGCTGTCTTCTCACAGCGGATGAAGGGACAGAAACACCTGTGGATGTTTTCAGATCTGAAGCAAGAGTGGAGCTTGATTTCCTCCCCTCTCTCAAAGATGAAAGCTTGAAGTTATGTTTATCTAAATGGAGGACAGTTTTGGAGGTGCAAGAGGTCTTTCATGGCTTTTCATGGTATCAGATATTATTCTGACAGTTTTTGTGAACATAATATTTCTAAATTATCATATTATTATTTTTTATTTCTTTATTTATATAATTAGTGCATAATATGAAAGAAACTGAGCAGAAAAGCACTGCTACTGTTCACCTGAACAAGATATTCTGGTTCAAGGGGCTTGAATACCTGCTTCTTGCCCCATTTAGTATGGGCTTCAGTAGGCAGCGCACTGATCAAATAAAATGCACCTGAGCAAAAAAGCATTTCTTTTAGGCACAGCTAATTCTTTTAGGACTATATCCGAAACTGTATTCGGTTACAGTGCAGAATGAAACACCCAGTTAAAGAAGGGCATAAACAGCCTAGGGTCAATTAAGAGTGAAATTAACAGGCTCTCTCTGGTCGCTTTTTCATTAAGGTAATTCAAAGAGAGAAACGCACTTCAGGCAGAGCGGACCAATGCCTCCTCTCTGTCCTTTCTTCCTTTTTTTCACCCTCGCTTTTGTCTCACACTCTTTTTTTTTTTTCCTTGCCTTGTTCCCTTTGTCTTTCTAACATACCTATGGCAGAGAACTGGCCTGCTCTCAATTTCACTACTGACAGCAAGGCTCTTCCCTACAGAAGACATGGGAAGCGCAAAAAAAGAAATGAGTGAGTGAGTGAGTGAGGAGAGCGGGCAAATAACACTGAGGACTTCAAATGAGGAGATGTTCAAATGCGAGCAGTCCACAGGCTCAGATCATGTCAGGGCTTTGTACAGAATGAACACGGCCTCTCATACACGGCGAGTCGGGGGGGTTAGAAAAGGCAAACCCCCTGAAAGGCAGACAGCTCTACCATTACCCCTGCCTCGCTTCACTCACGCTCATTTTACTGTGCAGTTTCAACCTGGCTACCGCTTTTACAGAGCGAGACTTCAGAGATGAGTTTCGATTAACCTTTTAAATCGAGAAAAGTGATACGGACTATCTATCTATTCCACCACGGCAATTTCGGCTTGGTGAGAGAATAAAAATCAGCCAAGAAAGGTGGTCTGTAAGAATACCAGGGTATATCAGGCCTGTGAGTCAGAGTGGTGAGCTTTAGCAGCATTTATAACATGTGGAGTGCAGCTACAGTATGTGGTCAGGAGGGCTGTTACCTGTCACTCATAAGCCCCTTTGAGATGTTTAAAATGCACTAAATGGTCAGGGCCCTCTCCACTGGTGCAGTAAGAAGAGCACAGACCTGCTGGACTAAAGGAAGCCACAGAAAAGCAGGCCATTCACGTATCTTCTATATGACCCTCCCAATTTCATGAAACGCATGCCTTTGATACTTCCAAGTGAACTCTAATTGATGTTTTAACATGTCTTTAGCTGTGCTGATAAAGGCTTCTCGAGACGAAAGCTGATACGAGGGCTAGGCCTTGAGTTTCTGAAGCATGAGAAAGAGAGATAATGACATCACACCAACAGGCCAGAGGCTTGCTCCATAAATATTGAAATGAGAAAGCTTTGCCGTTTAGCAATCAAATGATCTGCAGGCTTCTTGTTTCCCCCCATTTCAATAGCACATCAAGCACAAATCGTGAATTGCGGAATGCTTTGAGGTCAAACGCATCTTCATGATGTTTATTCAAACCGGAGCATTTGACCCACGAAACCTGGACAGATGTTCTCGCTCAGCTCATGCTGGCTCGGATCGCCTTGTCAAACTTGCAATTAGGACTGACACAAAGATCTGCAAGAGATACGGCCATGCAGGCATCATCGCTATGGTAACAAGAGAGTGACTGAATGAGCAGTAGGGCAGCATCTGTTCGGGTAAATATGAAATCAAGCTATTACCAAAATGGCATGTGCTGCCTGGCAAAGGTAATAAAATGTCACATAGAGAAAGGAAAAAAAAATCACAATCATTTGCTTTTTTAAACAATTGATTTTTCCATTACTGCATGAAATGAATCAGAGCCCTTTTTGCAGAGAATTACATTCAGGACCTTCAACTCAGCATGGAGTCAACCTGCCTCATCTTGTCTTACATTTCGGTGTTCTCTTTTACCAATAAAAGCTATTTCATGGTCATCTATTTCTATTTCTTTGGCCTGTTAATTAAGCCCGGAACGGTGTTGACTTGACACAGCGAAAAGAGCGGCACTCTGGAGTCAAATTCTATCTGGAAAAGAAAAAAAAAAGATAAAAGAAAAATGTAGAGACTGTCCTGGTACAAGCCATTACTCTGGTGCATAGTATTGCCTGCAGACAATGTCTGTGAAATGTCTGTGATGCAATAACTCAGATACTTACATATTTACAGATTTTCCCTTGACAGAGCAAATGAAAGTGTGCAGAAAGGCTACAGAAGCACCACAGCCTGAAGAATGTAAAACATATTCGCTATCAAGGTGTAAAAGAACAGAGATCTAGCCAATATTACCTATCATGTGTGTAGCTGCACTTCACTAAATGGTTCCCCAAAGATTCTTTAGTAAATGTGATGGTTATACACCCCCCTGCCACTTAATTAGGTATACCTCCTCGTTTCAACACTCATTGTCCATTTTATCAGCTCAGCTCTATTTACTATATAGATGCGTTCTGTAGCTCTACAATTACAGACTGTAGTTCATCTGTTTCTCTGCATACTTTGTTAGCCCCCAGGACCCCGACAGGACCACCACAGAGCAGGTATTATGTGGGTGGTGGACCATTCTCAGCACTGCAGTGACTCTGACGTGGTGGTGGTGTGCGTGGATCAGAGCCAGCAGTGCTATTGGACACCTCAGTTTCACTGCTGGACTGAGAATAGTCCACCAACCAAAACTATTCAGCCTACAGTGTCCTGTGACCACTGATAAAGGACGAGAAGATGACCAACACAAACTCTGACTGTACATCTACAAGGTGGACCAGCAAGGTAGGAGTGTCTAATAGAGTGGACAGTGAGTGGACACAGTGTTTGGAAACCCCAGCAGCACTGCTGTGTCTGATCCACTCACACCAGCACAACACACACTAACACACCACCACCACGTCAGTGCAGTGTTGAGAATTATCTACCACCCAAATAATACCTGGTCTGTGATGGTCCTGTTAATAGGTGTAAGGGGGGCTAACAAAGTATGCAGGAAAACAGATGGACTACAGTCTGTAATTGTAGAACTACACAGTGTACCTATATGGTGCTGATAAAATGGACAATGAGTGTAGATGCAAGGGGCTGATAATAACATGGCTGGTGGGTGTCTCTAGGAGCATAATAACTCACAGAAGAATTTGAATGCTCACCTGGTTCCCTATATGGTTAGAGGTTTCTTCTCTATGATGAATGACCATATATGCTTAGAAATTGTATCATACAGCCTCAAAAAGGGTCACAGAACCATTTAGGCCCTATATACCAGTGGTTCTCAAACAACTCCTTAGGGACCCCCCCAGACATTTCATATTTTTACACCCAATGGTATCTCTATGCATTTTGAGGTGAGTTGGATGGTTTGTGAGGCCCTGGGGACTTGTATGAGAGCCACTGCTATATGTAACTCTTTTTAATAGAAGAGTGACTGGAAACTATTGACTATTGTTTGTATAACCCTTTAATCAATCATTTTTTCAATCACAGTCAAAATAATATTAGACAGTCTGTAACCATGTGCCATTTCTGACTTGCTTATTTTTTAAAGTATTTTAGGCATAGCAAGCCCTTTGTAATTGCAATGTGTAGCATGAGGAAAAATATTCTGGGCCAAGTGGAATAAAAAATAAAAAAGGAAATAAATAACTCAAAAGTGTGTCAGTTGGTCTTCTTTATGAGATGATAAAAATCATACATGCTTCGTGCCAGTGAAATCACAAACATCCTGTTTTTCATGCTCTTACAGGGCTTACGGGACTGACGCCCAGTAAATCACCTCCAAAATGAGGTCATAACCAGCTGGGAAGTAGCACGAGTTGTGCTCTAAGTACTGCCACATCAGGCCAATCCTTCATATCCCAGTGGGGTGGCTGGGACAGGCCAGCCGCCTTCACCGTGTAGTAGCAATAAGTCTTCCCTGACCTGGGTCCGTAGCCAAGCCGATCAAAATTACAATTCATATGGAACATTCCAGGTTAAGTTGGATCATCCCAAAAAATCCAATATTTAAGGCGGTTTGGAAGAGCTGAGCAGATAATCTGCAATAGCGATTGAAGAGATTATAGAAACAGTAATGACCAATAAGATGCTGGCTAGACAAACGGAGCAGCAGACATAGTCCTGCATGGGTGTATCTTCCACTGCTCACTGCTCAATCCTGTGTTATTTGGAACTCAAGAAGAAGTCTAAGAAGCCATCCCATTCCCTTTCCCATTTCAATTCCCTTTGGAATAACATAATGTTACTTAAGATATCTATTACCAATATTTTCATTTACCCTATATGTAAGATTTACACACTATGGAGTTTCACAAGCAGGGCGCTCGGACCTACACAAGAGCTGGTGGAATGTTCACTTATTCATTGATTATGCTGTGGGACCACTCTTATCCCCCCGAATCTAACAAATATTCTCTGCTCCTATTTAACCTGGACTAACATTATGCAAATGAGCTGAGCAGGGACCAATCATCCTGCTCACCTATCGTCGCAGTCCAAAGAAAAAAAAGTATTTCCAAAATGCCAACTTTACAGGAGAGGGCAAGAACATAATTTCATTTTAATGGAAGTCAATGGAACTATTTTCCAGGCAATTTTGGGCCATTTCTGTTGGTCCATTCTTAATGCAATTTTCACACTATGTAAGCAGCAGATGCTGTGTTCAAACGCTGCATAAAAGTAAAACTTGACAAAAATGAAGACGTGTTTTTCTTTGAACAGCAGCAATATGGTAACAAAATAGTCAAGTTGTACCCCAGTTGTGAGCCTTAATAGCTGAATAAACGAATGTATGTCAAATATCATTACTTCAGTTGAATTTTTGAGTTAAAAAAACTACACTTGGTCAATTCATAGCTCAAAAACAACCTACAACTCAGCATACAATTTCACAGTAGTGATACTTTAAACAGTGCATGACTATAGTAGAAAATAAACTGAACATCAAGAACTTTACGGCTCTGAGAAACCACTTACCAGACACGGATATGCAAATAATAGTCATTACTATAACAATTAATCGCTGCAATCAATGAAACACTTTAATGAGGACGGTTACAATTCGTTGCCTGTTCATTATGCTCAGTAATGAGATCATAAATTGTAAAGATATATGGACATGAAGGCTCAAAAGATATATCTCGCTGGGGAATAACAATAAACCTGCATGAGTGTGCATTAGTAACAGTTCAGACCTCTACGCAGTAAGAAATCACAAATAGAAGCTGAGCAGTATTTGTCCACCTGATGCATTATTCATCTGAGCCCATCTTTGCTTTGGATAGTCAGATGAGCATGCGCATAGGGAAGTGGTGGCCTTCACTCGGCCCGGGACCCCAGGCACTGACCGCAGAGATTTGTAAGCATGGAATGAAATCAGTCTTAAGGTGCCTAGCGAGGAAGTGAAGCAGTGATAACAGCATCTGAATGGAAGCGTGGGAAAACAACAGAGGTTTTATGATATTTACTACTTTGTGCTTTGTAAACATCATCAGCGCTAACAGAGCCTCGGAGATCTCTCGGAGTAAATCTCCTAAATAGTGCAGGTAGCAGCAGTCTCCTCCAGCTCTGATGAAAGGGGCGCTGGAGCGGTTACGCTTGCTGCGTTTGGCAGTGGGGAATGAGATTTTGGTCCCTCGGCGCACATATTTGCTATATTCCATTTTATTATTTGTTAATGCCTCAGCGGTGCTGGGAATAAATCAATTTGGGCTGATCTTTAAAAGCCAGCGCATCAGTGAGCACATTAGCCTGATTTGCACTTCATTATGTGCACTGATGGGCAGTGCTGAACAATCACATCAGCAGGTGCAAACCAGACCACAGTCGCCACAGGCAGGTGTGTGTGTGTGTGTGTGTGTGTGTGTGTGGATGTGAACTCTCATGAAGCAAGGGAAGGGAGTGGTACGGCTGATGATTCACAGTTTGAGTAATTTACTTTGACAAAGAAAGTACAAGGACCTTTACGTGACCTACGCTGGGCTTCCTGATGTCCTTTACTGAGATGAAATGCAAGGCTACGATTACATGAAAATGCATTTTCAGGAACAGTTGCCTTTTTTTGGATTGTGATCTTCTCTTACTGCTTCTTTTCAACTTACAATTCTTCCAGGATCGTGTCGGGGATTTGGTACCTGAAGCAGCTCAATGTTCCCTCAGATGTTTTGATTATTTCCCCATAGAACTTCTTTTTTTTTTTTCTTTATCAGGAAATGCAGGACAGAATTCCATTCCGTTTACACTTTAGCACTGCTACATTTTTCGGTCTCATTTGTAGTCCGTACAGATCTATTTGTGCTTTTCACTATCTTACTTGGATCAGACATTAAGGATGCCTTGGCAGAGGACCCCCAGAAGAATTACACCACAATGCTGGTGAAAAAGAGGCTGTTCTCACTCGTACTGGCTTCAGCAATTAGAAATAAAGTGCATTCTCTTTATTCTGTTTCTCTGATGGAAATGCTCCATAATTTATCATATTGGCTCTTATTCATCTAAACTGTGCATGGACAAATGTGATCATAAAATGAGCATCCAGTTTTTTATTAGTCACTTCTGACATTTTCCTCTTTGCCGTATATGTATGAACATAGTGCAGTTGTGTGCTGCAGGTTAGGGAACCAGCCTCGAACCGACAGGACAAGACTGAAGTGCCCTGGAGCATGGCACCTAATCACCAACTGTTCCCCGTATGCTGTGGATAAGGGTTGCCCATTGCTCTGGGCAAGTGTGCTCACTGCCCCCTAGTGTGTGTGTGTGTGTGTGTTTCGGGCTTACTTCATGGTTGGGTTAAGTGCAGAAGACAAATTACTGTTTAAATTCAAATTCAGTGCTCAACCTCAAACCACCTACAAGTACAACCATTGGCCACCAAATGCTGTTGTTTTATACCTGAATTAGGATGTTAAATTACATGTAACTGAGGTGCATCTGCATAACTGTAGTGATGAGCCCGCTATCAGTCCAATATGAGAGGATGAAGAAGTAGCTCTGCTGCTCCGACGTCGTATTCTAAACTCTTATCAATCATGTTGAAGGTCCTGCTCCTGGTTAGATCATTTAAGGACATCCAATCCAAAGGGTATCCAATGAAAGGATGAGTGAATGTAACAATGGCTGAAGCTTCTGGCAAGCAACCAGTATAACAACCGCCAGCGCCCGGTCTTGGCAATAATCCACGTTTGGCAGCAAACAAAAGAAGTGATATAAATAGAAGCAAAAGAAAATAACCCTGGCCCAGGTTTCCACGTCTGGGAATGCTCTTGGCGAGTAAAGGGATAAAGTTTAATGCTGAACTCACCACATTTCTTCTACGCTGGTAGGAAGTGAAGGGGAGGAGGAGGGACCGTGCATTTTCTGGTGATATGTTGCCCCCTACTGTTTGGAATAGGAATTTGACAGGTTGCATCACCCTACAAGTTGCTCCTTTGAATGCTAAGCTTTACCTCAAAATCTGGTCCAGTAGTATCCTATATGTGTGGCAATGTCTTCTTTGCTGCTTAAACAGTTCAGGAGTACTTCAGGAGTAGTTCAGGAGGACAGAAAGATGACAGGATCATCATTCAAAAGAACAATTGTGGGTGAAGACATGAGATGGAAACCAGTGTCGTATTGCTTTTGCAACAGTTGGCCAAAGACTACTGATGTTGTGACCAAAACTTAACTCCATAACAGGGTCTTTGTGTGAAGAACTACTTTAAGTCCTCTAAGAACATTTCAATAGATGGTTCTAGATACAAATGAGATGTGCAATATTTCAAAAGTTCTAAAAAAAAAAAAAACATGTACCTGTTTTTAGAACCATACGACAGGTTTTAGAACCATAAGTAAGGTAAAGAAAATGAAAATCCTGTAATACCCAGGGAGTCTGGAGGCCAAAACAGACATGAGGAAGTGTTCTTTAAATAAGGCCATTAAATAAACACCACTCTTCAACAAGGTCTTTAAACCATCAAGCTGTCAAGACAGTTTATCTCCCAAACAAACAACCCTGATGTCTTAGTATAAGAGGTATTACTACAAACAAGGACCCATGCACTGGGTTATAGTGTCACTTTAGCATACAGAAGTGTTGGTAAGTTGTGACTGAGTGTGTGTGTGTGTATGTGCGTGTTAGCAGTAGACCACTCTACATGGGATCACAGTTTATTTATCTTTCCCTCCAGAGGCCTATCTCAGAGAAGCATTAGGCTGAGGGCCGCAGGCAGTTGGGGGTTTTAACAAGGTATCCAACCTCGTTTGCGCTCATGTGTTGCTTATTCGAGGCTGAAATGCCTTCAGCCCAGCTTACGTTTGACATGATTCCCACCTCTGCTGCTGGATATTTTTGCAGGGGGCACTCTACACTCCTCAGGGTAAGATAGGGACTTGAGAAAAGTGGGTTTGTGGCTTTCGGGGTTCTCTCCAGTCCTCAAAAATCTCTGCCTGGTCTTACACAAGCATACAGAACATGAATGCAAAGGCTTACCGGACTCAAATACACTGTACATACAGTTGTGAAGCCTTTGGGATCAGCAGTGATTCTGCATTAATAAGCTCCTAAAATATCAACAGATCTTGATTTGCATGAACAAAGAGTCATCAAAGACTTATTTGAAGAAATAGTACAGAAAAAAAATGAATTTATTAAATTTTCAGCCAAGACATGCTGAGAGTCCAACTAGAATCAGTCACCCAAATAGCCAAAAATACCTTCTTAAATACGTCCCTAAAAGAACACAAGTGTTGTTATTCACAAAGCAAGACTGATATTGGATCAGATCTCTCCATATTTATCAAGGTCATTGTAACAAATATTGATTCTAGATCAGTACTCTGTCATTTAAAGTGGCTGCCTACATATTTGTTCATTGTTATTGTGTTCACAGTAGTTCATGTTGCGTCCTTAACCACATTGGCAGGCATTATTTAATGATTTGGGCTATTTGGGTGACTATTGAGTTCCAGTGTGTGTTAACAATGTCAGCCACACAGCTCCAGTTTTAAATTAACGAAGAGCTGGATAAAAGGATGACAGCACGTTATGGAAGCAGCAACCACTTCAAAAGTGAAAAAAAAAACGCTTTTGTTTCTTGTAGACAGTTTTCTGACACAACATGTGCATCAGAAACACTAGGTGAACATGTCTATTATCACCTGACTCTGATGGACATTGGACATCAGCTGCAGTAAATGCTGGATTGTTTAGAATGCTGCATAACCTTGTGCTTCTTCATGAACCAGGCCTAAGGACCTCGGAACTGTCAGACACAGCTGACCTGGAGAGGACACATTGGAAAAGGAAAACGGAAGGAGGGAAGAATGCTCAAGAAACCACACTAGGCTAAAAGCTAACCATAGCTGCCCGGCTCTACCATCTCTTCTTCTTTCCAACATCTGCCCTCTCGAGGCTCAGTATGTGAAATGTTAATTTAGCTAGCAGAGCTAACCGCACACCACATTGGCAGTGTAGTGTCTGGTAAGAACCATAGTAGTGGCTTGTATTTTTACATCAAAGACAGGTTGCAGTAAGGGTGTAGGAATGCTGTTGTAGAGTTTATGAACCTGAACCTTGTTTACATCAGTATCCACTGTACCCCACCTCCATTTCAGGCCATACTTGGCCCATCTGTTTGTCATGTTAATTCCAGCTCACAAACCTCTGCTCAAGTCTGCCAGGCTGGTTCTGAAACAGGTGAGAACCTGGTATGAGGGGTCCATATGAACACCTCAGGACTTTTTTGAATACACCGACTGCAACAAGTTCAGGGAGGTTGCTGCATATGTTAGTAATAATTCAACTGATTTGGAGGAATATACAGCATGCGTGACTGGCGACATTAGCAAGTGCACAGATAATGTGACTTCCTTCAAGACTATCGCCACATGTGCTAACCAGAAGTTATGGATGACTACAGAGGTGTGCGTGATGCTGAAAACCTGGAATGTTGCCTTCTGATCAGATGGGTCAACAGGTTGGCAAACTTGCACCAGGCTATCACAAACAAGACAAACATCTACCAACATTTTCAAAATACCAAAGAGACACAGCAAACGTGGCAGATCATTCAGGCCATTACTCATGACAAAATGATGCACATGTACATGATGCTCTTATCTTGTTCCCAGATGCGCCTAACAAGATGTTCTAAATGACATCTTAAACATTTGAGCCAAGCTTTTATTCCAGAGGACTTCAAAATGAAAGAGATGGCAGTGATCAAGGTCCACTGCACATTTCATTTAACTTCGCATAGAGTCAAAAGCTTCAAGTTCCTTAGTGTGCACACCACCAGTGACCTGACTTGAACACTCAACACCACCTGCCGAGAAAGCCAAAAAGCAGCTTCACTTCCTGCCGAGACCGAAGAGAGCATACCTCCCCCTTTCCACTCTCACTACATTCTACAGGGGGACAATAGAAAGTGTCCTGAGCTGTCTCTTTCTCTGATATGCAAACCGCACTCTCACAGGGCTATACAGCAGATCGTGAGAACAGCTGAGAAGATCATTGGAGTGTCTTAACCATCATCGGTGCCTCCTACCATGAGCACTACATCTGCAAGCCCAATAGCATAATGGACAAACCCACCCACCCCTCTTGTGGACACTTCAACTTCCTGTCACGTGGCAGAGCACCTGTTTCGCCACCACCAGACTTCTTCACCTGAGCCTGTCAGACTACTGAATGCACCGATTACACTCCCCTTAACCAGACCAAAATCTCAAACGCACATGATGCAACTAGACAGGACAAAAATGTAATGTGCTGCTGTTGTCGGTTGTACCACGGCATCTGAGGAATGAGATCTTTGGGTATCTGGGGTATGTGGAAAAGTGTGTAAATCAGATTTTTTGCCCATCTATTCCTCTACCATGCACATGCTTTTACACTTCTACATTTGGTTTCAAGAATAAATTCAATAATTAGGGAACCCCTTTATGATTTCCTAAAGTACAGTGGTTAAGAAGTGAGTTCATGCATATTTTTAGGATGGCTTCAATTACAGGCTTCAGACCAGCAGCAGCTCAGTGGCACTGAACAAAAATTGACTTGAGTATTTTAAAATACTGGATTCTTTGGATTCTGTGGCATGGCTGTGCATCGATTTCTGAATGTTGGCTACTCTTTCTTAAGTGGTAAGGTCAAAGCCACCCCTGTACTGATTGAAACGTCTGGTGCCAATTACTGTCTTTTCAAGACTCTAATTGCCCCCACTTTCAAAAGGTAAGAACCACTCTATTGCTGATTACTTCTCATGAGTGGTTTGTTCGCAGGTGGACTGGAATGTCACCAACACATATCCTGACATTTTGCTGCAGACTTGATCCTGATCCAATGTATTTCAATTCATTTCACTCTGTTCAGAACTGCAACCCATCCAGGGTCCAAGACAGTAAAGCATCCGGACAGTCTCCCTCCACCATGCTTCACAGCTGGTTTACGGTTATTGTAATGGTAAGAACAAAAAAACATTGCTGTATACCAATTTACCAAAGTTTGAACTGTGAGTCAGTTTGAGTCAGTATCAGTCTGTGAGCCAGTATAATTTTTTTTCCCTTATAGCTGACTTTACACTGTCTATGAACACAGTTGCTATCGAAGTGCAAGAGACATCTGCAGATCCTAATTGGTTCATCCTTTAACTATCAGTTACCTTGTGTGTATGAATTGTATGAACCAGTCGTTTAATATTGATACAGTAGTATTAAATGTGTTGTGTGATTTTTGTTAAACAAGACTTCTTTTTTATTAGTAGAATTTAGTTTAAGACAACATATTAGGAGTGATTTATACAGAAAAAGTTTTACTGAGACCAAAGTAGAAGAAAATACTTCACATAATAAGTCACAATGTTTTTTTGCAAGACACCAACTACACAGTACACAACACACACAATACACCAGGCACTCTGCACTAAACTCTCCAAAATGTTGCTGGTTAGCCATTGGCTCTGTTGATGCTTCAACACATCCCTGTAGTGCACAATTGAATTTGGTGTTGGTCCAGTTGGCACATCTGATGCTTTGAGCGGCTCCTGAGCCCCCAGATATGACCCTGCGCCCGTTGCTCTGATTCATGTTCCATGGTGGATAAATCCATTTTATCAATGTAAATACAAAGTGACTAATTTTCCTACCGAGCTTGCAGTGACCTAGCTATGTCACATCTTGGGTGAGGCTAGAGTTTGTCTGGTGAATCACGTTATTTACAATGGCATGCTGTGAAGATTTAACAAATTATCATTTGACTAGTGTTTGATCAGATCATGCCACACTCTTTAGCCAGACTGTGTGTCTATGATGTCGGATATCAATGCTTGTGTATAAGTGTGTATAAGTTCAACAATTCTATATATTGTTGGTGGGTTTTGTCATTTGAGAACTTGCATTTTACGCATAGGATCCTGGAAAAAGGGTTATCATCAGGGGTATACAGCTGTAGGTTTAAGGTCCAATATCTTATAGGCTATTATTGGATAGAAGAATTGACCATCTGGTGAAACAACACCAACATACCTAGTTCCAAGGCTACAACCCTTGTGTATGATCTTGTACCTTAAAGGGGGGGTGGAACGGGCTATAAAAACTTTGTGTCCGGATATCGTTTTCGGACAAGAGCTGGGACTCAACTGCGATCGCCTTGAAATAAACAACTCAAGTCCTCAGCCTGTCTCCTGGCTCTCCCTTCGATGCAAGAAAGAAAGAATCAACTTCAATGACTACCTTGCTAGCATTAACTGCATTAACTGGTCTACTGAGTAACTTGACTAGCAAGATAACTACACAAATACGTACACAGGAATGGATAACACGATCCTTCAAACAAAGATAGCAGTTACTCAACATTTGTATCAGTAAATAATATCATTGCTGTGACCTGCTACTGGTAAGCATGAAGCCGTGGATGCGTGGGAGGTGTGGCCATGCTCACAGGCTCTTGGGAAGCACTGGAACTTCAGTAAGAGAGTCTTAAAGACACATAAATAGTTGTTGCTGTTTTTTTTTTTTGTTTTTTTTTTTTTTGGAGTATATGTGTTGTTTGTCATGTTCTGTGCCAGGCTGTGGGGCTGGTTAGTGGGCGTTTGGTGCAGTGCTGGTGCCTAACATTTGGGAGAATTGTGTAGCTATATGTGACCTGCCTGCTATCTTGACTCTTCAGATAGAACTTCTAGATAGACCTATGCTTACATCACACTGGTGTCAGAGGTGGGATCAGCCCCTAGGGGTCTGCACAGAAATGTCTTATGTGACTATGAGGGAGGGCTGGCAGTGTGCATGGCTGAAAGCATGTGCCTGTGGTATGTGTGTTTACAGGGACAGTGAACACTTTGTAACCCCTGCAGCACAGAGGCTGTGAGGAAGGGGAAAGGTGTAGTGCACATCTCTACTTGGACTCTGGGAAGACTTTGTGGGGTCGCTGGGATGGCTCCTTTGAAAACAAGGAGCAATGTAGCATCCTGCTTTTGGCAAGCATTGAGCCGTGGATGTGTGGGAGGTGAGGCCACATACACACACTCTTGGGAAGCACCACTGCTTAAAGACATGTAAATGCTTGTAGCTGTCGGTTTGGGGACTCGTATATATGTGTTGTTTGTGATATTCTGTGCCAGGCTGTGGAACTGGTTAGTGGTGCAAAGGGAAAGTTGTGTGGCTATATGTGGTGTGCCTGCTATCTCAACCGTTCAGATAGGGCTTAGCCACCATGTTTCATAAAAGAGCTGTCCTCTAAAGCACTATGTTTATGGCATCTTCCTACTTTATGCCGACACAACAATATATTGCCTAGGTAGATATATAACTCTAATCGAGATCTTTTCTGTTTTGGTACAGTCGCCTTGTAAGATGCCATTCTTTTTGGGGTGAGGAGAAGTTAACCCAGAGCAGTTCCTCATAATCCTCCTGCTAAAAATGCTCTACTAACAAACATTCCTAAATATGGTATTAATATAGGAATTTGAGATCTTCATTTGAGCGGCTGTTTCAAAGGTTACCGCACTGCACACTTAAACATTCACACTACATGCTGCATTTTGATGAAAGCTAAGTAGCTACTGTCATTTTTTCTTAGTCTTACTATTATGTATATTAATGAAGTTTTTCTTCAAGCATTATACACTAAGCTATTTTATTGCTGTTCAGTTATTTGCTTTGTTTTCCAAATCTGCAAATCTGCAAATATTAAATATCAAACACAGTCACAGTTAGCATTTCAAAGACATGGTACAAGCAAACAATAATATTAGGAAAGGCAATGTAACTATATTTATCATTACTGTAATAAGCGGCACATTACGTCACAACATGCTTCTCTATTATCAGTCCTTAAACGGCAGTGAACAACTGTATGTTTTATTAACAAGAACAGTTGTTTCTGTTTTATTCAATTTAGTGCAGTGCAGTATGCAAAACAATTAAACAATGAAGTTTTTTAATCTTTTATCATGAATATAATACATGCAGAACTGCCTTTTTGTCTTATTAAACCTCAGAAAAATGAAATATCAGTTTGCATATTGTGTATAAGGCAATTGCCTTAACGTATTAGGGTTTGCCATATATTACTCAAAAACAAGCACAAACTTGGTAAGTTGGCTGATATGCTTTCCATGATATCATCAACACTGTTAGGCTCTGACACATTTAACTAAAATCTCCATTATTTGTAACCTTAGAAGAAAAAAGACAATCACATGACATGCATATGTGATATACAGGCGATTAACACATCACTTGTAGTGGCACGCATGTGTGATGTCAACAGAGTGCAATTTAACAGAAGTACATACACAACAACTGCCTGTTTCAGTCATTGTTTTAATGATTCTGGTTCACTAATGATCCTCTCATCCATCACTGGATATCTACAGACTGAACTAAATCAAACTCATGACTGAGCAGTTTGCCAATGCCAGGAACGATTGTATTGCTAAAGAAAATTGATCAGACAAGAATATGATTTATTCAGCACAATGATCAGACAGGAATATGATTTATTTAGCACAATGAGACTAAAGGCAATGACACTACTTTTTTCAATGGATTATTCTTCTGTACACTTCAAACTGAATTTTTCAGTTTTCGCAATTCACTCTAATAGCCTATATTTCCAAGCATGCATTATGCTGGATGCTTTGCCTTACAGCTTGTGGCTATAGAATGAAATAAGATGAAATGCCACTGTGAGATAGGGTATCAAGCTAATTTTTCACCACTGTGATATTTTCAAATATACTTTCAATAAGTTAGAATACTGTGTCAATTCACACATAATTCAGTCCCTGAGAGATCAGCATTAATTCAAGCATGTCTAAGCTGGTTTATGCTGTTCTGGTGCTGGTCTAGCTAGTCAGCCAGCCTACCACCTTTCAAAACATACATGTCTGTGCTGCTGGAACAAAACCTTGTATCTCCATGTATTTAGGTTTTGGCATAATTTGAAAATAATAAAGTAGGTTCTCCTGTAAAGCTATCATTCTGAGGATGCAAGGTTTTTTTCTCCAAAGGCAGTGATATGCTGGTTCGAATGGTGATCAATATACCAGCTTCCCTTGCTGCTGACCAGCAGCATCCAAAAAACAACATATGCTGTTTTTTTCTAGTTGGGTTATCAATAAAGCTGAAAAAAATTGCATTAATAAAGTAGGTCTTAGTAGGTAAGTAGTATAATGCTAGGTCACAATTCGACATTTTTTGCCTTTATGTTTCTTAGTTGGTGATAACTACCTTAATGTGTACCAACAAGTATTGCAGTTGCATGCATATTACATGTGCATGATAGACAGGTAACTAAGTTAGCGAAGTCAACTAAGTTAGCTAAGCTTAACCAGCCACTGGTACATATTCAGTGTTTCTAACAGAATGCTATATAAAACACAACTGATGAGCATGCTGGGATTTCCATGCCAACATCGTTAGGCTTCAGGAAACCGGAGATACCGACCCCGAAACCACCTGTCACCTGTTGTCACCTCTGATGTTGGTGTTATGTGAACTAGATGACCCTAAACTAGATGTGAACGGGATTGAGCCTAAAACGTCATCGCCAAGCAACAACGTCGACAAGTCTGTGCAACTCTTACTTCGTGATGCAACACCCCAAACACTGTTCACAAACATAATGAAGAAAATAAAGTAAATCAATTATTACAAAACAAATCATCACATAAATGCCACAAAACACAGATACCAACAAAATGACGGTATGAAACTGCAATGGTGGGTTGCTGAATGAAAAGAATGAAACTGGTATCTATATTTATTATATTTCTGGGTGCCCTATGATAATCATTATCCCTCTGAACATAAATTAATCACTGGGTGTTTGAACGATTAAAACAGACAGGCTGAATTAGTTTGGTAAATTCAATCAAATGTCCCATTACTAATAACCAGTCTGTCCACCCACATGGACAGTCTTACAATGACATGAATTCACTCTGCATTTTGCCTACTGCTGGTCTTTTAGTGTTCATGTCTGAATTCCACAAGAATGTTTAAGAAACACATGGTACACAAATGCATGTAGTATTGCAAAGGTTAGGTCTATAGAAATACTGAACTTCAGTCAAACGCCCTGTAAGGCTGTACTGCTGGCTGAAGCATTGCATGGTTGCTCAAGTGCATTCAGGGGTTTATGTTCAAACACAGGCTGCCCTCATTAGCAACAAAATACAATGCCTTGTATTGCCAAGATCACCACCTGTGTCTGCACATAGAGTACCACATATATTAAAGATGCTTCTGGGAAACTAGATGCTCATATATCAGTAGTTGCGAACAATATGATCTATACGGAGGAAGACGTAATGAATCAAACACAGTATATCCACCTAAGCAAGTTGTTTCTTTCATGATGTCAGAGGGAAAAAAAATTAACAGTAGGGTATTGGCAGAGCGGGGATTCCCCCCTGTGTGTGCAACTGGCTGTGTCTGGTAGAGAGTTATGGAACTGCAGAGTGGTGTTTCACACCTCCGCAAGTGCCAGAACTCCCTGTTCCCTGAGAAATACTCCAGTGTTCCACTGTGCTGGAGATGCTTTCAGCCCTTAAAATAGCTTGCTCTTTTGTTAATGTTTCATCACAAGCAGACAGACCACACAACAGCGCAAGATGATCAATGCATGTAGTGTTATCTGATGATTCTGGGATTAGTGAACCTGACAAGAGCTCCCCATGAGCAGATCAAGGCTTAACCACCCACTGCATGCTCTTCCAGGGGCTAGAGAGATAGAGAGCTCTGCTCCAAATAGCATGCTTCCAGCGGGAGATCAAGGCCCAACACCCAACAGGGCCCCAGCTCCACTGATGGTCAGAATGAGGCCACTGCCAAGCCTTAAAAAAACCCCAGCTCAATTCTGATAGTTTCCAATTTTGGAAATACGTCCAACACAATTAAAAGCGCAGTTCTATTCTTTCTTTCTCTCGCCCTCCCTCCTTTTTTTCGTGCCGATGATCAAGCCGTATCGCAGGATATTAAACATTTGCAGAATTTACAAATGTGTCTGAGGGAAATACAAGCTTAGAAGTACATGAAAGTAAAGTTAACTTTCTCATTGAAAGGACTTGATAAATCTTGCACTGCTCTGTAAGACTATAAAACAGCAGCAACAAATTCTTTGACTATGAAAAATGACTGCTGGAGTTTTGCACAGCATACTAATTTTAGCTGCGGTGCAACATAGGATTTCTGGCTTTTGGGGGGAAAATGTCAGATGTCTTGTCCTGAAAAAGCAGGTGGATTTAGTCAACAGCAGTGTCCTGCGGTGAACAGCAGGGAAGACACGGTGCATATCCTGTAACTCTCTAACTTCAGACTGATCTTTCCACGCTGATCCCGGCCCAGACCGAGCCCCTGCAGTGCAGTGAAGCTGTTACTGAGATATGAGTAGCCCTTTTTCTGGGCTAAGGATGGGGACATATTATAGACCCAATAAGTAATAAAGATAAACATGATTATTCATCATTAAAGGGGCAATTTTGGAAGAAGGCATGATCTGTTGAATTCATACTCCATACTTCATACTACTTCATCTGTTATAATGCGGTCGTTATAATGATCACTTTATAGCCAAGAGCTTCAGCCATTGTTGCGTTTGGTGATCCTTTCATTGGATACCTGTCCTTAAAAGATCTAATCAGGAGCAGGACCTTCAACATGATTGACAGGAGGTTCGAATGCACAGTTGGGACATTGCTACTTCTCATGTCTCATGTTGGACTGATTCGACTCGACACTACAGGATCTCACTGTCGCCTCTTTAAGTACAAAGTGTCATTATGAGACGGGATGGGTCGGGACTAGCTGGTTAGCATGCTAACTCCAGTGGATATCTTTGCAACACAATACACAGACATAGACATCAATACACAGTATTTTAGCTCATTTTGCAATGTTTTAAACCTTACAAACTGCTGCTTTAACCATATAAAACAATGTGATTAATCATGATTAATTACCGCAATCCTTTGACAGCCCTGGCTGATATACGCATGTGTGTGTGTGAAAGGCTTGAGTTGGGAGGGGTAAACTGATGCATCATCAATAGAAACAGATCCATATGGCCCCTTCAGTCTGATAATAGCAGCCAAAGTGCTGAAGCCAAGAAGTGAAAATCATAGGAGGAGAATTATTAAAAATCATTACTAGGAAATGTGTGCACTAAGATTATGCGCTGCAGGCAAGCGCTGCTTGCTTTGTGGAGGCAGCCTGTGCGGCGGGCAAATAAAACCGGGGCTTGTGAGCGAACAAGTTTCCCCCAGTGCACAAATCGCTAATTACTTATTAATGGCCAGATGAAGAGAGTCTGTGCCTTCAAAGTAAACACGTGGCGGCGAGCCTAGAGGGGCAGGGGGAAATTGGGAGGAATCGCTCTGTAAACTGTGATGGCAAGCTAATCAGGTTCCCAGGCTGCCACTGCCGCTAATAGATGAAAACCCAGGGAAAGAGGAATTTTCCGATCCGTGCTCAGCGAGCGTGCTGAAAAATACATGGAAAGAGGAACGAGACAGGGTCCAAGGAATTGGAGGGGAAGAGCGATACGAAAGCAGAAGGAAGAAGGAAAAGGCAGAAGCGAGATGAGGACAAGGGCTGAACTTGTAGGGCAGAAAACGGTTACAGTCTACCATGCATCATTTAAAGCTTTCCCTGAACTGTAATCAAAGTGACTTCAACTGTTCTATTGCACCTCTGCCGTCATGCTGTTCTGCATCAGAACATTGCATCGCAGGATGCAACTTTAACAACAAGTTGAAAAGAAAAAGGTTAGTAAAGTTGCAGATCTCAGCAAGCTGTAAAGAATGTTGTCCATTAGTAACTTCCTATACAGGGGAAATTGTGAGTAATTGAAAGCTTTCAGATGTACCTGTTATTCCTGAAACTGCTAAATGCGTTCATAAAATATTAATACAATCTGCAAGTCTTCTGGATTTCCATCTTGTTTTCTTCCATTAACAGCTGATGCATGTCAGTACTTTGCAATAAACTGCTATTAAACTGAAACTCTTATTAAACTCAATCAATAAAAGCAGTATTTTGGGATGTACCGTGTTAGCACAGGTGATTTAGGGTTACAATGTACTGAGGGAAAAATCAGCGTCTTCTCATGAAAAATACTCTCTATAAGGGAATATTATGTATTTGCATTCATTAGCATATATCCTAGAGGGACATGCCGAAATGCGCAAGATTGTTCAGTCAAAATTCAAATACAGCGGGGCCTATTTATCTTCTGAAAGGGTGTTA
Source organism: Semaprochilodus insignis (assembly GCA_034552555.1). Classification (NCBI taxonomy): domain Eukaryota; kingdom Metazoa; phylum Chordata; class Actinopteri; order Characiformes; family Prochilodontidae; genus Semaprochilodus; species Semaprochilodus insignis. The sequence continues at coordinate 25,301,245 of CM067487.1, read as the reverse complement.
ATTTGCTCATGAGGGAAACCTGTTTTCATTTGCATTATGAATGAGGTGTAAATCGCATTTTCAACCTGTTACCGTTCTCCAAATCATTAATGAGCCAAGATTCAGGATGCTGTACAAAAGACCGTACTGGCCTGACAAACAGTTCATAAATCCAAATACGTGTTTTTCATCAGTAGAGTCATGAGTGCATAGTGCTTTATTCAAGGACAGAGCATTTATTCCTGTTAAGGACACTGCGGAGATCTAACAGCTTGTGTCATTTAAATACAGCTATGAGAAAAAGAAGGGATTTTACATGGACGCCTTCTAGAACGTTATCCAATCCGATCCACATTTACACTGTCATGCCTTAATTGAACAAATGCTTTACACAATCCTGGTCACAGGTATAAAAAGCTGGTGAAGGAGCATCTCCGGGGATTCGGGTGCGGGTTTGACCTGTTCTACCTTACAGAAATGTCACACAGTTTTGATAATACGCCCTTCACAAAAGAATTTAGTTCAAGCACAATGTGGTCTAATCAAAAACAGAGAGCCAGGAACCAGAGAGGGCTATAAAAGGATTTCTAAAGAGTTATATAGTTTACAAAATGGAAGAAATTCAGCACCCTTTCTGCTTTTCTTCAGAGCAGATTCAGTGCAAGGACACACCATACAGATGTCCTCAAAGAAATGACAAAGAACTCTAGAGTGACAGTGTCCTCCACACCTATTGCTACTTGTGTTAGACATGAACAAAGAGAGCTATAATAAAATGCCTTTGTTGTTCAGTTGCTGGATCATACACCGAGAATAGGAGTGAAATCTACTCTCCTTAAAGGTGCCATAGAAGGCATTTATTCAGCCTTTCAAATTGTTCTCTGATGCCTATAGAAGGTCGGGGGCACAAAGGGCCAGATGCAGTTTAACAACCCCATTTACACCCTAGGAGTTGGTCCTAGAATGAAATGATCTGTTTTCCCTGTTAGCAGTGAGTTCATGAATAATCTGATGAGATCTGTTCTGATTGGCTGGTTTACAGTAAGACGCCACAATGATCACACAGAAACAACAAAACGAACCACCGTTTAAATAAGCTTGGTCATCATACAATTTATTTGGTTATGGTAGATAATTGGAGTTTTCTAGTAGCTAATGTTACCTATACTAGCTACTTGCTTTCAATCTCAACATCAACACAAATAAATTAAGGCTGTTACTCACTACGTAACCTACAATTTAAGGTGGTCTGGCTCCAGTTGCAGCCGTTGAGCTTGCGATGCCAATAAAGGTGAAATTATTCCTCTCTTTAGTCAAACGCTGAGTGCAGCTGTTTAATACTGTCCAAGGTTTGAAAAACTGTCCAGAGCAAAATGTGCAAATTCAGCTACCAAATCCTAGGTAAAGTTGTCCAGGATCTTGTTAAAGACGTGGGAGCTGAAGTTGGCTTCCTATTCAGCAGGCTTGTTGTGCGAATTTTCCTGTAGCATTTAAGGTGGAATACAGCATTTGATTAAAAGGCTGGTGAATAGGAAGCCAACTTTCAGCCTCGTTTAAAGATGAACATCCACCATGTTCACTGACAGTTCGGTTCTTCAGCAAAAGGGTTTGAAAGGTGTCATAGACTGGAACAGTACATTTCTCCACAGCTAGCCATTTTTGTTGTTGTTACTCCGTTGTCGCTGCATGTAAATTTTGAGAGTGTACAAATTAATGAGTCAAGACTGTTACATAACAGTTAAGAATTCTGGAATCGTGACGTTTTACAGTCCTTATTTGAAAATGCTGGATTTGTATTTCAAGGAGGAGCGGTTCAGCAGTGTTATCTCATATCATGGCATGTACCAAATTCTCCTTCTTCAGCTATGCCAGCATAATACAGTTTTACTTTCTGTGGCACAAAATCTAATTCTTACTGCAGATGTAGTCAATCTGCCAAAGGTAGGGTATCCTACAAACATCAGTGCAAGGTCATGTTGCAGAATCCTCAAATAGGCGATAAAGAACCCTAGAGCAACAGCTAAGAACCTGCAGGTATCTCCTGTGTTTGAAATCATAAGTGTTCCTGAATCTGCCACTAAATATCTGAGAACAGATGAAACAAAAGTTTCAGTAAATGCATGCAGAATGTTTAGACCAAATAAAACACTGCATACCAATGCCTGTGCCTCAGGGCCGAGCAGCTTAGAGGCACTGGCTATGCTTGCATGCAGGGTTTCTTATCAATCTCAATTAATTCACTCGAAATGCATGCATTTAGAATGAACTGCTTATATCACCCAAACTCAGCAATCTGAAGAAAATATCTGGTAACACTTTCTATGAAGTCTGTATTCATAAGCCAATTATAAATGTGCTTATAACTATTTGTAACATGGTAACAGTAATTTGTTAGCATATCTACCATGCTTTATAAACATGTTAAAACACAATGTCACTTTCCTTATAACGGCCTTTAAATAGACTATGAGGTATTATGTTATAATACAAATTAACAATTATAAACATGTTAGAAACATTTAAAATGCCATCACTGAATGGTTATGGGACCGATACTTTGTTAATATAAATTACGATTCTGTATGATTCTATAATAATAATGCTAGTATGCCACATACTGACACACATGAGCAGTACAACATTTACTATTCAGACGTGAGTAAGCTAAGACATCAGTCACTTTAAGTGAAGCACTCACTGACAGCATTCTATAAGTTTATTATGTGTTTATAATTGTTAATAAGTATTATGTGGTTTATAATCATATGCAGGTCATTATCTATGACAGTGATACTTGTGTTACAGCATGCTCATAAAACACCAAAGAATGAACTGCAGTACATTATTACAGACTTATGTGGCATTATTAGGGTTTCTGCATAGTCTTACAAAGTGTTATTACCACGTTATAAGCACTATTAATGAATACAAGCATCATGAAAGGTGTTACCAAATATCTATCTATACATATGTTACACAAGAACCGAACAACTTTATGCATGGAGTGACATTTAGTATTAACTGTTCCCGAAACAATGAAAAGCTCATGTGTCCTATCAGCTGGTTTGGCTTGTTTCCAGAACTGTTAGTTGGTATTCTTTTTTAATGTCTTTTTTAAGGTTTATTAAACACAGTTTTGATAAAGTCTTGTAAAGTTTGCAACCTAACGTTTCTTCCCTCAGTGACCTGATTTGTTCACTTACTGTGTTTGTAATACCGCAAACATATATGCCCAGAATGTGTGACAAGATTTTGATTGGATACAACTGTTTATATGGTGATTATTCTTCCATTTGATTATTCTTAAAGGTGTACACTACCTCATTTGTTCAGACAGAAATTTGATTCAGATTAAGCTCAATCCAATTATTCTGATTGAGGTTTTAGGTATATTTAGGTTTTTTTTTTAATTCTGATCAACCTCTTTAGTCGGATTATTAAAGGATTATAAGGCTGCACATATAAATTTGGTCTTTGAGGGGCCAATGAATTCAGATAGGGATTAGGAAATTCCACAGCAGAATGTCGGGGAGTCTGACTGTGATCTGAAAGGTTGGGTCATGCAACAATGGTCAAAAACACTGGACTAAATCAATAACAGAGTGGCTCAAACAGAAATTTCCACATTTTACAATGGCCAAGCCCTGATCCCAATTCCCTAGAAATGCTGAAGTGTGTTAGAAAGCAAGATGCAATAAAAATATATTAACTGGGCACACCTACAGTCTAATGGACTGGTTTCCCAGTCCAAGCCTAGTAATGAACTAAACTGCAATTAGGAATCTCCTTTTGAAATTAGCCTAAGGTTGGGCATGTTATTTGTTGTGTTATGCAGTATTCTGTAGTGCAGCATTATATCCCTCAGTGTCTTCAGTTTACAGAATTCACCAGTTTATGTGCTTTTAATATTTTTAAAATTAGTACAATCCCTGACACGCATTATGCAAAAACGCAGCAAGCTTGTTTACAACAGATGCCACATTTTACATTCAGTCTGGAATTTCGTGTTAAGAAAAACTGTTCTGCAGAAAAGAGTGGGTCTAAAATACCCCTGAATGTACAAAACTGATCAATAGCTGCAAAGAATCTGATTGAGGTCATTGACAATAACGGATGTTCCAGTAGCTATAAAGCTGGCCTGGGCATATATACTTCTTTTCATATTAGACCCTGATCCTACAAACCATTTGTCTTATACAGATACGGCACTGTAATAAGCTGTGTTTGTTAATGAAGACTGTCTTTATTTATTATTATGATTTAGATGAAGATAGATTTTTGAGGCATTCATGCAGAAATTCATATAATTCTAAAAGGATAGATGAACCTTTTTCTCTGCACCTGTGACTAGTCATTCAAAAGCAAGAACACATATTTCAGCTTTATTCAGTTGACAGAGCTGAGTGCTGGTACTGCCTTTTCAAACCTGTAGTAGTAGAGGACAGGTTTGCACTGAAGACATCGCTGCAGTATGAGTCAAAGTAAACTAGAATTTGTAGAAGGTTGTTTACAGTCTTTATCGTCCATTGTGGTGCGCTGAAAAGTACCAAGCACAAGGTTTTTCTGATAGGTATGAAATAAGGGTTTGATGATTATTCAGATTTTTTGTTGTCATTATGGTATGAGTTACTATGATAGATATATTCAAAGCATAAGAGTAATGTAATTAAACTGACAGGACTGCAGCATGTTATAAGTGGAGAGCTGGTGATTTAACCACTTAGCTATAGAGTCAATTAGAAAAAAACACACAAGCATTGGTCAAGAGCTATTCTATCCTGAACTACTAACCTGTAAGTAATTGTAGTAATAGTTGTGAATAAAAAGTGTGGATCAGTAAAGACCTCTGTCACAACAAACATGCATAACCACAATGAGCTTTAAAAAAACTAATATGTATTTATTTGTAGTCTTTATTACTGTATGTATTACTGTCTTATAATACACAAAATATGTGCTTAAAAGGGGTTTTAAGTTCGTATTTGTTCCTATTTGTTGGAAAGAGAGGTTTAAGGTGCCACATTATACTCGTTTTCAATGTAATTTTATTTTTGGGGTTGTCACGCCTCTGGGTTTCCCTGACACCACCGATCTCCTGGACTCGGGTAGTGCACTACCCGATGACGTCACCCTCACATGTCCCCAGTCAACCAATCACACCTCATTCTCCCGTTCTGGCTCTCCTGAGTACTGATTGGACACACCTGCTGCTCATTCCCCTTGCTGCATTTAAACCCCACACAAACACATACCCATTGCGAAGTTTTGCCAAACCTAGTTTGCATCTCTGAGCGTTTCTCTCTTGCCTGTCTTGCTGTTATCTCTGGTTCTGACCCCCTTTGCCTTCTTGTCTCTCTCTATTTGCTCGTCCCCTTGTTTTGGTTGCCTCTCTGGTTTTTGACTCTCCTTTTGTTTATTCAGATTACTCTCTTGGATTAACCCTTTGGATTTGTTCGCTGGTCTGTTTGACTTCCTTTTCGACCCTTGCCTGTCCCTCCGTCTATGACCCTGCATTATCCATTTGTTATGTTTGCCTGGATTTTGCTGTTGTGCTCTACTATCGATTTGTTAAATAAACTTCATGTGACTTTTAGCTCTGCGTGGGTCAAGCCAAGTTCTTTGTTCCTGACAGGGGTCTGCTAGAATAGACTTACATGATTCAGTGTTCCAAAAACACAACATCTCCATCTCTATCTATATTCCCCCTTTGTCTAAAATGCTCTGACAGGGCCTCCTGATGATCCATCTGATTGGTCAGTTTGTCCACTCTGTTCTGAGCATTTGAAAGCGACAGCATTGAGTGAGGGCGTGACAAACCTGAGAGCAGCCAATAAGAATTGTGTTATGAGATGACATCACCTTATAATAGACCTTAACAACACCTTATGACATGTACTTTGAGTTTTCTAACTCTGCAGACTGTTTACATGCACAAAAAGCTACATAACATACTAAAGGAAACGGGAAAAAACAGAGCAGAATATTAGAGCCAAAAATACATGGTCGATACATGACATCCAGTTAAAGACAATATTTGAATCATATCACTTCTCATGATATTCAAAAGCATTCTTGAACATTATATAACTTTTATGTATCTTGCAGACCTACTTTCTGCTGTACATAGCTTTTGGTCAGGATCGACTGCCACTGTTTGGTTGTTGGACAGGAAAAATCTGGACAGGGTAGAGTCTATAGAGTTCATATGACTGATGAAGAGATCTGGACACAGCAGCAATAACGACCATGTGCTCATCGTGCTGGCTGGGAACCCTAGAGAAACTTCCGTATCAGCAATGCTCAGCTGGTCACTACTAAAGAAAAAAAAAAACTAGAGCTGGAGCCCGGCCTGAAACAAGAACAGAGCTGAGCCTATCTCTAGGGGGGTGAGAGGACTTGGAGCCGCCACAAAGGCATTTAGCCATCACGCAGGAGTGATGAAACAAGAGAACAAACCCCTTTAAAGGATCTTATCATCAGACAAGGCGAACGCAGGAGCTCTGCTGGAGAAAAAAAGAGAGAAAAAAAAGACTACAGAGGAGGGTTCCATCACTGAAGACTTCCCGACTAAAACCCCATCAACACACTTCATACAAACATGGGTGCTACTGAGGAGTCGACTTTTCCTCTCTTTTTCGCATTAATTAAAAGCTGCCTGATAACCATATTACAAACACATTTCTGATGATAGATCTCCCTGGGAGCGTCTCAGAAGCGCTCAAACAGGCACCAAAGACGACTTTGAGCTCTGACTAGAGGTCCAGGTCCATCTGAAATGTACACACGCATGCACAGATCTCAGGAGCAGCTCCTAAAATGAAAGACATCCACATTTCCAAACGCTGAAGACCACATAAACTTCCTCCGATGCACTCACAGATCTGATATATGTTTAGCGGGAGCACATCAGGTTCCTACTGAGAGCAGAACACTTAAAGTTCATCATCACTCATGTGAGAGAAAGCAGTTAAGCTTTAAGCTAATGCTCACCCTGCTTGACAAATTGGCCAAGCATTGCGTCGATGCATAACTCAAGGCACAGCGCCGGTTGCATGCGCTGTGATTTAGATCTCAGGCCTGAGGAGGCACAACTGGAAATTAATACTAATTCCTCATTCACTCATTTACACGCATGCCTGATGACAGGTCGGCGCATCAAATGTACACTCCATAATTAGAGCTCAAAACTCAATGAATCAATGGCAAATTTTTGCTGTGGGAGGAAAATTCATTACTGTTGAATCAGAATGTCGAATAAATAAAACACTATTCAACACAGGCCTACCATAAACTCAGAGATACCACTAGACACTATTTTGGAAACGAATGCATTTTTTGAAGTCTTGCTTTACTGTGCAAAAGTCAGAGACCTTTAGGCCATTAAGTACAATTCATTCATGTTTCAGTATCAGGAAGCATATACACTCATCATCAAAATGAATAGTTGCACAAATAGACATGGTTTAACGCTCAACCACGCACGTAAGCAAGGGCGGGTCTTATTGCTGTACCTGACTGACCCAACAGCCACGATGGGCCTTCAGCGAGCAGTGATGCCCTCCTTGAGTCATCCTGTTAGTGCCAGGACCATTGGCAGACAGCTGCACAATGCAGGACTACATGCACGAAGACCGTTACGACGACTGCCCTTAACACCACGTCAACATCGTCAAAGACTGCAATGGTGTCAAGCCAGACTGTCATGGAGTGACTCAGAATGGCAGCAGGTCATCTTCAGTGACGAGTCACACTTTTGTCTTGGTGGGGACGACCAACGAACCCGTGTGCGGAGACACTGTGGTCAGCACAAAGACAAACATTTTTTTGTCACGTCACACATCCAGAGCGCCTTGTGTCACTCCACCTCCACCCCTACTGCGACATCTGCAGGAACTGTATGAGAATATTCAAGCTGCACGGAATGGATTATCACAGGACACCATTAGGAACCTCTACAACTCCACGCTGAGATGTCTGATATGTTGCGTTAGAAACATGGTGGCCCGATGCCATACTGAGATACACGACTTCTGTATGTGTAGCTCAGTAAATATTGCCCATATCAGTTTAAATTTATCATCATTTATTGTTCCTGGTAACCTTTATCTTCCTTCCCAATAGCATTGCAATCTGACACTTCCTTATAAGTGCAGTTATTCTTTTGATGATGAGTGTATATGACCGAAAAAACTCTAACCTTGATGTCAAACATACATACATCTTTTCCGACCGTCCAATCACAAAGCCAACAAGTTGCAGCTGTGCTCTCCCAACAAAAGCTGTTCCAAAAACAGTTTCTGCTATAGTGTTTCTCTGACATTCATGCAAACAACCCCCAAAACTCACCTAAGCTGCCTTGTAAAAATCTCTCTCACTTACATCTAAAATAGCTAAAGGAGATATTTCTGAAGATGGGATGTAAAATATTCAATTTACATAAATAAAAATTAGAAATTAGAACCATATGCCAATGGTGCTTGCAAAGATAGGAATTTGTATACTGGATATAACCCATCCGTGAACACACACTAGGGCGCAGTGAGTACATTTGCCTGGAGTGCTGGGTATCCACAGTGCCTGGGGAGCAACTGAGGGGTTAGGTGCTTTGTTCATGGGTACGTCAGTTGTGTCCTGTTGGGTCAGGGAATCAACCCTAACCTTCAGCCCATGACTGCACAAAGACAAAGTGAAAATAACTAAAATAAAAAGTCTTCCAAAGTTTTCAAAACTGAATTTCACAAAAAACGGAAGAACATGGGGCTCCTAACAACCATGCAGGACCTGTTTCACAAAACTGTCACTATCAGATAAACAGTGCTTAAAGCAACAACAGATTACTCAGTCTGTAATTGTAGAACTACAAAGTGCTCCTATATGGTAAGCAAACCTGATAAAGAGTGTAGATACAAGGCGGGGTACCTAATAAAGTGCTCAGTGAGTGTACATTTAAAACATACACTTGGATAGATATGACTAGAGGAACTTAATGTAGAGAAATATCAACCATTACAAAACACTCTGACACTGATAAGGATGCAAATGTAATGTGGGAGGGGCGAATCTCTCACCTGAGAGTGAAGATGTCCACAGAGGAAAGTGTTGAAGCGGCCAGGAAGGTTGACACTGTCTCCCTCTGCTTGATGGGCCTGGAGGGCACCATTACCACAAAGTTGCTGTCAAGTCGCAGCTCGGAGAAAGGCTGGAACAGTCGCACGCTCCCAATCCTGCGCATGGGCGTGGGGCCTGAAAAGTACCCTGCTGGCCCTTGTTGCTCGGAGCGGATGGAGCTGGGTTTGCGGGAGTCCTCCGAGTTGCAGTCGCCGGTGTCTGTGGACTGCACCATGTAGTAAAGTTCCACGGGGGTGCCCTCAGCCTGCTCTGGAGCTCTTTGTCTACCAGGTACCACACTAGGTGGACTGAACCAACTGGGCAATGGCTCCAGTTCAGCCACACACAGCCCTAGTTCGCCTTTCAAACGACATGTTCCTCGGACCTCCTGGGTCTCATGGAAGGCGAACATTCGAACGCAGGGCAGCCTGTCCACGGTGCTGTAGTCGTCCCAGTCTCGGCCAACTACATAGAACAGGACCTGTACTTTGGGCCAGTTTGGGTGGATGCGTTCGCTTAGGATGAATGTCTGAACCTTCCAGTTAAAAGTAAAGAGTTGAGAAGAAGATGACGATGATGAAGAAGATGAAGACGGGTTGTTGAATAGCCCTGGTCCAAGAAGCTCCATGGGTACAGGCTGCTGCACCGAGAGTGGTCCATAACTAGCATTGACCACAGGCATCCTCCGGGCCTGCTGGATAAAGAAGAGCTCAGTTCGGGCCTGGAGGCTGGAGTTCCTCATGATGTCCTGGTTAGCCTCCTTGAGGAAGAAGGCCAGCTCAGCATTCAGTACCTGGTACTGGACAGGCAGGTAAGTAGGCACGGTGCCAAACCTCTGCAGGCCCTCCAGCAGCAGTCTGCCATCCATCACTGCCACAATAGGAGAGAAGAGAAGACAGGAAGAAACATCATTCACCCTGCTACTACAATCATTTCCTTTACAGTGAGACCTCCACCCCCCAGACTTTAACTGCAGCAAGCTGCTTAGAAGCTCTCAGCATGCTACAAAGTGGGAGTCATTTGTCTCTGACTGTGCACAAACCCTGATCGTCCACTTTCCACACCACAATCCTATCTCAGGCAAAGCCAGACCCCCTTATCGACCGCCTGCCGCCCCGAGCAGCTCGCCGCAGATATTCGGGCTGATGGAGGGTCCCAAGAGGCCCTATTGATTTTGCGTCACTGTGCCAGCGTGAGAGAGAGGTGCAGGAGATTTGTGACGGCTGGTGGCAGGGCCGCTGATCGCACACTCAGACTTGACGCGGGCCACAACAGCGATGCGGTGATAAAGCATCTTGTTGGCCTTAAAGTATTACACGGATTGTTTAACAGTCTTGCTTGTGTAGATGGATTAAGTCAGTATCTAACAAATGGACTATTTTGTCAATAGAGTCAGATGTGTAATTTGGCTTTACACAGTTTTATGCAGTTTCTCGGGGTTTCTCTTTGCCTGTTAATGATAACGTAATACTTTTTCACACTTTAAAAAAGTAGTGAAGGTGTACATTCGCTGTTGCACAGCTAAAGTGATGCCAACTCTATATTACATTAGTGATTAGCCTGATTGGAAAGTCGCCCAGCAACTGATGTAGTACTACTACTGGCCATTTTGTAGCACCCAGTTTTGGGATCTTGTCCCATTTTCTCTAGTTAACATTAGTACTACTAACTGTGGCGGATTTAGTGCCTTTGGCGCTCTAGCCAATAGTAGGAATGAGGCCTCCTGGAAGCACATTATTAAATTGGCCTAGTGGCTCACTCATCTATACTGCAACTGAACAATATGTTGGCAAATAAGATCATGTGAAATCTTGTTGATAAGTTCACCAGACAAAAAATGTGTGTTTAAGGTGGTAGTAACTTCAGATTCCTGTAGATGATGCTGCACAAGGATGATCAGGCCATATATACCTGCGGGGTGTGTTACAGGATTCATAGACTGAGAAGAGGTGATTGCATTTGGGCGTGCCGAAGGCCGTAGTGTGGAGGAAGCAGCTGAATTTGCAGGTGTATAGAAGTGTATGGTCATATGGGTCTATCAGCAGTGGCAACAATCCAAGTCTACAGGGAATTTTCCTCAGAATTGTGCCAGGGAAAGCATCCACCAAATCTGGCCCAGCTGACCAATTCTTTGGCTGAACATTAATATGGCCTACATCCAGGAACTTGTCCAGTCCATGTCAAATTGAATCAGAGCTGTTATTCATGCTCGTGAAGGTATTACACGCTATTAGGTACAATGTAGTCACAGGGGAATATTTGTTTTGTCAGTGAGCTTATGTGTAATATCATTTTAGGGGTTATTATATCCACTTAGTCCACTTATAACATTTGTGTGGGGTTAGGTAAAAGAAATGGTCTGACCATTAACCAACCACTCTTGAACACTGAATAAAACGGGCTAGGTTAATCACCATGCCTCTAACACTGATATATGTAAATGAGCTCTGCTGTAATTGGCCATCTTGTTTTGTGCGTTATTTGAAGTGGTCCAGGCTGAAACACTGCTTATTCACTTCAGCACCAGTGGGAGGATCTAATCATATCCACATATTTCCATATGTGGATTGTATTAACAATGTTTACACACTACCCCTGCATCTATATGGGCTCTTTTAACATATCCACATTTTAAGTCAGTTAAAAAATATGATTGAAATAAGTCAAATTATCTGCAAACACAATAAGATAATTTTACTTATTATTAAAACATCTAAAACAATAAAACACATAAATAAATACACTGCCTGGCCAAAAAAAAGGTCACCACCTGGATTTAACTTAGCAAATAGGTAAGAGCCTCCCATTGCATAATTACTGCATGGGTGAATATGTTTCAGCTGGCAAGGAATGTGGTCGGGAAAAAAAATTATCGTGATATGACCACTTAAACGTTTGTTGAAATCATATCGGAGAAAAACAACAGTAGAACTCAGGGATATGTTTAATAGTGAAAGTAGGAGCATTTCCACACGCACAATGCGAAGGGAACTCAAGGGATTGGGACTAAACAGATGTGTAGCCTTAAGAAAACCGCTTCAATTTGCTAGGGAGCATAAAGATTTGACTCTGGAGCAATTGAAGAAGGTCATGTGGTCTGATGAGTCCAGATTTACCCTGTTCCAGAGTGATGGGCGCATCAGGGTAAGAAGATTGCCATCATGCCTAGTGCCTACCGTACAAGCCTGTGGGGGCAGTGCTATGATCTGGGGTTGCTGCAGTTGATCAGGTCTAGGTTCAGCAACGTTATGTGCCCAAAGAATGAGGTCAGCTGACTACCTGAATATACTGAACCACCTGGTTATTCCATCAGTGGATTTTTTCCTTCCCTGATGGCACGGGCATATTCCAAGATGACAATGCAGGATTCATTGGGTTCAAACTGTGAAAGAGCGCTTCAGGGAGCATGAGCTCTGGACAGAAATAAATATTGTGACATTGCAAAAGCTTGTGGAAACGATGCCACAGCGAATGCGTGCCATGATCAAAGCTAAAGGTGGTCCAACAAAATATTAGAGTGTGTGACCTTGTTTTTGACAAGGCAATGTAGTAACAATAACAATAAACATTCACAAATGACAGCTTTCATGGGGCCCTTGGATCGTAGGACACCTAGGCAGCTGCCTACCATTGCCTAGTGCAGTGTTTCTTAACCCTGGTCCCGGAGACCCACTGTTCTGCATATTCTTAGCAGTCTTCCTTGCTTTTACAAGGCTGCTTTAACTCAATCATGGGCCGTTAAGGAGCCGATTAGTTGGATCAAGTGTGCTGGCTGCAGGGACAACACTACAATGTGTGGGGCAGCGGGTCTCCAGCAATGCTTCCGGTGTTGAGAAACACCGACCTAGGGCAAAGACAGCACCCGCTACTGCCAAATCACCTGTCGACACTATGGGCAGTTAACAGACTGTAAAATGGTCTGGTTTGAGTTAAAGTGGAGGAGGGTGAAATGATATTGGAATGAGAAAAACAAAATATCCATCGAGGGATTTTGACAGAATACCCAACAATTTGACAATAACTTTTATCTCTATTGAATCATGTATTTAATTGGTTTAATAATGCTTCTTGTAAGCATCTCTAAAGTTAATTGGTTGTATTTTCTGCTCCTTGTACATTTCCAAACTCTCTCTCTTATGGTAAACACAGCTCCTGAATTTACAGACTTATGGGCTTGATATGTGGGTGGCTATATTTGTGAAGTGGATTTTACAGTGTTGTTTCTCTCTCTCTCTCTCTCTCTCTCTTTCTTTTATGTAATCACACCCAAAATTAGAAACTCAACATGAATGCAGAGACCTAATTAACAGAAATAATGACTTTAAAGTTCACTGTAACCGATAATGATAATCCATAGAGAAACATCTGTAGGGGAGGCTGAAAGAATAGTTAGCACCGAGACGATTCCCCCAAGAAAACAGATGCATCGTCTATATTTCTGTGGCAGCAATAATGAGAGAGAGAGAGAGAGAGAGAGAGAGGGTGAGAGAGAGAGAGAGAGAGAGAGAGAGAAGGGGGGGGAACAGCATTTCACCAACTTCTACTAGACAGTAATGATTTTTGGAGCTAGGGAGTTTGATTTATTTTTGTAAGCACAATCTGTAACATTGATTCCACAGACACTGCACCCAGTGTGTCCTCTTTCTTGGCAACAGACAGGATTTCATAGCTTGGTGCAACTCAGTGGGTTGTTGGAAGAGATCAGCAATTATTATTTGCTAAAGAAATAGTTTTAACCTGGCAAATCCTCCTCAGACTGCCTGGCAAAGGGAATCATCGATCAAGCCAAAGCACTTTAACACAGTGGTACTTTAACACAAGAACAAATGTTTTTTTCCCCCTTTCTTTCTCTTTTCTGAATATCTGGCCACGTAATTCGTATCGAAATCAAATATGCAAATATAGCAAGCGCCTGCAAATAAGGAGAAAGAGTCGAGTGGCTCATTTAGTGCTGAGAGCTTTGGGTCTGTAGGCTGGTGGCCTTTTGGACTGCAGCAGAAAGTGGAAAAGAGAGAGAGAGAGAGAAAGAGAGAGAGAACCACGGAGAGAAGCATTTCATCAGCAGGCAGTGGGCTCTTTATCCTCAAACCCAATTACATGTGAGTGCGCCCGCTTGTAGTGACATGCCTAATCACTTCAGAGCAACAGCACTCAAGTCACTATGCCGCGCACACACATACACATGTTTGTTTTCATGCTATGTCAGGACGTGACGTCATAAATATGCCCTATATGTATTACATATATAGCACCGCTCACAAATCACTGCATGTTTTGTTGATCTTCCAAGTGAAAATAAGCTAGCAGGTCCTCTACAGGGACAATTACTGTTTATTGGCTGAGTTTACCCTATTGAAAAGGTTATGGCATATTTTATAATTTTTCATTATAGTAAACACAGGAAATAAATAATTATAAAATGTGCAATAAATCTTGCACAAAGTAGCAAAAAATGCCATATTTAAGGTTTTTAAGATGTGTCCTCTGTAGAGGATGTGTTTAACTTATTTTTAGGGGTGGCTTTATACCACTTTTTCGTGTCGAACATCGATTCTGATGCCCCAACCTTGAGCAGCTGCAGATACCGACACCAGATACCCCTGCCTTTTCTGATTATTGATTGGCAGGCACTGTTCAAACATTCAAAATGAATTTTAAGGTGTGACTTTGTGCAAAAGTTTAGTTAATAATAGATTAAAAATGGATAAAAGCCACAGGGCTACAGTCACTAATTGCAACATAGCAAAACAGTTAACAAGCAGCTGGTCTTTTGTGTGCAATACTAGGGATGGCCTGAAGATTCAGTCTAGTGAAATGCATTTTTAAAATATAGTCACGGGATTCATAGATTGAGAAGAGGTGGTACAGTGCAGTGAATGTCTCGTTGCGTGTGTGGAAAAAGGGTCCAATGCAGATGTTAATGATTGGCTAAAAGGAGTGATTTCATTTGGGTGTGCCAAAGACCATAGTGTGAAGGAAGTAGCTGAATCTGCAGATGTATGGAAGCGTACGGTCATACGGGTCTACCAGCAGTGGCTAAAATCCCAGTCTACAGGAAACTCTCCTCGGAATTGTGCCAGGGAAAGCATCCACCAAATCTGCCCCAACTGCGCAATTCTTTGATGCAAGAGTGGCTGAACATTGATGTGGCCCACATCCAGAAACTTGTCCAGTTTTTGTCCGGTGAGCTATATTAAAATGCACTTTTACCATTACTTTATTTACTAACTGAGAAATAATATAAAGTAAATATCTAATTACTAATATTTGTGGTTAAGTTATCTGCCTTGAGGTTTGACCACAACTACTGAAATATGAGGCATTCTGGCTAGTATACTTGTTACTGATACAATTTCTTCTCATAGCTTCCTACTAAAGCTGTGAAACTGCACAGGTCTAGCATATTGGAATCATTTTGTACATGTAACTGAAAGCAAACTGGGCTTTACCCAATCAAATAAGAATAATAATAATAATGCTACCCATATACAGTACTGAGTAAAAGTTTAGGCACCTAAGAAAATTAAGATTAAAAAGCTACTTAACTGGCCAGTAAGTATTCATTTAATCAGCACTAACACAATGTATTGTATTTAATGCAAGCATACTCATACAATATGAATTCACATACAGCGATGTTTCAGTATGACCATCTCCATACCTCTCCTCATGGCACGTGGCATTATGTTAAAATAAATCATTATGTTAAATTAAGTGTGCTAATGGTGGATTTAAACTAATGTATGCAGTCACTTCCTACCCTCAAGAGCAGGGGCTAAAATAGGTCTCTGCCTATGGACTAAATATGATTAAAAAATCTATATTTTTGACATTTTCTAATTTAAAAATTTCTAATGAGTAAGCAAAGATCTTTTTCTAATTCAAAGTTTGACATACAGCTGTTTAAATCATGTTGGTCCACCCATTGAAGCTTATTTTAGTTTTCCTCCAGTTTTAAAGTACGGACATTTTTGTTTTTGTCCCAGGAATGAAGGAGAACATCCACATCCACACATACTGTATACGTGTTTCAAATTGCATTCCTACAGGAGGCAGAAAGAACCGAAAATAATTCTGAAGCCATTACCACTCTACGCACTAAAAGGAGGCGTGCATTTCATCCTTCTTAACAGTACATCTTCATCATTCACTGCACTTATCCATCCCTGACTGCGTGTACTGTGCAGCATCTTCTGTCGCCTAATAAGCGGTCTGAGCCCATAAAGATATCTCCCGCTGAACTGAATGATGTATTCAGATGTCCACATCTTCCTGCTTTTATGTTAAACACGCCATCAGTGCATTAGGGATGTTTTCTCTAGATGATAATCTTCACACATCTTCATCCCACCCAGTTTTGGTTTTGGTGCAAGCCAGACGAAGTCAACAAGGGGTCTTAGATAGAAGCTGTTTGCTTAAAGGCAGTGCAGTAGTGCAAAGTGAAGTCTTCCTGTATCGCCTTCCTCTAAAGGACACGTTGATGACTTACGCACAGTTTGTGATATTTTGCTGTTTTGCAATTTATTCACATGAAAAGACACTACAAGTAGTTTTGTAGGCCATGCGTATTCAAAGACATTTAATGAAAACACCATCAAAAATCAAAAACCCCTAATCTCACAAAAAGGTCTGGCCTTCGCTGCTTTGTTGTTTTGGCACTTTTCTCCTTTTTTTATTCGCCTTCACCAATGCTGAGCAATGAAGATTTTAGAATTTTTAAAAGAAGGAAATTATTAAGGACAAGCCTTTACATGCAATTAGCGAGACAAGGCTGCACTGATGTTGACAACATCACTGTTGTGAGTAATAGGAATATGGGAATATTTTCATCACATTTTGGCAGTCAATATCAATTCTATCAGTAACTGAGAAATCAACCCGTAATAAAAAGTAGCATTGGGTGATATATCATTTGTAACAGCCCACAGACTGCTACAATCACGGCATTGTGTCATCATGATAATCTTATTCCCGTGTTAGTGATGCACAAAGACGAATCATATCAGTATTGGCACTGGACATATTTTATATATATATCATTTGACAGATATTTCTTTACATAAGTGGTCATAGAAACCAGGTGTCATGATGCCTACAACACAAATATAGCTACTTACTTTGACAAACACCATTGAAAATGCACCTTCTATTTTTTGTATTATGTTACTGTTAAAAGTGACATCACAGCTCTAAAATAATATACTACTAGTCACATATTTAGAAAAACCCAAATGTATGGATGGTTTTGGTTATCTTAAAGACTCTACAGACCTGATGTGATGTCTAAAATAAATATCTTGATATACCACATATACACTTGATGTATCACAATATTATATTTTGGCCATATCGCCATCTCTAATATATATTTTGCTGCACAAAAAAACTTGTATCTCTCTTTTTAGCACAGTTTAAAAGTTCTAGGTACTCTTTCAATTTTGGCAATATTCATGATGGACAGACCAACAGAATTTGTCCACAATTCATCCAAAATCTTGTTATAGCAAGCTCCACTGCTCCATTTGGAGTTTTTTTAAGGTGGACTGTATAATTCCATGAATGCTATTTTATAGTTTGATGTCCTCACTTTTATTCTAAAGTAAAACATTAAGCTAAAAATAAGGAATAACGTTGATGAGTAGCCTAGTTTAGTGTCAAAATTTTTGACTAGCACTGTATGCCTGGACATTTGTACACTTGGTTGCCATCACTGTGTGTTTACATATTAGCTATTTATTTTTGCAGATATTTTTTTAAATTTTCCATGAAGACAGTTCACTTTATTTTCTACCTTGAAACTCTTTAAAATGCCTTTTTTTTCTTTTGTGGTTTTTTCATGTATAGTATTAATCAAACTAAGTGCTTAATCTACCAACTCAGGCTGTCAAATCAAATACTATATAAACTATCCCCCCTATAAATGACTGCAAGAAACAGGCTTGCAAATTTAAAACTATTCTTTTGATAATGAGTGTATATACACTATGTAGCAATAATTGCATATAAATTAGTGTGTCAATATGTTGCTTTCCCACTTTTGGACAAAATTACAGTTCATCATACATTCATCATCATACAAACTTCTTGTCAAATCATTGACAATGTACATTTTTACCTATGATGATAGTTGATAACTGAGAATCAAATAATCACAGCGTGACAATGTAACATTGTATATATCTGTTCTACTAGGTCATTCAAAAAAGTCCTTGCTCAAAAACTCAGGGGATTTTAAGAGGAGAGCTCAAGAAACCTGTTTGCCTAGTGGAGACTTTTCCAGTTTTTGTGCAATGATATGGTTGACTAAGCATGTACCGATGTAAAAGGAGGGAAAAAAACAGCTTAAATTATTTATGTTTGATGTTCGCATTTGCAAGCGTGGTAGTCCACACCATGAGTTTGACTTCATATGCGCTAAGATCCATTTGAAGAGAGTTTGTTGGATGCTAAGCCTGTCGGAGACACTCGCAAAGCATCTGAAATATGTGCTGACAACAGCAAACGAGTGCACAGTAAGTGGAGGCAGGGGAGCTGTTAACTAATTTAAGATATGCTCCAGAGTGGAGCGGTGCCTCCAGCTGCAGGCTCTGGCCTTCAGGGAATCTTACTGGAGTCAGGTTTTGGGCTAACGTAATTGAAGTGCCCTTGGGCTACCATTCTCTCAATTGCCTCAATAAAAATCTATATAATCTTACTGTAAGCGAACGTGTGAGTTACTCTGGATAATGGCCAAGATCTGAGCTAATAGGTATTAATGGTAATCACTCAGAAGGCCCAGGCTGCACACAGTCCCACGGTGAATCAGAGAACAGAGGATACTTTTTGAGGTCAATACCATCAAGCAGAGACACGCTATACATCTTCTGTTTGTGGCTACATATTACAAACACAATCAATAAGCAAAATAATACATTAGTCTGAAAAGTAATGGAATATGAGACATTTTGGTCACACCATGATGGATGAGGCCCAAAACAATATCTTTTATAGACACGGTTAATAAGTCTCCAGATGTTCTGCTAAAAACACTGTTCTTGACCTCTTTCTGCAGGCCCCCTAGTGGCCATTGCATCTGCAGAATGGAAAATGATATTATTAGTTGACATAATCAAAATAACATGTGTGTTCTGTAACTTCTGTTACCAGATTAACCAGGACACTGCTAGCTTTCTGTGTGTGAAATGTTCTGCATTGAGAGTGAAAGGGGAGCCCCTGCAACTCATACCTCTTCTGACAGATGGCTGTATTATGATAAAATGGACAGCATTTCTTGATATTAAGAAAATAACCACAATAAAAAAATAGTATTTTCACAATAAAAACATTGCTCACCTACAAACACAGGCATAGGAACCAGGGGGGGGGTGGGTGGGGAATGTTCCACCCAATGCTGGAAACATTTGGGTTTGTCAGAGAAAAACTTTTATCTTGAAAGCATGACATTCAGGGTAAGTCAGCGCGTTTCGGCAACAAGTGTCGCTGCATCTTTAAGTCTTGATAAAGTTTGTGTCGAGGTGCCTGTTTAATTATTAGCTTCACTGACCTCAGCTTTGCCTTGAAAAAGTTAGCACTCACCAGCTTTGGGGTCAATAACGAGAGCACAACGAATAGCAACAACAGCTAATTGCAGCTATGAAAACAGCTTGTGTGTAACATCTTGTTATGGTAACACTCTGGGAGGTTTTGGGTTGCTAACATTAAGGTAACATTAGTCTCTGGCCGTGTCCCGCACTAAACAGTTAAAAATTAAAAATGTGTCCATACATAATACAAAATACATTTTCTCATACTTTTTTTTACACTAATGTAAACTAATGAGATTTTTGTGCCATAATTCATGCCCATCATCCTTTATTCCTTAGAAATAATCAGCTGTCTTCATTACTGTATCATTACTGCCAGCTTAGAGATATAGTCTTTCCAGCGGGTCATGGGACGACCTCTGGGTCTCATCCCAGTTGGCCATGCCCGGTAAACTTCCAACGGGAGGCGTCCAGGGGGTATCCGAATCAGATACCCAAACCACCTTAACTGGCTCCTTTCAATGTGGAGCAGTAGAGGCTCACGGCTCAACTCCACCCGGTACAGTGAGCACATTACTCGTGAACAAGACCTCGATATACTTAAACTCTTCTACTTGAGGCAGGTCCCCTCCCCTTACCCACTTTTTTGGGGGTAGGGTGCATGTGAACCATTAAATACATAAAATCAGTGCTATGTTTTTGAGTATTGATTTAATATCACAAAACATACTCAGTATAATGCGATACTGAAGAGTATTCATATGTTCCTACCCCTTTATACATGGTCAGTATGGACTGGAGAGTAAACAGTGCATTTTTGTTTAATAATGTTATGGGCCCTTTAATGCAACACTGTCCTTGACTAGTCTCTATGACCTCACCATCTCCCAGTACATATGCTCCCAGTCCCAGATTGACAGACTGAGCAAGGCATAGCCCCTTTCCCCCAGCCAGCCGGCCATCAAAGGGCCAGCTCCAACTGCCGCTGCAGCAGAGAGCAAGATTCTCAGCATGTAAGCCTCGTCTGAGACAAGCCTGAGACGAGCTAAGGGGGGAGAAAATTAAGCTGATCGGAAATGTTGTTAGATGTAAAACAGGCAGAAAAGAAAATGAAAAATTCTAACCTCCAGAGGGAATGCCACTGACAGACATATTTCAGAAAATGAATTAGGCTCTGCGTTATATTCAAATGCAGTACAAAAAACACAAACACATCCTAGTTATGAGGCTCATCATTTATCCTCTGGATATAAAAGCCATCCTAAGAGTTTAGGATAAAGCTGTTTTTGAGTTATTGGGAACATAGTTTGTAAATGCTTGCTTTCAGTAATGTCTACCCAATATCCTGCAAGAACATAAGACGGTTTAGGAAGAAATCATAGAATAAATAAGGCCAGATGATTCTGTTGACATCGCTGCAGTTGTTCATAATGATCTCATCAGGAATCATCTCAATTAAGGCTCAGAAGTAATTGCTTTTTAGGCGGGATCCTAAAAATCTATCTCCTCCCTGTTTCCCTAGTTAAGCATAATGTATTAAATGCTGTAGGAATTGTAGAGAAGCACTTGGAAGGGGGAAGGGGGTTGGTCGGCATTAGTCATGCTTGGCTGCAGAAAGCTCTTCCTGCATCTACCCCAGCATCTTTATCAAAATGGAAGCAATCGCACGGCACACTAAAGCTCGCAGGGAGCTCATTGGCCCTTGGCAAAGTGATTGAACAATAGGAAGGGCTCCGGCAGTTGGGGACGAAACATTAGGTGTTACGCATTAGGTGCATTTGGGACCAGAATAGGGTTTTTATGATGCTTCATTCCTATTTTGCACCTGTTGATGTCAAGTGCATTGTAATGCTGCAGGAAGAGGGGGTGTGTGAAAAGAAGACAGACATGCTGGGCATCTAGTCATTTACTAGAAATAAACTACAGGGTAGCATAGAGAAGCCAAATGTGCTGAGCTGAGCAACACAGCTGTTAGCCCATTCTCAACAGCACTGGTGGCACTCTACAGGGTCCAAATTTACTTGAAAAGATTGGCTTACTTTCCCATCTGACACTGCTGACTGGCCACTCTCCCAAACACCAGGATCCCTGTGGTCTCTCCAACTTCTCTCAACCCACAGATCGCAGACGGTCAAACTCTGAGCACAACTCTGGTGGATTATGATGAGATGGAATGAAACCGGAGATGGCCCCTTGTCGCAGACGGAGATGTCCAGAGGCATGTTGCAATAACACGAAGGTAAATTTTCATTTCAAATCATGCCTCCAGGGATTGCATTTCCAAGACAAATGAAAAATAGCACACAGAGAAAACACAGACCGGTGGACGGCAAATGAAAATATGAATCATGGCAAGAATTATTGGCATCAGAGGGTGTGCTCACAGGAAAAGAGGAAAAGAAAGAAGGTATATATACATATAGAATGTATATATATATACACACACACCCACAGGCCACTTTATAAGGTACACCTCCTTGTTTCTACACTCACTGCCCATTTTATCAGCTCCACGCAGCAAATAGGTGCACTTTGTAGTTCTACTATTACAGCGTGTAGTCCACCTGTTTTTCTGTATACTTTGTTAATCCCCTTTCAGTCTGTTCTTCAATGGACAGGACTCCCACAGGACTACTTAAAGCAGGTTACTTTTTTATTTGGGTAGTGGATCGCTCTTAGTACTGCAGAAACACTAATGTGGTGATGGTATGGTGGTGGTCGTAGTGTGTGTTGTCTGTGTTGTAGTGTGAATCAGACACAGCAGTGCTGCTGGAGTGTTTAACCACCTCAATGCCACTACTGGACTGAGAATAGTCCAACAACTAAAAATATCCAGCCAATAGTGTCCTGTGGGCAGCATCCTGTGACCACTGATGACTAGAGGACTAGAGGATGACCAACACAAACTGTGGAGCAACAGATGAGCTATCATCTCTGACTTTACAGTGAGTGAACACAGTGTTTACAAACTCCAGCACCACTGCTGTGCCTGCTTACCCATACCAGCACAACATACACTGACACATCAGCAACATGTCAGTGCCACCCACATAATACCTGCTCTGTGGCGGTCCTGTAGGGGGTCCTGACCATTGAAAAAGAGGTGATGGGGGGGGGGCTAACAAAGTATGCAGAGAAACAGATGGAATACAGTCTGTAATTGTAGAACTACAAGGTGCACCTATGTGGTAAGTTGAGATGGTTTCAATGTTATGGCCAATGGGTGTATACATAACTTTATTCTATTTAAAATTATAACTCTTTTGTTTCTTACTGTTTTTACTTTTTTACCATGTTCCTGAATGCTTTTTTCCATTGGAGTTAGGTCAAGTCATTACTACTGTAGATCCCCTTAATGGGCTGTATTGGTCAACTGACACAGATGGCAAACTGACTATTGGCTGGCGCCAGCACAAGCTATTGAGCACAGAGTTAGGATTTTCTGGTGCTAAATTGAACTACTCATGGAAACCTGGCAGGATAAGACTTTAGAAAGGATAAACACCCTTTTTTTAGCCCTTGAAACCTTAGGGGGGTCTTTCCGGGATTCTCACACAAACGTCTCTATGTATTAATTCGAAAATGGAATCTGAAAAAGGGCACTGTTTCACAAGCATAAGATAAGACAGACATGTATCATGAAAGGCTTCTCCTTGCCTAACCAGGCTCCAGCTGTGTGCTACAGCATGCAGAGCAGATGCACTAAATCTTTAAAACAGTAATCGTGCAATTTCCAATGCTGATGAGGCTTCAAACGGATTGTGCATGCACTGCGAATATTTAGCACCAATTAAACTGTTCATCTGAGTTCCAAATGCTAAGAACTGAAGTTTCCTCATAACTTCTTTGAGCCACTTTTTGGAAAACTAAGTGGGTAGTAGCTTACTAGGATATACAACTGATAGTTTTGTAGTTATCATAATAATTTCCATTTACTCCATATTCCCTGTATTTTATGCTCTTTAGTACTATTTGGGATATACAGACTGGTGACAAATTGGTAAAAGCTGTTGAAAACCCTGAATAAACCATTGGAGAAAAATGCTTCCATGCTTCCATCCAAATGCTTCCAGATAGGCGAATTA
>CM067487.1:25241273-25277255 GCA_034552555.1 Semaprochilodus insignis | reverse complement strand
TTAATATTACATGAATTGGCAGTAAAAAGAGACCCTTGGCCACCTAGCGGTACAGCCCAATAGCCAGACCCTAAACACACCCCCAGACTAGCTCCAGCTCCTGAGAGACAGAGACGGCTGCTATGAACATATGCTGTATGTCATATATAGATGGCCAAAAAAGTGACACGGTAGATGGCATGGTAGCTACCTTCAAGTAGACTGTATGTCTGTATAAATCAGATACCTATCATCAACCGGAGATACAAATTAAGTCCTGTAAAAGCACCCCTGACTGTAATGCCTGGGTTACCTTGCCTCTTGAAAAGGCATTTCTGGTGATGTGCTGGACTCTCTTGACATTTGTTAGCTGCTGGTGGAGTTTTACACAGCAGTATTCTCTAAACTACATAAGAAAGTGGTAGACGTGGTTAGTAAACAGCATCTGCATGTGCTTGTTGGCCAAAACAAGCACAATGCGAGACGTCTGCCCATCTGCTTTACTGCAGTCTTTTTTAAGGCTTTCTGATGTTCTGATGTGTTTTTGTTTCACAGTAAAATACAGGGACATTTCCATGGCCAGCTCCAGCCGAGGACAGTTTACAAAATAGGGACTGTTTCTGGAAAACATCTGGTCACCCTAAGCTATATCAACCAATATCTGCGTATTTAGACTACAGCAGTTTAGTTCTGCCCAGTCATGCTGAAGTGTTTTAGCCAGAATTGTTTTTTGCATGAGGCACAAACCAGTCATTTATCATCACTGTCAGAAACAAAAGTTTGTATCCCCAAACTGGTGACTTCAAAGACGAAGAAAAAAATTCCTTGGACTAGAAGTTAATGGGACAACATTTTGTCCGTAGTCCATTTGAAGCATTTCTATTGCTCCTTTCATCATAACCTTTTAACACACTGTGAAGGCCAGCTGGCAATTTCAAATTCTGGGGCCTAATCCCTGTACCTGACTGACCCAACATCCAACTGTGGACCTTGTGATGCCCTCCATGAGTCATCCTCTTAGTCCTAGCACCATTGTCAGACGACTGCACAAGGCAGGACTACATGCACACTGACTGTTACGACGACTGCCCTTAACACCATGTCAATGTTGGCAAAGACTGCAATGGTGTCATGCCACACTGTCATGGAGTGACTCAGAATGCCGGTGGATCATTTTCAGTGATGAGTTCAATAAACATTGCCCATATCAGTCTAAACGTTTCAGAATTTATTGTTATTGGTAACCTTTATCTTTGTTCCAAATAGCATTGCAATCTGACACTTCCTTCTGGCTGCAACTTTGTTTTTGAGGATAGGTGTAAGATGCTGTTGGAAAATGGACATGCAAAAATGAATCAGGGCTGTTATATAACATATAACATTATAAAATGTTATATAATATAATATAAATCTAATACAAATTACAGAATAAGATAAATGCAGGATATAGGCCCTTTAATTCTCACCGAACCAGTATGGTTAACTTGACCTTTGCTTGAAAAAGGACCATAATCAGCACCAATGGCGATAGTAGATGAAACGTGCTGTGATCGAGGAGATGCTGTTTTCTACTCGAAATGTACTGGCCTGCATTTGGAAGCATGTGCACTGCATAGTACATAACCACTCTCAGACATCAAACTGTTGATGTGCAAAAGCACATGTGTGAAATGTGTGCTTCTGACAGCGAGGCAGACCTGCACGACCGGCCATTGCTCAGATAGCTCTGAGTAATCGTACATCATGCTGGGAACAGAAAAGGATGGTTTTCTCTGCAGTATTCTCAGGAGTCCTGGTCTCCATCATGCTTGTCTCTGAGCTCGGACATGCTCTGGCCTCTCTGCCAGTGCCAGAGAAAAGCTCCTTTTGTTCCAGAATAAAATGTCCCCCGTCATTTCTACTCGACTCAGAGGGTAACGTTATCTATCAGCTTCCACTTTCCCATCCAGCAACCCCCTCCTACCCCACCCTGCCCAATGCCCTGTAGACATTGTAAGTAACAGCAGAAAAGTTGAGCCAGATAATTACCTCTCGGTGCCTCCAGTTTTGCTGAGAAAAAGCTTTTCAGAGAGTTTCCCCTCTCTTTATTGCAAGTCATAAAATAAGGCGCTGCCTCATAAAACGTCTCCATACTGCCATGGCATTCTTTAAAAACCTGTCTCTTGATGGAACATCGGCCCAACATGACTTATAGAGGCACCTCGCACAAGGTCAGCGTGCACAGAGACGACCAAATAAATTTGCCTTAGAGATTGACTTGGACCGCCTTCGTCCAGCGCTGTAGGGCAAGTCAACCTGAACCTCGGCTTAAATGGGCAAACTTTTCAAATTGACCATCAAGAGTGAAGCTATCAAGAGAGACTTCTGACAGTGTCTTGCCCTAAAACGGTGTTGAGAAGCATTCCTTCAGAGGGGAAACACATTTTCTGTAGGGTATAATGAAGATGATAACACATGCACAGGCCAGAGGACTGCTTTTCCGTCACAGTGTGCGATGCTCCATAGACGACAATGGAAAGAAGCAAGAGTTGATTTAACTTCAGTAACCACCAAGTGTATTGATATAAGTAACTGGTGTTATTTAATTTGAGGGGCAGACAATTTTCTTAACAACTAGGCTGAATGACAGCAGGATAACCAGGCGAGAAGATAGCTAACATTCTAAAGCATTCCTCTGTCCATGCTACACTGTAAACTGAAGTATTGTTAGATTGATGCTAACTCAACACAAGAAATCTTACAGAGGCACTAGCAAAAATTAGCAATTAGAAAAGTAGGCAAAGAATAGTGTTGCCACCTGTCCAGGATTTCCTTGGACTGTCCATTTTTTCCTGAATTGTCCAGGTTTTTCCTGGATTGATCAGGTTTTTTTCCTGAATTGTCAATTTTTCTCTGGATTGTCCATTTTTTCCTAAATTGTCCAGTTTTTTTCCTGGATTGCCCAGTTTTCCTGACTTGTCCAGGTTTTTTCCTGGATTGCCCAGGCTTTTTTTTTTCTTGGATTGCCACTTTTTCCTTGGCTTGTCCAGGTTTTGTCCTGGATTGCCCATTTTTTCCTGGCTTGTCCAGATTTTTGTCCTGGATTGTCCAGGTTTGTGGTTGATTGTTCAGAAATATAAAATAAATCCAAGCATTTTCATATGTCATTATAAACCCTCTGTGTAGGCACAGTTGTTTGGAAAAACTGCTGGTGACATGTTTAGGCAATAGGAAGTACTTAACTGAGAAGCTCATGAATCTTAATGGTTTAACCTGGACAGAAAAAGTGGGCCAACTCATGACAAATCAACTTCACTGATGGAAATTCCATTGTTTTATACCTGTAAATGACCTCAAGTGGGACAAAGTAGCACTCATTTACCTAAGTGGCAAGCTAGAAAATATCCAAACTGTTCTCTTTCCTCTTTAATTTCATTTCATTTCACAAGTTTCAGACGATAAAAGGCACAAGGACTTTGCAGTAGCCCAGGAAACTAAATGATATTAAGTTAAGCTACAGTGGGAGAGTAAACATTCAGTGCACATGCAGCGGACGTTTATATGGGACTACGCAGCGGCAGTTTGTAACCATCATTATTTCAGTGAATTAAAACAGCAGTGCTCAGTGATGATCTATTTCAAACTAACTCTTGTAAAGTTTGTGGTAAGCGCTGATGACTGCCTTTGCTCAAGAGCTCAACTGTTGTAACGCTTTGTAAAGCCTCGATGCTGTCAAGGTCAGATATAACTGGCTTACAACACAAGAGGTCTGATTTGATTGGCCAAGCCGGGCGTTCGGTTTTTCCCCAATGCCAAACAGCAGAGGATTACCTTCACCTCTTATATTACAGAATCTCCGCTGTAGCCTGCAAGCATAATGCTTTAATATTCAGCATCATTTCAGGGCTTTCAAATGAAACCACATCTACATGCACAAATAAAACAACATGCATACACAGTCCGCTTTTGAAAGTAGGGCCATAATAATACCAACAACATCAAATTCAGCTCAACGACTACAATGTGGTTTGTAGATGGGCCTCAGGGCCTGCAATTAAGTCTGTTTATTCGGCTCATGATATTAATGTTCAGTTTACCTCTAAAACGTGCCGTCTCTTGGCGAATACAGTTGTCTCTCATAAACTTGAAGAGATGCTGTGCAGCGGATTCACATGTCAGCACTGCTGCAGGATATTTTAGCAGTACATTTTGTTGCTACAATATTTTACAGATAAGAGCGCTCATTCCATCAACGCCTTAGCAAGCTGTCAAGAGCTCAGGCAAGGTGTTTATTTTTTACAAGTTATGTATAATATGTGTATGTACAGTCAGCATAAAAAAAACAGTTGCACCAGAAGGAATCAACCAACAGGAATGAATCTTGGTGGATAGGTTTGACATCATGAGACATGCCAGTGATTCAAGTTTTACACTCGGCCACACATGCACATGGTGTACACAAGGACAGGCCTTATAAGTGTACCTGACTGACTACATAAGGTTATCCTGATACATTCTGACTCATGCTGTTGTGTTGGTAGCTTCCTTTGCAAGGGAAGTAAGCCTTAGAGCTCGAAAGAAATTTGAGCAGTTGGAGGAGTTCAAGAATGGTCGCATCATAGGGCTCTGTGAAGCGGGATGGTCTTGTCAATGGTGGCAGTGAATAGAAGAACATACCAGCGACATTAAGGATCGGGGAGACCTACGTGAACCACAGGGAGAGAGAACCAACATACGCTGAGTGACCCAACAGCTACCAATGCGGACACTCAACGAGCAGTGATGCCCTCCATGAGTCATCCTGTTGCCAGCACCATGGGCAGACGGCTGAACGACGCAGGACAACATGCACGCAGACCATTACAACAACTGCCCTTAACACCACGTCAACGTCGCCAAAGACTGCAATGGTGTCATGCCAGAATGTCATGGAGTGACTCCATGAGAATTGCCGTGGTTCATCTTCAGTGAGGGGTCCTGCTTTTGTCTTGGTGGAGATGGCCAACGAATCCGTGTGTGGAGGCACCGTGGTTAGCGCCAAGATGAACGGTTGTTGTCACGTGTAACATGTCTAAAAGACCTGGTGCCACCTCCACCCCTACAGCAAAACCTGCAGGAACTGTGTGAGAATATTCAAGCTGCATGGGATGGATTATCACAGGACACCATTAGGAACCTCTACAACTCCATGCCGAGACATCTGGCATGTTGCATTAGCAAACATGGCAGCCTGACCCCAAACTGGGAGACACTATGTCTGTATGTGTATCTCAATAAATATTGCCCATATCAGTCTAAATTTATCATCATTTGTTGTTCCTGGTAACCTTTATCTTCCTTCCCAATAGCACTGCAATCTGACACTTCCTTCTGGGTGCGATTATTCTTTTGATGATGAGTGTATGTGTTTGTTCATTAAAAGTTCTGTTTTTTTATTATTTAAGTACTCAGGATTTCATGACAACTTTTGTGCTGACCCATGTCTTTCATTTGTAATCACTGACGCTAGACTGAATGATTTTCTTCATCAGTTAAACAAGGTAGCTGAGAGAGCCATAGAAAGTTGCATACGGAAGGCGGTGGGGGTGCGGGGTAGGTAAGGCTGAGTGTACAAGTGGCACTACAATGGCACTACAAAGAGCAGAAAATGACTTCAAAATGGTTTTAAAATGACAGCCCCTTATCAGGTAATAGCTCAGCCCACAATAGGCTTCCTTTATTCCATTTCTCGCAGGGCAGAAGGAGGAGGAGGGGGGACTGCACAAGGACTGAACTTCACACTCCCTCCTGTACTCCACTCAGGAGTGAATAAAGGGCAGAACGGTTAAGGTCACATGGCATTGGGCCAAATGTGGAAACACCAGGGCAACCTGCCTCTCTGTAATGTTATTTTGCACCATGGTCAAGATCAGTATTGAACGCCGGTATTGTTCATCATTGGACTGCATAGACACCCCCTCGACTCTACTCACCTCCTTTGAGCTCTCAGAGATGCAATAAAGGTCTAAATGATAAGATCAATACCTAAGCCTCTTAATATAGTTTAAAACCATGCACAGTTTAACCACTAACTGTTCTACTCAAATTTAGAGCGCGGTTCTGACTAACACCCAGCGAAAAGCTGTCTTCATGTTTGTGGTTATATCGATCAGGCACAAAGAGGCTTGGCCTCCACTTGAGTGTCTCGTCTCAAATGCGTTTTATCTAGGATAACAGTTTTTTTGTGCTTTATAATCACCAAAGCCACGAATCAACCTAATAAGCATTTACACTCAAACCCTCTAGCTTTAGCCCACATCCTAAGGCTTATTATGCAGTAGCTAACTGCAAAACAATGCAAAACGTTTGAGCTTTTAAGTCACACTCTTAAAGGGGCCAGGGGCAATGCCACAGTAGAACCACGTTTGTTTCCCTCAAGAACCGTTCAATAATTTGGAGCCAAAAATATATTCCAATAGTCATAAAAAAGTAAATATGATATTTAGGATTTTTGATATGCAAATTAAATTATCAATAATTATGTTGGGTGATCTCATATTAAAGAACCATGGAACGCTATACTCTGTCAGACGCCAGTATAGAAGCTGCATTTTATGTTTTCAGGTAGAGATTCTAATTGGTTTGGTGCAAAGAAAGAAACCTAGAACAGTGTTTCTCAACCTTGGTCCTGGAGGCACCCTGCCCTATTTTAGTGCTTTCCCTGCTTCCAAAACACCTGATTCAACTTATCAGCTCATTAACAAGTCGTTTCAGAGTTGCAGGGAGTGTGTTAATGCAGGGATGTTAAAATGTGCAGAGCAGGGAGCCTCCAGGACCAGGGTTGAGAAACACTGGCCTACAAAACTCCTGTAGCTCCTACCACACAGCGCAAAAGAAGCTGGCAGCAGGTCACGCAAATAGAGAGCAAGATGCCCAAGTTCACATTCCTATTATATACCTAAATTTCAACTGAATAAATCTTAAAATGTAATTTAGTGAATGCATCAGGTTTGGAATCAGCTAACTTGCTCTTCACAAACTTGCTGGTGAAATACAATATTACTGGAGCTAAAGAAGGCCTAATTTGATGGTGCAGATTGCAAAACATAGAAAGATAGAAAAAACAGGTGCTAACTAATGTTAAGCAGTTCAGTCAAGAAATCTGCTTCCACTGGCTCTTATGTACTGGCAGCCTGCTCTTTTGGTGTCACGTAACAAGCAGAATCTCTGTTCGCTGTTCCTTCAGGGTGAACAGCACTACCACAGCAGACTCTGCATTTATCACCCTCCTTTTGTCTCTACAAGGCACTGTGCCCACCGCAGCCTCCATCGGTTCTGCTAATCACAGCTCCATAAGTTCTGCCAACCACAGTTCCATCAATTCTGGCAATGTGCTCTCATAGCGTCCATCAATTCTGAGCCTCCATCAGTTCCGTTCACCACATTCTCAATCAGTTCTATCCACCACAACCTTCATCAGATCTTCTCACTACGGTCTCCATCAGTGTTGTGCCCCCACAGCCTCCATCAGTTCTTCAACCTTCTTACCTTCTTATCCCTCTCTCAGTTCTGCCCACCACAGCTTCCTCCCCCCCTGAGTTTCCCTCAGCCAACTGCCACACATGCTCTTTTCCATGCCCTCGTCAGGACGCCTCTGCTGGCCCTACAGTCATTGCTGCTCCTTTCAGCTTCTCTCCCTGGCAGCGCTAGGATGGATGTAATAGTTTGGGGCCACACCGAGCTGTGGCTGGAGTTTTGTTGTCAAAAACACAGTGTGCACTGCATGCAAATCCGCCAGCAAACGCTTGCCTCCTAATGCGAGCTGCGGGGCCTGGACAACAGAGACTTCACAGTTCAGTAGCGGTGCTGCCTCTGCTGCACGCGCTGACAGCTCCGGCTGTTCCTGCACTCCCAGCGAAATGAGTTGAGGACATATTACCAGCGGTCTCTTTTAACTCCACATGTACACATGCCTGTAGTACTGCATGCCTGCAGGCTATTGTGTCTGGAAAGTGTGTGCATTATGTGTTATTCTCGTGGAGAACTTAAGATCGCATGTCCTTTTATACAAATACTGAGAGTCACATTCTTATTATTATTTGTTTGCACTGTAACTATTAATGAATTAATTCCTGTACAGGGGCCTTGGTGTCTACCACTGCCACCCGCTGATTCTGAAGGCTATATTGCGACCACTCTGTGGTCGTACTCCGTTTACACAGTACAAATATGAAGAGTGTCACGAGGAGGAGCTTTTTTCTACGAACAGATCGTGAATTAAAAGGGTCCTGAGAGGCAGGCCAGAGAAAATTCTGCTGCCTTGAAAGAGGCAGTAGAGACATAGCGTACGGCTCAGACTGAATCCAAATGATACCACGTGTTAACTGTGAAGGAATGTTACTGGGTGATCCCTGGAGAAGGTCCGGTCAGTACCATTCACTCATACACTGGTCAGTTAGTGCTCTCTTCCAAGTATGCCACACCACTCAGCAACGCTGTCTGGCAGATGGCTCGGAACAATCTGGCAGACTCCACACAGCTCAGGGGAAGTATGTGCAGCCTTCCACCTCCCACACTGGCGGCACTGTTGTGCGAAGCAGGAATAGAATGACAGGGACAGAGAAATAACTACATCAAGCGAGAAGCAATGTGCATCTAAAATTTTAGAATGTACATATAGTGCTGCGCCAACATCAGAGACCCTTCATTTATTTAATTTCCACTCAAAACAGCTATTAAGCACCAGTTATTCATTTTTCAGGAGTTATTAAGAGAATAAAAAATGGGACTCCTAACAACTGTGCTAAGACCTGCTAAAACAGTAATTATGATTGTGCATTGCAAAGATTGCACATTGCATATTGTTATCTGTATATTATTCTTGTATATAATAAGGTATTGTATATGTGTATATTGTATATGTATATTATACAATTTTTGCCTTCTAACTAGTCCTGCAGTTTTTGAGACATTAACACCACTCCACAAATGTTGGATCTGGCAGTGAATGGTGTACTTGTATACAGCTTTTCCATCGGATGCACGGTTTCCGCGTACCAATGCAGACATTTTTCCCATTAAGAGTGAATGGGATGGAAATGCGCACACCCATCTACCATACTTCTGCTCCACCCAGAGACACCGTTTCTGATACATCACCTCAGGGCAGACCCCCAAGCACAAATACAATGTTGGTTCCACCCGCCCTCATCTGTTTGTCTTTTTTCGATCCTGGTTTTACCCCCTTAGAGTCGCATGAATTTTTGGCCGCACTCAAACCCTATTGTCTCCTTTAACCTACAGCCACTCCAAACTCCAAAATTCACAGCCATACTGACCCGCACTCTATGTGTTCTTTATTCATCCCTCGTTTCTCCCATAGCAATCACAGCCTAGCAACAGCCTAGCAGGAAGTGGGAACCATTTCGCATTTCCTTCAGGAAATGCACTGTACTACTTAAAGCATTCATCTCAGAGAAAGGAGAACATTTTCACTCTTGCTTCATATATGAAAAATCCACAGGTGTTACTTTCCATCCTCCCACTGTGAAAAAACAACTCTATGCTATGTGTCTGAAAGGAAAGAAAGAAAAACTCAAAAAGAAGTTGCTGGTGTTATCAGAACAGTGGACTGACCAACCCAGACGTCAACACCACTGAATGTGCAACCAACTTCTAGGACTGAACTTTGAATGTGTGGGAAATAAAAAAGACAGTGGATTAATATAAAGTAATATAAAAGCTGTAATAAAAAGTGGATAATAAATATTGGACCATGTGATAGCCTGGCCATGTGACTAAAACAGTCAGTGAGTCCTAAAACTGGTGCAGTGGGTAGCACTGTCGCCTTACATCGAGTCTGCATGTTCTCCCCGTGTTGGCGTGGGTTTCCTCCCACAGTCCAAAGACATGCAGTCAGGTGAACTGGAGATCCTAAATTGCCTCTAGGTGTGAGTGTGTGAGTGAATGTGTATTTCTGTGTGTCTGCCTTGTGATGTGTCCTGCCTTCTGAGCGCTGGAATAGGCTCCAGCACCAACCACAGCCCAGAAGGATAAAGCGGGTTACAACATGAGAGAGTAAAAGAATGAGGGGTGGTCTCAGCTATGCAGAATATGAACATTTTCTGAAGCACCCAGCAAAAAATTACACACTGGAATTATCACTGGAAATGTTATGACGTATTTCTGACTGACACAAGGAGGGTCTCTGAGCTCTGATAGGTGGGGTCAGTTGGAAGTAGGCTTTTTTTAAGGAATTTATCACTAAAACACTAGAAAACAAACCACTGACATTACAGTATATTTAGAAGGTGAGAGAGCAAACAAAACAGAAGAAGCAAGCAACTCAGTAGTTCAGTAGTAACTTTTTTATCACAGCAAATTCAGTAGCTCAATGAAAATTAATTGCTGAAAATGTTTGTGTTGTTCACATTTTGAATATTTATTTATATATCTTAATTATTTATGACTAAGATTTTGGCAAAGTGTGACTGGCCCTTGGGTATTTTGATATGGTCCATTCAAGCCCATATTAAAGCCAGTCTGGACCCCCCTGGTGGTAAATCATTAAAACTGTATCATCCTTAATACATACAGCACAAAGTGAATAACTCAAATGTTTATATTTTGTGCAGAATGCTTCCCAATATGCTATATGTGCACATGCACACACACAAACATACATAAATACATTTGTCCTTATCCACTCCTGCACACACCTGTCCACACATTCCATGCATGTAGAGAAGGAAACACACTTGTCTCACGTTGGTGGCAGTGTAATGAGCAGTGGGAGCCAGTGGAGATGGCATCAGCGGAGGACGCTGCACTGGTGCAGCAGCATGCCAGTGACAGCTCGCTTTAGCAGCACACACAGCACATCCGTCACACAAACACACTGCCTCCTGCCACATCGTACACAGCCACGCACCATCACACACATTCACACCCTTCCACCAGCTGCTAGGCATCGCTGGGTATGGCTGTAGTCAAGACTGTCTTTGTCAAGTCCAAGAGCATGATTAGATAACAGAGTCAGGACCATGTCCAAATGAGAGTAAGGCCAAGTCCAATTATAAGTGATACAGAGTCAAGACAGGTTTCAAATGAGAGTGAAACAGAGTCAAAACAGACTCCAAATAATAATGAGACAGAGTCAAGACCAAATGAGAGCGAGATTGAATCAAGGCAGAGTCCAAATGATATTAAGGCTGAGCTCAAATGACAGTGACACAGAGTCAAGTATGAGTGCAAATGAGAGAGAGACTGGGTCAAAACCAAGTCTATATGAGAGTGAGACTGAGTCAAAATGTGTGCAAGACCAAGTCAAGACCAAGGTTAAATGGGTGCAAGATCATGTCAAGAATGAGTCAGAATGAGAGTGAGACACAGTTAAGACCAAGAGCAAATAAGAGCGAGAACAAGTCCAAATGAGAATCTAGGCCAAGTTTGGGCCAAGTCCAAACACCGAATCAAGGTTGAATCCAAAGTTAAGCGGGACAAAGACAAGTCCAAATAAGGGAAAGACAAGTACAAAATAAGAGACACACAGAGTCAAGACTGTGTCAAAATGACAGTGAGACAGAGTCAAGACCAAGTCCACATGAGAGCAAGACAAAGTCAAGACCAAGTCCACATGGGAATAAGACAGAGTGAAGACCAAGTCCCCTTGAGAGTGAGACAGAGTCAAGATCGAGTCCACATGAGAGCAAGACAGAGTCCAAGTTTTTTTTTTTTTTTTTGCAAGTGCAAGACCAAATGAGAGGCTAAATCAAGGCCAAGTCCAAAAGAGAGTGAGATAGAGTCAAGACCAAGACCAAATGAGAGAGACATAGTCCTCTTCTAGATCGAACCTTAACTAGTCTTTACGTTATTCCTGTACAAATTCCAGGAAAATACAAAGGATGTTTTTTCCTACTCATACCATTCTAAATATAAATTCTTCCTCTTTTACTTACAAACATGGCATGGATTAAACGTTTCTCAGCATGTACTACCTGCTCTAAATGAATGCAAACAATGTAATCACAAGTGATCATGTCATCCCACATGTAGGGGTTTTAATTGTGGGGTGGATATGTTCTGCAGCTGTGTCTCAAACACTTCATGCATTCCATTTTAACAGCACATGAAAATAGTATTTCACAAATAGTGCCACTGCTATATTATATGGTAGTATACAGACTGAGATACAGGCTGTGTGTAGGCACAAGTTAGGCTACATGGGCTACCAGGATTGGGAATAAAAGGGTAAATCAACACTTTAATTCTTCATTACAGTTACTTAAAAAAATATTCATCTGTTTTATATATCTGTTAACATACAGAGGGCAAAGTGAATACACAATACAGTAGGCTGTGTTCAAAACAGTGGTTCAAAACAGCTCTCACAGAAACTAGGCAATCCAGATTTTTGGTCTATCACTGTACATTAAATCTCGGTTGGAGCAAAAAAAAAAAATTGGACTGTCTGGGGGTCCCCGAGGACCAGTCTAAAAACCACTGGGCTAGAAAATTAAAAAAACTTACACTTGAAAAGTTTCGACAATCAGGATCATTACAGAAAATCTGAAGAAAAATGTGAAGAACCTAAATAAACCAAAGACAATTACTGAGCTGTTTAAACCACAAAAAAACTAGGACTAATTGATTACTTTAATTAAATAATAGTATCAATATCTTTAAAGCTGCTTAGTGATTAGATCGCAATTTGAAGGATATACATTACAGCATCTGCAGGTCATTATAAAGTTGTGTTCAGCAGTCTGAACAATTTCCACAAGGGGGCGCTATTAATGCTCAAGCTGACAAACAGTGTTCAAAGGAATATTCAAATATGCTGTTTATGAAATAGGGACACAGAAGAATCAGGATTGTTACTTATCCAAGTCATAGTCTAAGGGCACCTTTGTGTCTGGGCTTATATAAACACGTCCCTCCAATAACCAACAGGTCGGATGTATTATCTGTGAACAGACAAGGCTGGTCCCCTGGTTCAAGTCTTCATTAAGGAAAAGGGTTTATGATTCTTCAATCTCAATGTTTCTAAATCTTTGCTGCTATGTTTTTTCATAAGTAATTTATCTGTTTTACTAAACACTTAAAGCTCACATTCCAATGTGAGTGAAATAACTTTAGCAGTGCACTTATATGACAAAAAGGTTTCACTGTACATTTGCATGCAAAAGTAAGTTGTATGCTGAATTTAACAAATTGGGGGGAAACAAAACATAAAATCTGTAACCCACAAATCATCTTTTATGTTTTATTCCTTTTTCAATGTCATATTTAAGTTTGCTCCCTGTAGAGGATGTTTCAATTTATTTCCACTTAGAAAATCAACAAAACATGTAATTTGACTCCATCAGCCGCTGGTTAACACTGGTTAACGCTGGTCTATTGCTGCATAAAAGCAAAGACCAAGGCAATTGTCCAAGCACAGATCTTGCATACACTCTGTTTTCCCTGAAATCCAGAGCCACTGAGAATNCAGGATGCCAGAAGGGCGGCAGCCAGCAGCCAAAGTCAACCATTTGCAAGCACCGGCTGCTTGACTAATTGGGTACATTTGTCTTTCATTTAGGGGTGATTGAAGCCCAGGAACATATCCAGCCGGCCCAGCACAACTACAGGACTGAACTTGCTGTAATATCCATGCGGGAATATCCAAAGACTGGAACTTTTCTGTATCCTTAAGATGTTCACAAGCTCTTTTTCCAAGTGCACTTATCGGCTGATGTGAGGATATTAAAAATGAAAGGAGCAGCATGCTGTTCTTCTGAACCCAGAGCTGGGCTAAATTTGCTGGTCTAAATGATCTTGGTGTCAAAGTGATCATTCATTCATTTCCTCACTTGCTCATGGAAAGCCTCGGCAGAGTGGAAACCAGACTCAGGCTCTTCAGCTCTGAGCCAGCAACTGAATGGGGTGACAGCGAGCAGAGGGCTAGTTTAGATTACTTACTACTTATTACTTGTTACTAGCAGCACCATGCCGAGAGGTACATGTTTTATATGATCTTATTAATGATATCAGCCCCCAACACACAGTGGCAGGAATAATATACGGTGTATTTAGGGTCACTGATCTCTTCAGAGCAGGGACCAGTGAATAGATGTGAACTGGATTTAGATTTTAAAAAAGGGGATCTGGCCTAATCTATGAATCATGTAAAGCATTACCGCATTAGCAATAGCATTAAATGCAAACTGATAAGCGAGCTCTAACAAAACCTCAGTTACAGCCACCACCACCCAAATAAAATACAGATACCATGCTGCAGTGACACCATAAGCAACAATTTTGGTTCTGCAAAGAAATAGTTTTGTACATGAAAGCAGTCAATAAGAAAATTAGTATTGAAAGTTTCCAATAAGGGCTCGTACATCTTTTAAACAGCAGAATTCCATGGCTCTTCCATGACATAAAATCTATTTTCCATGGCAAATACTTGTATATACATATATTATACACATACATACAATACTGGGAAATATAAGCTCACAAGACAAAAAAATTGTCACCTTGTGTGTTCAAGGTGGTAGTACCTTCAGGCTTCTGCAGATGGTGCTGCACAAGGATGATGGGGCTATAAATACCTTTTGGGTTGTGAGTGACGGGATTCATAGATTGAGAAGAGGTGGTACAGTGCAGTGAATGTCTTATTCACTGTGTGAAAAAGGGGTTGCAAATCAGATGCTAATGACTGGTTGCAAATGAGTGACTGCATAGTGTGAACGAAGCAGCTGAATTAGCTGTTGTATGGAAGCGTACGGTCATACGGGTCTACCAGCAGTGGCAAAAATCCCAGTCTACAGGACATTCTCCTAAGAATTGTGCCAGGGAAGGCATCCACCAAATCTGGCCCAAATGCGCAATTCTTTGATGCAAAAGTGTCCATTGCCATCCAGTCCATGCCAAATCAAATCACAGCTATTATTTGTGTTCCTGGAGGTATTACGCGCTATTAGGTAAATTTCGGCCAAGAGGTGACTAATTTTTTGTCTGGTGAACTTATCATCTATACCCATATACTATGATACACTGACATGCTTTTGGGTTTTAGTGTTATTTTAGTATTACATTCTGTAGATAAGGACCGTTTTATTTTGTGCACTTTACTCAAAATGAGTCATTATGAACTAAAATTCATGAAATTAGGAAACTCAGGAAGCATGACATTATTCTATTAAAGTTAAACATTCTTTGCAGACTGCAGCTGGACATTGTGAGTGTGGGGCTTGCCTCACTGGCCATTCGCCTCTACCCCCAAAAAGTAAAGAAAGGGGGGAAACTCCTCCCCAGTCCCACTGCAAAGCTTGAGAAAAGCCACAGTCTGGAAACAGCTGCTGTAGTGAAACTACATTTAACAGTAGCGATTTTAAACATGCTGTGTTGCTACCGCAACCAGAAACACCATAATGGTTTCTTCATGTGCGTGTTACACTCACATAATCTTTCTCACGCAGGGGGTACCAGATTCATGGTTTTCCCAACAATATCCAAATAGTCTAAATCTCTGCATGTGGATTATATACAGTCACAGGGTGCATTTCTGTTTGAACTCTTTTCTGAATGTACTGCACACAGGCACGTAAAATAAGAGAAGCAGCAGAAGGGCGTGGCTTGTTTGGTGGTGACACTGACCATTCAAAACCTGAAGGAACATGCATGTAATATCTCTAATAGAGGCCTTTGTAGGCGATAATGAAAGCTGTTCATTAATAGACTCATTCTACAAAAAAAATCATCTCAGACATTAATGTTTGGACACAATTTGGGCCTGTTTTTGGCTTCTGGTGGGTTTTAAGTGAACTTTCTGTGGCCCGTTCTGTTTCACCCCACAGAGGTTCCGGGGCCATATGGCTGCTACATGGGCTGCCCCTTCACCCATACAGCAGTAGCAGGAAAGTTCCACAGACATCCTATACCCATGGATGGTATAGGATTTCAATGGACAAATAGTACCCACTCTACTCAATGAACAGCTTGGTCTGTTTGTTTATCCCTGACAGCAGTCAGGCTTTTGATAGTTACTATCCTTGTGGACCACCAGGAAATCTGTTTGCTGCACAGATTGTACAGAACTGGTATTTAACTGATTCAGAGAATCTGTTTTTCAATAGTTTAAGTTTTCTGTTCCATTTATTCAAATGGCTGATTGGTGTTCGCACATGCAGAATGCTGACTCCTTGTCTGTTCTGTAAATACTGCACGCTTCAGTGCAGGTCTGGAACTCTCTGCTTCTCCATTGCCACTGTCTGTATAGAATCTCTGACCTGGCAATACAAGTGAAAAGAGAAGACATTCGGTGCTGGATGTTCCAGGTAAAGGCAATGTTTTAAACTAAAAATATTTTAATTTAATTATGAGACCATCGATTAACATTACGAGAAGATCAGATATTATTTTCCCGTTATGTGATCTGCTCATAATAGTCATCACATTATCTACTTCCTCACAAAAGTGTATGGAAACAAAATAGTAACTTTAAAGGAGAGTGCAAAACATTCTTTACTTTCAATGTACACCGATTAAAAAGAGATTTTATTCCAAGCAATTCTGGAGTTTTTCTATTGGTCCAATCATCATTAGGTTTTCACACTATGGAAAGGGCAGCTGCCATGTTCGAGTGGTGTAGAAAAATAAAAATTGATTAAAATGGAAATGCATGCTTTCCTTTGAATAGCAATGATATATTCATCCATAAATCATACTATTTCTTCAACACCCACCAATTTTAGGTAGTACTGAAGAGCTCAGTCACAGGATGCAACCTTAGCCACAAGTTCACAAGATTTCTGTCCTGCTCGATCTGCCCCGGTCAACTGTAAGTGCAATTATTGTGAAACGAAGGTATAGGAGCAACAACAGTTCAGCCACAACACATTGAGTAGACACTGAGTGGGGCCACCGAGTGCTGGAGCATGTAATGATATAAATCGTCTATACTCACTCTGCATCACTCGCTACATCTAGAAGCAGTATCAACACCCAGAACTGTGTGGGGAATGTCATGAAATGGGTTTTCACAGC
Organism: Semaprochilodus insignis; assembly: GCA_034552555.1. Classification (NCBI taxonomy): domain Eukaryota; kingdom Metazoa; phylum Chordata; class Actinopteri; order Characiformes; family Prochilodontidae; genus Semaprochilodus; species Semaprochilodus insignis. The sequence continues at coordinate 25,260,284 of CM067487.1, read as the reverse complement.
CGAGTACCTGCGCACAAGCCTGAGATCACTTTACGCACTGTCAAGCAGCAGCTGGAGTGGCATAAAGCATGCCCCCACTGGACTCTGGAGCAGTGAAAACGTGTCTGGAATGTTGCATCACACTTCACTATCTGGTAGTCTAATGGATGAATTTGATTTTAATGGATGCAAGGAGAACACTATCTACTGTAGTGCACAGTGTCAACTGGAAAGTTTGGTGGTGGAGGGATAATGGTCTGGGGCTGTTTTCAGGGTTTGAGACAGACCTCTTATTTCCAGGTAATGATGATGTCAATGCTACGGTGTACAAAGACATTTTACAAAATAATTATATGCTTCCAACTTTGTGGCAACAGTTTGGAGAAGACCCTTTCCTGTGCCAGCATGACTGTGCCCTTGCGTACAAGGTGAGGTTCATTAAGGCATGGTTAAACAAGTTTAGAATGGAGGAACTCCAGTGGTCTGCACCTCAACTCAAATGAACACCTTTGGGGGAAACTGCAGCATTGATTGCAAGCCATACCTTCTTGTTTAATATCAGTGCCGGACCTCACAAATGCTCTTTTGACTAAAATTTCCACAGTCCAGATCTTGTGAAAAGCCTTCCCACTACAGTGGAGGCAGTTATTCTGCAAAGAGGGTGCCAACTCTGTATTAATGCCCATGGTTTTGGAATGGTATATCCAACAAGGTCATATAGATTTGGCCAGATGTTCACATATTTTTGTCCATATAGTGTAAGTATGCATGACAAAAGGCACACTTGTGTACCACAGCAACAGTGCAACAGCAGCTATTTTCAATATCCCATTTCATTTATGGCACAGAAAAATCCAATTGATACCCGGACCACCTTATATAGGCATGACGGTGTCTACAGAATGATGCACAACGTCAGAGGTCTAAGAGGGAGATATAAACATATCGCTGGAGAAGTTATGGCTGCAGTCCCCTATAGCTCCCCGGTAAGCCATCAGTGCACGCACACATATATAACACTCTTTTGACAGGTGAGATATGAGATATGGTTGATACGCTAAGAATAACAAATCAAGAAAAATCAGGCAAACATTGCGTCATGGTCATTACCGTCAGAAGAAAAATCCCATTAAGCATACTATGTATAACATTTACAATTGAATTATGTATAAAATGTCTAATATTCACACTGATTATGTACAAACGCGAACCTGATGGAGCAAAAAGTGATGGCAATTAAATGGCCAGTGCAATTACCCAGGAGAAGTATGTCCACAAAGACCCAGCCTGCACGATCAGTATGAACATAATTTATATAATTGGGCTTCATTATCCAGGACATAATCTTCGCTATGTGTGCACTGGGGTTTATGAAGGAGAGACAGTGAAGAATGGTTGTTAAAATGATTATAATGTTCGTCTATTTTTCTTGTGTGTTGGTTTTGTGGTGAAAAAAAAGCCCTTTTTGGAGCCGAGACAACATTTTGTGGCACCGGATTGATGAGCATATATTAAACTGACTAAGATTTGAGGGGTGAAATAGACTAATGTTGTTTTGCTAGCGTATTCCCCCCTCAAAAGCATTTTCCATCACTCCCGACTCAAACACAGAGGAGCGAAGGATGTATGTGCATTGTCGCCTACTTTATAAAATTACAGTTTTGAACTCGACTCAGCCTGAAAATGACGTGGCAAATACGACGTGAAATTAGACTTAGAAAGTGTAGTCTGCATCTGCAGTGAAAGGTTTGGGAGGTGTTTTAGCTTAAGGGGTGGCGAGGTGTGCAGCAGTGTTGAACGTATGCCAGGCAGTTAGCAAGCAGAGGCATATGCTTTCCTTCCCCTCGCCTGACAGGGCAAGATAATCTGTTTCAGATAGAAAGTATACACTGGACCGTGTGCTTTTCCATCAGTCCATCACCGCTCGTGAGTCGATATCACAGGGAGCCCGAGACATGTTTATTAAATGGGGGAGAGTTTTTTTTCTCTCTCTGTGCAAGGGACTAAAATTGGCATGCTCAAAAAAACCTGGATGGATTCTGCACAGTTAATTAAGATAAAACGATTCAATTCTGCAAAGATTGAGCCCCGATTGGGCCCAAGCTGCTCATGGCGGTTGCTCTGATTAGGCGCCAGCAAATGCATTCCCTGAGATTTTGATGCGAGACAATATTCCCGTTTTCAATTACACACATGAACACCCCCCTAACTACCAAAACTGACTCATTTGCATGATTGAAATATAATTACACTATGATGAAAACATAGCTCTGTTTTGTTTGCTGTTACAATTGTTTTAATTTTTTTGCAGTTTTTCTTTTTCTCGTGTCACAAACTCACAGACCTTCATATTAGTCAAAACACCTGATAAACTTCAGATAGTTTCAGTAAGGAGCCTATTACTGTTCCCTAACCATTTGTACAGAACAGACTATCATCTGTACTGACCTTCAGTAACAAATACCAATAACAATCTCTGCATACAGCATCAACAACATCTACCATGCACATGCATTTGTATTTGGCATGTCAAAAATCCGCCTACAAGCAACAGCTGAAAGTAAAGGTGACATGGAAGTACACATTCATAATGCAATTTCATTTTTATATTCATGCTCAGATGAGCACAATAAGTGACACCTGCCAAAGCAAAAAACAATTCTCAGCATTGCCTGTTTTCCCTCTACTAATTACTACAAAACAGCATTCAATAAGACTTGCTACTTATGTCATGCAGACATGTTCAGTCAGTCATATATAACGCTTCAGCTAATACCCCATTAATCCCAGCCATGCCATAATAAAGTGGTTTCTCAATGTTGCTAGCTCATTCATTCTGATATGTTAAGATATGTTAGGATTGATCAGCTAAGTATCTGCAATTTTTCAGGCCAAATATGTGACTGGCTAATATTTCTCTAACATAGCCGATCCTGAGAGATGATCAGTGATGTAAAACACATAAGCCGCATTTCACGAATTAGGGATTGCTGCAGCCCTGCATGATGCCCCTTGGTTACAGGATCCTGCAGTTCCTCATTCTAAATCTGAACAGGAATACTGACCTCTAGACTCTTGAATACAGCACTAAAACTGCTGGCCTTAAGGGCTGCAGAAACATTTTGCTGCATCTGCTGATAGAAAACACGCCACCAGTGTGGCAGTTTTTTGTCTGACTCAGACAAATCTGCTAGTGAAATCTGTAAAACTAATGTGCCCTTATGTGTGTGTCACGCCTACTTTCGACTTGTTAAATAAATCTGCAAGCGCTGAGCCAAGTTCTTTGTTCCTGACAGTGGGAAGCAAAGTAAGATACTACTAAGCTGATACGACACTTGAGAATACATCACTCAACCCAGTAGGGTGAGTATCAGAAGACAGCAGAAGTAGCAAAGACAATTGATGCTGTGTTCACATGTTTGTGGTAGATTGACGATGGCAAACTGGATATTCCATCGTTTTCGATGGAGCCGCAATGAAAAATTCTGGCACCAAAAGCAGCCACTTTTTGTAGCAGTGAGAGGAATGCTCCGTCAAGTGCTATATTTTCCCAACTTTTGTCGTTGACCACAGAAGCGGAATAAACCAGATTTTTAGGGAGCCATGGACACCCTCTTATTTTTGAATTCCAGGTGAATCCAGTATTACACAACAAATATTGATTACAGTGCATGCAACTGACTTCTTCCACCTTCAAAAAACAATCTGCAAGTTCTCTGATAATTATCCATTTTTGTCACTAATGTTGTCACCACCTCTACGTTTATGTGGCTTCATGCCGCTGTTGGTTGTGTACTGCTATGAGTTGCTAAATGACAATTTTTCAGGGCAAACATGAACGCGGCATAACAGTCCAGCACTGCCTTCAAATGGTATTGGCTATCGGCCAATCATGCTAATACAGTGATCAGTAAGCTTTGACAGCCACAAAAGCACTGATCGGTCCATCTGTAGTGAAGATCTAGCAAAGCTAAGAAATTGTAAATGTAATTTTTGAGCAATGCTACCACTTTGAGCAACTGAATGTGATTACTGCATACTTCACTCACCTGTTATGCTAATCTGGTAAAATAAATAAAAAAGTTCTTAACAATTAATTAATGATAAATATATAATTAGACGTTTTATTTATGCTTTTGCATCAATGTAATAGTGCTGTAAATGCTTCAAAGGCAATTGGGAAGGAGAACTGTCTAATTACATTTTAGATGGCTTGCTTAATAATATTAAATACAAAGGGTTTTTTGGCTTCCAAAAGGCATCTAAAACTAAATTCCAGAGCACCTCTGTTATAATAAGTAGCATGTTGGCATGGCTTCGGACCTCCCGCCTAACAGTCTAAAGCTTCTCCAGCAAGGGTCACTATGAGCACAGAGACGTTTTAGTTTCCTTAAGATAAAAAAAACAACCGTCCATAAACTTCAGCAGGGCTTATTAACCAAACATGTTTGCAGTGATAACTTACAAAACTAGGGGTGAAAAAGTTATTACTCAACATTATTTGCATGATCAGTTAACGGTGAATGCGTATGAGCTAAAAACTGCATGTCTAAGCTGTAGTTGACCATGTTTCAGTGTTTCACTGTTGATCTGCTGCAGCTCAAACTGCTTGAACACGTATGTGCTGATCAATAAAGGAGAGATAAGAGAACAAGCAGCATTTCTAATCACTATTTGTCATTTTCTTGACCATTGAAATGCTTTGCCAAGATTAGATTTTCACGCTTCGTTGTGGACCTATCCTACTACCTTTTCTCAGCCAAAATGTTCCACCTTTTTAATCTTATTTAAAAGCCACTTCCTGCTTCAAATTTTCTTTCGAGGTCCCTAATTAAGGTTCCAGAAAATTTTCTTTTGGAGCTGTGCCATAGAAGAACCGTGTTTGGTTCTTCCTTTAGTTAATGTTATATAAAGAACCATTTTTGCAAACTTGATGTGCAAATGTAAAGAACCTTTTCAAAGCTCCTCATCATATAAATGTTTTGCTTCAGTCAATGTTTATTTCTTAGGTCCAAGTTTAGAACCATTTAGGAAACTTCACTTTAAAGAATATATGACGTTTTTGCTATTATGAAATATCAGTACGCTGGTATCAGATCACTACTTGCAGTATGAAACGATACCCAAAAGTCAAATATCAAAATCAGCGAAGCAAAAAAATAGATTGGTGCAGCCCTAATTTTAGTTTATCCTTCGTTTCTCTTTTAGTCATCATCTTCTTCCGTGCTCTCAGCAGGGTTTATGTTTCTCCGTGGCTGAGGGAAAGCTGCAAGATTCACAGCTAGCCGGGCTCAGCCCCACACTACCTGTCTGTCTCCTCATTGAGGGCCTGTGGAGCAGCACTGGGCACTAATCCCTCGGGGACAGCCTATCGCCTCCATCCTTTTCTTTCCCTACTCCCAGTCCTTCTGATACATTTCAATGGACACGAAAGCCTTTTCAGTGCTCAGGAGAGTCAGTGTCACCGGCTCACAAAGCAAAGCAGGCATGCAGTCAATGCCTATGCCAGAGCTGAATGCCACAGGCTATCACTATTCAAGCTCGCCAGAAAGTACTGCTGATGTGGGTAAAGGTGATGGTAATGTATGTATCTGAATTCTTCAGTCCACCATTGTCTACAAAAGTCTGCCTGCTTCTGATATCTGAGCGCAATCTCTTAATTCATCTTGCCAAAGCACAGCGCATGAAAACATGACAATCCTTCTGACCAGAAACACGCCACTGAGCTGCCCTGAACAAAGCAGTGACAAGAAAAAGACCCTATTAATAGTGGTAGTAGCAATAACACAGAACCACTCCTTTAACCATGGTTAGCATTAGGGCTGACACAATCAGGAATTATAATAATACATATCATAAATTCTCTAAACGATCTACTTTAGAAGTTCTCAACCTTTTCAACCCCGCAGCCCACCTGTTTATAACTGGCAAGCATAACGACCCACAAGAAAACAAAACTCTGCTTTTTATTTCCTAAGTTCTAAAAGCAGTTGAATTTTCTCGCAACACATGTCCATGGCAGCAGGCAGCATCTGTTCCTCAGCCTTTGTAAAAGCATTCTTACTACGTGCACCATGTCTGGCTAGGAGGTAGCTAGCTCTCAGGCCACACTTGGACTGTGAGGTTATGGTTTTAGCTCATCATTTGAAATAGTGAAACCACACCCCACACGCTGGTCTTTTGGGTTAGCATCATCACCTCCTCCCCCCACCCCCTGCGCAAATCCACATTTGATGTAGTCTGGTTTGTACTGTTCTGAGAAACTGTGTCTTTGTTTAAGAAACTTCTCCAGGTAATTGTCAGAATAATGTGCCAATCAGCTAATTGTCCCAATTTTATTATTTTTTTTTTCCAATTATATTTTAAATTGGACTTAAAAGCCCACTACAGACTACTCCCTCCTCCTGAGGATGGGCCTGCGGACCACAAGAGGGTGCTTCATGGCCCACTGGTGGTCTGTGGCCCACAGGTTGAGAAAGCTTTGTACAGGCTTCTTTTACAGTACTTAGAAATATTCAGGCATTGTAACAGTCCAAGTTATGTGCCTTTAAGAAAGGGTCATTGTATTTACACATTCCTGTGTGACCTCTGCAGAAAGAGAGAGCAGAGTGCCGAAGAGAGTGGGTTTCTGCTATTATCCTACCATTCTTATTTTATATCCGTCTGCACTCTCTGTAACGCTAACGTAGAGCATAACTACCGTGTCTAACTTATGTGTAAGTGGACCATAGTAGCTGTGAGACTTGGTTTAGTTGTTAATAGTAAATAAACGAGCATATTAGAGTACCCTCACCAATGTCTGTGTGGCTCAAGTGCTTGTGCTAACTCATCTCCTCATGGCTACCCCGAAGGCTCTCCCTCACTCTCCAGGCAGAAGCGTTACAACATCCCTACTAAAAAGTGACTGCAGCTACTTTAAAGTGAACCCATTGCTCATATGTCTGTTCATTAGTTCCAAAGCTAACCATCCAACACCAGTACCTGACTTGTTTAATGTTCTTGTAGCTGAATGCAATCAAATCCTTACAGCAATGTTCCAACATCTTGTGTAAAGGCTTCCCAGAGGAGTAGAAGCTCTTACAGCAGCAATGGAAAGCAAACTCTTCATTTCAGAAGAATTGTTGAATGAGCACGTGTCTACAAATTTAGGCTCTTCACAGTCATATATCAAAATTTTAGAATCCAAAAGGCTGTGCACGGCTTGTCATTGTTCAGTCATGTCCATTTTCATTATTTGGCCTCTCATACTACTTAACTGAATAATCAGATGATTAACCAATTACTAATATAATCATTAGTGGCAGCACAAGTATTGCATTTGCAATGCTATCCAAACACCTGACACATGGCCTACTGCACGTGTGTCAGCTTTTCCCAAATAATGCTGTTAAGCAATATGACAGCATCATAATTGTGAGTCAGCTGAAGGGGATACTGGCTAAAAGTGGGTATGCACAGACAAATTAGTTTCCCAACCAGCAGTCCCCATTAATTCTAATTTAGATGCTAATTTACAAGGTACCAGAACCGCTTATGATAAATATATCCCTATGCCATGTGCACACAACCTAAACTACCGCTCAACCAAATGTCCATAGCAACCTTCCATCATGGAGAAGGTAATTGCAAAAAAGCCACAGGGAAACCCCTTATGCTGTGTTTGGATACACATTAGAAAGGGCACTGGTCTGGCTTTAGTGTGGCTCTGAGCCCTGTGGTCATTAGCTTCCCGCCTGTAGAGATTCAAAATGTTCAGCAGAGGGTGAATCTCCTGTGGATGCAAATCTCACCTGACACATTCACCAAGGGGTAAATTAATCAGATTAGCATATGAAAGAGGCTAGTAAATCTATGACAATGGGATGGGGGGAAAAAGCTAATTACCCCTGAGCAAGTGCACGGTATCATACTTCAATGCAGTCACTGAATAACAAATAAAACGCATGAACCATTTATCTGTCCATCAGTCGGAAAGTAAATTTAAAATGTGATTTCTTATCTGGCGCATGGCCTATCTTTGTTGTAGATCTGTTATTTATTCTGTTCCTGCAGCCGCTGAGTCTACTTGGCAGCACAGAGCTACAATGTGCACTCCTGAAGCTTTTAGTTACAGCTTTCTACAAGCAAGAACACCACCAAATTAATGGTTTCCTCACACGTACACTCCAGTAGCATGAACATGCGCTGCAATCTAAGATATGAAGCATGTAAGATGGCAGGAAGAAAAAGAAATGTTCTAACAACATGGCAATTAAGCCAAGTCTAGCTGCTTAAGACCTCACAATCAAGGATAAGTGGCCAGCACACGCGACCCTGCATCCTCCTCATCAGTCAGCAGGAACAAAGACACAGCGACGTCTCTCCACCTGCTGGAAAAGAAAGAAAAAAAAACCCTTCCATCCTCCTGAGAGGCCAAAACGCTGTTTATGGAGATTACACACACTGGTGCAGAGAGCCCAATTACCTGCAGCAAATGCACTGCATGAAGCTTGAAGCCCACCACAGCCCATAGTGAAACAAAAGGGATTTTACGGCTCAATTCAAAACCAGGGGCTTTGGCCCGGGTCTCTGGCCCCTCTGCACGGGCCTTTTAAAATCAGATTTATCTCTCTGGTTTTAAAGCAGACCTGAGGGCAGGTGCAGCAGACACAGCACAGGCAGATGCTTAGTACAGCTTCTGGGGTCATCTGGTTAGAGCGCATGGGCCAGGCTGATAGTACTCAACGGAAAAGTCAGACTTTTGTTATGTTGCTGGATCAGACGAACAGAAATGAGACAAACAGCAAACACAGTGGGCCTTACTATTGATTATATCAGTAATGGAATAATCTATGGGTAATATTCACAATTAATCACATAATCAAGGCCAAACAATATCAATAGATAGCAATAACAAACCATTCTATGCTTTGATGGACCCAAGATCCCTCTGAAAAGTTTTAATTCACAAAAGCATATGTAGTTAATAATGTACAGACCAGCATGCACTACCTTCAAGCAAACTGCCAACTGATCACTACAGATTTATCCAGACTGTCTGAGTTAAGATTCTTTATTATCATATTCACAGAGAACTGTCTAATTAGTTTAACCAGGTAATCAAAAAGGCAAAAGGTTCACAGGGTAAAATGGCACACAGGTGTCCCTCCTGCATTGTGTGCATTAGCAAAACGCTGAGCAAATATCTGGTTATGTCCTAATTGGAAGCATGCTCAGAGCCGTGGGCTAGTGATTCTAGCACAGAGACAGAAATGCAGGGCGAGAGAGTTTCAGCATGGTACACTGACCATGGGGGATCCAGAGGAAGCAGGTGGGAGAGGAAATTGCCTGCTTGGTGCAGTGTGAGATGCGCACCGCCTGTGCTGCTTTATCTGTCGGCTGTAATATAAGGGGAAGAGCTGGAAGGAGCAAAGCAGCAGAGCAGCCATTCGCTTCCATTTAAATTTAGCCAGGCTGCAACTTAGCGGCGCCCTCCATCCTGTTGTTAATTCAATTCAAGAGGGAAGTGAAGGGCAGACGGGGGTCAGAGGAAGAACTGGGATTGGGGGGGGGTCTTATCAGGGTGAATGAACCATGTAGAATAACATAAATGATGCAAATGTCAGTAAGATTTCCCATCAAGGGCAGGCCTTCATCGCCAGGAGTATCCTTATAACTGGGATGTAATGATACAAACTGTATGATATGTATGATATGTATGATTAATATCATATTTTGTGTGCTAAAATATGCATTGATTCTACAGGGTTCTAATTCAACTGATTTAATACCACACGGATTGGTTTGGGTCAGATAAATAAAAGATCTCAAACTTGGCCAGCCAAGCTGTCTTCTGTGTCAGCCCCCTTCAGGTGGGTAGATGCTGTCAATGCTGTTTAATTGCCAGCCAATTTTGTATTACAAGTTTTGCATCTTACTTTGTTAGTACTTTTTCTAACGTCTGTGAGTTGAAGAAGAACATTTTGGAATAAGCACTATTGCCAAATGAAAGACATGAAAGGTGTATGTAACTGAGTATGTAACTGCACGCTGGTAACGTTCAATCTGCTCTGTCTCAGAGGTTTCCACAGTGCTGCTTGGACTGAAATCTTGGCCCATTCCTCCTTACAGAACTGCTTCAGCTCTGTGATTCCTTGCATGAACGCCACACCTTAGGGTCAGTCTCAATATTTCTGTTGGATTAAGGTCCGGACTGTGACTAAGCCATTCTAAAATGCAACATTTTTTTCGGCGTTAACTTTCTTTGTTGGCTAGCTGGTGTTTTTATGGTTGTTGTCTCACTGCTGGACCGACCTTCTTTTAAGGTTCACAGATGGATGCGTTCTCCTGATAAAACATTCTCTTCTCTTTTTTTGTACAATCCAGAATTCAAAGCTCCATCAAATGATGCCAAGCTGTCCTGGTCCAAAAGCAGCAAAACAGCCCTAAACTGTGATACTGCCCCCTCTGTGTTTCAACGTTGGGATGAGCATCTTATGCTGGAATGCATTGTTTGGCAGTGCCGCATCTCTCATGTTAGCATTAAAGATCCATTTTTGCCTTATTTGTCCATATAACATTTTTTTTCGGTAGTCTTTTGGATGACCACCTCAGGGAAGGGTAACAATGGTGTTGAATTATCTCCATTTGTACACTATCTTCTCGACAGTGTCCAAACTCTTAAGAAAAGTTTTTGGAACCTCAGCCTAATGACCATTGATGAACACATTTCTCAGGTCCTCAGAAATCACATTTGACATTCATGGTTAGTAAAGACTCAACTTGGTTCTTCTCTAAAGATCAGCAATACTCACAGCTGATTTTCTTCCAAAATCCCACCTATACCATATTGATAATTCTAGAGGTTCACATACTTAAGCCAACAAAGACATTTAATGTTGGATCACTTTGTTCAACAAGTTGATGAAAAATGACAAAACTGTTTGTGTTGATTTTATGGGGTTGTCTTTATCTGTTGTTTTGACTGATTGACTGAAGATCTAATTATGTTTTACATCATATTATGCATGAATCTGCTAAACAATATAGCGTTCGCAAACTTTCACTGCAGCACTGTACGTGGTCAGTGCCAGTGTAGGTATGTCATTTACAAGGCAAAAAGCTACTGAAAGGAATTTGCTGGAAGGTCAAAATCCTCTATATCCTCTATAATCCTCACTATATGGTGATTGCAGTGTAAAGTCAAGGACTCGACAAATAAAGGGGAGCAGGGCATAAAACGGCACTTCAATTATAGGTCTTTTGTTTTTTTGGGCGCGATCAAACCCAAGTTATGATTTGAAATCCATTAGACAATGAAATCTCAGGTACAGTGCATGGAGGGGAAAACAATCTGAAACTCGTAGACATATTCTGTCTGAGGAGGAACTTGCAATTGTTTTAGACAATACAGGGTCCTTCTCAAGCCCCAGATTTAACCTGAAACACACCAGGCACAATGAGAGTCATAAATGAACCCCTATATTTTCGAAGACTGGATGTTTCTTCCAGGTATGCTAAATCAGAACAGTAGTTTTACTTTCCTAAATGCTCAGAAACATTGTAAGTTTGCTAACATTGCAGCTATTTTTGGCTCAAGAGATGTCTATAATTAATTTGTATGATTTTATTGAGTGAAATCCCATTTCTCCAGCTTAAAGTGGAGGAGCTTTAGGCGCTATTCACTTGCTCTAGGCAGTGTTGCTGAAAATTGGGAAACAGCTTTAATATTCTGCAATAGTCTCCCGTGGTTTGGATTTCTCAGTTGTTCGCATAGAGAACGTTAAATTTGCCATTTGTTGTGTTATCTCTGCACTACACTCTTAAAACTACAGGATCAGGAATAATTATTGGCTGGAATGTATGGTTCCAGGGCCCATATCCTGCTTTTTTTCTTGTATTGCCCCCTCCAAGGTCTACATATGACGTTTTTATTATTTTAAGCACCACCACCAAAAAAAAAAAGATAATAAAAAGAAGTCGATTTTTTACATGACCATTTTCCCACCTCTTTTAATGGGATAGCAATAAGCAGGCTGTTTTTCTTACTCTGCTTTTAAGGCTTGTGTTATATGTAATGAGCTGTGTTCTGACTGGGTGCCCCATATTAAGCCTCATTCAAAAAGAAGCCTAGCTGGAAACATGCCTTAAAACTTTAACGTGAATGGGCAAACTACTTAATGTATTTGATGGACTCTTTTCTTACAGCAGCTATTCCTACAATGGTATCGGCTCTGTCTTATCAGTTTGAGCCAGAGTCCAATCCTGAAAGTCAGGTAGAACAAGTTGGTAGACCAAATAGACTGGAGCTGGACGTTTCAGAGCAGTCAGGGTTTTTTTTGTCTGTTATGGACATACCAAGCTTGCTGGTAGGCGGGCAATAAGGATTGTGTTACAAGATTATGTCACCTAGTAGCAGAGAAAAGAGCTGGAATTTCAAAAAGGTAAACAATGGTTTCTGTGGGAGGGAGTTTCTCCCTCTGACATGTACTTGAACTTTGACATGTACATAACTTTGCAGATTATTTACATACACAAATAGCAACACACTAAAGGCTAAAGGGAAAAGCCAGAAAAGCCTAATAGATTCCCCTTTAAAAAGTTTCTTCAAACTTCATCCAGTTATCGAGTTATTTGACATTGGACACTTTTCTACAGACTGGAAATCTACATATAGTGTTCTTTCTTAAATAATTTTTTAAAACACATTTTAAAATGTGTTTAAACTAAAAACGTCTTTGCATCCCAGAATAAAAGAGAGTGACTCCTTGGAAACAAAACATTTCAAACATTTCAAACCCGACTCCATCACCAAGCCCCACGGACACAGCGAGTTTTGACCTCCAGCGGTTCCTCTCCGGAGAGACAGCTGTCATGAGACCGGTTCCTCATCGCTCTGCCAGATTCTCTACTTTAGGCTTTAGTGGAGCTTTTGAGGTGACTTAATTGCCTTAACAAAGGACGCTGAGGTGTTTGTGTGCCATCTCGCTGCCAGGAGGATGACAGATGCTCTTTAAAACTAGCGCACTCCCCCAGTGAAGTCAAGGTGTTTGAACCAGAATCACTAGAGAGTTGGGAGAAGAAGGAAGCAGGAATGGCAATGTGGGGAAAGGGAGCAGAATATATTTATCCAGTGAGGGAGACAGACAGACACACTGACAGCTGCTATGAAAAGTTCCTGTGATAGTATCGCTGTATTGTTGGAGTGTACAGAAAAAGCACTGAAATTATTTCACCACAGGTATGATTTTGGCAGACTATTTACATAATCTTTCATATTTCAAAATGAGCAATTGAAATACATATAAATCTCAGCAGCACCGCTATATTCTTAAAATAAAGGTGCCAAGAGAGTTCCTGGAAGCAGAACAGCAGTGGTTCTCAAGTCAGTCCTCAGGGACCCCGACGGTCCCATCTCTCCAAATTTGAACCGTCTGTGAGTCCTTGAGGACAGTTTTAAGGACCACAATTATAGTAAACCTTGGGATGGATGCTGTTTTATAGAAATGCCTTTTTCAGCCTAATTTGCTACACCTAACATGTATTTCCAACATCCAACTTAATTGTAGGCTACACTCTTTATAAAAAAGGTGGCACGAGTGATTATTTAAACGCTGCAGAAGAACCATGCTTGAAGAAGGGATCTGTGATTGCCAAAGGCTTAAAGAACATTCACATAATGCAAAAGTTCTGTACATCATGTGAGGGTTCCTTAAGCTGTAAAAAAAAGGTTCTTCATGCTCACATATCTCACTTCCGTTTAAGATTCTGTAAAGCAGTGGTAATCAAACTACCAGACCAGACCACCAGACACTCCACATTTTTGCTCAATCCAACTCCAAGCACATACACATAGAGCAAAAATGTGGTTTAAGAGCCACTGCTGTAAAAAAAAAAACATCCACTGAAAGCTTCACATCACACTTATTGGTAGTTTGATTTGTAAGAGTGCAGCAGACGATTACCATGGATGATAATTTCAGTAAAAAAAGAATGAAAGGAAACCTGTTCATTCAAAACATATGTATAATAAAAGTCAACACATACAGCTAAAATTATTTTTTATGCTAGTGGCTCTCAAACTGGCCCTCAGGGACCCCAAGACAACATAGTCTTTTGCTGTAACCTAATTGAGAGACAACAAAAATGTGGACCATCTGGAGGTCCCTGGAGACTGGTTTGAAAACCTCTGCTGTAGGCCACGCCTTCATTGTTTTAGTACGCCCTCCCCCAGGCCCTTTAAAAAGCCAACATGTTTACATACACTGCCTGGCCAAAAAAAGGTTGCACACTTTAACATTTGGTTGGACCCCTGTAGCTTTGATTACAGCACACATTCAACAACCTTATGCAACATCACAACATTTTTGCAGTCCAGAGCTGCATTAATTTTAAGATCTTGTACTGATGTGCATCCCAAAGACAAAGGTCGGGACTCAAACACCAGCTCAGAAGTGAAAATGACTCCTCATGCGCCCTGGACCAGTCTTTCAGAATTTGAGCCCAATGAATTTCTGCATTGCTGTTCTGGTATATGCTTGCGCCATCAAGTCCAATGATGAGATAACCTGGACATATAGGCAGTCAGCTGATTTCATTTTACTGTCACATAACATTGCTAAGCCTACACCTGCTAAACTAAAGCCCCAGATCGTAATAATGCCTTCAGAGGCTTGTCCAGTGGGCACTATGTTCGAAGGGTGCATTGCTTCATGTGCTTCCCTTCTTAATGTGGTGCACCCATCGCTCTGGACCCAACAGACCACATGACCTGTTTTCATTGTCCAATCTTCAACAGTTATGCTCCCTAGCAAACTGAAGCCTTTTTTTCCTATTAGCCTTACTAACAAGTGGTTTTCTTAAGGCCTCACAGCTGCTTAGTTCCAATCCTGTGAGGCCTTGCCACATTGTGTGTGTGTGTGTGTGGAAATGCCCACACTTTCACTATTAAACGTAGCCTTGAGTTCTACTGTCGATTTTTTATGGTTCATTTATGATTCATTTTTTTCTGACCACATTTCTTTAGTGAAGGTGTTGGTTCTCCACTGTCCTTCCACATTTTAATAATGCACTGAACAATCCTTATCGTAATTCCAGTAATTTCAGCTTCCCCTCTATGCTTTCTTTGTTTAATGCAGAACAATAACTTGATGGCAGTTCAGTCCTGCCACTGACGTTATAAGCCTGGATTGCATTTTGAATGAGGAGCACAAGGGGGCAGCCAATCTGAATAGAGCTCATTTACATTATATCAACAAGCAAAACATTAATACTGATGTATAAAGAGAGGTTTATGTTACTAACATATTATTTAATTTTATTATTAATAAATTATTTTTACCCTAGAGCTGATCACACCGTCACACTCATCAGAACATGACTACAACACTATAGACCGTTACAGATCTAGTAATGATCACGCCTGTATACTTGAACATCTGAGCTGTATTTTATTTATCTATATACTGCACATCTGTACTGTAAACTGTTAGCTGTTCACCTGAACACTAAGCTGCTATTCAATATTTATATCTCTTTATATATCTTATATATCTGTTTACAAGCACATACTTAACTGCACACTTTGCTACCTCAGCTTACTGTACTCTCCTGCATGTACACTTACACAAAGCTGTATTTTGTCTCCTGCATATGCTAACTGGACCTCAGTTCACATTCTGATTTACAGATACTATATATATATATATATAGTTGTTATTTATTTATTTATTTATTTATTTTAATTCACTGCACTGGAGAAGGACCCTGACTGTGTCTTGTAATACTGTACAACCCTGTATTGGTATAATGACAATAAAGTTGAATTAAATCTAATTGAATTGAATTCATACCAGCTACCATTTTAAGCTAGTTCCACTTTTTCTAGAAATTACTAAATTAGGTTTAAAAGTTTTGAATGACTTTAAAGCCTAAAAGCACTAAACATAGAAACGACTTCCGAGATTTCTCTGCAGCCCCACACAGCCCCCAATTTTGAGAACCACTAGTTATATTATAACTTCTACTGTTTACATTATAACACTGTAAAGAAGAGTTGTCCTGGCTCATGGTTTGCAGTGAGACTATCAGCAGGGTTAGGGTTAGGCATTCTTTCACCATGGCTTTTTCAAAAGACTGAAAACAATCATACACAGAATTATAAATATTCCAAAATTTTGAATATGGGTATATGGTGAAAACGGATAACCGTCCCATCCCTAACAGTCAGACAGGTAGAAGGGACAGAGAGAAAGCATGAGAGATGAGTATGAGCCCTTTCTCAGGCCGTACCAAAGTCAAGGAAGCTGGGAGCGGATGGTAAGCTGTTTGACTAATGCACTGTTAGCTATGGTAATGTGTCCGGACCGCCTGCTGAGCGCCGCCCGTCTCGCTGGCTCTGATGTTGTCTTGTAGTGGTGATGAGCATGTGTGTGTCGGCGCTATGCACACCCAGGCCCCGCTCCCGAGGAGATGCTGTGCACACTAGTCCCACTTTCATGCTAATGCATGCACATTGCGAACCCAGTACCCCCTCACCCCCACCACCACCCCTTCCATCTTCCGTGGAAAAGAGAGGAGGAATTTCTTTCTTTTAATACCGATCTGTGGAGGAGAAAAAAAACATTCCTTTCAACGAAGCTTTGCAAATTGAAAGCAGCGAGCCATACCTATTCTCTGATATAATAATGCAAATTCTAAGCTTCACCCAAACAGAGTGAAATACAGTAAATAAACAAACAAGCGATGTTTGGGGGGCGGTGGGGGGGCTTCACTAACTAGAAAGACTAGATGAGGCTAAAAAGTGTGGAGAGAGTGTAGAGCTTCCACGGCTCTGCTTAGCCAGGTTGTCAGGAGGTTGCTGATTTATTTGGGCCGGGTCCAGGCACACACTGTCCGTGTGTTTGTTTTTATTGGTATCGAGCAGGAAGCAGCAGAAGGTTGCTGGCAGCCGCCCTGCATTATGAGGAAGGTGATTAAAGCCCCTGTCTCTGCATAGCCAAAGATCAGCGCACACTCAGACAGACAGCTCTTGTAATCACTCTTAATAGCCTTGTTGTTTGGGCGAGCGTGTGCGGTAATGACGCTGGCACCCCGGTTCCAGCACACAGGGGAGCCACTATCCTTTCATTGTCTCGCTGTTTTTTTTACAATGGCAGCACAACAGGTGCCGCCAAAACGTGCGCGCACGGAAGAAGGCAACAACCGGCTTTTCATTTCCCGACATGCACCTTGTTTGTTTGTTTGTTTGTTTGTGTTTGTTTGTTTTTTTCTGTTTGCACCCATTCTCATCATCCAGGAGGCCTTGAAGTTTAATCACTCACTGTGGGAAGAAACAACCTGTAATGATTCCGCATTAATCTGAAGAGGGCCAATCACAGTAATGTACTCCGCTATTCTGCAGATCCCATGTTTATGGCCTCTATTTCCATATTATGAAGCTCATAAAGGATTTCACTGCTGTAGGTAGCGCTGTTTGCTAAATTAATGATGGGAATCAATCTGCTTTGTGCATGCTTGTTTTATATACTCCTCTCCTGTAAACTACCTCTGCGCAATTAGGTTACATTTTGTTAAACAGCTCCTCGATTTTAAAATAAACTTATTTAACAATTTGAGACTTTTTTTTGTCTTCAATACAGCAAATGTGCTGCTCTTCAGCCAGCTAGGAGCAGCTGATAAATCAAAGGACGGCGCAGGAAACAGGCACTCAATAAAGCGAGTGTGATTCAAGCCTTGAGAGAAAATGATTCACACATTTATTTCTGGAACGAGGCAATGATGGTGTCTAAAGGAACATATAGGCTATACTTTTCCCACTCGGAAAACGAGCCATGTATCAAACTATTCCTTTCCCTTTTTTTTTTCACCCCTTTGCCGGCTCAGGATGACATTTCTCTGTTTATGAGAATTCTAATTTTGGCCCCCTGTTCCGCCAAAAACAATCTATCTTTGCAGATAGCTCCTCTGGAGGAAAGCCACCGTTCTTGTGCTACGTCTTATTAACATACTACATTCCTCATACGGCAAATCATATTTACATCACAAACACGGCCTTCGCTTCAGCAGCTGTCGCCTGCATGGCTGGGTCTATGGCTAGGCCTATGGCTCAAATGCCATATAGCAGTAATTGTATATCAAGCTACACAGTTTCACCAGGGCTGCTTGCTGAAGCCAGAGGAGAGAGAGGAGTATACCACCAATATCATTACATGAGGATGCTTACCCGGGGTGACTCACACAGAGGTAACACCCTGTCTCATTACTACAGCCGTCAGGTGAGAGGCTTGAGGAAAAGTATGTTCCACTCCCATACACTGAGCAGATTGCTCTGAGTGGTGATAAAAACTGATGAATGTGAACAGCATGTAGTTGGAATACGCCTCTGCCAACAAATACAGTAATTACTAGAAAAATGAGATCATCAGACAACTGCAGTGATTCTATGGCTCTGTAGGAAAGCCCATTTGGGTTCTGTCACGGGGCGATGATATCAGAATCATAGCGGTATCAGTAGATAATAAACGTATGGAGTGGAACGCCTAGGCAGCTAAAATCTGTATGTTGTGCATTTTGCAGCATTTGTAACCCCATAAAAATGTCATTTGTTTTTTCTATAAGGCTAATCCAGGTGTGTTGGGCCTCTCTAATGCAAATAAGCACCAGAAACAAATATGGTAGAACTGAACATCTGAACGGAAATAACAAGCAGCATGGACAGTTTCCCATGCTGATATTATATTGCTATATCTGCCAATTGTAATATATCTTTTGATATTTTACTAAAAGCATATTTCTGAGCCCCAAAGCCCACAAGCCTCTTCTTTCTTGAAGTCTTGTGATTTAGTCTTGATGTTCACAAAACACTGGAAAATCTATATCTATCTATAACATATCTATAACACTGTCCATGTTTATCTGCTATATGTGTATATTTTGTTGTGCTATATGTGTATGTGAAGTATAACCCTAGCAAATAACCCTGCAGCAGATTAACATATATATATATGTGTATATATATATATATATATATATATATATATATATATATATACA
>CM067487.1:25167416-25240928 GCA_034552555.1 Semaprochilodus insignis | reverse complement strand
CTATAGATCAAAGGCAAATTTCTGCAGAATTCAGCTGCTGAGATCACTCAGAGTGGCTTGATATGAAATATGGTTCATTATAGAGTTAATATGAGTCTACTGACTCATTTTCTTTACAGTGGTGGTGACAGGAACCAAATAAAGCCATTTTATTTAGTATCCAAAATGACCAGTTTTTATGAGGGGTGTAACAATGCATTGCAAAATTGTCATATCACAATGCAATACTGTGACAATCTGCATTGTGCATCATTCCATCATGGAGAAGCAACTGCAGTGCTTAAACACCAACATTTGTAAATGATGAGCACCAATCAAAACCTCCTTCCAGCAACAGCATGATTATATATTTAAATTTTGTTCAAAATACAGAAAAGTGGACCCAGTATTGTAAATCAATTGTGGATTGATTGTATCGTGACACCCCTAGTTTTTAAACTGTGAAGTAGGGACTATTTTGTACCCCTCCACCATGAATGGATTAAAAAAAAAACCATACAATTTAGACTAAAACCTTATCCCCAAAAAATACTATTTTAGGCATGGGTAATCACAGGCTGAAGGTTAGGCAACCAGCCTTGTGAGCGGAGGGTTGCTGGTTCAATTCCCTAAACAAACAAGACATGACTGAAGTGCCTTTGAGCAGGGCACCTAACCCTCACCAATGGATAAGGTTGCCCAGTGCTCTGACCAAGTGTGTGTGTCTGTGTGGTTTCACGGCTGGGTTAAATGCCGTAGACAAATTCCTCTGTGTGAAGCAAAACTGGCAAACAATTTTAAAATCCGTCAGTACATTCACAATCATTTCATATAATAACTTTCTTTGAGGAAGCTTTCAGAGGCATATAACTCTTAAGAATTGTGGTTCCCATCACCACCACTGTGAACAGTTCTGACGCTGTAAGCTTTTCTAGAATGAAGCATTTCACAACAAACCACTACGCATGACTTTGTTTGCATCTCATGGCCGAATCATTATGCAGGAGTTTTTGTAAATTACTCGATTTCCCCTTTAGGCTGTTTTAAGAGTTTCGAAAAGTAACTATATGGTGATATGTAACTGTAATAAACAATGAAACCAGCAAAAGTCTCTAGTATACAAGTCTTAGTATTCCATGAGAACATGTATGATCATACATATGGTCCCATAGAGTCTATTGCAGCGCTATTAAGCCATGTGACCTATAACATCAATAATTGATATTAAAGAGCCAAGACACAGAGCTGCCATGAGGCCTTTGGTGGGCACTTAGTACAAGTAGAAGGGAGTGGCTCTGTCACTGTAGACTGTTCAGCTGAACCTAGTTTTAGTCTCGAAAGCCTACTATTTTAGATGGTGCTGAATACATTGGCATGAACACCCGATGCCACCCCACAGCACCAGGCAACAATTACTGTCAGGTCATAGAGGAAGGATGTGTCTGGAATTGGGCTTCTAAAGAGGATCACGTTCTCGAGCAGTCACTTAGATGAACTAACAAGTCTAAACAGGCCATGCAGAAGGTGCAGAGATCTTTCTTCCCTAGATGTTAGCCAAATAAGACTGCTAGTGCATTTGCGATGCCAGCTGTCTTATAATGATCAGCATGTGAGATTTCTGGGTAATGAAAAGGACTGCTTCTCACTGTGTGGAGCAAAGCACTTTATGACAGCAATGACCATAAAAACGGAAATAAGAAATTAACCTCTCAGGCACTCAGAGGTTCTCTCTGCGTCTCCACATGCCTCAGTCTGAGCTCCCACTGCTGTATCTTCTCTCCCATCTCACCGCATTCTCCAGGCCGAACGCCACAACCCTCGCCTCTTAACGCTAATGTCAGGTAATTAACATTTATCAGTCTCTGGGCAAGACCTTTCCCCCGAAGAGACGTCTCGACTGACCTGCTCTTTTCCAGCATCCTCTGTCTCTGCATTTCACTCATTACTTGCCCGGCTCTGAGTGAGGAGAGCTGCTAACTGTCTTATGCACACATTAACCGCATGACAGTGCTGGTCTGATTTTAGAGAGATCCCATTATCTCGTTAATACTGAGAACACAAAGACTGCTGGACTTATTATTCGCCGTCATGGCACTATAGAGTTGTTTGTTTTTGGTGAAGAGTCACGCTTGGCAGGTCATGTACGCTTAAAAGAACAGTTCTGCGAGGGTTCTTTAGTACAAGCAATGGTTATGAGAGAACCATGACAACTCAAAGAACCATCTGAATCATTTCTTTGCATGGCTGAATCATAACGTCTGCGAAAGCCTACTAAAGAAATCACACTATGGAGCCATTCAACTGATAAGCTCACCAGACAAAAAAATTTGTCTTGTGTGACTAAAACTCACCTAATAGCGTGTATTACCTCCACAAGCACGAATAACACCCGCCATTCAATTCGACATGGTGTAGACAAGTTTCTGGATGTAGGCCACAGCAATGTTCAGGCACTCTTGCATTAAAGAATTGCGCAGTTGGGCCAGATTTGATGGATGCCTTCCCTGGCACAATTCTGAGGATAATTTCCTGTAGACTGGGATTTTAGCTGCTGCTGGTAGACCCGTATGACCGTACACTTCCATACACAGATTCAGCTGCTTCCTTCACACTATGGCCTTTGGCACACCCAAATGTAACCACTTATTTTTTGCCATTCCTTAACATCTGCTTTGAACCCATTTTCCACACATTGAACGAGACATTTGGTGCACTGTAACGCCTCTTCTATCTATGAATCTTGTCGCACACCCTGCAGGTATTTATAGCCTGAATGTCATCATGTTACCACCACCTTAAACCCGCAGAGTGACTCGTTTTTTTGTCTGGGTGAGCTTTCAAAGGGCCCATATCCTACAATTTTCTTAAATGTGATCTTTTTATCTCATGAGAACCATTTCTAACAGTGCTGTGGGTTTATGTGCCAAGAACAGTCATAATGTATTTTTATATTACCATTTTCCAACCTCTTTTTGTCTCTTAGACTTAAACAGGCTACTTTTGTTACAGCTCTGTTCTGATTGACTGCTCTGTGTTGCACATTCAAAAGGCAGTCTGGCCTGAAACATGCTTTATAACATCAGCATGAATGGGCACTGCTTTGGGCTAAAAAGGCAGATGAATGTAAATGCAGCTGCTTTTTTGACATTACAAAAGCAAGTCATTCAAAATGAGGCTATTTTTTGAAGCTTAGTTGTGTGGATGTTACAGCTACTACAAAGTTCTGGTCATTTCACTACAGAATGATTTGTAAAGAAGAAGCACTATGAGGTTCATATTCAGAATTCAGAATTCAGAATTCATTTAAAACTGGCTGTTGTTAGTACATAGTTTCATAGTTATTATTTGTTTTGTGTACTCTCATAATAAACAAATAACAAATAAATAAACAAAAAAATAACAAATAAAACTGGCTGTTTTATTGTGCCCTATTGATTTTTCTGTTTACAGGCAGACAGTTGCTGTAAAACTAGCAAATGCAAATTCATGCTAAAACAACTAATCTGTATTAAATAGTACATGCCAATGCTAAGATAATACTAATATGCATAATTGCACACTGAGAAGCATCATAATCCTATTTGCCAGGCCCCATGAGGCAAGAGACGATGATAACCTTCCACTGCATGTTAAGGCAATGATAATATAATTATAATGGTTGTTGGTCTCTGTGTCATGTTTCATCTATCTGTTTTAATAGGAACTGGGTAGATCTCCCTGGGATTTCACTGGGATCATACACAAGGAAATAAACCAGATCCCCATGTTGCCCAGCATTTGGATCTGTTTGTTTTATCAGTGTCGCATAAAAATAGCCAACCTCAATGACATTAGCTAATTAATGTGGTGTCACGTTCAGGGTTTAATATACACATTGCTCCCTGAAGACACTCGTTTTATCTCTGAAGTTCCACAAGCCAATTACCATGATGCCTGTGGGAACAGCTTAAGGAAAAGACACTCGTGGGCAAAATAAGTACACTAATAATTACCAAGGAGTATGATTTCTATTTTTTGGTCGACATCACCTTTGCCTACAGGGATGATATTATTCCTAGCTATGCACAAGAATAGCAAATTGCTAATGTTGTTTAGGTTACCACCCAGTCTCTCAGGCTAAATGACTTTGTGCGAAGAGTAAGAAAGAGATTTGATAATGACTTGGCAATTAAACATTAAAAATAACCAAAAACGGCTGTGATTGAAGAGAGTGCTTCATGGGGTCTTTATCTTTTGATATGCATTAAGGATCCATTAGAATCATCACCGTGTGGCTCAGACTTGATGCTTTGAACACATTTTTAACACAGTAACAGTCACAGGGCCTAAACCTTTCTGAGGCAATCCTTCCACGCATCTTGAGATAGTTCAGGGTCAATTGGCAATTACTGAATGGAGTAAAGCTGGTATTCAGTGGAATGGCCACTATAGACTCCTCAACATGACTGAATGGGTTTGGGATTACTTGGACCGTGAGAAACAGAGAAACTAAACATCTCCTAAAACTGAGCTTTGGAGGTGTGGAAGAATATCCCTGTAGATTTATTTCAAAAACTGAAAGCAAGTCCACCAAAAAGAAAGGAGTCTGTAATAAAGACAAAGAGTGGACACACTAAATACAGAATGTTATACGCTGCCTGGCCAAAAAAACAGATCAGGATCGCCTTTAGCTTTAATTACAACACACATTCACTGAGGTATTGCTTTGACAACCTTATGCAACATCACACCATTTATTTGCATTTGAAGTCACATTAATTTTTGGCGGAGGTCCTGAATTGACGACTAGAGAGTCGAACCGCTCTGTAAAGTTTTCTCCAGCACATCCCAAAGACTTTCAATGGGGTTAAGGCCTAGACTCTGTGCTAGCTAATTCATGTAGGAAAGTGACTCCTCATGCTCCCTGAACCACTCTTTCACAATCTGAGCCTGATGAATCTCAGCACTGTGGTCCTGGAATCTGTCCTTGCGATCAGGAAAGAAAAAAAAACATTGATGGGATAACCTGGTCATTCAGCAGTCACCTCATTTAATTTTATTGCCATATAATGTTACATAGCCTACTGACCAACTGAAGAAACCCCAGATCATAACACTTCCTCCAGAGGCTTGTACAGTGGGAATTATGCATGGAGGGTGCATCACTTCATGCGCTTCCCTTCTTACCCTGATGCCCACCCATCACTCTTCAATATGGTAAATCTGGACTCAGCAGACCACATGACCTTTTTCAATTGCTCCAGAGTCCAATCTTTATGCTCCTTGGCTAACTGAAGCCTTTTGTCCTATTAGCCTCACTAGCATGTAGTTTTCTTATGGCCACAAAGCTGTTTAGTCCCAGTCCAGTACATTTTGCATTGGGCATGTGACCATAAAAATGGTGGTTCCACAAAAATGGTGGTTCACCACTGTCCTTACAGGTTTTAACAAGGCGTTGGACAGTTCTTAACCCAGTTCCAGTCATTTCAACTTCAGCTTAGTTGTTTTCTATGTTTGTTGGAGACTGATAACCCTTCTGAAACACAGTAGCATCTTTTCCTTGACCACTAAATGTCTTCCCACGTGACTGTTTAGGTCATGAGAACATATTCACTGCATCTGTCAGGGCTGAAAGAATTGTTGCAAGCTAAAACATGACTGCAGTAAGTATCCAATCAAAGGTTCTTAAGTACTTGTACATTCGAATACAAACGGCAACAGGGCAGTATTATATTTACTTGTTGGTGCCTCTGTGTAATTTTCTGTATAAGATGTTTTTTTCCTATCATAAAAAATGAATATCTTATACTTAATAGCTGGTTTGACTGGAGATTAAATAAATGAAGGATTACTTTGCACAGCAGTGTACCCAATAAGAGTAAGTTGACTGTTCAATAGATCTGCCACTTATATCTGGTGGAATTACTGTAAGATCACTGACTCACACAACTGTGTGAACATTACACAGCGTTTAGTCCAAGTAGAAAATACTCCCACTGTAACAAACAGCCCATTTAGAAGAATCGAACAGGAACTAGAGGTTTGCATTGTTTTTAGGAGTGGGAAGGGACATGGGCTCTCTTTTGCCTACCTCAGGACTTCAGTCCAGGCCTTGATGGGTCCTTTTTTATTGCCTTGTCAAAAGGTAAGAGAGCAGATTACTGCTCTCCCCTGAACTAGCACTGGTTGGGCTCTCAGAGTCATAAAAGCCTTTCACCCCACGTAGCCTGTAATCCAGCACAGAGGTAACTAAGACAGACACAAATAGATTGCAGTGTGCCCCTCGTAGCCTCTCCTCACATTTAAAAACTTTTCCCCGCTAACCCAATCAGTGACACTCGGCTCAGACTGGAGACACCTCTAAAACCATAGAAGGACTCTGCTGATAAGAGCCGAGCACTTTAGAGAATAGCACTGGAGAGATGAAATAGAGGAACACAATGCAAAAGGGGAGCAGGTGTCCAGCTGGGAACATTCAGTTTCATTTTCTCAGCACACATACAATATTTATGAATTATATTTTAGATATGCGTTCGATTTTTTTTTGTGTGATTTGTTTTCCACTTTGTGCAATATCATAACATGGCTAGCCCCAAGGAACGCTTTCACAGAAGTGAATTTCTGCACTGGCGTTTTGTTTTCTCCTTCGTCTTCCGCAATCAAACAAATTCATTAAAAGTTTGGATCCTACATGCAGAATGAAGCTTAGATGAAGTGTTTACCCATTGGTCCGGGCCGCTGTCAGGGTGAAATATGAAAGCGTTTAACCTTGGTGAGCTGAAGGAACTGCAGGGAACCCAATGGGTGTTGAATTGCAGGGCTTGCATGTTTATAATGAGGGGAGAGAACTGCTGCAGAACATAAAGAAGAGAGTCTATTGCACATTAAGCTGCTGAATGTTTTACAGAGGGTAATAAACTCCTGCCTGGCTAATCAAATTCACAGAGAAAATACCATCCTTCAAGCCTTCAGGAGACCAGGATCACATTCTCCGCTCTTTTTCTTTGAGGGCATTTTATTGATAATCATAGCCGAGACCCATTTACCTGATTACAAAATGCACACATTCTAACAGATCTTAATAAGAAAAAGTTTTGCAGATATACCTCAACTCGCCGTGCTAATAAGCTTGGCAAGTGCTTTTAGTGAAAAACGTAGGTAGGCTATGTTACTGGCATGCAGGTGGTATATAAGGGTCTTGGGAGGAAAAGTAGTAAGGCTAGCACATAAGCACAGATTAACAACAGGCATCAGCAGACGACTGGTCCATGTATGACTGCATACACGACTGGTCCCTCCGGTTCATTGTCTAAAGCTGAAATCACTCATAGCCCTTTTCCACCAAAAGAATCCTGGTTCTTGAACTGGTTCTGTTCAGGATTCTTAGAACCTTGGTGCTATTCAGAGAACCAATCTGCATTTGCACCAGTTTTTAATGGAACAAAAGGAACGTCAAAGGATATGTCATCAGTGTCAACAAAGGGTGTTAAACAGCAATAGTAACAAGACGGCGGAGCGTATAGATTACCTGTGTGTGTTTGTGCTGTTATTCCAGATTTCTTCAGCAGACCACTGGGTGCCAAAATTGTTGTCTTCTAGTTCCTCAATAACTGAAACCCCCATGGATGTCATCTTGGTTTATGCTGAAGAACCTACTTTTGTTGGTTCCAGCTGGAAACAAGTGTATCGGGTTCCAAACCTATTTATTTTTGGTGGAAATGTGCAGAAGGGTTCAAAATTAGGTTCACGAACCGAACGGAACCCGTTCCACGTTGGTGGAAATGGGCAGTCTAGGTAATCAAGGTTTACATCATATTTATGGGTCCTAGCAGCACTGCATTCATGTCCACAAGTGGCCTGATCACCATTACAAACAGTCCAGTAATCATGCCCATTGTTCATTCAGCCATACACGACACCTTAACGCATGCTTCAGTGTATCTTATGATTAATTTGGTTCATAAGTTGTCATGTAATTAAGGCTCTCATTCATTACAGTGTACATCCCCTTCCAGTGAATGACAAGAGGAGGCCCTTGGGAGAAATAATGAAGTGGCCTTCAAAATGGAGATTGCATGCAAATAAAAGCAGTTCTTTCTATTTTACTTCTGAACGGAATCCTCTTTTTGAACATGTTTTCCCTTTCACTTTGAAGTCTCCTTCAGTGGCAATGGGGCTAATTTCATTCCTTATTAACTATATCAGTGCATATGTGCTGTTCAAAAGGTCTTTTGAAACCGACGCTTATCATAGTTAAATACTGCTGAAGGAGAGACGCAAGAGGCTGCTTTGGCTGATTCCACTTGTGGCACATTAAATCAATGTTTAAGGAACGGTACGGGTATCCTTTAGAAATACTGGGACATGATACCCATACCACTGTGTAAAGGCCCTGGTGTCGTGCTTGCTTCTGAAAATCCGCTCTGAATGCAAGTACCTGCAAGAACCCTCAATCTGTGACATAATAGGTTCTATGTTTGCCAATAACACGGTAGAACTATCTCACTTTTGGACATTTTTCTTTGAGGGTTAGTCATACATGTGACTATCGACAACCGCTTTAATATAAGAGAGACAATTCCAACAAAGGTTCTTAAATGGTTCTTGGTTTAGACCTTTTGGAGAATGAAGGCGCAGTGTGTAGCGCTATTGCCTTGCAGCAAGAAGGGTCTGGGTTCAATTCCCGGCCTACGTGTCTGGGTTCTTTCTGAGTTTGCTTGTTCTCTCTGTGTCAGTTTCCTCCCCCAGTCTAAAGACTTTCTGCCAGATGAATTGGAGATTGGCCCTAGGTGTGAATGTGTGTGTTTGCCCTCCGATGGACTGGCAGCCTGTCCAGGGTAATTCCTGCCTTCTGCCCACAGAATGCTAGGATAGGCTCCAGCACCCCCATGACCCAGAAGTATAAAGAACCATTTCTAGATATGTTCTTTAGGGAACCAAAAGTGGTTCTTTGATTTAATTGTTGTTAAACATTTAAACTATGCACAAGTACATTAAACTTCTAAAAAGGTTCTTCACACTCACATCTTCTTTCCAAAAAACTCGAATCATTCATATGTCTCAGGATTTCAAACCTGCCCACCAATTTCCTTTCTGTCGGCTGAATCCTTCTGGGTGAAACTATTTGTGCAACTGATTTGTAACGATGAGTGTATATCACTTGCTCAGTGACCGAAGCTCAGCTGTTGCAATTCCAAGACCTTTATCCTTAGCCATCAGACTGCTGAGCTGGCTTAATATAAATTAAAGCCTGTTCACTCGAGTGAATCTGATGTGGATGAGGGACTTTTAGGTCATAAATGTTTTAATGGGCAGGGCACTCTTTAGCCACTTCCTTTGAAAGGGCATCTAGCAGGCCCACATACCTTAGCAAATCAATGGTCAGTGATGATATGCGTTTGCTAATTAAGTGCTTAGAAGGTAGGCATATCCATGGCTGGAAGCTTTGACCATTTTGAAATGATCATAGCCTATTTATTTGTTTCTTTTATGAGGCTTTTCCTTATGTCTTATTTCATATTCTCATCAATGATCATAATTTTGGACCTCAAAAACAATGCAGTTAAATAGGTTAAGCCATCATGTTTATCTTTAGTTGCTTCATAAATCCTGTAATGACACTCTGCTGACTGTCTGACAGTTGTGCGATTATGAGGCTGGAGTTTAAAGGTGACATTGAGAGACACAGTGATTGAAGGAGCTGCCTGAGCCGAACTAGCCACACAGATAAGTTAAGAGAGGCTCGTCACGACATAATTCTGTCCATGCCATCCATAATGTCAATGAACCCTAAAGATTGAGCGACATCACAAAAAGATTCTGGATTGGCTTAAGCTGTCGGATACGGACACAAATGCCTCACTACGCTCCCTGTTGAAATGGGGGACATGGGGGGTGTAAGAAGAAGATGAACAGGAAAGCTATTAAATGTCAAGTAGGACAGAAAAAAAAGTTGAGGATGGCAAAAATCTAAATCACTCATCTGAGAGCCTGGAAAAAAACACTTTCAAAGTTTGCCACCACTCCTTATGGAGGGCGTCTTGTAGGCCTGTGCTCTCTTCTCCCTCCCCTCCTAATGCTCACCCCCCCCACCCCACCCTCACTGGGCCCTGACAGCTGCCATGACTGGGCTGTGGCCATGAAATCCATCATTCCACTTCATCCACAGCGCTCCCCCTGTCTGATCAATGATAGCACTAATAATAACCGCCACACAGTCACCTCCGGCTCGCCGCTGGTGCCGCACAGCTTGGGGCCCTTCTCTCCAGATTGCCTGGTCCGATTAAGAGCCCATTACAAAGGCTGTTTACTCATAATGTCCCTCAGGCCTGGCCCTGCTTTGTTTGTCCGTCAAGAGTACCAAAGTCAGCAAGATGACCTTCTGAAACTCCAAAAAAAACAAGCCTTCTTTCTTTCACTCTCACTACTTTTCTCCTAACTGTTGAAATATGCAAAGGACTTTCTTCAATTTCAGTTCAAATATATTAGAATTAGAATCCCTTTTGTTCAACCGACCCTGGAAACTGCTGCCCATCACAGGCTCCAACAGGGTACAAACAAGGTAAATATATTTCTATCCTCATTTCTTCAGTACACAGGGGACTTCACTTGATGACCTTTTCAGCGAACCCAACAATCCATTTTAATTTGACAGTGGAGGGAGCAGCTGTCAAGTCGTAGCCCATAATGAATGTTGAAGGATGCAATGATGCTTTGTAAAAGTGGGCTAGAATGTGTGCCGCAATTTTTCAGGTAAAGAATTTATTTAAAGAAGTTTATCAAAGATGTCGACTGTGACTTCATTGAAATAACAGTTCAAGTAGTAGAAAAAGCAGCCCAGCCAAAAACCTGAGTAGTAGTACATGTACAAAAATATCAAGTACTCAAGTGCAAAGTCTGTTATGGGACTACAGTGGAACTTATTAGTACATGCAGCATCTATCAGCATAAGAACTGAAGTTTGTTAGTTAAGTTTCTTCTCCTTTTAAGATCATACTGCTTTAAAATCAAAAGCTAAAGCCCAAAAGATACATATGTTCGACAGCCCAGCAGCAAAACACAACAGGTGCTGAAGTAACAAAACAGAATGAATAGATCTTTAGTACATCAGTAGACTAGCCTACTTTACTCACACACAGTGGTGCTTTTTGAACTCTTTTGAATTTGCAATAGTTCTGTATAAACATGTTCTAAAACATAATCAGATTTTCACAGTCCTAAAAGCAGATAAAGAAAAGCCATTAAACAAATTAGACCAAAATATTACACTTGGTCATTGAGTTATTAAGAAAAGTGATCCAATAATACACATCCTTTGTTTTCAGTATTGGGTTTGACCACCTTGTGTAGCAATAACCGTGCACATTTCCGGTACCTGCTGAACAGTCCTGCACACTGGCTTTGAGGAATTGAAGCCTGCTCCTGCGGCCAGAACAGCTTCAGCTCTGGGATGGTGGTGGATTGTCTTTCATGAACTGCTCACTTCAGGTCCTTCTACAACATTTCTACAGGATTAAGGTCAGGACTGACACAGCCAATCAAAACATTAACTTTATTCTTCTTTAAGCATTCTTTGGTAGAATGAATTGTGTGCTTGGGCTCATTGCCTTGCTGCTTGACCCACACTTTCTTGAGATATAGTTCACAGAAATGTGTCCTGATATTTCCCTTTAGGCTTTGCTGTTATTCAGAATTCATTGTTGCATTAACAATGGCAAGCTGTCGTGGCCCAGATTCAGCAAAACAGGCCCAAACCATGATACTATCACCACCATGTTGCACAGATGGTGTAAAGATCTTATGCTGGAATACAGTTCTATTTTGCTTCTATCTGTCCACAAAACATTTATTCAATCATCAATTTTTTGCAATGCTCTTTTTGAAGAGCTGTGGCCTTCAACCTTGCAGTCCTGCTGTGCACACCATTGCTATTCAGTGTTCTGCTGGTGGTGGACTCCTGAACATTAACATTAGCCGCTGTGAGAAAAGCCTTTAGTTACTTAGGAGTTACCTTGGGTTCCCTTGTGACCCAGTGGAATATTACACATTTTGCTCTTGGTGTGATCTTTGTTGGCCGACCACTCATGGGTAGAGTAATAATGGTCTTAAATTCCCTCCATTTGTACATAATCCGTCTGACTATGGATTTATATTTCATATTTTCTGTTATTGCATAATCGAAACCACAACGAATACCTTTAGCTACATAAACAAAATGAACTATTAGACAAAGAGAACCTGTTCTGATGCTTTGCAGAGCTCTTAAGGAGAGCATCTGTTCATCTATCCATTAGCTGAAGTAGAAACATACACAGTCACGTCACATTATTATGACCACCTCCTACTTTCAATGGCAGCAGTGCATAGTTCATGAAGGAAGTCACATTTTCATGGCCCACTCATCAATATGGAAGGCACTCTCACTGATTTGGGTAAGAATCCATCCCTGCAGATCACATACACCCATACATGCTGATTGTCTTCCCTGGGCCGGCTGGGGTCTTCCAGCAAGACAATGTGAGATGTCACAAGGCTAGAAATGTTCGACATTGTTCAACGAAGAGCATGACCAAGACTTCCAAGTATTACCCTGTCCCTCTAATTCCCCAGACTTGAACCCAACTGAGCGTCTGTGGGACCACCTCTATCGTCGTGTTCGCTCTATGGATCCTCCCCCATGCACCTTCCAACAGCTGTGGGATGCACTACGGTCAGCATGGCTCCAGATACCTGTGACAACCCACCAGGACCTTACTGAGTCACTCCCAGCCCGTCTAGCTGCTGTCCGTGCTGCACACAGCGGTTACTCTGGATCTTAGCTGGTGGTCATAATAATGGGACTCAACGGTGTATTATGTTTAAGAAATTGATCTAGGACATCCGGATGGCTGAAATGAAACAAAATGAAATGTCTTGAAGTGGTCTTCTGGTCAAAGATCTGGTACAGATGCTGTAGCCTCCGACAAGAAGTAAATGCTGGAAAACCTGCCAATATTTATGTCTTTTTTTTATTATTTTAATTATAGGGCCAGCTGAGACCTAAGACTTCTTTTTGAGGAGTGCCTTGTACAAAACAGAAATCACAAAATACAATACAGAGGAAGAAGGATAGAAATAAAATAAAATATAGTAAATTGTAATAACAGGCTCCAGCAATAATAGGCTCCAGCAAACACCATGTCCCAGGAGGATAAGTGACTTAGATGAGAATGAGTGAGTGAGTGAGTGAGTGAGTGAGTGAGTGACTGAGTAATCATATTAACCAAGATAAATTAATAGAAATAGATTACAGCAATTAATCAGAACTAACATTCACAGTTGCCTGAAAACAATCTTATCTTTGCCGATACTTAATTGGGCGAGCTCTGCCTCCTGAAGTGTAAGGTGCATTTAAAGCAACAGCTTTATTCCCCCCAATTCTGAATTCTTGCTTGGCACCACAAGGGATATTCTAGAGTGTGAGCAAAGGTCACGTGAGACCCTCCACTCTGACTAACAATGAGCTTAAGTATCTTGGCAGCTGCCCAAGAAGTAGTGTGTAAATAATAATAGCCCACGTCTTGCCTATATCTTCTGTTAGATAGTGAAGCCCATAGAACATTAGAATAAAGATCACAATGGTGAGTAGAATATCCCCCTCCAGTTATGAATCTAATTGCATCTAAACTATTAAACCAAGTCCAATTTTCATAAAGTGCAGTAAGGTAGCATTCATATAAATAATATCTATTAAATACAGGTATCGAAACAGCATGAACGACCCTTTGTCTATGCTCTAATCCAGCTGTGTATCAAGATATTTATCATCTGAAACATACTCAATTACTCCCCCTGACAGGGTATTAACATGCACATCTGTACAAGAGACCACATGGGACATAGGCAACATCATAAACTCAGTCTTCGAGTCATTAAGAACTAATTTAAGGTCCCATATTGAATGTTGATTGGTGTTGAAAGCTCTTTGTGGATTTGAAGTTTACAGAAAAAGCACTAGTATAGGCGATTGCATCATCAGGGTACAGATATAGCTTACAATTATCCAAATGCCCTCTAATATTATGTATTATTTACCGTATGTATAATGTAAATAGTAAAGGACCTAAAATAGAACCCTGTTGTACTCCTTTAGTAAATTATAAAAATTGCTACCTGCAACCATCCCCGAACAACACAATGAATTCTATTAGAAGGATAATTATGAAACCATTTACATCCAGACTGATAATGGACAGTTTCTCCCATGGCAGCGAATGCTCCACAGTATCAAATGCTTTAGAAAGATCAACCAGTAAAGCAGCAGAGCTAAGTCTAAAGTCAAAAAAACACAGAATGGCATTCTTCATTCATAACTAATGAAACTGTACTGTAATAATGTTATTGCCAGGTCTAAAACTAGACTGATGCGGTTTTAGCACACAGTTGAGAGGTTGAGTGTGGTTGATCAATTATCAGCAATTCTAAATTTTCAGCTAAGCATGAATGCTTTAAAATTGGTCGATAATTGCCTAAATCACTCGTGTCTCTGCCCTTATAAAGTGGAAACACACAGGCGACTTTCCTGAATTAAAGCGGTTCTGCAACGAAGAGTGGGCTCCTACTGTGAAAGGCTGATATCAAATGGAAAATGTCACATTCACATGGCCACTTCATTAGGTACAGCTCCATGCATCTACACTCACTGTCCATTTTATTAACTCTACTGACCATACAGGTGCACTCTGTGGTTCTACAATTACAAACTGTAGTCCATCAGTTTCTCTGCATAGTTCATTATCCCCTTTTTACCCTGCTCTTCAATGGTCAGGACCCCCACCACAATCATTCTCAGCACTGCAGTGACACTGACATGCTGGTGGTGTTAGTGTGTGCTGTGCTGGTACAAGCGGGTCAGACACAGCAGTGCTGCAGGAGTTTTTAAATACTGTGTCCACTCACTGTCTACTCTATTAGACACTCCTAAATTGTACATGTAAAGTCAGAGACGATAGCTCATCTGTTGCTGCACAGTTTATGCCGGTCATTCACTAGTCATTTATCAGTGGTCACAGGAGGCAGCCCACAGGACGCGGGTTGGCTGGATAGTTTTGGTTGGGGGACTATTCTAAGGCCAGCAGTGACACTATGGTGTTTAAAAACTCTTGCAGCGCTGCTGGCTCTAAACCTCACACCAGGACATACAAACACACCACCAGCATGACAGTGTCACTACAGTGCTGAGAACAATGCACTATCAACATAATACCAGCTGTGTGGTGGTCCTGTGGAGGTCCTGACTATTTAAGAGCAGTGTGATAGGGCGCTAACAAACTATGCAGAGAAACTGCAATAACTTTAAGCTGTTATTGTAGAACTACAATAGTGCAATAGTCTCTGTCTCTCTCTCTCTCCTCTCTCTCTCTCTCTCTCTATATATATATATATATATATATATATATATATATATGTATATATATATATATATAGCTACAAATATATATATATATATATATATATATATATACACACACACACACATTTTATCAGCTGTACATATATACATATATGTGTATATATAAACTCAAATACAGTATATATACACACACATATATATACACACACACATACAGTCATACATGTGTGTATATATATATATATATATATATATATATATATATATATATATATATATATAAATTATATATTTAAAATTATGATGTTGTGATGGCATGTGTTGCATAATGAAATGAGGACCCTTGCTTACAGCATCATTCATTAACCTTTTTGTCCTACATGGAAATGCCGATCAATGCTTGCACCATCGTCCACTGACATGTGTGGTCTTTCGGGACTTGCACCCTCAAGACGGGATAATCCAATATTCAAATGTTTGCGTTAACAATGACATGAGAGTGACAGGTCTGTACTTGTCATGGCCTTGTTTTGTCCTTTAGGAAGTTGGATGATAGTAGAGGATTTCGCAAACTTTGGAACAGCATTTTAATGTGAGAGGTTTTCAGGGAATGTTAAGTAGCAAATTATGACACGCAGTACTCATTGGCTTGTGGATTTTAAAGCAGCCTGTTCTCTACAAAAAAGAGCCTCACAGCTCACCTGTTAGTGTTACCTTAATTATTGATGCTCAGCAATCATTCTCTCTGATCTTTGTTGCTACAACCAGAGGTGGAGTGGATTTGTGGTCTGAATTTGTTACTATTAAGCGCACCCCCCCCACCCCGCATCCAAAGGGCGACATGCTTCCAGATTGAGCTTGCTGCAGCGTGTGACCCAATTACAGCACTCAGCTAAAATAATCATTAGAACCTGAAGACGAACCGCCTGCTCTGTGATGGCCCCCTCCTGTCCCATTAAGACTGCATTATCACTCTTGCACCTCGCCATTGGAGGAAAGGAGATGAACCGAGATATTCATTTTTCCACAAAGAAGCAGTAAATGAAGTTGCAGCTTTTAATCCATTCAGAGATGTAGCTCATTCGGGATTTGTAGCTGCATAATGAACCTGAATGCAGCCTCACGTATCACTAATGAAGATTACACCCCGTTATCACTCCTCAGCTGGCATGATATAAAACATGTGTTTCATTTATTCAGAGCCATGCCTGCAGAACTGGAGGAAATATATTGTTTGCTGATCAAGTTTTAATCTTTGCAATGAACATTGGACTGAAAATTATGCATAACTGCTCTTTCATCAAACACAGTATATTATACATAATGAATCTCAGATGCCCAACTAGATGGGCCCCTCGTATGCTGTATATGCTCTTGCATATCTTCACTGCCATATTAAAATTTTGAAATTCCATGTACTCTTTATATCATAAGAACATTTCATGGTAACTAGACCAATAGAAATGCTCGAAAATGACTCGGACCAGTAGCCTCTTCTGCGGGGCCATCAGGTCAGCATTCCACCAGCTGAATGCAAATGGAAGTCGGACATTTAAATTCTTATAATCAAATAAAATACTTTGTTAATCAGATTAACAAGGCCACTGTTGTCTCTCTCTATGTGAAATGATGCTGTTGAGCTGCTAATGAGCAATAAGGGGTACTCCTGCCACAATAAAAAAACAATATTAAAATCAAAAAGGTTTGCTTCCTGTTTTGTAAATCATACTGTTAGACACTATATGGCCAAAAGTATGTAGACACTTTCTAATTGCTAAGTACATTGCTAACAAGTGTGTAAAAAGCTCAGTGACTTTAAATAAGTCATTTCATGAAATCTCTGACCTGCTAGATCTACCCCAGTCAACAGTAGGTGCTATAATTGTCAAATGGAGACGTGAAGGAGTGACAATGGCTCACCTATGTGGTGGTAGACCACGCAAACTCAGACTGCTGAAGCACGTAGCATGTAAAAGCCACCTGTCCCCAGTTACATTACCCCCTACATAGTTGAAAAACCCAGGAAGCAGCATCAGCTTAATAACCGTGTGTCAGGAGCTTCATGAAACAGGTTTCCATAATCCGAGCAGCTGCAGATGCGCCTAAGATCACTATGCACATGGCCAAGTGATGGCTGGAATGATGCAAAGCACGTAGAGTAAACACGTTCTCTAAAGTGATGAATGACGCTTCTCTATCCAGCAGTCTAATGGATGAAGAACACTGCCAACTGGAATGAATAGTGCCAACAGGAAAGTTTGGGAGAGGAGGGACAACGATCTGGGGCTGTTTTTTAGCCCCTCTTTTTAGTGTATAATCCACAATTCTTCCAGAAAGCCTTCCCAGAAGAGTGGAGTCTGTTGTAGCCATATTAATGCCCATGGTTTTAGAATGAGATGTCCAACAACCTCTCAAAGGCGTGATGGTCAGGCGTCCACATACTTTTGGCCACATAGTGTATATTCCCTTAGCATGACTGTAGAAGAAAGACATTAGCTAACATAGATGAAAGCATAGAACATTTACCCTTCTACTATAAATGTCCCAAGTTTTGTCACAACAATTAACTTTATGCAGTAGTAATACATCTCTATAAGCCTACTTACTCTGTTAAAGCAATGCAAAGATAAGGCAAATGTACCCTAATATGGATAAAAGCAGAAAATAGAATATCTTTCAGTTCATCATGATGTAATTTCCTCTATACATTGCACATTAGAGTGATGCAAGTGTTTCATAGTTTCTTTGCCCTTATGGCCTTTTTCATTTACTCGTGGTGAATCGAGTTCCTGATGGACTACTATCAGCTCTCCGGCAGATAATTTCAATGGAACCCCGTGGTGCCGATAAGAAAATAGAAAGGGAAAATAGTATTTTGGTCCATGCTCCCATTTATGAATCCCACCTCTTATCAGCTGGTTCGAGTCAGAACTCACTTAACTCTCTGCAGGCACCCTCTGCCAGTCAAATTCTACCCCACACATTTTCCCCACCAGCCACACTCACTCTGAACAGTGGGAAGGTCCCTCTTCACTCCCATGAGGCTGATAACGCCTCACACAAAGTGGAGGAAATGGCTACAGCTTCCTAGAATGGCCTATTTGAATTTCCATTATAATTTCAGTGATCTGTGAGCACCAAGGGCAAGCGAGGGACCTGCTGCGCTTCACTACATTAGTTCAAGTAGCCGACGACTGAGGCTGGCTGCGATGGACTGTGGAAAGTGGGGTGTGAAAGTGTCTCGGCAATCTGACTTTAAATGTCCAATATCCTACATTTGTCTTGTATTTCATCTTTCTTGTTGAGGTCCAGAGTTGTAGTTTTATGTACCAAAAAGTTTTGAACTCAATGTTTTTGTGATCAAACATTTACACAGATGCCTTCTACTGAGCCTACAGCAGTTTAGCCCTGCCCATTCACACTGAAATGCTGAAATGTTTCAGTCCAGACTGCTTTTTGAACTAGGCACAATACAGGGCAGCCAATCAGAAGATAGCTTGATTACTTGCATCAGTCCTAAAGACACAGACACAAGCCTATTTAGTTCTAAGGGGTAAAAAAAGTTTTTTGTACCAACACAACCATTGTAGGTGGACCTCAGGTTAAATCAGAACATCAATACATACAGAAAATGCACCCCGTTAAAGCTATCTAGTACTCTATGTAGAGCGCTGCTTGAAACCACGTCACGTCTAATGTCTCAATGCACCAGTAATTCCCAACCCTGGTCCTGGATTACCCCATGCCCTTCACATTTCCATGTTTTCCTGGCCCCCAACAAACCAGATCCAGCTAAGCCACTAATTAACCAACCCTTCCTGAGTTGAAGTGGGTGCATATTGGCAGGAAAACACAAAAATGTACAGGGCAGCGGGTCCTCCAGGACCAAGGTTGGGAGCCATTGCTATACACTACAAAGTTTTTCAGTCTTTCAAAGTTCCTACTTCACAGATTTGATCTTCATTCCGTCTGTGCTTTACATAGATGGATGTGCGGGCCTTCCCCCCTGCCCAAGTACAAATAGATCATAAATAAATTACAGTGAAAATCCATTTGATTAAAATGAAAGTGCGTTCCTTTTTGCATTGATATATATGCCTTCCTGCCCTCTTTTGCCAAATGTGTTTTTTATCTTTCCGCATCGACAAGGAGAAGACAAAGCAGAAAGAAAGAGTGAATAGGTCTCATTACTAAGCAAAGGTTAGCTTCCACATCAAGTGATCTGGCCATCCAAGGGTCAAGGGAAGGTCACATCCATCAGCGTTGAAAAAGGTCTCCGCGCCGTCCTCCTCTCGCCCTCCTGTGCTCTGGCCAGCACCAGAGTGATGACGGCCTTGTTCCAGATAAGGGCCGATCCATTGGTCTGATTTGTGGGCAGCAGAGCAATTTCAATACCCGTCTTTGTGCTGATAGATGAGGCCTGCCTTTGATAAAGGGCCAATTTGCCATAGGGGCAATGGGGATGGAATTGCAGCAGATGCCTTTATTTTGTCTGCTCCACAATTCAGAAAGAAGTAGAGGTTTAAAAAAAAAAACAGAAAATAACACAAAGCCAGAGTCAGAGGAAACTTAAATTACAATTGCCTTATCAGTGCCAGAGACAAAGCCATCTTTTCATTACTTAAGTGTCTTGTTTGTAGGGAATTTTGCAGACGTTTAACCCGCAGCAGAGCGAAACGTGGCAAACAAATAACGGCGCTGCGCAAGCGAGACCATGCGATAACGCGTCTCAGTGGAATTCTTTGGAGGATCGTGCTGTGGTAGAAAGCACAAGTCTTGCCGGAGTAAACATGACAGCGAGGAGGTATGTAATTTCCTATCTTCCTAATTAGATCATAAGGGAGGAGAAGGCCATCTATGGACATGGAACGTTATTACAGTCATCGCTTTGAAAGAGACGTGGAAAAGAGAGAGTCAATGTGTCACCGACTGTCTTGTTACTCTGTGTTTATACAGTATAATTTAATACAGCCTGAATTAGCATTAACTGATTAGCAGCCAGTAGCAAAGATGTAGATGTGCTGGACAACAAAGAGATAAGGAATGAAAGAATGACTTCATGTTTCATGTCTCTCTTTGTTCTTTTTGTGAGCATTGTATTTGATTTGAACTCTCTCTTGAGATCACCAGGTTATTCTCAAACAGTTGTTAAGAACAGAATAAACATATTTATTTTTTGCTTCTGTGGCAACCTTTCAAAGCAGGCTTCATGCTGATGTAGCACCTTTCGTAATGGCAATGAGTCACCATACATGTATGTGCACGAAAGCTAGTTTCCTCACACAGCATGTAATCCAACACTTTCTTCTGTTTCATATATTCAGTATTTTCTGGTCTAAAGAAGACTATTTGTATTTATATACAATATTTTTACTGTGTAATGCCATACATGTGACGAATGGTTAGTCTAATAATACTGTCACCACAGTTGCAAATTACATACCACATTATATAACCCAAAAATCTTTAACAGCTAGAAAAATGCATGACTTTCTTTAAAGGTTGCAATTTACAAAAGCATCTCTTTAGTTTACTTTCATGTAAATTAATTCATAGTCGGATGCAACACATGGTGCACGAAAATATACTACTGCACAAAAATTAGGAATCATTATTCTGCATAATGCAAAACAAATTATACTGCAGAAACATGTAAAAAAGGAATTCCAATATGATGCTAACATTCTATGGGTTTCAAATAAACGAATGAATTAAGAAACTTTCTACAATGATGATTCTATCGCTGAGACAGCAACTGAGACAGCCCAAGAATATACTTTCAAATACATTTCAAATAAACAATGTCTATATTTTAGGAACATATATGTATATTTCTAAAGAGAAAGAGTGAGTCTCTACTCTCTAAATATCTCATA
Source organism: Semaprochilodus insignis (assembly GCA_034552555.1). Taxonomy (NCBI): domain Eukaryota; kingdom Metazoa; phylum Chordata; class Actinopteri; order Characiformes; family Prochilodontidae; genus Semaprochilodus; species Semaprochilodus insignis. The sequence goes on along the minus strand of CM067487.1, from coordinate 25,219,703 downwards.
AACATACAGGAGAAGGCATTCTTCACTTTTAATGTGTGAGCTAAAGCAAGGATATCTTATTTGAAGCAATTTTGGAACATTTCTATTGGCCCAAACTTCATGTTATTTTTATATGATGTAATGGACAGCTGCTGAAAAACTGAAATTGTGAATAGAGAATAGAGATTTCAATTTTTTTTGAGCAGCATTAGTAATATACTGCATAGACTGTCATATTGTATATATCAACAGTGCTTTATATTCACCAGTGACCAAACCTGACTAATCAATTAGCAATCCACAGTTGTTTTATTCAATTATTAGAATATGACATATTCTCTGTTTGCCATTTCACCAGATCATAATATCTTGTTGTTCCCAAGTACTCTCAATCTCTCAATTATGAACATACAATTGGTTTTTTGGGTTTTTTTTTTTTTTGGGGGGGGGGGGGTTGAATTATATTTTATATTTTAATTTAAAAATTAAATTAGATTTATTTGCTTACAACTATCATGACACATGATTCCAAACTTTGAATGGTTGTGCAGGTGCTGAAGTCATACTTTATGTAATAATTACGTACCCCAAAAACTTCACATCTGTCACCCTCTTTACGCTTAATTAACTGCTTTCTTAATTACCAAAGTTTCTGGTGCTTTGTGTGATCTGACAGGCCTGTGTGCTGTAGACAGTGGCTTTGTTGATGACATCAGCTTGACTGACATCGCATCGCATCGCAATGAAGGCTGTTATTGTGCTGACAAAACTCTTCACTCACTTGTCTCACTCCATTTCATAACTTGTTTGAGATTAGAAACTGTACGCTGCTCCTTTGCGTTGAAGTTTGTTGTGTTGCTTTTTTTGTTTCACAGTACAGTATATCACTCTGTGGGGCTGGGATGCATTCCTGACAGGAGAATGGTCTTCAGCCATGGCTCTGGTTCTATAAATAACCTTTGACACTTCTTCACCCCACACCTCAAGCAACCCGATGAAAACAAACCTGAAAGATTTACACCTATACAAACACTAGGTTCAAGCTGTCCAGGCATAAGATTCATAATTCAAGCACCATATTCCCATAAGGGTGAAGCAAAGCCACAGCTCAGTATCAAAGTTAACTTTCAATATTGTATACTCATATTGCGTCATCACAGCACTGTCACAATGCAGACAATATTTTTTTCCCCCACCACCACCCGCCCCCACCCCTCAACTGAAAGACCTCAAAGCAAATCAGCTTGTAACAGATGAAACTGTAAATACAGAGAGACTTCACACAGCAGCATCAAATTTTACATGTCCATCAAATCCATAGCCTCCACTAGGCAATTGAACTACAATATCACAGCAATAAAACAATATGATTAAAGCGCTCAAATTTAATGTAATGGAATTAACCAGTCATTGATTAATCACTCTGATACCGATACTGTGCTATTTCTCAGTTGAACAATATGCTCCAAGGGTATTTGTGAAGGATGAATACACTTGAATTAAACAGGGGTGCGCTACATGCTGTGAAGTGCCTGTTCATGGAATTTCTTTTATAGGCACTTAAGAGCTTAGGCAAAGACTTGGCGAATGGTAGACAGCGCACAAACATTTTCTCCCTTTCTGGGGTGAAAAGAAGCCTATACTATGAAATGACCATGCCTCAGGGATCTGTTTATATTGGAATCTTTTTCTTTTCAGCCAAAAACTCAGGCTGGCTCTGAGAGAGGATAAGAAAACATCAAAGTCATTTTTTTCTTTCGGGAAGCTGCAGACCACTGGACATTCATACAAGTGAATGGCTCATCACTGAATGGAAAGCCAAATGTTTATTGTAAAGGAAGATTACAATGAAAACGGGGATCTAATACAGAATCGCCAATGCATTCAAAGCAAATGACCAAAATCTAGCTTAGTAACTGAACTGATTGAACCCTAGAAACAAAATGTTTTTTTCACTCTGTGGTCAACACTGCCACCTACCTAGATCAACAAGGAACTGCAGTTAGGATGGAATCTATAAAAGTGACCCGCTTCACTTAACACACCTAAAACTAAAATAAAATAAATTTTAAAAAAAAATACCGCTTTACATGTCATTTTGTTAGAACATCAAGAAAAACCTTGGTCAAGCTATTACAGTAACAAAAGTCAGCAAGATAGAAGTAATTATTTTGGTGTGTGAATCTGTGTCAAAACTCCAAGTTTTAAACCAAACCAACTAAAGAACGCAGCACTGGACGCTTAATCCAACTTAATGCATTCTATTAACTGTTCAAACTTCTTTCTTTAACACGGCTTCCACGAAGAGCTGGAGGACAGACTGAGAGGAGAGACCAAGCTTACTGGTGTGCTGAAGAGCCCTCTACCCAAGGTCAGCACAGTACCTGGATAGGATCCACTCTGGGCCACACCTGCCATGACGGAAATGGGTTGAGAAACTGAATCCAGACCATCATGAGCATCTTCCTTGTGCAGCAGACTTTCTCTGGAGGTCTCTACAGGTGCAGAGATGTTGAATCCTCTTCCTAATGCAGGGACGGCTGAGGTGAATGGGGCACTCTCTTTATCTGGAGGCCTCCCTCTTCCCATTGCTGCGAGATCCTGTGCTGACATGGCTCTGGTGAGATGGGGCGGAGATGTCTCAGGAAAAGCTGACTCTCCTTTTAGCAGAGATGGCCTAGGGCAGGCCATTTCTTCTGAGCCTGGATGTGGTGGTTCAGAGGAAGGCTTGACATTGTAGCGCTCCAGGAGGCCGTCTTCAGTAACTGGGTAATGGTTCACAGCCCACGCCTGTCTCTCCTGCCTAATCACCTCCAGCTCCCGCAGCTCTTTGGGGAGCTCCAATCCACTTTTGCCAATGTGCTGCATGTGCACGGGCTCGTCTTGGCTGCTGCTCAGGTAGGAGTCCACTAGGCTGGTATAGTCAGACATGAGGGCATCCAGGAGCACTAGACGCAAAGGCTGCAGGTGAACCACCGACAAGGCCATAACCTTCAACAGAGGAGCTGGGCAAGGACGAACATACCATACCTCTTTGTCCTCCCTTGTGAGCTGGGTCTTGAGCCTGAGAGAAGAAAGATGGCTGAGAGGCATTTTCAGATGAAAGCTGACCACCTCCTGGAGCGTGCTGACCCTCTTTGGCAGGAAGCCTCCTGTCTCTGCATAGAAGTGCATGATGTCAGCAACTTGGGTGTCAAACACGTTGGTGAGACGCACTCCAAACTGAGCCAACAGGCACCCTGCAATACAGCGACAGTCATGGATGACCTTTAGTATGTGGTTACTTTCTAGAATCATGGAGAGCCCATTCTTGAAAGCTCTGCTCCCAAGCAGAAGGATGTCAAAGAGGTAGACCTTGTTCTTGGTGGCAATCTGCAGCCAACAAAGCCTCTCGTGCTGGAACACACCAACTCCATCAGCTCCAATCGCGATCACTTGTTGTTTCTTAATGTGCATCACTGCAGGACCGAACTTCTCATGGAAGTCGTCTACGACCACGTAGTTCACGTGCTCTTCGTCTTCATCATCATCCAGTAGCAGCCTGCGCTTATATGGCTGGAACTCAGCCACAGACAACTGGCCAGGTTTGGCGTGGCCTCTGCTGCTGCCCACAGCATCCTGTCTAGGAACGCTGGCAAACTCGACGTTGAGGACTTCGTGTCCAAAGAAAAGTTTAGCTCCGGGAAGCTTCCTACCACTCTTAACTTCGACCACGTCCTCTAAAATGATGGTCTTGTTCAGATTAATGCGCTGAACGACGCCAACGAACGTACTACCTTTCGTAGTAAGCTTGATTTGTTTTCTCTTGAAGCCATCCAGGAAGTGATAGTCGTCCAAAGAGGCCATTTAAAATCGTTTTGTCGATGTTGAGAGGAAATAAACGGTCTTACAAGAGAGCAGAGCGTTCACATCACTTCGTATTTTTAGGGTTCAGCGTGTCCTAGCAGCCCAGCTACTGTAAAGCAGAGACATGCTAACGGTGTAGCTCAATCCGATTTATGGCACACGACTACAAGAAGAGGTCATGTCCGTTTTTAAAGCGGCGTCGTCAAAATAAATAAAGAGATATATAAATCGTTTATAGATAGATAGATAGATAAACAAATAAATAAATAGTGCGTGTTAAGATAAACAAACAAATAAATAATAAATAACTCGGGTAAAGATAAATAAATATATTTATTGTGTGTAAAGATAGATAGATAGATAGATAGATAGATAGATAGATAGACTGAAAGAAAACAGAGATCGTGCAGACAAATGAAAGGAAACACAACTTTTTCTTCCTTCTCTTTAAAGAACGGAAAAGCCCAGGGTTAAATCCCAAATGGCTCTCTTCTCAATATATAGTGCTTTGTGTGAGTTAGGCAATTTGGGCATCTACGCCTAAACAGCACACTGTGTATGTCCTAGGAATTACTGAATCACAAATGGACCGTTGTTTGACATTTGCACCATTCAAGTGTAAAGAGCTGCTATGTCGAGATCTACGTAGTGCACTACGTAGGGAGCCGGGATTCATTTGAGACCCAGCCCAGGTCCTACTGGAGAGAAATCGCATGCTAAAATGTAGTAATGTTTTCTTTTTACTAGTATTAAATGCAGTTTATACGGACCAGTGTTACTTGTTCAGACCGAATTTTAGATGTCAAGAGACTTTGGATTAAAGCTGAAAGCGTACTATGAAAAGTAGGGAATGAAAACAAGTCTCCCATCCTGCACTCTAGCGTGCTGCCGGTTCCTGTCGCTGTTGCACACAACGGAAGCTCTGTCATCCTTCACAGGACGTGACGCCACGGTACATACCTCCTGTTCAAAACTGTGTGGATCTGAACGCGGTTGACTGGAGTTTAGTAGCTAAAAGCTAAATCTTTTGCCGTGATTTAGTGGGGGTAATATATGTTTATAGATATTAATATTTGCTTTCCTTCCCTTTTTATGCATGTAAAGTGACTGCATTATTGTTTTTACTCTTGAGCTTGCTGGTTTGGCCGTGGTTGGTTAACCTAGCTAACGTTAGCTAAAATTAACAGTCTTAGTGCTAAATGTAATTGAGCTCCTGAGCTAGAAAACAAGCTATCGGCATGACACGAACAGACACTTCCTTCGACGCTGTCTGAGTAATACTGGACGGAAACTTAGAATAATTTTCCATTTGTCCTTTGGACTACTACTATAATGGCCGACCCTCAGAAAAGTAGGTTAGAGAAGTTAGCAAGCACCGTGTTAGCAGTCAGACTTTGTTAGCTGGCTAGTTAACTTGCTCTGCGTTTTTGATTGACGTCAACGAGCATTTGATTAACGTCTGTTGACACTGTGACCGTGCTGTTCTCAGGTGCGCTGTTGGACTGCAGGTTGTGAGCAGCGAGTTCAGCAATGGCTGCGCCAGCTATACAGCAGCCTAGTTACCTCCTGGTAAACCTGAAGTTGGCTTTTTGAACTGTCTTTTGTACAATAACAGTTCCATAGATACCTCATTTACTGTGTTTACGTTTTGGCCAGGCAAATCTAAAGGCAGACTGGACCACCAAGCCTCTACTTCAGCGATGCCAGGAGTTGGTGAAAGTGATAGATGACTATCCTGCTAAGGTTAGTTACACTGCATACACAGTCTACTGTATTTTTTCAGGTTACAAGGTCTGTCTTCGCTTCTAGCCTAAAATGTGCTCTAACCTTAACCCTGACATGCCAGCTCAGTCTCAACTAGTCATTTTGTTTTTGTGGAAACAACTGATAATCATCATAACTAGATATCTGGGTACTTTTTTTTTATCAGAGCAAAGTGGCTGGCAGGGGATTATGTTATGCATAAAGCTTTGCTTGAATTACAGTTTTTTTTCTGAAGCTGCGTCTAAATTTTATTGAATCTCTAGCAAAATTTATATCCAAATAGAATATATCACTGTTGTCTTAAACCCTATTTGGACGGGATTAGATTTACATGGGCAGGTGGAGTAATGTTATATAACCGCAGGACACCTGTAAAATTTCTGATGCTTTCGGACAGGATAAGAAATCTTGGCAAAAATGACAGAGATGGTAATGGCTGCTCGATGTACGCACTACCGTCAGGTCCAAGAACATGTGCATAATACGTGGAGGAATACAGTGTGCATGTGGGCTACTCAGAGAGTTTTAGTCACAGCAGGGCTGTTTGAGTTTTTAAGCACCTCCGTGTCACTGCTGGACTGAGAATCGTCCTCCAACCAGAACTATCCAGCCAACAGCTTTCAGTGGGCAGCGTCCTGTGACCACTGATGAAGTAAACGTAAAGTGCTGCATGTTCATAACACGTATTTAGGCTGTAGTCAACACTGCACAATAACTTCATCGTGCCTCTGAGGAGAGCTATGGCTTGTCTTCTGGATGCGAGTGTTGTACCTTGAGTGACCTGAGGTGTCTGTGCCCAGCACAACAAGCTCCATTGTTGAGAAAAATGCAAAAAAAACTCCTTTTCAACAGGATATGATGGAATTATTATCTACATGTTGATTCACACAGGATTAAGGTAACCTGAGGTTATCTTTGTGGCTGGTTTTACAGAAAGTAATCTACAGGATCTTTACTGACGCAGGAGCACGTAGTCGATAAAATTGACTGACGTGTTGCATTCGGACGGGATTAGAAACACCGGTAATAATTACGTTACCCCATCTCCCCATCTAAAACAAATCCCATCCGAATAGGGCTTAGTAGTTTGGGTTTAAATTGAAAGACGCATGCGCAGAGGCAGTTACCCATGTCTGACATATTTTTAAAGAGGTTAAAAGTGATTCTTCAGTGCTAAAGAAAAGTAGGCTAGTGAAGCTTATCCATGACATGAATAAGCCGAATCTCTTTCTGTTCTCAGTGGTTGAAATGCTGTTTGCACCGCATTGTTAAATTTGACTCTTTTTTTCTCAATCAGGAGTTGCATCTTGTCTTTCCCTGGCTGGTCGAGAGCATCTTTGGCAGCCTGGATGGGGTCATTATGGGCTGGAACCTACGATTTCTGCACACTCGCATGAACGAGTATAACATTGTCATGGATTTCCTTGACCCAAGGTCAGCTGTTCATGCTTTTGTGTGTGTGTGTGTGTGTGTGTGTGTGTGTGTGTGTGTGTGTGTTAGTTATTAGTTAGCCAAGGGTCAAAAAGACAAAACAATATAGAACCAAAGAAAACAAGTTTCCAGACTGCATATATTGCTCGAGTTTTCTGAAAGTGCATTTTAAATAGGAAAATAAGAGTTCATAAATGTTGGTTTTGGTGTTATACCAAAATATGTTTTAAGGGGTGGGATTAGAGTCATTTTCTGACGGGTCTAATCAAACATCCTCATAGGCGAGCTTTGTGCCAGGGGTTGAGCCCTGATCTGAGCCCTGAGCATTGAAAGCATTTGTAATCATTTTACATGCAATGGTTTGTAATGTGTTTCCATCAGTGGCCCCATGATGAAGCTCGTGTACAAGCTGCAGGCTGAGGACTACAAATATGAGATCCCAATCAGTTATCTTCCAGTAAGTACAATCAGTAGAGACTTTAGATGTCACCATATTCTAACGCTTTTTTAACGGATGCTGTATTAACCGTACTGTGTTTTCTACAGGGTCCTGTGAAAGCATCCATTCAAGAGGGTGTGCTCCCAGATTGCCCCTTATTTCACAACAAACTTCAGTTCCCCATGTCAGGCCTTCTAACACTCAGTATGTTTTTTAGTAGCTCAAGATTTCTTATTTAATGTTTTAAGACTTGCACATCATAACACATGGTTGTCCTTCCTTAATCTTTTCAAGATCCCTTTGAATACTACATGTTCAACTTTGCCTCCAGTCTCATTGTACCAAAGGTGAGTTAGTCTGTTGTCTGTAGTTGTAATTTAACAATGTTTTCTTTGAAAAATAGAACCCTATTTAATGTCTAACTGGATTTAAATGTCAAATTTCAGACCTACCCTCTTGGCCATCATGTGAGCTGTTCAGATAGTGCTTACTTTGTGCTTGTTGATGCCTACCTCAAGCACTTCCTACCCACAGAGGGAAATGTGCCCCCATCTCCTTTCTCTGATCCCAGAGGGTCTGTGGCCCCTCCTGCTCCAAGGTATATTTCTGATCACCTTTGTACAAATAGATAAACATAGTGTGTGATGGATGGATGGATGGATGGATTGGATACATTGTTACATGTAAGGATTCTTACATTTTGTGGAAACAACTAGTAAATCAAAACTGGGTATCTGGGTATAAGTGGGTGGCAGGGGATTGTTATGCATGGAGCTTTGCTTGAATTACAGATTTTTTTTTTCTGAAGCTTCTTATACATTTTATTGAATCTCTAGCAATTTTTTGTCCAAATAGACTGTGCTATACCGCAGTGACGTTAGGTTACATATCAGTCTGTGCACTGTGAAATGTATTTGAGTAGCACTGTTAACAGACTTGGTTTGGATTGTTCTCTGTTCTAGGTCCCCCTCTGTGCCTTATGTTGGTTATGGTGTCCACAGCACCAGCTTACTGAAGCGTCACATTTCTCACCAACCCTCAGTCAATGCTGACCCTGCTGCTCAGGAGATTTGGAGATCTGAAACCCTTCTGCAGGTAAAAGCTCATGCAACTATAGAAGTCTGTACAGGCATGTAGTTCAGGAGTTCCCAAGCCCAACTTATGATCATGACTATTGTTTGAATGTGACAAATGGGTCCTGTTTCAGTATTTTATATTTGTGTTTTAAGTAAAATATTAACCAATATAATTTTTTCACCTCTCTCCTCCCTTACACCCACCTGTTGAGTGAAAATGCTGAGCTAGCTGAGCTAGAGACCTCCCAGTACCATATTTCACTCTGAAATTTGTCACGAAAGGAAAACCTGTTGTGATCACCAGTTTACATTGATGCTAGGCATTATGGTAACATTGGTACTAAACGGACAAATGTATACAGTGGTTTTAACTCTGGTCCTGCTTGATAATTAGCTCATAAGCTGTATCTGCATGTGTGTCAGGGCCATAGTTGAAAGTGTGCAAGGCAGAGGGCCTTGTGTATACAGTGTGTGATGTCTCATGTAAACTTTTAATATGGATTTTAGAAGGCAGTAATGTAATGTTTTTCTGTAGGCCTATTTAGTCTATTTAGTCAATATGATTAATTAAAATAGCTTCCCCTGTAAATATGACACTCTTGGTTCTTCGTGTCTGAAACTTTGTGACTCTTTGAAATGCTACTGAGCGATGAGCAAAAAGAGGGAAAGGTGAAAATCCCCTTCTTTTTATATCAAAAATTGAATCCAGCAGCCACAATGAATAAATGCCACTAAAACACAAAATACGTCTATAAATGTTGATGTGTTTGCTCACCTAAACTGAGGAAAATTTTTTTTTTGCTTTCTTAATCATGTATGTTTCTGTGTATGACTGAATGACCTCTAAAACAGGTGAAAATTGCATTTAGCTACTGTGGAAAATGTAATTTACAGTGAGTCTCCTTTTAGAATGAAAAAAGGGAATGTGAGCAGACCAATTTCAGAATGCAAGATTTGTGCTTTGTGTTTATTTATAAGAGCTTGTTCCTGTTTGTCTCTGCAGGTGTTTGTGGAGATGTGGCTTCATCACTACTCTCTGGAGATGTACCAAAAGCTGCAGTCTCCTCAGGTGAAGGTAAAAGTGTAGCACAGCTCCTTTCTCCACCAATCTCCCTCCACCGCACGGCTGACTGGCTGAGCACCTCCACCCTACAACTATGCTCCCAACTTCTGCTACATGGGCATAGCTGCACGAATCCCTCACCCACTTCATAATCTAAATGAAGACACACTTATTCACATGCAAACACAGAAAGTGCATCCTCCACCTCAGTATGCTCTTGGCTAGTTATCTGTAATCAATGGCTCAAATGCTGGTGTAGTGTAATGCTTCGGTTATTGATTTGCATAACACGCAGAGTCCTTCTCTTCATCAAACCTTACCTGGACCTGGGGTTGTATTTTGGTGAATAGAGCATATAACTTTGCTATTCTCTTCCTTGCTTGGGAGGTCAATAACAATAATCTAGCTGGACTGGGTACAAAGCTATTAACTGGTTATAGGAGCTTGCAAAGGCTTGCCGTTACTTAGTCAGCTTAGTTGTTCCCCCCCCCCCCCCCTTTTTTTAATTTCTTTTTAACTTTTGGTCATGTGGGCAAAGGCATTGTTATGCATGATGTCTTGTGTTGGCTCTTTGGTCTCTACTTCTGTCTTTTGGCTGTGGACTGTCTCTAAGCTTCTCTGGATTCTGAGCTGCAATGGTGAAGTCTGCTTTTGTAGTCAAGTGTTTGCCAAAATTAGCCTGCCTCCAGTCAGCCCTAAGCATTCTAGATGTTTTGCCTTCATATGCATTTTACCAGAGATTAACGGGTAATCGCCAGTTTACTATGGAGTATACATAGCATTTTTTGTTGGGCAAACCATTTTTATAGATTAGTGGTTTTGAAACAGAGTGATATCAGAACAGTAAATTGGCGACTGCCTCAGAAAAGGTTCATCTGTATTTAAAAAAAAAAAAAAAAAAAAAGATGCAGTATTTTCTTTTCATGTTTTAAATACACCCCTGAGCTGTCACAATGGACAGTAGCAATAATTTACTGAACTCTAAAATTAAAAATGAATGAGTCAATGTGATTTTGACATTGGAAAGTCATTGTGAACATTTAATTTGATCTGTGAAAAGGACAACTGCATCAAGCTAATTTTCATGGCATTTGTGTCTCTGTGGTTCTGTTTTTTTTCCCCCTTTTGTTCACCCCCATTTTGGTTCTTTCTACGTCCAACTTGTCTCTTGGATTGCACTCTATCCTTTTTTTCTTTTCTATTCTCATGTTCACCTTCCTACTCCTTTCCTCTCTCTCCTCTTTTCCTCCTTTTCTCCTCTTCCTCCTTCCCACTTTGTGATGGGTCCTTCAGCTGGCGTTGCTGCAGTACCGCCTCAATATGTCCAGCATGCTGTGCCAACCCCCCGCCCCACCAGGCTCTGGGACCCTCCACACATACCAAGTACTTTTACCTTTTCATTCAGTTCCATGGGCTTCCTGGAGGTAACATAAGCGGGAGATTAGCTCAGGAGTTCTGATGAAAGGGCAGGGGATAGTGTTGTTGTAATTAAGGAACGATACTAAATAGACACATCCTGTCAGGTGCAGTTACGGTTCATATAGTTGTGATGCTGCTGTGATTAGCTGTGTGGATAGATGACAGAATAGTTCTCGGTGTGGTGCTCAAGCTACGGACGAGGTTTGATGTCGAAGATAAATGAGAAGCGTTTCTGGTATCTCATTTCTGTTTTCAAAATGCATGCTTGTTTTATTTAGGTTGTGGTGACACGTCGTATGTGTTTGTGACTTTGTGTTTAGTGTTTCCTCATCTGTAGCCTATACACTACAAACACTGCTGCATTTCACATAATATAATCCATAACTCGTCCAGACAGATTCATATTTGCCTGTCCTTTATAATGAGCAAATTTGTATTGGTAAAAAGTTCTGAACATTTATTATGCTTTATTAACTTTATTAACTACATCTACTATTAACCGTTGTAATCTATAGACCATAGGTGTCAAAACACGTGTTCTCCAAGCCACAGCTCTTCTAACATGCCAAATTCAACCCATAAATGCTAAAGAGCTCATAAGTGCTCTTAATTTGGCAGAGCTGTGGTCTGGAAGGAACTCAGGTTTGACACTGCTATAAAGTCTTATAAACACAGCAAAGTGTACATTTTAGATGATATGATGTGGGCCAGTATTAATTTTGTGATCATGTGTTGGTGGGCGTGATGTAACAGGAGCCCTTCAGCCCAACAGAAGAGCATGTACTGGTGGTGCGTCTGCTCGTCAAACACCTGCATGCCTTCTCCAACAGTTTGAAACAGGAGCAGACATCCTCCCCTTCCACTCACTCTCATGCCAGCCCCCTTGAGGAGTTCAAGAGGTAGGTGCCACAGCCAACTTGCAATATATCAGCAAACTAAATCATAAAGGCAGTTGGCTTTCCTCTTGAGTGCAGCTTGAAATAGCTCTGCTACTGATGAATGCTGCTGATCAATATCTTCTTGGCTTTTTTTGGGTCCCATAGAGTGGTAGTACAAAGGTTTGTTCAGCAGAAGCTGTATGTCTTCCTGCAGCATTGCTTTGGTCACTGGCCTCTGGATGCTTCTTTCAGAGCAGTAAGTGCTTGTCTTGCGCTTCAGTCTTGGTCATTAACCTGTGTTTTCTAATTTCATTAGTAATTACTTTTGCGCTGCATTAACATGATGGCTTATTGTTCTTATGTTTTTAGGTATTGGAAACATGGCTGAGCTACATCCAGCCCTGGCGGTACACAGGAGAGAAAATTAATCTGCAGACAGATGTCCAAAACAGAACTGTCCCTGAGAAATGGTAAATTAATTTGTGGGTCTTCAGAATCCGCATGGCAGTCACACATTTGTAGGTTGCTTTTAGTAATGTTCCTTGGCCTAATAGAGTTATTTATTTTTATTTTTACAGGTCTAGCTTTGTTCAAGAGAATCTGCTCATGTACACAAAGCTCTTCCAGGGTTTCCTTAATCGAGCTATGCGCACAGATCTTGTAAATGCCAAAAATGCACTGATGATCTTCAGGGTAGCCAAAGTCTTTGCTCAGCCAAACCTATCAGAAATGATCCAGAAAGGTAAGAATACATGTCTGTCTTGAAGACCATTAATGAAGGGTATCGACTTTTTTCTCTGGCTTGACTGTGTGGTTGTCTCTAACTAGTTTGTGCATTACCCCTTCTGAATGCCTTTTGTCCTTTCAGGAGAGCAGCTATTCCTTGAGCCAGAGCATGTCCTTCACCATCGGCAACCACGGGTCTTCCTCACGCCTGCACACAGTGGCAGCTTCCTATCCTCCCGCCAACCTGTGGGGACGGATGCTGTCTTTAAAGTCAAAAGTCATGTGTATAGCCTGGAAGGGCAGGATTGCCAGTACAAGCAGATGTTTGGCAGTGAACTGCGTGCAGTGGTGAGAAATAATAAGGCTAGGAATAATAGTAGGGAGATGTTTTGGGATTTCTTGTGCTAATGGTAATATGCATAGACTCTTACACTTCATCCTAAATGATAAGAACTTTTAATAATCAATTATATAATTTTACAAAGCGCCTTCTGGTCCATTCAGATTGAAACACAACAGGATGAGCAGGAGATGAAATTGTTTGTTCTTATGATTCCTTTGATCTTCTGCAGGTGTTAAAGTTGATCCAGATCATAGCCCAGGCCCGACAGACTGCCAAGCGAATATCGGATCACTCTGCTGAAGCAGCTGCGAACAACTCCTTCCTCTCATGGTTTAGCGTGGGCTCCTCCGATCCAAACTACACCTTTAGTGGAGGAGAGGCTGATGACATGGGAGAGTGTGTTAAAAAGACTCATGAGTTCTTGGACAAAGCCCTGGACTACCTGTGTCAAATATTTCGGGTCAGTTTGTTGATCCCTTACAATCATATAATGCACAAAGCTATAAAAATCATATATACTATATACATACGTATACAACAAGGTGTTTGGCAAAATGGATATAATTTCCTCCTGTATGGAAGCCATCAGTACATCCATATGTGCAAATGAAATACCCCATATACCCCATTTTTTCCCTTTCAAATCAGATCTGAGGCCTGCATATGTGGTCCTGGCTCGGGTCCGTGTCTGATTCATGACTGTAAAACGTTAATGAGAATAGTCACGTCGGAATAGATGCGTTTTCCCTATTTGGCAATTCCAATTTAAATTGTTATTTCATATAAATTATGGACCAGGCCTTTTGTTGTTGTTGTTGTTGTTGTTTTGTTGTTGTTTTTTTGGAAGGGGGGGGGGTGGTGTCTTGAGACTTGAATGCTGCAAGGCTTGAATGTAGTGTGCCAGACTGTCAGATCAGGAGCGTCACGTTGTTGGATGGAAACATAAAAGATTAAAGAATCTAGAAAATGATTAATCCTGACCATGTTTATCTTTAAATAGCTCGAAACTGTTTAGAACGTATTATGACTGCTTTTCCTGCTAGTTAGTTTGTTCAGTGCTCATGATGTACATAGGTTACTTGCGTGTTATGTTCACCTTCATACTTGGGTGTATTGAGTTTGATATGAGCTTGCAGTGTAATGGTGTTTATTTAATTTGTCTTATAGTTGAATTCAGGGCAGCTGTCTCAGTTGATGGCAAATCTGGCATTAACAGAAGATGATGGCGGGTCCAAGCAGCTTCCTGATTGCATCCAGAGTGAAAATGGCCTTGTGCTCACTGATTTGGGCCGGATGCAGGTTTGACTTTTATAGACATTATTAAAATGGGTTGCTTTTCATATGTTTTCATTTTTTACTAGAAGGAATTAATAAACCATTGTTTGCTTTCTTGCAGATCATAAATGGTCTTCGCCGATTTGAGATTGAATATCAGGGAGATCCAGAGCTTCAGCCAATTAGAAGCTATGAAAGTGCTCTTTTGGTTCGGCTACTCTTCAAGGTTTCCTCATTTATCAATGAAAGGGTATGTTTATTTATTATTATTTTTTATTCTTTTTTTTCCCCCCTTTATTTGTATGCGTGTATTTATTTATGTAATTATTTTTTGAACACAGTTGGGAGATCACATGGAAGCGCTGTGCTCTAGGCAGGATTTCCTGGGTCGAGTTGGTAGACATTACTTAACCAGTTCTTCAGCTGTATCGGAGCAGCGACGGAGGAGTCCGGTGACACGTCAAGCAAGAGGGCACCCCCAACGGGCTCGTCTCAGTCTGCGAGTGCTAGCCAGCTACCGTACACTCCTGCTGTTGCTGCTGTTCTACCTGTTCTTTGCACTATTCTCGTTTGGTCCTCTCTCAAGTACTGCTCTCATACTGGTTATTGGCTTTGTTTATGAGCTGCTTTTGGTTGTGTTTGCTGATAAACTCAAAGCTCATTAACTGTCCAGTAAAACCTTTTCCTTTTTTAATTGTGTAAATACGAAGGAGTGTCCCTTTTACACGCGTTTGCATTGAGAGAATGAATATTTATTATTGCTGAAGAAACTCAACAGCGATTTGAAGCTTTCATTTTTTTTTTTTTTTTTTAATCGAAGGGAAGGTTCAATTGTTTGGCTCAGATTCTTTGTCATAGGAACATTTAATGATTTTATGATGGCAAAACCCACTGTTCTTGTATGATGCCACATTTCTAAATTTACTATCCATGTACATTACACTTGTATGCATGGATGTTCAAATGCATAATTGTTTCAGCATTTCAGTATTAACAAATGCCTAATGACAGTGTGTTTGTATTTTCAGTATAAAGCAACCTTCTGAAACAAGTCTTGGACTGTGAGCGTTTATCATTTAGATTTCTTACGACAAAAACTACAGTGCAAAATCTAAAGCTGCAGGGGTTTCGGGAAATCCTACAGTGGTCTGTCTGACTGTATTCTAATGAATTAGCATCACCCACAGCTGTAATAAAATACAGAAAAGCGGATGCTTGGGTCCCCTGTAATCTCACAAACTTCCTAATGGGTAATGAATTAAATTAGTGTCAGTAAGAGGGGGAGTTATTTTATTACTTTTGGCCTGTAGTTCATTGAAGTCAGGAGAGTGATAGAAGCAACCATTTACACTCGGAACACTATTACTAATGCCTCCTTGTGTCTACAGTCATTGCTCATTTTATCAGCTCTACTTACCATATAGGTTCACTTTGTATCTCTACAGTTACACATAGTCGATCTGTTTCTCTGTATACCATGTTAGTGCTTTCATCCTCTTCGTCGAAGGACCCCCACAGAGCATGTATTATGTGGGTGGTGGCTCATTCTCAGCACTGCAGTGACACTGACAAGGTGGTGGTGTGCTAGTGTGTGTTGTGCCGGTGTGGGTGGATCTGACATAGCAGTGCTGCTGGAGTTTTAAACACCTTATTGTCATTTCTGAACTGAGAATAGTACACCAACCAGCACTGCAGTGCATGATCTGACTTCCGTCTTCCTGTGCAACCATGCTGTATGCCCATGGTAAACCCTTACAGTTTTGGACTTTTTCTCATTTTAGCTCCATCTGTGGAAAAGCTGCACAAAAGAAGGAAATATTCTGTAACAGCTGCATCACAATCGCCTCTTAATATCAGTGCTGTCCGTATTAATAGATCTTTTATTCAGTCTGTTGTAAAAATAAGAGTTTACATGGCAAGCAGAAGTTTGCCAGGAGTGTAGTGTAATTTATGTATCAGTTTACTGCAAAGACATTAGTGGTGCTGCTGTTCATTCTGTTCTGTCTGTGAGCACTCTTTCCTTGAGCATTCAGGCTCCTTATCCAGAATGGTGTCACACTGCTTGGGATTCTACTTTGTGAAAAGACTTTGTGTCTCCACTTGCTCATTTTCCTCATCTCATTTTGAACCTTCCCTTCCAGTAGCTGCTGGGCAAAAGTCACTGTGGTCCTTTGGTGATCTTTAGCCATGACTTTTACACTCCTTCCAACACTCAGACCATCCTTTTTATTTTAGCCTGAAACTGTATCATCATTTCAGACATTTCTGAAAAGTTCTCAGACTATATCTGATGTGTAGTTGAGACCAAATTCTATTTCTTTTCCAGCTACCAGTATTATTAAGGATGACCAATGATTTCCACATAAACATTGGTTTTGGCTTAATGGTTACCATAGGGACCCACAAATGCATCTGGAATCATTCCCAGAACACCAACATTACAATCCTTTACACTCATTTTAACCCATCAGGACACCAGGATACAATACCATTAGAGGATAAAGGATAAAGCAAGGATAATAACATAACTGATGAGTGATGCCAGAAAATTCACATGAGAAAAGTAATAATTTTTTGAATGATCAGTAGTAATATTAAAATAATGACTTCTGATCCATTAAAGTAACACTCAGTCATTCTGTGTAAGGTGTGGAGGCTCTAAGTTTTCACCCTTCTGATCAGGTGCAGGTTATAGGCCTTCCCAAAAATGGTGTCATGAAACTCTCCCAGCCTACTTTGCCCTAAAACTCAGCTCTCTCTCTCTCTGTTCCGGGGCCTCCGATAAACCTAGGGCTCCTGGTCCTCAACCAGTCGGAGTTGGTTGATGTCATGCCTGACTGTTATAAATCCTTGTGTTCAAGTCACAAGGGCTTACAGTACCTACAAAGTATTATCTACAGGGACCAGCTATTCTTACTGTACTACACCATTTACATACTTCCCTGTTACTGCTATAACCTCTAGCCTTACACAGAAACTCTCAAGACACACAGATACACAGGAAGGAGTGCTCTGAATTACCAATACAGAGTGAAATAAGAGTATAATGGAACAGGACACTAAACTCCCTACATGGTTTTAAGATTAGAGAAAAGCTGAGTTTGGCCTAAACATAGATCTGCTTTTAAAAGTCACGCTGAAAAATAAACCAAACTGGACCCAAAGAAAAATAGGCTGTTTTTCCCCATTTACCACTATTACCACTAAGATCACACACATAAACCCACCTGCAGGTTCACTGGTCATTTTTGCAGGGCATGTATAATGGCTAAGCCCTGAAATTTGCTGAACATTTTGAAATCCAGTGGAATTTCCCTTTGTGTTACAGTAAGTCATTTTACAGGAGGTTCTAGGTTTAACTGTGTTGCTCTGTGTTTTTTTTTTGTTTTGTTTTGTTTTTTTTGAGAGGTTTTGTATTTGTCTGCTTACAGCGATTGTGTGGGGGCTAATAGACATAAATACATATGTAATAGCCTAGTAATAAGCAATAAGCAATAATTGTAGTGCTGATTTCTGTTACCGCAGTAACTTCTGTACACAGACAGCAGAGAAGGAGGAGCCCAAACGAGGAGCTTAGACCGGACAGGCTACCTCTGATCTGGAATCAGCTACTGAGCATCTTTACTCTGAACTGAACTGAGCTTTGAAGCGTTTGGGGGGCGGGGGGTTGTCTGTGGTTTGGTAAACAACATTGTGAAGTTAATATCTATTCGATAAGTAAAGAGCAGTAACCTCTCTGGACAGAAGTCTCCTGAGGCCGTTGACTCAGTTTCAGTCATTTCATAGTTAAGAAAGTGCTGCTGCAGCAGCCTGAAGGCGGCCGGGGGAACAGACTCGGGGGGGAATCAGGGGAGAGGGAGAGGCCTGTCCTCAGTATGGACGAGGTCGTCGTATCACTGGAGAGGAAGATTGATTTCTTGCAGCAGCAGCACAGAGAAACCCTGAGAGAGCTGCACTCGGAAATAGAGCGGTTAATACGACAGAATAAGGGTGAGTGCTTTACAGAAGCTCATAACGAGTAAAAGCCTGTATATGTTCCTATGAGGAATCACTGCTTTCTCCTCCTGTACGCTGTCAATAAGAACTCTGCCTTGCAAAAGCCAGAGAAGGTCTCTATAGTGTTGATTGACACTTATCTAAAAAGTGGTTCTTCAATAGTTCCTTAGTAAAGGCATTAGTTATTAGAGAACCATTTGACTGCATACATGGTTCTTTGTATTATGGTCAACCTGTTGCATATGGTTCTATGTAGCATCAAGAAGGTTTACACTATTGCTACAAGTCATAGAATCTTTGTCGGCACTACACAGACAAATTATTGCTATTATCTAATATTTGTGTACTGTACCAAAGTGATGGATAGGCCTACAACTTCTTTAGTATAGCATAGTGAACTATAGGATCTGTCTAAATGAACTGTACGATTCTTCTAGGAATTCTGTAGAAAGTCCTGTGGAATAAATTTTCCACCGTCATGACTAACATCCAGATTAACTGCTGTGCGCAGCACAGACAGCAGCTAGACGGGCTGGGAGTGACTCGGTAAGGTCCTAGTAAGGTCTGGAGCCATGCTGACTGCAGTGCATCCCATAGCTGCTGCCCTCCGTGGGGGAGGATCCATAGAGCGAACACAACAATCAAGGTGGTCACACAGATGCTCAACTGGGTTCAAGGCTAGGGAATTAGGGGGCCAGGGTAGTACTTGGAAGTCTTGGTCTTGCTTTTCCAACCAGTGTGGGACATTTCTAGCCGTGTGACATGCCGCATTGTTTTGCTGGAAGATACCATCCGCCCTAGGGAAGACAATCAGCATGAACGGGCGTATGTGATCTGCAAGGATGGAATGCCTTCCACGTGGATGAGTGGGTCCACAGAATGCCATGAAAACGTGACTCCCTACATGAGTTACGCGCTGCCGCTGTCAAAAGTAGGAATTATTAACAGTCATAATAATGTGACTCGATTGTGTATATATGGGCATGCATTTCATATCACATGAACTCATATCCATGCTGAGATACATTCCAAACTGCATTTCAGAATATATTGAACTGTTAACCAAATATATTTTAATATGAATGTATGTAAATATTTATCAAATACTCTTGTCAATGTATGGAAATAGCGACTTTACTGGTCTTATGCACTTCACTGTTTGTAATACCTTTTTAAATTAATTTGTATTCCAGTATCTCCATTTTACATATTAGCATATTAACCTGGTAAGTGTTGTAGGTATTGTTTAGTGTAGAAATGCAGTTAGATGACTTGATATCTTATTTGAAATATATACTGTGTGAGCTCTGTCATAACACAGTGGTTACTGCAAAGTACAATGCAAAATGCAGGACTCATTACCCATCATTCAGTTAATGTACTTTTAGTATTTTATCAGTCACCTTTGTTAAAACTATATATGACTGAAAACATATAATACCAAACACAAATACATGCATTTAAAAATGATATATTTAACAAATGCAATTTTTGCCCATGTTCATACATTCCAAAAATGTATTTACATTTGGAATGTATTTTTCCCTATGGGAATTAGTGGAAAACTGATGGATTATACTGAATTTGGATGTACAAAAACAAGTTTATGCAATTTGCCAATTCATGGTATTTTTTTGAAACTGGAACAAGCAAGAGTTTTTAAAATTTGGAATATCTTTATGCGTTTTGTAATAGAGCTGAGCAATATGATATTTATTGTTGTTGTAAAAAATACATAACATCAACATATGACAAATACCAGCATTTAAAGAAAACTGACCAACTGTGTCTTTCATTAGAATAAGAGCAATAATTAGTTGTGTCTATTAGGATACAGCTCAGTGCAGTATACGAGACGATAAATAAAAATCAGTGCATTAATAGGTTTTTATGAGGCATTGCTGGCTTTTTTTCCTGTTCCAACTTATCAAGTAAATATTGTGATTTTTATTATTGTGAATCAAGAAACTGTTATATTTAGTCATGTACGGCCCACACCTTCCCTAAAGTCTTTCGTTTCTCCTCAACGTTCATCTCCCAATGAGTGCTATGAGGAAGTGACACCTGTTGACAGAGTGATACCTTATAGTAGCGGCTGCAGGCGATCAAGTTCGAAAGGGGAAAATGAAAGGACGGGTTGTATAACCTCAGTGGGTGGCAGACTGTGCTATCACTTTACAGCACTGATGTGCCTGTGAATGACTGGCCTCCCGCCGTCACAAGGACATTTTTCAGGTTAAACTCAGAGTCTCCTCTCTCAAGCTTGTGATGAAGGGGCGACATGACTCCGTGCTGTGTTAATTCAGATTAAAAGCCGCGGCGTGGGGTCCTTCATGGCTGTTCCTTTATGTCGTGTCTTCTCTACATGTGGGGTCAAAGACCTGCAGTTCCAGCTGATCATGGAGCCTCCACAGTCATGCAGAAAAGGTAAAGTACGGACTACTATTTACTTTTACCAATACCACTGGTCTTCGGTTTTAATTCTGGGTAGCCTATGTACTGTACTTGTTTTCCCTTATCTAACACATCTGGTTAGAGCCAGAGCCCAAAGTCTTCGTCTATTACTTGAAACAAAAAACTCATAAAACACACATAGGAAGTCCATTATTTGGGATTGAGAACCATCGTTTTTTTTTTTTTTTTTTTACTGTTCTAGATTATTCTACTTCGCTGTTGCTTGTTTAAAAGTATGTTTCATTGTGTTTTTGTATTCACCGATTGCTCAGGGTCCAGTCCCAAAGGACAGAAGCACCAGCCAGATTCCAAAACATTTCACTCACAGAAAGGAATCTACTTTGACCAGACACTAGAAGACACACACCTTCCCCGTGATGCAAACCTTGGGTAACTACAACATTGTTAATGCACCTGTGTCACTGTGTAATAAAGTGCTTACTGGCTGATGCCGTCTAGAAGAATGCAAATAGGACGGTAGATGTTTGGGGATTATTAAATAGCTCAGATGCAAACAAAGCCATGCAAAGTGTTTCAAAGTGAATCAGAGAATCACAGAGAAAACTGCAGACATCTTTAACAGTGGTGGTGGGAACCCGCGGTCGACATGTCTACAACACAAACATTGGATTCAAATAAATGGATTAAAATGCTTTTTAACCTGAAAAACAACATGCCCGACGTCAGGCAGCGTATTCATAAACATATCAAGTAATAACTTTCTGTGAGGGAGCTTTCAGAGGCATTACACTTCAGATGACTGGTTCTTATCACCGTCGTTATGAATAATTCTGAGCAAGTAGTTCTAAATGAAGCGTTTTACATCAAACCACTCTAAATGACACCATCTCAACAATGTTGTTATATACATGTTATGTATATGTATATAATATATATGCTGTTGTTTAAATCTTTAATTTAAAGAAACATGTTTTTTTGGGGGTAAGTGGAGGCTCTCCACCATGAGTGGATTTAAAAGTTATGTTTTAGGCCAAAATCTTTCTGCTCAACTATCGTTAAACAATGGCTCAGGGAGTAAACCGGGCGTTTGTAGCCATATAGTAGAAGTGGCAAAAACATTATATTGTCATACTCATACAATATTTAATTCTTCTGAGATTTAGTAAGTTGAAGCAGACAAAACCTGTAGTGTCATATAAAAATACTTAATTATTATTATTATTAGTAGTAGTAGTATTATTAATAACAATAGCAGTAGTAGTAATAAAAATAATAAGAAGAAGAATATATCTATAACTACAAAGATGATTATTCAATGTTTTATAAACTGCACTGCACTAAATTCAATTAAACAGGAATAAAGTTCTGATGACATCCACAACATGCTCAAAAAGTGTATTGTGACATAATTTCTCAGGATAATGACATAATATTGTCATATTGCAAAGCCCCATCAAGTTTCCCCAGACATGGATTAAGTCAGGTCTTGGACTGCATTGCAGGGCCAATGGTGAACCACCACATGAAATTCATTTTAGTAGGTTCAGGTTTATCTGAGTCCGACATACTGGCCCATAAAGTAATAGTTAACTTTCAGAGGCATTGGGTGCCTGTGACTTCTGGTTCCTACCAACAACGCTATGAACAATTTGAACTCAGCAAGCTTTACTAGGATATCATGTTTCAGAATTTGCAATTTGATTATTAAACTCTACTATTCCAGCCATCAAATAAAACATGGAGATGATGCCTCAGAGACCACAACAGCAGGCAGGCCTGAGTTGGTCTCGGAGGCCAATGGCGGCCTCATCACCTCTTTACACCCTCTAAGGATCCACTGCAACCCATCCCAGCCCCCAAGAGCCCCCACCCTGCAGGAGTGTGAAGTCATCATACGGCAGCTTTACAATGCTAACAGCCTGCAGTCCCAAGAAGTGAGTGTAGTAATATTTCTTTCCCAAATTTCTCTTTCTGTATGCAGGCTGTAACTTTCTCTTACAAACTCAGTACCTTTTGTGGTTTGTGTCTCTCCTAGA
The DNA here is from genome assembly GCA_034552555.1 of Semaprochilodus insignis. Taxonomy (NCBI): domain Eukaryota; kingdom Metazoa; phylum Chordata; class Actinopteri; order Characiformes; family Prochilodontidae; genus Semaprochilodus; species Semaprochilodus insignis. The sequence continues at coordinate 25,197,017 of CM067487.1, read as the reverse complement.
TACTGCGCATCAAGGCTGTACTTAGAGACATTGTTTTCAACAAGAGAATCACTCCAGAGAACTACCTACTGACCAAAGTCTATCTTGCTGATGGCAAAAGGTAAACAAACTCTCCCTCACCTTTTTATTTACGTCAGAATTCCATTCTTTACAATTTCCTTCTTGGCAGAACTGAACAGCCAGAGAAGTTTCCAAAGCTTCCTACTCGTGCGGTCTCTAGAGAACTGTAAGTAGTAGTTTTTACCAAAGGTTATACAAAGTTAAAAGTCAAAGTTAGCTCTAAAGTTAATATGCTGACCTTATGTCTCCTCTTTTTATGGACAGACCAATGTACCAGTCCAACATGGTGGACAGAGTGATCTTTCCTGCCCTTAAGCAAAGCCTCAGCCCCAGCTTTGCTGAGAGACAGAGGAGAACCCGTGCAATGCAGAGGAACCGACTACGCAGAACAGTAACTTGAAACAGTAAAAAGGTCACACTTTCGCAAGCAAGCCATGTTACCTATATAAAGCGTTACACTCATGAAGAAACGGGAAGGATCTTTCACACTGTCCAAATCAGAAATGCTGAAATCAGGATGAATGGCTGATTCATAAACTCAGGGTTTCACAGAAGTGTACTGAAGTGAAACAAAGACTATTTATTCATGTAAATAAAAATACATTCATGCATTGATGACTTCAAAAGTAAAGTTTTCATTTCAGGCATTTAGAAGTTGCTATAGACTCACCAGCACAGAACCCCCTAATATCTGCTACCCCCCCCCCCCCCCAAAACATTTATACTAGAACCAGGTGCACAGTGCATGGATAGACTGGAAAAGTGTGACTATAATGATTTCTATTGTCTGAAAAAGCTATTGTTGGGAAATTTTCAAAACTAAGCTGCAGAGAGGCAAGCTTGTCTCACACTTTGTGCCCAAGTATTTAGCAGGGCTGTCACAGAGTGCTTGTCAGGAAGCTGAAGGAGTTTGGAGGTCATGTTCTTGTGCACAGTCTGCAAGAACGGGTTAGCCTCTGAAGAGGAACAGAAAGAGAGAGAGAGAGAGATATTAAAATCACTAACTGGCAACTACCTTCCACTTTACATTAGTATGGTATGCTAGCATTCAAAGCAAAGTACTGACATATTCTGTCTACTTTTGCACTACTCGGACAAAATCAGTGTCAGGGAGGTGGGAAAATACATACTACACAGCGAACAGACTACTCACTTGTCACACTGACATCACACCAAACAAGCTTCAGCACAACATATTTGCCTGCTCACCAATAGAAAACAAATGAACCCAGATTCCAAACATTAAATTAACCTTAACTTTGTCTACCATCTTCAATGAAGGCAATGTGTCCTTAGCTTGGGAATTTAAAGCCTACAGTAAACGTCAACACATAAAATGAAACTTAATTTCATGGGATTTTATTATTTAAGTCATACACTTGAGGTAGGACAGCAAATAAGGGCTTGACGTGAGCCACAGAGATCACAAGTAAACACTTCTTTGAGTGCCTCCATAATTGTGGGGAAAATTTTTTTTTTAAAAATCAACAACTTAATTTCAACATCATAGGATTAGCGATATGGCCGTCTGCACAGGACTGACAAAACATGGGGTTATTTCTACAGTTGGATTTACAGTATACAAAATCCTAAAAAACCTGATGTGTGTAGTCTGTAAAAATCACTACAATGGCAGATGGGGCTAAAATCATTGAAACACATTGATGATAGTTATATTACTTCACCTCCCAAGTGAAACGAATGGTGTCTGAATAATACTTCAATTGTCTTAAAGCATTATAAACAGAAGTGTACATTTCTTACCATACTGCTGACTGTCATTATCCCACTGAGGGCTCTGGTCAGGATAATCTGCTGGAATGCTCAGCTGGAGAGGAGGAACACTGGGAAGATTCTTGTCATCTGGGGGAAAAAAAGGTCAGTAGAAAGAAATACTATAACATAATGTAATATACAGTAATAGACGTATAACTGCCTAGGAGTATATGAAAGACCATGTTCATCACATTCAAACTCACCCAATTTGCAGATTAAGTGGACTGTCCCATTGTTGCTGCAGAAGGAGGGGTCCAGGTTAACCAGGAATTTGGAATTAAGGCGAGCTACTTCCCCTTGCAGTATGTTTGGAATGGTCTGACGATCATCGTCTTCAAATTTCCTCTTACGAGTAGGAATTATAGGCCCTCTGCATGGGATCAAGTTACATTGTATTATTGTTGTTTAGTAAACATCATTTGAGGTATGTCACAAAGCAGGCCTAATCTGTCGTCTAATCACTTAGATTGTTCATTCAGGAATGAGACTGCCGCAGTTATGAGAAAACTTCAAAGCAACGTCATTTCAGTTTTACTCACGTGATTGGCGGTCCATGGATGGCTGTCATAGCAGGAGCAAACGTTCGATAAAGAGAATGGTTGAAGACTGGTGAGCGAATGTTTGCCAAGACAGCATCCAGTAAAGGCTGGCACAGATACTGTTTTTTGGTGCTGGGCACTGTTGGTGGAGGTGGAGTAGGCTGAAGAAGGAAGGAGCACAAAGGATTTGAATACATAATTTTAACATCTAAAAAGCAAGAGAGTAGTAGCACAAACTACTGCTACCACAAGTAATGTGGTTAATATTAGTTGTTTACTATTTATTACATTTTAACTATGAATATTTTGTAATTAAAAGAAGCATACATAATAAACAGCAGAACAATGAACAACTCACCACTGCCATGTCATTCTTGAGTTTCTCCAAAGCTATTTCACACTTCTGTAGTGTTTTTAGTGGACACCTAGTGGAAGAGAAGGGTATCAGAAGATGAATGCCAAAATCTCCACCATTAATCTCTTAAACTGAAAGTATAAATCTACATATAAACCAAAAGGTTGTATGTTCACCTTGTGTTAGGATCAGTGAGAATATTCAGCAGACTTTTCATTTTACTCAGATCCTTCTTCCTGTCTGTAAAGGCAGCAGAAAAAAAAGCAATCATGGTCAAACAGGAGAGAACGTAACGCCAGGAAATAGTAAAAATGCATTAAAATTACCTTCATTTTTATCAATCTTATTAATCATCCTGCGCAGCGGCTCTATGTATTTGGAGAGCTGTTTCAGTTTATCCATGTACAGCTGGTCCTCTGATTGTGTAGCACCTGCAGGACTCATCACAGAGCTGGGGTTGCCTGCAGTTCAACGGGCAAATAAAATTTTACGGCATTTAACAAATTAATAACTACTATTATTATAAAATGGGTTCTCTCTTCAGTTTTGTGCTTTCAGTGAAAGAATGAGAGAAGTGAGATCTTTTCCTCTTGTCATAGAAGTCATAGAAGTTTTAAGTATTAATATTCATTCCATGGACAAAGTGTTGCCAACAATGACGACCTGCCTAAAAAGAAACACAGTTTCAGCATGAAGGGTTTTATGGAGGGGTTTGTGTTAAATTACACAGCTTGGTGTGCAGCTAGTGCTTTAGCCCCACCCATACTCACCCATCAAAATAATCCACCATGTATAGTAGGTTAAATAGAGATTTGGGAAAATTCAGATTGAACTTTTGTTTCAGTTCGCAGGAAAAAAAAATAAAAAATAAAAAAATCAGTCTTTGATTTTCCATTTTTTTTATTCAGTGCATGAATAAACTAGGAAAATGTAGATTTAGAACATGATTTTGGATTTTGATCCAAGATGAAAAAAAGTGTCAGTTTTCATATTTTTCATTTTTTCATCAAAATAACAAAACAAAGTTAAAACTGTGCAATGCATACACGGACCGTACATGCATCATAATCAAAGGACTATAGGGATAACACTCTCTATACCTGGGGTGTTGAGAGGTCCTGGAGAAGGCACCTGGATGGAGTAGCTCTGTGGGGTGCGTGCATTTGCCGGACTGTGGGAAGGCTGCGGAGAGGGACTGGGTTGGAAACCACCTGGGGAGGGGGTTGGACCAGAGCTAAAGAAGACAAAGGTTGTTTGACCATCATCATAATCATCACCATCTCCTCAAGATTTACAACCATGCTAGTAATGAAAAATACTGTTTTTGTGATTGTAGGAAAGGTTACAGCAGTTACAAAAGTGTAGCAGTCAGCCAAGAGTAGTCAATGTCCCTAAAGCAGAGTACAGCACTACACAATAAAATCCTAAAAGATTTAATAAAAAGAGGAAGCATATCACATTTAACGTGTTTTCAAAATGTAACTAAATGATTTTGATTTGAAGTTCTTGTTATTACAAAGGCATTAAGACCAGTATTCAGCAAGCAGCTCTTGTACACATTCCTTTGTTCTCTCTTTTTTCTTTTGCTTTTTCATTCCGCAGTTTTCCAAAAGTCCCTTACAACAGGGAGTGATACCTTGTGGGCCAATTCATCAAATCAAAAACACAAAGTATCACATTTCAGTAAAAGGTGTGGGTTTAACATAGAATCATCTCTAACTGTATTTAAAACAGTAAGAAAGAATGGAATTGCAAATGCCGCTTAGTGTATGAGACATGTTTTTACTCATGCACTTTCTCAAGACCAAAGTTGTTTATGAAACCTGATGATGTGGTGTGAGGATGACCTAAAATAGACACCGAACCACAGAGGCCACTTTTTCTACAGGCGTGATATCTGTCAGCTACACATAGCATGTTTAATCAGTACAAAAAAAATGTGGTAATATGTAGGCTATCACATCTTCTGATGTTTCAAAGTTATGTTTACATGTGGGAACACTGCTGTCTCGTTAGGTTTGCACAAAATAAACAAGCAAAAAGCTTCTTTTTAAATTGGCAGTAAACGGTTTACTGTCAGGTAACTCGATAAACCATCACTGGGCAGAGGCGTTTCTCGGCAGTCTACTGCTTCCGTTTAAGTTCCTATCCTGGAAATACTATTTCGATAGCGAAAAACTGCACTTACATAGATTTGTTTTCATTTCAGAAGTTGTTTACAGACATGTACCTGACAGAGTTGGGCTGTGAAGAGGGTGGCTGTGGAGAGGGCTGTGGTTGAGGAGGAGGAGGCATCGGGGGCTGGGGTGTCGGCACTTGAACTGGGGAGGGCGAAGAAATTGGCTGACCCTGTTAAGAATGTAGAAACAGAAAACAAACAAACAAAAAAAATGAACACATGCACGAGTGACAAGAACAGTGGCGCAGACGTACTATATTTGTTCCTATCAAAACCTAGAGGCCATAAGCTCCTGTGGATAGTGAAGCACCTTACGCCGGCACTGCACAACCAGTCTATGTTTGCTTCCCACCATCCATGACTTCCATTCCTGTCTTTCTGACATCAACCAATCTACATTTCCACTTACCTGTACCACGTTGTCCTCTAAGAAAAAAATATTGTATACACTATACACATGCCTTGTTCAAACAGAGACAAAGGACCCTCTTAAGAGTCCATGCCCTTACACACACTACCTTTCACCTGTAACTTAAGGAAAAAAAAGAAAACTCTCACTGAGCTCTTGAGTTGGGTTTACATGGGGGAAGAAGAGAGGAAAATGGCTGTTATGGCAAGGGTAGCTCATGGACAAGTTCTGGGGGGGAGAAACTCTGGTCCAAAGCCACAGACGTAGGCACCTACTGGCTCGCAGTACTGGAAGCCAGCACTCAGCCCTGGTGTAAATACCTGTGGCATTTGCTGTCCTCCCATGGTAGGCGGGTTTGGAGGAATGGCAGAGTTCGAGGTGGTGCGGGGCAACCGGGGTGGAATTTGCATCACACGGGGCATCATCTTTGAGGAGGACAGAGGGGACAACAGACATGTCACAAGCAAAACAATAAATGCAGTGCATCAGCGGATATGAGAGGAAGCACATGCACACATGCAAACAGGAATCATTTCATGAAGGTTGCAAGCACAGATGCACATACATACTGCAACATGGATACATAACACATTCGTATATGCAAATGGTCACGCTTCAAAGAGAATTATGAGTCCACATGGCAGTATTGTGTCTTTTGCCCTTTGTTCAAAGGACATAAAAAAATTAAAACTGTTGCCAGGTCAGACAGCGTGCCGGTCCAAATTTCCAAGCAACGAGCCAATGAGCAGCATGCTCTCTCTCATTCTACCATGCAAGACAGGGGAAGATGCAATGCTTATCCCTGTGTCCTTTTAAGGCTGAATAACCCATTACTAACTTCCCTAAGAAAGAATCACAGGCAGATAATTGCTAATATTAAATGTAGTGCTGGCCTGAACAATTTTAGTTACACAGCATTTCTCTACTTAGTTTTCTGAAGCTTCATCTTTTTTACGTGCTTGCATGTGTCTAAGAAATCACAGAAAAAGAAAAATGCTCAGGGAAATTCTAAAATAAGAGGCTGGTATCCTATAGATGCACGATGAATACAATGCATCGGCTCAAATATGTAACTACTAATATAGTTATCTGGGAATTAGGCTAAGCCCAACTATGAGCGAGTTCAACCCATCTAGGACTGAGCTCAATTCTGCCTGCACGTGATGCTTTCCACGATAACAAAAACGGCTTAGTAGTCAAATAAAATAACTTGATAAAATCAATAAAAACAACTCAAAAGGTCAAAGTGACTCATAAAAGCTCAGAGAGGGCCTTAATCCCAGATTCTATTATAGTGACACACAGAGGCTTCAGTCTGACTACTAATACACTGTTGCCACCTACTGGATATATTTTGAATTGCAGTAATGAACATGTATGGCAGTTCAATTCAAATGCAAACCTGAAAATTTAAAATGCAAATTGTCTTTACAATTATTACATGCATTATTAAGGATGTAATTCTAATTCTAAAGTAAAACGTGTATTTGCCTTTCCATTTCTGGAAAGCGGATTTTGACATTTCATTTTCATAGCCTTGTCCCTCCTGACATCCCGCCCCAAGCATTTGATTGACAGGAAGTCTTGTTGACAGTAAAACAAACAGTGCAAACACGACTGCAACGATTTTGCACTGAATGCATGTAATTGCATTTATTTTGGCAGAGCTGAAGCGCCAGCAATTGAAAATTGGGAACTGCTTTTTATCCCTTTTTAACATGTCCAAGCCAGACCACTAAGACGGTGAAAAGTTCAAAGCGTTTGCTTTTTCTTAGAACTTTTTCTAGTCATTATGCACAGAAATGCATAGACCCTTTCTTCATTTGAATTTCAATAACATCATTAATAAATGCACACCTGCATTGGAAATACACCCAAAATACACAATCGGCACTGGAATTTTTCAAGTATGCATTTGAATTCAAATGAGGTCCGGATGAGCATGTTCAAAACTAACGGTGAATACGTTATTAAAGGTGACTTTGAGAATGAGCATTTGAGTACTTGTTCAGAAATAACAACAACTATCTGAAGCCTGTAAAATGCTGTTTGGGCCACCCCTATCTAATTAAGTCATATTTTAATAAGTGAGAAAGCATACAATTACTAACAATTCAGTAATATCACAGCACTTACTGAGAGTCTGTCAACCCTAAAATTCCTCAAGTATTCCCTCACAAAATGCATGTTTCAAGCACATGTTGAAGTGTATGCAGCAAGAGCTTATTCACTCAAAACAGCAAGCATGCAGTCAAGTTGTTAGTCACAAACACAGCACGCATAATGCAAGAGAATACAAGTCCTTACTAAACGTATAAAACTTTTAAAAATGTATGGTTGTGTATTCTCTCCCTCCCTCCCCCCAAATGCTTTAGGCATTCCTATAACTTTACACCATTCCATCTCCGTGTGTTTTGATCAAACTTAAGGCACACATATGGGAGAGTATGAAAGCATGAAAGCGACATGAATGTTATCATTCCCTCGAGGAATGACAGGGCTAGTACAAACACAGACAGGGGAACTTTTTTAGAGGCATTTAGGTGTGTTAGCGTGACATTTGGGTGAGTTAGTCAGCATTTAGGTGACAAACTAACGGAAGAGGCCTCTTTTCGTGAGCCTCTTTTCTGTAGTCCCACTCCGTAGTTCCTGCCTTTAGCAGGTGCTAATCATTAAGGCCTGAGCTTTAAACTGTGATGTGTGGGGATTTCACTAATTCTTCCATCCATTTCAGTTGTGATATGTGGGAATTTTACTAATTCTTCCAACCATTTTCAAAACAGTTCTTGGAAAAAGGTGGAGCCCTGCGGTCACTGGGGCACCCAATTTGGTACAACCCAAGCACAAAAACATTTACTTCAGTAAATGTGAAGTGTCACTTCTCTCATTTCTTACTTTAAACGTTATGATTAACCAGGTAAGAGGACTAAACAGGTCAACATCCAACAACAACCAAAAAAAAAAAAAAAAAATTCATTCATCAAGTATTAATGTTCAATTTGGTGGCATGCATTCACTCCAGGCTCATTCATTTACTTATCCAAGTCCCCGCCACAGCTTGCATAGCTCTTACCGGGCCAGGCACTGAAGCAAGCTGGGCCTGAGCTGCTTGCTGGGCTTGCTGGGCTTGCTGGACTTGCTGCTGCTGCTGCTGCTGCTGCTGCTGCTGCTGCTGTTGTTGTTGTTGTTGTTGTTGTTGCTGCAATCCTCTGCCATGCTGGAGCACACAAACAAAGCACAGATACCTTTTTATATGACATAATATCAAACACTCCATTATTTACATTTGACTACAAAAATGATTACATTTGACTAAAATGTTCTGTCAAGATTAATGGTAGCTTTGGAATGTAGGCTGCCAATCTTTACCTGGAACGCATGCTGCAACTTAATCTGATGCGTCTGCTGGCTGAGTGAACTGATTGCCTGATGCTGTCCAGGGGGCATCTGTCCAGCCAGAGACTGGGACACAAGGATCTGCTGTGACTGGGAATGAGGTGGCATCTGACCTTGCTGCACCTGCACCTGCGCTTGCTGTAGCTGTTGCTGCTGCAAATGCTGAATAGTCTGAGCCTGGGCTTGTGCATGGGCTTGAGCTTGAGCTTGAGCTTGCTGTTGTTGCTGTTGCTGCTGCTGCAGCTGCTGTTGAAGCTGCATTTGCTGCTGCTGAAGTCTGGACTGGTGCAACTGAAAGGACACATATTTTTAGATGTTAACATATTAAATCCTACAGCAATGCCAGAAACATGTTTCCTGGCCAACTGGCAACATTTGTATTAAGGGGGAAGCTGTGTAAATACGCTACTGACCTGGTTCTGTTGCTGCTGCTGCTGTTGCTGCACCTGGGCCTGCTGCTGTTGCTGGTTCTGGTGTTGCAGTGGTTGATTTTGAAGATGCTGCTGCTGCTGTTGCTGCTGCTGCTGCTGTTGTTGCTGCTGCAGCTGGAGCTTCAGATGCTGGGCCTGAATCTGCTGCAAGGATGTTTGCTGCTGTTGCTGCATGGCTGCCTGTTGCTGCTGCTGCGGCTGAAACTGCTGAAACGGCATAGTCTGCTGTTGTTGTGCCGCCATTTGCATCTGCATCTGCCCTGCTGCCCCAGCTACAGCAAAAATCAAACAGGTATATATACGCACACACATTGGTATTAGAAATACATTTCAGAAACAATTTGTGTTTCATGCATATTAAACTTCCAAGCAATATTTGTTCAAATGCAGTATCGACACAAGTTAATTCATCACCTTGCTGATTTCCTGCAACTCCCTGCATGGCATGCTGGGACATCTGTATTTGTCCCATGGCTCCCATTCCACCCATCGGAGCTCCAGGGCGAGGCCCCATGCCAATAGTACCAGGAACACCTCCACCAACACCTGTCAGTGTCTGCAGAGCATTCATTGGGTCTAATATAGACAGAAAAAAGCAAACATGAAAACTAATGGCAACATATTTTCCCTCGTTCTTTTATTTCCTAATAAAGTTCACCTACCTGGTCCACCTTGCGCCTTCTTATCTGAAATGGAAAAGCCTAGTTAAACTCCATCACATTAGTACATACATGAGTACATAAAGTGTAAGGCTTCCAAAGCCAGAATTTTAGGCTATGTTCAGACTGCAGGCAAATCGGACTTTTGGGCTGCAAGTCTGAGCAAGGCCTTAGTGTACTTACGGATATCTCTGAAATGAATGATCAGCCGTGCAACCAGTGATAGGTACTCCTCCTATTGACACGCATAATAAGATTTAAGATTAGCCAGTGCCATTTTAGTGATCAGTTTTCATACTTTTAGAGGCATTGGTTGGAACACCAATGAGCCACAAATGATACATGTTACTTACTCTTGTCTTAGCTTTAACAAACACATGACTCTCCATGTCACTGCTGGATTTTGCATGTGCTGTCCCTGCCTTTCTCATGGCATCCTCTCTGGAACAGTACAGCAACAGTGTGTGTCAGACAGGTGGGTGGATCCTGATGTTTGAGAATTGATTGGTATGGAATATTTACCCTTTTATGAAACTGAATGTGTCATTGATGATGAAAAAATAGAATTCTGAAGGAAATATAATTAAAGAACTGGAAATCCTTTATTTTTTCCTTTCATTTTCATACAGGCACTGACTGTCACATGAGAGAGAGTGAGGACAACTTTTTAAAAAGCAGGTATCAGTGTTGATACCAAGATACTGAACTTGGTATTACTCGATATCAGAGAGACAATCAGAGGCATCATCCATCCTTAGACCATCAACTATGAGGGTGGGCAAAAGCCGTATTGTCAGATTAAAAGACTAGATAAAATAATAGCAGATCCCAGCAGATATTTGCGATATTTATGAGAACAATGAGAAACTTAACCTAACACTGTCTAATACACAACAACTAGACTCCGTGCGTCACGCTTTCTGTTTAGCCACGCAAGTGCACTTCTTAGGCCGCTGGCAAGCTAGTTGGCATCCTAACGTACCTAACGCTAAACAAATACATTTTTGGTCTCTCGTGTGCCGTACGCGGGTAAAGCCATGTCTCTCAAACTGCGTGACTTTTATTGACTACTAACGTCACCCCAAAGACATAGATTCAGGAAGGAACGGAACAAGCTACTTATGCTAACGTTAACATTAGCATTAGCTAGCTCAGATAGGAAAAACCGTATGGACTCGGGTTCATGTCATTCAGTTTACTGTCTATGTTGACACATATGCTAAAATGAAGCGAGTGTAACGTTATCATATTTCATTAATATAGTCGTACATCTGCATTTTTCCTAATAAGGTTTAACGTTTTCCCTAGGCTATATTGTTAGCATTAGCTACCGTTAGTTGAGAGAACAGTAGCTGTCCATAGTTGAAACAGTTGGACTAAACCGTCCCTCTCTGTATAAGTAAAAGACTTACATTTGTGCCACTACTTTCTGTCGGAATGCTGGACTCCTCCAGTCATTGTCAGGCGGGACCTCCATACCAGACATCGCTGCTAACAGGCCGTACAGCGAACACAGTGAAGTCAACTGCCGCCTGAAAGCCAATAGCCAACTTGCCGTGAATCTGCTGGCTCACTGACTCACTCACTCCCATCCGACTCTACTGGCTCTGTCCCATTCCGGCAGAGACGGACAGTAACCGGTTACATGTATTCAGAAATGTTACTTATTCGGTTATTTTCAGTTTTTTTTTTTTTTTTGAAGTAACGATGGGAGGAAGAAAATCAATTCGATCGCATTTTATTTCATTTACATTTTGTTATTAATGTCTTTCATTGCTTTCACTTTCCTTATGCTGCTATGTTCGTGACAGCACCTGTCCTGCTGTGTGAATGGTCACTTTTAAGGTTTGGCATTTTCTGTTGGACGAAAGGCGCATCAAAAGAGAAGAAAAGCACCTCCCACTCTTCACCTCCTGCACTTAGAGATACCCCCTGTTCAGCTCCATTCCAGGAATTTACTCTGTACTAAAGATTTATTTATAAGTGATTGCGCAATGTCCAGCAATTCCCACCACTTCAAATAAAAATCAGAATGCTTCTTCATTCCAAAAACACAAACCATCTCCACATTAGAAGAAATCGTCTCAAAATAAGGAGGAATCATCTAAAAATAGTGAGAAAGGACCTCAAAATAATCAGAAATCACTTCAAAATAATGACTTCTTGTCTGCTAACTGGTCCTGCAGTTTGACATATTGACACTGTTCCAATTCTGGAATGGGGAATAGTCCAATTCTGGGAATAGTGTGCTTGTGTGCAGCTTTTTGATCCTTACAGTTTCCATACAATCTTTCTTGAATTACATGTTTTTCTCGTGGGAATAAATGGGGTGTGGACATTGTTCTATCCTCTTCTTTACTCAACAGCCATCAAACTGCATGTACTCACTGACCTGCACTCCTCTATGTGTCTAATCCAAAGGCAAACTGACCCTCACTCTTCTGTATGTCTAATCCAAAGCCATACTGACCCTCACTCTTCTTTGTGTCTAAACCAGAGTCATACTGACCCTCACTCCTCTATGTGTCTAAGCCAGAGTCATACTGACCCTCACTCCTCTATGTGACTAAGCCAGAGTCATGCTGACCCACACTCTGAGTTCTATTTGCTGTCTGATGTAGGTCCTTTGCTGTGTAATTTGCATAGACTCTAACTGATACCTACCTACACTAGTTAACACTACAACTAGATATCATTTTTATTCATCTTATAATGTTGGGAATTTAATTGATATTTCTGGGAATTGGAATTATAAATTGTATACAAAATAACACATTATAATATTAAATCAAATATGATATAAATTAGGGTGGCATGGTGATGCAGTGGGTAGCCCCTTATTCCTAGCCTGGGCCTTGCTAAATTGCCTCTAGATAAGAGTGTGTGACCTGTGATGGATTGGCGGCCTGTCCAGGGTGTTTCCTGCCTTCTGTGTGGTTCTGCACTGGAATAGGCTCCAGCACCCCCGGCGACCCAGAAGGATTAGCGTCTTAGAAGAAGGGTCTCAGATTTACAACATGGTAATGGGCTTTTCACTTTGTCTCTCTCTCTCTCTCAAACACACAGCATAATTGTTACTTTTCACAATGAAACTCTTGTGGGGCTTTATATAAGGGGCCACTGCAATATATGTCTACCATGCCAAACAACCCCAGTGACCCTGGTTGCCTTTAACAAGCATGTAAAAAGGGGCAGGATGGAACCTTACATGCCTCATACAGAGAAGAGAGAAAACATCCACAGTGAGAACCTAAATCATCCTGAATCACTTCAACTACAGCAGGAACAGCATCCATATGTGCAGGGTAGTATGTGTGCATTGGGTGCTAAAATAGGTCAGTTGCCTAATTGGATTTACAGTGCTGCTAGGTTCTGCCTCAACATTTATTTAGTATTAAGGCTTGGGTTTTGACTCAGTCATTCCAAAATGATTACTACAATGTTTCTCCTGCTTTATTAGGGTTGTTGTCCTTCTGCAGGTCCCACCCTCTAGATACATGGTGTTCTGGTTTAATAGCTCCGAATCATAATACTGCCAGCTCCATGTTTCAAAGTTGGGATGTTGTTCTTGTGGTGGAATGTGTGTTGGGTTTTGCCAAACATAACATCTCTCATTTAAGCCATAAAGATTGATTTTTGCCTCATCCATCCACATAACATTTTTGTAGGCACCTGTCTCATCCAGACGGTCTTTAAGAAATAAGAGTTGTAGCTTTCTCTATGCTATTATTCCATACATACTATTCTTGTTTAGCGTTTGCCTCTTTGTGGATTCATGACTGCTGACGAGAGGCTGGCAGATCCTAGGGATCTTAACTTGGAGATCTTATCTCAGAATATTCTTACACCTTAGACTTGGAGTTATGTTTGTTCAATTAGCATTTCCAGGAAGGGTGACAAACAAAACAATGACAAACAAACAAGGAAAACAAACAAAATTATATATTTTTAATTAATTAATAATAATAATAATAATGATAATAACAATAATACAATTATTATTAATATTATTATTATTGGTGTTGTTATTCGCTGTGACCTTTCTAAAGACATTTTAGAGCATTTAGAAAGTTCTTGCTTTTGCCACAGTAGAAGTTATATACGTGGAAGTAGATATGTATTTTATACAGACGAATGTAGACGAATGCAGATGTTACTTCTAAGTGGTTAGCATCCTAGCATACCTGTGTTGTGTGGCATGTTTTACATTTTGAGCAAGTCTAAATCACCTCCACTTCCAAAAACACAAAATCAAATTGACTTGGCAGGAGCTCCATTTACAAGACTGGTTAATGTTAGTAAGTAAGTAATGTCTACATTTACATCTATATGAAAGACATCAGTGAATAGGGCTGGAAATTGTGGTTGAATGCACTCATTCAGTAAGCATAGCATGATGTTTGTGCATTAGTGCGACATGTAAGGAAATACAGAGGAGCAGCTGTCCCTTTGGTTTCTGAGAATATCTATGCAGGATGTTATCAGACCGTGTCCACAAAAACTGATCAACCATAAATACAGAGACAGAAATTAGAGCAGGGCTGAAGTGCATAAACTGCTTATTACAAGGTCAAATGCACATCTGAGAGTTTAGTGGTGTAAAAACCATCAGCACTGGTCTACAGAGATGAGTTGATATGTGATATGGTCAGATGAGTCATCCTTCGCCATATTCTCCACAAGTGGGTGAATGCACGTCTCAATGGTTTGATAAGTATGAATATGCAGTGGCGTTTGCAGTCACCAGATATCAACCTAAATGAACTCCACTGGAAGATTTTAGACCAAAGTGTTAGTCTGTGCTCTTGGCTAACACCATCAAAACACCAATAAAGCCAATATCTTGTAGAATCTAGGACTAATACAATCTATAACAAAACACGTTGGAGCTGGCTTCTAGTGGCTCAACACCTTACTTACTACTTGCTATGTAGTGTAAATATAAAAGTCCCCAATGTGCTTTATATTATCTTCTACACTGCAGTCTTGCAGAAAAAAAACATGTGGGAAAGAGGAAATGAGTGCACAAGTGGTTTCATATCCCTTGGACTGATGCGAGTCTATGAATCCCATGATTCCTGACAAGCTGCAAACTTGGCATAATACAGGGGAGCCAAAACTTCACCCATTTTTATCTGAAAATACTAATAATGCAGTAACAGTAATAAGAAGAATGGAAAAGATTTAATTTGAGCAATTGTCACCCAATAAAAATAAGACCTACAGTCTACAGAAACATTGTAGGTAAAAATATTATAGATTACATACAGCACTACGGTAAATTCTACAGTATTACTGTACAATATTGTCATATGAGAAAATGGTTACATCTTTTTTCTGGTGCTGAGCAGGTCCGGTTCATCCCTTTGTTTTTATGGTTGTGTGTCCAGGAGCCCAAGCCACTAGGTGGGCCTGAGAGTAATCATGACAAAAACTAAACAGCTGTTTTGACTCCTAGCAGGAGCTTCTCTAGTTTCACATTTGTCACTGTGTTACTGCTTATCATAATCCTGATGCTCTTTATGTCTTTCCTGAAATTCAGCTTCATTTACTTTTTTAATATTTGATAAGCAACTGTTATACTGGTTTCAGGGTTTTAGCAGCGAGGTCAAATTAATTCCTTTTAATGTACTTTGAATTAAAAAAAAAAATTAAAAATGACCAATATAAAACCAAATATAAATCATCAGTCATCCATCAGTCGTCCCTGTCATCAGTGATCTACAAACTGCCTAGTTCTGTGCAAGCGTTTTCCATGCTTGCCCTAGAAGTATGCATTATCTTAGGATGCTTGATGGTTTGGGTTAAGTTTGCTGCTTATTTGCCATTTTTATTATGTACTTTTAGCTGTCTGGTTTTAATTTGCCATTATCCTTGCTGTAATTGTTTGCTCGTCACTGTACTGTTTGTTGGGTTTATGTTAATTTGTATTCTCATGTGCATGCAATGTTGCTATTGTTTTGCTTGCCTGCTGCAGTGCCATAAAAAATTCCTACCCAAAAAATGCAGCTAGGTAAGGGCTAGAGCTGCACAACATATCCTCTCAGCAACGCTACTGCAAAGTGTGCATTGCAGGATGTGAAATGGGCTGTAAGACAAATTAAACTTTCCGTACTACTTGATAGTTTGCAGCTCATTTTTTCATGACTAATCAACAAGAGAAAATATCTATGCGTTACGTAGTGATTTTCTGAATCCATGGCTATGGACATGCCAACAGATTTAATTAGACACGAATAGACACAGTGCTAATAAACAGCATAATACTAGAGCTACTACTGCTGATGTGCTGTGCAGCCATCTTGGATTCTGAGGTTGTGGTTGGTTGGAATTTCAGAGTGGGACAAACTTGTAGGGGGTGTTCCAACTGAAACTTCCTCCTGGGAACTCTGATATTCCCACTTTCCAGTTTAAATGTAAATGTACAGTTTTTCGGAAAAATATATATTGCTATGTCATTTTTGTCTAATGTCGTGCACCCCTAATAAGGGCCCACCACACCTTCATGCCTTGGGGCCAATAACTTCACTTTGCTCAGTTCACCTTTTGAACCTGATGGAGACAAAGACCTAATATTGAACATGTTTCGCACTGTGGTCAGAACACTGGTTAACCTAAACTAAAACCCCAGAGTGTTACTGGCACCTGTAAGTGTTACAGGCTTTAAAGTTGAGTCTAGGTCATAATCTCCACAATGTCCATTTACTGTAATTCGTAAAAGTTTATCACTGAAGTCAAGTCATTACATCCTGAACTACTACAGCAGAGTGATTTAAGGAGGCATGCCGCGCCTCACATGTGTTTTGCTCGTTTCAGGCTGCAGAGAGAGAGAGAGGAGAGAGAGCGCAGACCCGCCCTCCAGACGCCATTTCTTCCCCTCTCACTATTGGGTTGACGAGAAGGGCTGAAGCCGCCAATACTAACGCGGAGAAACAAAACTCAACAGAGGAAATTGTGCTTCTGTTGCTTGTTCGGGGGGGACAAAGACGTGCGTACACAACGGGGGAAACTTTGGCGGTGGAAAACTTTTTATTTTATAAGGAACCGTCTACTTAACTCGCGAATTCATTTGTGTGTATATGTGAAGACGTGTTGCAGACCGCCATTTTTGTTACAGCTACAGCGGCTAACGCTAACGCTACCTAGGTCCGACGGGGTCGCGATTAGCCGCGCTAGCCAGAGCGTAAGCGTAAAACACGCCTATTTGTGCCTTTTTCCCACCTGATATATCCACAACGATTTAATGGAAACGTCTGCCTCCTATCGTTCAGAACCGTGATGTAGACTGGCTCCTGTTCACTTATTATGGCGACCTTTTCTCTTTCGTGAACTGACAGTGGCTGAGGCAGACTAGCTGGCTAATATTGTTTCATTAACTAGCTAGCTAGCTGCTACTTTCGCGGAAGAGGGAACGGAAAAAGGGGAACTTCAATGGGTATGCTCTTGATTTGTGTCACTAACGGTTCGACTGTTTGATTTTTTTACCCAAGGCCAAACTTACAGCTTTTTCCCTTTGTCGGCGTTAAAAACATAGCAGTGGTAATGTCACAAAGTTGGTTCATGCCAGTGGCAGCCTGTCTGTGAAACGTCAAGTTCGCTTCAGCTTGGGCTCTTTTTAGGGTTGTGGCTGTTTGGTAGTGTTTGCAGTTTGTAGGCTTCGTTGCCGATATTGTGTAAGATTAATTTATTGTTTAATTATATATATACATATACACACACACCTTTTTGTTAATAGCTTCAAGTCTTATTTATTTCCGAAGAGACATGTCGTCGGCGCGGTTCGATTCATCGGACCGGAACAGTTGGTATTTCGGGTCTCTTTCAAGGCAGGAGGCGCAGAGTCGGTTACAGGGACAAAGACATGGCATGTTTTTGGTTCGAGATTCGTCTACCTGTCCTGGTGATTACGTGCTATCGGTGTCCGAAAATTCCAAAGTCTCCCACTATATCATCAACTCTTTGCCAAGCAAGAGGTTCAAGATAGGCGACCAGGAATTTGAACATCTGCCCGCGCTTTTGGAGTTCTACAAAATACATTACCTGGACACAACTACGTTGATAGAGCCTGCACCAAGGTAAGTTACAATAGCTCATTATAGCTGTGACTTTTTCAGATTCCTCCCCTTTCTCTCACGTCTTTACTGGAAATAAGGCGTTCACTTGACCGTAGATTCATGTACCATTCAGATTCATGTATACATCGGGGCTTCCTGTCAACTCATTCATTTTAAGATGCAGCTGAACACGTGATATTATTTTACACTATTTACAGAGAGTAATCCAGCAGAGCACATTGGAAATTGATCACGAGCATCTCTGATTGGCCAGTATGCTCATAAAGCACACAACAGGAATTGTTATTTAGGTGCATGTGTGGTATGTGTATGTATGTGTGCATATATATATATATATATATATATATATATATATATATATATATATATATATATATGAAACTCCTATCTGTTTTGGCATGAGCCTCTATATTCCAACATTTGATGACCAGCAGTGACCTGTTAATGCATTCAGGGAAGTAAACTGCAATATGCCACCAAAGGAAGACCTTTTGTTGGCTGCAGTGCAACATTCAGATTGACAATGAGAACCTTTTAATATATGCAATGTGTGTTTGTTTCTGGCAGTGTTCAGATGTGTCTCACTTGATTGATAATCCTTTAAATATGTACATAATGTTTGTCTTTTATTTGGGAAGTGGCAGTAAAAAGGACAGCTTGGAATCAGATAGCACAATACCACTGTTCTTTCCCTACACCACTATTTTAAACTTGAGTATTGGCTGAGACCAATACGCATCAGGTATTTCTCCTTTAAAGTCTATTAAGCTTCAAAATGAGCTATTTTTAATTACATCTCTGAAGACTAGCATCTAAAAATAGTCTAGGACTACTCAAATGCAGCCCTGCAAGAAGAAATTCACAGCTTGCAGCATAGTTCCACTCAATGTTAGTATGTGCCATTTCAGAATGCATGTACTACAGGAATGGTCTGGATTTGTCCCCCCTCCCCCATTTGATAATTGGTCCAGCTGATACAGATCTGATACCTATACCTATCTATTAGGGGTAACTATTTACGGGTCCTAATTTGCTGTGATATGGTACAGTGGTCTCTTGTTTTGATCCATCTTTTTATGCACAGCAACATTGTGATAATTTGACATGAATGTTTATGTTCCAGTTTTTTTCTTCCAATATATAAACAAAAACTACTTTAGTGCCCCTGTCTAATACAATAGCCACACGCTAATACGTTGCCAGAAGGAAACACACCAGCTCAGCTCTAACATTCATTTCACAATACTATACTCTGTGATTTGATTGAGTGTTTTGTATTATTATGCCTCTAATGTCGACACTGATTTACCACCTCTGCATGTGGAATAAATAGGGTTAAATGACTCTGTAGCTTCATGCCCATTTACGTTTGCGAGTATGATTTGTTTCAACAGGTACCCTAACACGGCTCTAACCAGTGGCCCTATTCAGACAATTGGTGCACCCGGAGATGAGAATTTGGAGTATGTGCGGACTCTTTATGACTTCACTGGCAGCGATGCAGAGGACCTTCCTTTCAAGAAGGGTGAGATCCTGATTATCCTGGAAAAGCCTGAGGAGCAGTGGTGGAGCGCTAAGAACAAGGAGGGGCGTGCTGGTATGATCCCTGTACCCTATGTCGAAAAGCTGGTCAGGCCCTCACCACATCCTGGGCAGCCAGGCCATGGTGCCCGCAACTCTAACAGCTATGGTATTCCAGAGCCTGCACATGCCTACGCTCAGCCTCAAACACCATCTCCCCTCCCCACTGGTACACCTGGTGCTGTCATCAACCCCCTGCCTTCTATGCAGAATGGGCCCATTATGGCCAGAGCCATCCAGAAACGAGTGCCCTGTGCTTATGACAAGACTGCCTTAGCACTAGAGGTAGGTCTTTTATCCAGTATTCTTTACAAATAACGTCATCGGGTAGTAATCGTAACTGAAGGTCTATTTCAGCTTTTCAGTTCACAAACTGTCCTCTAAGAGAGATTATTACCTAAGGGGAAGTTAAAGCGTTATTTTTAACAGGCGACAGGATCTGAGGCTCTAATGTCTGAATGTGACATACCAGTTGAAACTGAATGTTGACTGTAGCAGTGGACAGTGTCTTGCTGCTTTTCCTTGTGCAATGAAATCTTCAGAGTTCTATGTAACTTAAATTAAACATGAAAATGGTCCTAATCATGCTAGTCTTGGGGGATAGTTCAAGAGTCGGCTGAACTCTCTGCCAATCTCTGTGGTTGGTGATACTTAGATTCTCAACCAGAACCACTAATGGAATGGCAATGCCTCTTAAGCAATGACCTCTTAAAACTCACAGCACGTACAACATATGCCGGTGAGGTCCATAGATTCTAGAATTTTTTTTTTTTTGCTCCGTTGAATCGTGCTGTTAATTGATGGTGAAAAAGGATAGCGATTCACAGTAAAATCAGTGTCCTGTTGCTATCGGCAGATGATTGCCTAAAAGAATAAAATAAATAGCAGCAGCTGTTTGGACGTCATATCGCACTGAGCACTTTGTTGAGGGGACACTATTTTGTATAAATATTTGCATTTATTTAGTTAGTTGTAGTCCTTTAGTAATAAATGCTACATTTCTAACACAGGCTTGTAATACCAAGTATTTTTGGAATTTCAGCAGATATGCACATGAAAAATATTAGATATCAGCATCAGCCCGAATTGGTGAATCCTTCAAAAAAATGTTGCTCATTTCTAGATATATCGAGCCTATGTGAATTCGACCCAGTAGCCTCTTCTGGTCGAGATGTAGCGTTTCTGTCTGTTCATCGCACTAGCAATGTACAAATCTGTCAGGAAGTCCGCTCCATATCTGACACTGGTGTTGTGTAGGCGCAATGAGACAATGTCAAGCTGAGAAATTCTGCCTTATGCAAATGAATTATGATACGGTATGGTTATAATGCTAATGTACTGATGCAGGAAAGCCCTTTGACTGCTCATAGCAATGGTTCTGCTTCCCCAATCTCTACTTTCACTGCCTTTTGTTCTCTCCCATACTTATTTCCATCTGGCCATGTCAAATTAAAACCACAGAGCAAAGCTCTAGCACATTAAAATGACTCCAGTTTGGGTACTATTTAAATTACATAAAGTTGACTTTAAAAAATATAAGCTGGAATAAAAGTGATTGGATGGTTATTCAAATTATCAAGTTATGATAAATGCAGTTTTAACGTAACAAATGGTGAAAGGATAAAGAAAACTATTCTTTGAACCACTAGCACAAGTGATCAGTCTAAAAGAATTTTTTAAAACTTCTACAAGTTTTTTTTTTTAAATGACAGTGGATGATAACAACAGTGACCCAGTCTTTGCGTCTTTTTAAATTGTGTTCAGCTTTTCAAGATTAATATTAACTTTATTTAAGCATTGTCTCTTTCATAAATTCTACATATTTAAACTAACTAAACCAAAAGGAAAAGCTCCCATTAGAGCATGGAATGTTTTGAATTATAATGAAAGCAATGCTTTGCTTTACCGCCATGAAAAGTTCAAAATTAGTTGGCTTGTGTGATTCCATTCTTTCTACCTGGTTATTATCATACCTGGCAAGTTTCAGTTCCTTCCCCATGTTCTAGCTCAGTCAATAAAAGAGAACACATATTTCTGCCACTACCGACATCAGGAAGTGATGAATTACGTGTGTTACTTTTGGCGTCACGTCAGACCACATTGATAAATATGAAAAGAAAATATTTTGTGGAATATTTTGGAACATTGTGGAACAGATTTACTTTGACCAGTCCTCGCATGTTTCTTTTAAAAAATAAAATAAAATAAATAAATCAAGCATGCTCCAAAACTTCTTTCGTTAGAATTTGATTATAGTCACCTGAACGTGCCCTCATTCAAAAGTTTTCCAGTCTTCAGTCTATCTCACTCACACCTGTGTATGAGAATGCCATGCACCACGTAAAACCATTACTGAAAACTATGGCTTTACATTGCCATTTTTATTGTTAATATAATGACTCCTATTGATTTAGCTTTTTATCCTTTGTATTTTGTGCCATAAAGTAGTTAGGGTGCCACAAAACATAAGGCCATAGGGATAAAATGCCACAACTGACATGTAATTTTCTGGTGATACACTAATAGGCATATTGTCTGCTAAAGAACCAATGGGTGTGCCTGATGAGACACTGATTAAAAATGATAATGTGGGACTTTTTTGTAGTAGGGGTTGGGGGATCACCTTACAGGGTGTTTGTCTTGAAACAGGAAAGCCTCTGTCCATGAGCTGTTAGATTTTGTGTTGGACTATTCTACACCTAGACAGTTATTAAAGAGATTACATAGATACTTAAGACAAAGTAATTTCATCTCTTGTGTATAGATTCAGCGCTGCATAATTTCTTGCATTGTTTTTCTTTTCATTTGAATCTGTGCACTCCAGTGTGACCTAGTCTAAAGTAGAAAGCTTGAAATTAGAACAACTATTTTTGGAGCTGTTTTCTTCAAGAAAACAGTCTCTTCTAGGTTATCTGTTACATCAAGCGCTTTAAGTGTGTCATGTTTCTGTGTAATGAAGTATATGAAACATTTGAATTGACAGCTGCCAGGGTGAAAAACCTCCCCAACAACTGTATGCAGTTGTGTGTGTCATAAGAATGTTGATTTAGAGAGAAAGTACTCAATGGGTTATGTCTTTACCTGATTTAAGCAAGTTGCAGACTGACCTGAGGAGTGACTAGAGAGGATTACTGAGGTTTCTATTTTTTGTTTTTATTTCTCTGAACAGTTTATGATGCTGTGAATTTGTCTCTCAGTAACCAGTAAATTACTAATGACAGTGACCACAACCTCAGGGGTACTGGAAAGCACAAGATGATGATTTACTATTTACATCTTGAGTAATTCCTTTTGTCATATGTCCACAGGTTGGTGACATTGTGAAAGTGACACGGATGAACATCAGTGGTCAGTGGGAAGGCGAAGTTAATGGCCGGAGAGGCCTGTTCCCATTCACCCATGTGAAAATATTGGATTCCCAAAACCCAGATGAGAGTGAATGACCTGGGTCTGTCAGCACTCTCAACCTGCTGATTGCCCCACATTGTCATCTGAATCGCGCTTGCCTGCTTGAGCGTGTCTCTCGAGCAAACCATTTGCGCGGCTTTTGACTGTTTACAGCTCCAAACTCAAACAATTCTTAATCTCTTATCCTGGTTACAGGCGAATCAGTATTTTTTGTCTGCCCTAAATGTCCTAGTAGTACCATGCCGTCGGCCATCTGTCCCTGTGCCAAGGTGAGACGTGAGTGCTGTGGTTCACTCCGTGACGCCTAAACTTTCTTGCCTTTTTTTTTTTTTTTTTTAATTAAAAAGCCAGCTTTGACTGTTCGCAAGCCAAACACATTTGAGAAAATACATTTTGTTTCAAAAAAAGAAAAAAAAAGAAAGGGAATAAGAATTCTTCAAGGTGAGGAGCAAATGAGTTCTGGAGTACACGTCTGATTGCCAGCCCTTTACCTGTGTGGTCCAACATATACCCCATACCCCATACCCCTGACCCCTGCTCCCTCCCTACGTAAAAGGAGAGACTGACCAGTCCCTGCCATACACAGAGTAACTTGTTTATGAGCAGCTCTGAATGGCATTCTGTATTGGTCCTGCAGTGGAGGGTTCCTTTAAGTAAAATATGAATGATTTTTCATGCATCTGTGTGTCAAAAGCAGTTTAGTTGCAGACTTTCAGTGCTCCTTTGTCACCTGACGAGTAGAGTGTGTGAAACTAGTCTACAGGTGTAGCCTTTTCATTTGTGCCATGATGATAACAGAAGATATGTAAATATCAGGTGTAGTGTAACTTAATGGTTGTGGCTTGGAGGCTTTAGAATGGTGAAGGGCTTAGCTGAGAGACTTCTTGAATCTAGTCATGATAGCTTGGTGACATGAGAGTAGGTTTGGAATATTAAGATAAAATCTCCACCTAATCTATGCCTTTCATGCAAGCAGGAACATTCGCACAAGCAATCATGAGGTAGTATATGCACCCTTTCAGGATTGGATGAACACTGCTTTCTGCCTTGCCCCTCTTTTCCCTCACTGTCAGAAGAATATAGCATCACCTGCTTTGTCACGTGCTGATATTGCAAGTCAGCGGTTCTCTGCTAAACAGTAGTCAACATACAGTATGTAATTTTCTCATTTGTAAAATTTTTAATTTAGTATAGTAACAATAGCATTCAACCCTGGAGTTCTTTTTCAACAAGCTGTTGAATCAAGCATTTGCTGTGTGTTTAAAATAAACTGTTGTAAAATCTTTAACCGAAGGTGATTTTCTAAAAAGGGATAAAATGCCTGCTGGTGGCCTCTGTGCATGACCTCTTGGCCAAGAGGTTTCCTCCCTCTTAGGTCTAATGCTGCTTTGTGTCATCTTGTTTTCCTCTTGACTTTGAACTTATTTTTCAGTTACATCCGTAAAACAAACCTCTACATAGTTTCTCTCTCCCAGTGTCAGTTTTAGGCTAATCTTTATCAAGCAATACTCCAGTCCTTTAAAAAGTGCTCAAATAATTTAAGTTTTCAAAATGTGTTTTTTTTTTTTGTTTGTTTTTTTTTTTTTTTTTTTTTTTAAATGACATTAACAGTATTACTGTGCCATTGTTTTCACATTAGTGACTGTCCACATGGTCTCCTTAGAAAATGGAAACTTGTGCCTTTTTATTTTCTTATACCATTTACATGTGTTAATATTTCCCATGATTAACACCCGTGCTGGTATGACCTGACCCATCATGTACAGAGTGAGTAAATAAAATTTACGTTTACTTCTCTTAATTGCCTGTGGCCCGCTTCTTATGAATGTAGATTGTGATCTGTGTCTCGTTTTCCGAGAGGCATGTTTTGGATGTCTTGTTGACACATGGGCCCTCATGACGTTAGGAGGAATTACTGTGGAAGGGAGTCTGTCTGTTTGCAGATAGAGTTTTGGATCTGGAGCAAGAGGACAGTTATTCAATCTGAGTTTTTATTAGCACCACTTGTGATGGTGGCTGTGCCCTGGAGAAAGAAAGCAATTAGAGTATCTTAATGAAGTTGCTAAGAAAAGAAACCTATGCTCTGATGACCTACAGAAACTTCTCAAGGAGAAACTTCTTTTTCATACTTGTCAAAAAAGACCGTTTATTTCAGTGAAATGGTATTGATGGCTATATATGTGAGCTTGTGCTCTATGTTGTTTCAGTAAAACTGCACTGATGACTGTATGTGGAAGCTTGTGGCCTATGCTGTGCTACTAGGTAATGGGATTACAGCTGTAAGCTTTAATGTTTTGACGTCTGCTTGCACGTTCTTTTCAAAATAAATGTGTTGATCTGGCTAGTTGGAGAAGCAGTGCTGCGGATGGTGCCGTGCTGATTCTCTTCAGCAGCGTTATTTCCACAGCTATTTGTGAGAGCTCTCTGGAGGGGCTGTTTGGGAGTCAAGGCAATGCTTGTGTTCCCTGCACTGCTGGCATGGACAGATCATGGCAGTGTGCCTCAACTATTTTAGAGAACTTTGTGTAGCAACTGGTGACAGAAAGGGAACATGCATGGGAGGGTCTGCGTGCTGCCCTCTGGAGGACGCAAAAAGTCATTTAACTGTTTGCCCCCCCCCCCCCCAAACAAACGAACATCAATCAAAACCACAATTTAGCAATGACGGTGCAAAATACACATCACCACAGTTTCCTTGATGCCTTTTAGTAGGTGCTGCTAAAAAACTGTATAGCTTTTTCTAATTACTGTTTATGAAGTGCCTAGATTTGGTGCATCCTAAATTAAGTTTTTGTTTGAGAATCTAAGCCTGCTCTGTTAAGCTGTGATGACATGGGTTACACGAGGACGTATGGGCTCCAGATGGTCTTGTTGCTTGGATGATTTGCACAAACAGGTGCAGATAAGCATGACAGCATCCGACTCTGGGACTGTGAATGTGCCTGGTGTCTTGCAGGCTGATGTGCACTGCATTAGAGGGGCTATAAATAAGAGCAATTGCGCAACTGCCTTTTCAGTCCTTTTTTTTTTTTTGGAAAGAAAAAGTTCAGGGGCTGCTGTTCAGTGTCACTGAAAAGGTGTTAGCAGCAACATATCTGTTTGGTGAAACCCCAGCAATTATGGCAAACTTATGTATTTTAGAGAAAAACAAACCTTTGATTAGCACTGCAGAGCCATTAAGATACTACAGTCAGTTAGTGGCTTGTGCACAGAAAGAAAGGATATAAAAGCTCTGGGTGTTAATGCCCAATTGCTAAAGGAGGTTGCGTTGGTGTTTATTTTTCACAATGGTTTCACACTGGCTGTTCATTTACTGACCACAAGTGAGCTGCACTTTAATGCACCACAAGTTTTTCTCGGAAGCTCTGAGCAGGGTGTCACTCGAACGCTTGTAAACAATGGCATTCCAGATAGAGGGCACACTTCTGCTCTGTGGGTTTCATAAGTTTTTGAGTTTGGTTTAATATTATTTTAGTATTTGATATTATGGTAATATAATATTATTTAATATTATGGTTTAATGGTATGATCTTATTTTTATGGATGCACAGTGATAATGATAACAAGGGATTGAACATGTCTAGATTTGAACATGACCAATATTTTAATGTTGATGTTTCATGTCATACGTTTAGGTCATGGAGTGGTTCCCAACCCCATCCCTGCCCATTTTTCTGTTTTCCTGCCAAAACGCACCCACCTTAACTTAGGAAAGGCTTGTTCATTGGTAGAGTAGTCGGATCAGGTGTGTTAAGATCAGGGCAGGGGGCCCTAGATGACGTCGGGCTACTTTGCTAAAAGGTTGTACTGTCTCACTAACCTGATACAAAGAAGTGTTTTGGTTTTCTTCATAATCCAGGTAGATCTGGTGCCAGTTTATTTATACTTCAGCTCGCCCCTCCTGTGTGCTTTTGGTAGAAACAGCAAGGTACATGTCCAAATGGGAAGGGCAAGCACTAAAGTGAACTTGACAAAAGGGAAGTAAACAACAGGTTGTTTCCCGCCTCTCCTCTCAACCCCCTTTTCTCAGTTTGGGGTAATTCCATCCCATTTGGCTAATGACACCAGCATTCAGCCTGCTAGGATGTATCCTGCACCCCCCACCTCTCGGTTACTTGGGTGGTAAGTCTTGGTTTTAAGATTTAAGTAGGTGTGCAGTAGCTGCAGTGAAGGAACAATTCATGCACCAAGTCTGCCGTACCAGGCATCTCTTTCTGGACATGAGCTGTTATTTCTCCAGCCATTTGCTATTTTTAAAAGCCACAGTAAGGGCACTGTCTTCTTCAGGCAATGTTAAAGATCCTGCACAATAGCTGCTACATATCTAAACATGAAGACGAGCAGTGCAAAAGCATATGAACAAATATAATGGGTGAAGTAACATAGAAACAGAAGGGATAATGATTATGATCTTTAGCAAGTCAGAATACTCATGCTTTCTAACATTTATACTAGGTACAATGGCTGACGAGGAGGAGACTTGGGGCCAATTCACAGAACAACTCTACCGTTCATGTGATGTGCAGGTATAAAATAT
Organism: Semaprochilodus insignis; assembly: GCA_034552555.1. Classification (NCBI taxonomy): domain Eukaryota; kingdom Metazoa; phylum Chordata; class Actinopteri; order Characiformes; family Prochilodontidae; genus Semaprochilodus; species Semaprochilodus insignis. The sequence continues at coordinate 25,169,612 of CM067487.1, read as the reverse complement.
ATCTTTCCTGCTTTGTGCAAAGTTATTCTCTGTTCTGCTCATTCTGTTACATTTTATGTAGAATCAATATAAATGTTTTACTCTTTTAGTTAAGGCTGTTATGGCACTGCGTCACTGCATGGTTCGATAGAGGGCTTTTTGCAGCACATTACTAGCATATCCTGAGGCTCATTGGGTTGGATTAGACCTCATAACAAAGAGATCAAATGTATTGAATTTAAAGCAACTCAGAATGAAAAAAGAATGTATGCATACTGTGTTATACTTTGGATTCCTCAGATTTCTGTATTTGGCGACAATGGTGTTATGTTCCACAGATTGTTAAAAATATCTGCGGATTTCAGTTGTTGAGATGTGAGCAGTTCTTAAGACAGGTTTGAATAGTTATTCAAACACGTCTGATGTGTACTGTAGAGAAACTTCCCTGGATCGGACACAGCAGTGCATCAGTGTCACTGCAGTATGATCACCCACCGAAATCATGCCTGCCCTGTGGTAGTCCTGTTGGGAAACTTTAAGGAACAGGTTGAAAGAGAGGTAACAAAATATGTATGGATGCACGATGATAAAATGTGCAGTGAGTTTAAATACAAGGCAGGTATACCTTTTAAAGTAGTGTATATACAATACACAGCTGTATAGACATTTATCATAAAAAAAATAGTTGCTTAAAAAGTTGCACCCAGAAGGAATCAACAGTAATTAAACTTGGTGGGTAGATTTGACATCGTGAGACATGCAAATGATTCAAGTTTCATGCTCAGCCGTGCATGTGACGTAAGCAAGGATGGCCTTATGGCTGTACCTGACTGACCCAACAGCCACGATTGTGGACATTCAGTGAGCAGTGATGCTCTTCATGAATCATCCTGTTAGTGCCAGTACCATTGGCAGGCGGCTGCACGGTGCAGGACTCCATGCTGAGATGTCTGGCATGTTGCGTTAGCAAACACGGTGACCTGACGGCATACTGAGAGACACTACTTCTGTATATGTAGCTCAATAAATATTGGCCACATCAGTCTAAATGTATCATCATTTATTGGTCCTGCTAGCCTTTATCTTCCTTCCCAATAGCACTGCAATCTGACACTTCCTTCTGGATGCAGCTGTTCTTTACCCACCTCTTACTTTCTGCTTCTGTAAGTCTGCTTCTATGAGAAATAAATATGTATTTACCCTGTTCAGTTAGTTTTACTCTGCTGAACTTTGGCCACATCATATATATATTTTTTTGTTACTTATTTATTTATTTATTTATTAAAAGTGTATGGGTAAGCTCTATGCAAATATGAAGCTGTCAAGTATTTTACTTGATTTTACTTGATTTTGCTGAGTCACAGGAATGTGCTATTATATGCAGGTGAAATCATTTACTGGTAGATGGATAAACTGTCCTTTGGGAGATATGAAACGGGATTGTTGATCTCAATGGGAGCTTACTGTATTTGAACCTTTTCCAAATCTTCATGTCCCATGCCTGCAAGCCTTTGCGATTAAACATTTACATTGACATATGCTGCTTCCGTCTGCTGTGGCAATGAGGCCGTGCTTGCTCGCTGTGGGATCTGGGGCAGTGCGGGGCTATGAATCAGCCTCCAGAGAGCTCCCTCATCAGTGGCAGCCGCTCAGCCTCAGTATGTCTTCATCACTATCTGTTCTTAAAATGAAAAGTCGAGCTACGAAGTGGGTTAAGATATGCTAAGTCATTTGCATGCACTGCCTTGGGAAGCCATTCTTCATTTATTACATTTCCAGTGACAATGGCCATTAAGTAGAAGTTCATTTTTCAGGAGATATTTCTGACGAGATAAGATATAAAATAATCCTCTTGAGTAAGAATGGGAAAAGTCAAAGGGAAAAATGAGTTTCCAAAACAGTTTGCAGTTAAAAAAATTAGGTAAAGAAAATGGGACTCCTAATAAGAAGACCTGGTAGACCACCAAAACTGTTACCATCAGATATTCAGTACCTAAAGCTTTCATCTTTAAGAGAGAGGATAACCTCAAGCTCCACACTTTCTTCAGATCTGAAACAACCCACAGCTGTTTCTGCCCATCCGTCCACTGTGAGGAGACAGTGCTAAGAGTCTGTAAAGATAGCTGTGAAGAAGCCATTAGGGAGGAAAGGAGATCACATAAAACAACGAAGCTGCTGGTGTTTGGGACTATTTAGGTTGTAGGAAGAAAGAAAGGC
>CM067487.1:24851664-25167334 GCA_034552555.1 Semaprochilodus insignis | reverse complement strand
TAGGAAGAAAGAAAGGCAACCAACTTCCAAGACTGAACTTCAAAGATGTGTCGTCAATTTTTTTCCATTCTTTTTTTTGTTTTTTTTAACTATATGCATTTCAAATAAAGAATGGAAAGTGTAATAAAGATAAAGAGTGGGCACAATAAATAATAAAAAATAGTTGTCAATGCTTTTTTGCTATTGCTGAAAAATCATATTAAATTATTAAATTAACTTATATATAGTGGCTGTTTGACTGGGAATTAAATGAATGAAGGGTGGTCTCTGACTTTTGAAACAGTGCTCTATACATAGCTTGATCTTTATCATATCTTTGCCCTATACCTTAGTAAATCAGTATGATATAGACATGGTGCTGCAGGGAATATAGTTTTGTGAATACGTATGAAGTTGATTCAAAAGCCATAACAAGATGTAGCTTGGTTAGCTTTAAAGCTAAAGGGCTCACTATTCCTTACAACTATATGGGTGGCTTTTGGTGAGCTGATGTCCAGTAGACCAGAGTCATCCTGCCACAGCCTCAGTAAAAGAAGCCCCAGCCACATCTAGCAATTACCCACCGAGGAGAAGGTCATAATTTTGGCTCTTATTTAGGATCTAACACCAAGCTCCTAATTACCGCCACACTGACTGCGCCTACCACCCTGCTTTTCCTTGTTGTAAACCGGTACTTGGGTATGTAGCATGGCCTGTTTTACTGCTTTATTTCCAATTCATCTGAATGGGCAATGCTCAACTAATAACATTTCTAATCAGATACAATGAAACAAAATCTTTTTTTTGCACTATGGCTTTATTTTACATGTACAAGATAAGCAGGTCATGGGTCATTTTAAATCTCTATTTCACACACATATACAGCCACTTTATGTGGTTTCCTTTAGCAGGGTATGCTATTGTCCATTAAAGCTAGTCCTTCACATTGTTTGTCTACTGTCAGTTTTTCTTTCAGAAAAAAAAAATAGGCAAAAAATGAAGCTTCTTCATCTTGTCCTCTTATGTTTTCAGATGACACAGGAGTGGAATGGAGCAATAACAGAAATAAAATATATTTTCATAACTGACTCTTTCCTCTTGGTTTGGTCCCACCGACCGGTTACTGATTGTCTTTTTTATTCCAGTGCTTCAGCTCAGCAGGAGTAGGAGTAGAGAGAGTACTGACTCCACTCAGCCGCACTGCTGTGGCGATATCCAGAGGGATGCAGGCTGTGCTCTGACATTAGATGGTGTGGATGAGGGTAAGCAGGGCTTGAGTATTGGCCGGGTAACGTTCCACTCCAGTGGCCCAAAGGTTGCTCTGTGTTGTATTGACCATAGAGTGGATGACTGACAACACCCGGCCTGCTTTTTGAGCAATCAGGGATGTTGTGGGTCATGGAGAAGTCCATAGCTCTGCCCTGCGTGGAACCCATGCTCATAGTGGTGGCCAGGGGTCCAGAGATCTCTTGCTCAGGGACAGTGGCCATGTCAGTAGATCTGGACTCGAAACTATGGCGTTCAAATCGGCCGTCTGCGCAGGAGGAGGGTGAAGGCATCCTCTCAAACTCATGGATTCTGTGTGGAGAACATAAATATGATAAGGTAATTTAACCAAGGAACTGTTTGCATCTTAAAGAAGTTCTTTTTATGATCTCAGTGCTCGCCGATCCAGTCCTCGGTGTCCTTTAGAGGGTCCATTTTTTTTGCTGTATGCCAGCACACCGATACTAGGTGTTCAGTTTTGTAATGGCTGGGAGCTGGAATATAGCGAATATGTGGGCTATGTTGGGGTCCCTATGCTGAGAACTGATTTGGGGAGTTAAATATCATAGATTGTAATTGTAAATAATTTAATTGTAAAGATAATCAGAGTTGGTAAATTTCTCTACAGTTAACCATTTCACATGAAACCACTCTGGATGTCTTTGTTCACATTAATGTAATGTAATTAATGAAATTAGTAATAAAATAATATTCAAAAATTTGAAGCTGTCGTTTGATAATAGTAGGCATACCGGTGAGGTTGGTAGCTCGCCTGTCCTGGGACTAGCTGCTCAGAGTTGCTGTAGTCCATTGCTCCTTCACTGTGCAGACTATGAGCAGGGTCCTGTTCCCCTCCCCAAGGAGACATGTGCTCATCCTGGGCCATGGGGACCTCTTTGGAGAGTAGCAAACCTTCTGATTCCTCTCGATGGGGGTCATATGGAAGCCTAGGCAAATCTGTGAAGCAAGTGGGTATGAATTAACATCACTCTGTTGTGCTGTTCCAGTTTCCTGCAAAGCGCATGGAACTATTTGATATTTTTGCAGACATGAGGTCAGTACCTGAAAAGCATCTAAACTCTGGCTCCTTGTCTGACGTCTTCATTTTTTTAGCTGGATTATCTGGACACATTTGACTCTTCTGTGCTTTGTGCCTGCGAGAGAATGAAAATGACTTACATTGTATCCTTAAGAAGAGAAATGTTTGATATTACTTGCTGTATGGCATCTGTGCCCTTACCTTTTGCCATGAGTTCCCTCTTCTCTGAAGCCCTTTGCAAAGGGGTTGTGGTCTATCTTCAGCTTTGTAATCTTTGGGAGGGAAATGAAAATCAGTTAGTTACAGGTTTTCCTCAGCGGGAAGGTATTTATTTCTGTATATTACTGAGAGAACTGACCTTGCTGTTCTGGTAGACCGTGACTGCGGTGAAGGTAGTTTCGGGGAATGTGAATGTCTGGAAGACACTCCATCGCACGCTGTAAAGGTCGTCGGCCTGCACCACGTGGAAACGAGGTTGGTAGCGGTGCATAGAATGCAGAATGATCTAGAAAGGGTGAAATTAAGTCAGACCAATATATTCTGTATACAATTTATAGATCATACGTAGTGCCAGAATCCAACCAATCATCTTATAATCTAGCTGCTGAATCTGTAGCATATGTCTGATTACCATGGCCAATAATTTTCACATAGTATAAGACCCATGGAATTGAATAGAATAGAAGCAGAAGCATGTTCTTTGTCTATTGGATGACAGTGATTTGCTTGGTAAAGGACAAAGAAGTATGGAAGTTATTGTCCATATTGTTAAGTGTGAAAATACTGGTATATTCCTTTAATGTGGCTACACTGTTCTTACATGGCCTCTCTGGTCCAAAGGGTTGTTGGTGAGCTTCAGCTTTAGGAAGGAAATGGACTGCTTCATCCAGTGGCTGCCCAGAGCAGGAGAATCTGGGTGGACGTATGTCCTGCAGGGAGGCTGTGGCTCTGCTTTCCCTGCCACCTCCCACTGTTCGTTATTCCACTGCAGGCAAAGAAATAATGATATCAACAAATGTACTTTTATACTCAAATCATTTTGATGCATTATACATATGGAGACTTGGCTAGGCCCACTTCCAACCCCCACCTTTAGTAATACAGTTATAGTCTCCCTTTTTCGCTCTAAGTGCCTGTCTGTGAGAGCTTAACAGACATATGGCCAAAAGTCTGTGAATGGGAGGGTCATCTCATGTAAAGTAAGCTGATTGCCCTATATAGACTTTGATTGCTCTACTGGAAGGCATTAAGGGGGAGTGGAGGGGAATTGGACTTGATTGGACCCCTAACTGGGGGAAGAAAAACAGGAAGTGATAATAGCCTTTGATATTCATTGTCTGCACTGATTGGCACTCCGCAGGAGGACTGCCGTCTGTACTTGGGAACAGATCTGGGGGCTTTAGATCCTGTTCGATTAAAGTCAGTGTTACTACTTTAACATGTTTGTTTCAAAATTTACAAGCCTATGTGCAAGACAGCAACTTTGAAGGCATCTGATGACCTTGTAAATGCGGCAATGATTAACCTTATACTGCTTTTTTGCTTACCTTGTACCTAGAACTGTCCACTGGCACCATGTCCACCATGATCACATACTTAGCATAGGGCACTAGTCCAGACACGCTGATGTTGCAGTATGGAAACATCCTCCTATGTTGTGTGGAAAGATACCCGAAACATTAAGCACAGTGTGGACATGAAGCTCTCCAACATTGTAAACTGATACAGTCAACCCATTAAGGATTTCAGCAGTTCTCTTGTGGGCTACATTCATATAATTTAAAATAAAGTCACATGTAAGATATCTAAACTTTGTACTATGGTAATTTTCTTCTCATGGTATTTAATTAAATTTGATTGGCTGCTGAATTTGGTTACTGAGAAACATCATTACCTGCCAGATTTGGTGATGACCATCTCAGTCCCAATCTCGTGGAAGGATTTCCAGAGCTCTGAATACTCCAGGTTCATCCTAATGTTTCCATGCTGATAGGGGTCAGCTGCACGAGCCATTGGAGGTGATGGATTCACTGTAGATGAATGCTTCAAGTCTAGATCATTTAAGATAGAAAGAATATTAGTGTTAGATAACATGGTCAGTAATGAACTAGCACTGTAAAGCACCAAAAAAATCATCTCCAGAGTTTAAATCAGTTCCTGGTTCAAATAAAATGATGACTGATCTCCAGAAAGGTACTCACCAGTAATGTGCTGCATTCTTCAGGTAGGGTTAATTCTACCCTTCAGGGGTAAAATGAATCTGTGGATCAGCAAAACGAAAGCCTTAAACTGACGCAGAAGATTTCAGGAGGTGTAGACGTTTGATCAGCATCTGAAGCAATGACAAAGGCCATAAGCTTGGGGTAACCTTGAGTTTAAAGACGTTTGGTGAGTGGGTGTGTCCTCGGGCTAAGGTGGGCAGGGTCTGCTTGGCAAAAGTGAGAGGGAGTGGGGGGCCTATTAGCAGACTTTGAAGTGCTCTATTAGCAGTGGGGGTCAATGTCTGTAGTTGTTTAGGGGTAGAGCAGGAGGTGGCTGGGGGATCAAAAGGAACCTGAAAAGAACTCCAAAAGGACAGCTTATAGGACTACTCTATATTTTTATGTCGCTGGGGGTGAGGTGGGATGTGAACAGACATGTCCCACTGTGTTGGAATTGCTTGCTGGTAGTGCGGCTGCCGATTTCATTCAGGATTCATTCAAAACAACCCAATGTCAATATAAAAGCACTGTAAAACTGCCTCGTGACAGACATTATGCTGACAGTCTTTTTGTTTATTTCTGAAAAGTGAATGCACTTTGCCCTCTACTGTTTGCCAGTGGTCACTACTACAAGAATTGTTTTGCTGTGCTCTTCAAGCTCAGTAAAGGGTGCCCTTAAATTTGATGATATTTTTTCCCATTTACTCTCCCATATCAGCCATGCCTGAGAGCAATCTAGTTCAGGTTCCCACCCCCTCCAGTCTGGCCTGGTTGTGTATTGGGTACTGTCTGCCCTTGACAATGGGGAGATGGCCCTCTTAATCCTATCAAGCATGCAGTCATGGCTGGGGAGAGCTCCTCTGGACCAGGCAGTTAGCAGCCAGTTAGTGCCCAAGAGCCAGGGGGAGGGGGGTGCTATCCACGTGTAGCCTAACTCACTCTAGATCCTCTGATGTCCTGTGACGACAGTCTGGGCCCTGAGTGCCCTGTCTGCAGCCCATACAGATGCAAAGTGGTCAGATGGTGGAGCTATGGAAGAACATTCACACAGATCCAGCATATCCTCCCTGCTTTTCAGCCAGACAGCAGAGAAAAATCAGCTCCATCAGTTCAATTCATCCTGTAGAACAACACTGCATTGCTGCTGGAGAGCATGCATTTGCCTTAAAGCAGCTGCTCAGGCAAAACATTTCTTTTGTACAGTTTCCTCGGTTTTACACCAAATATAATCCAGTGTATGTTGAGTCAAGAGACATCAGTGTGCTTCTTTATGTGCATGGGAGCAACAAGACTAACCACGAGTTTAGCATCATGTAAATTATGACATGCTTGCCTTACAGTAAGAACAATTACTAAATAATCTTACATATACGGTTTACTTATGCAGTTTTTGACACTATACAACATACTGTTTACCTCTGCTCCTGTGCAGCAATGCAGCTTCCTATAACCTACAGTTAGAATAATGAACTATAAGTTAATCCTATATTTCTATATATAACGTTATGGCATACAGCGCCAGAAACCACATGAGTAAGTCTATGTGAGATATCAAGTATGTTAAGCACACTTAGCAAGTTATTGACGCAAGTGTGTGCTGATTTAGGCATGCAGTGGGTGTAGGCTAAGTGCAAGCCTAAAGAAGCAAACTTTGGAGACTAAACATGACTTGGCTAATTCACCTCATTTTGGGGGGTTTATGGAGCAGGGTGTGCAATACAGGGGGTCTGGGACCCCCTAATTAACCATTTGGATCCCCTGAAAGTTACAAAATCAAACGGGGTCCCTGAAAATAAACTTTTCAGGGCTTTACTCTGAAAGGTTATATTTTTCTTGGCCAGCTTGAAGCTGTAGTACCTGCCTCAGGGTGGAGTCGTAGCAAATTGGTTCACCCGGTTGGTCTTTCATAGCTTAGCAACTGTAACAATGCTCAGGATGACGCTGAAAAACAACGCGCTGTAGAATATTTGAAAATCTGAATTTTCAAGCTCAATATCTCCTGAGACGGAGACTGTTGGAAGGAGTAAACGTCTACTAATTTCTCAGACAAATAAAGAAAGAGAGAGATAGATAAAAGTGAAAACCTACAAAATCTCAGTTAATGTGTGGAAGAACACACTGCCAAAGAACAGAGCATTTCCAAAAGAAGTATTGTTGAAGCAAACATTTTGTAGCTATTGAAGCAACGTTATGGGGAGTGAGCCAGCCAGTGCTGGATTAGTCAGCCAACATTGGACCCCTCAAATATCTGGGGGTATTCTTTTGTCTTCCATGTTTGTCAACATCTGATCAACTAAATATGAAAGTCCATGAGAAGAGGCCATGAGGTATTTATAATTGTCTGGACTGTTATCTGGAGATCATGACTTAATTGTCTTGTGATCTGAAAATAACAACTTCTTTGCTTGAGGCAAAAGATAACAAAACCTTTTTTATCTTGAGACTCCAACTTACCTTTGAATTTTGTGGAGGCTCAAAGAGGCCATGGTGCAGTATGTGATCTCAAGAAAACTATTTTTGTTATTTTGAAATCACACACCTCATGGACTTTTAATTGCAACATTAAGGCTCTGCATTGCTTAAAAAAAGAAACTGCACGTAAATGTAGGTAGAGAATGCTCAGTTTTTTGTAACTGCTGTTTCGTCATCACTGTTTGATGTCTGTCTCTAGAGCAGCGTTTGGAGATTGACTTGTGCATGTGTTTGTCTTGAGGCCTGAAATCTTGCCATAGCATGTTTCACCCCCGACACCAGAGAAGTGCTGTACAAGATTCGACTGGTTGGCTCCTCAGCTTGGAGCATACAAACCTAAAGCTTTGCTTATAATGACATACTTTCAATCCTGAGTAGATCACCAGCCTCCTGATCTCTAAGACTGTTTCCTAAGACATGCTGTAAGACATGCTGTTGTTCCTGTTCTCCACACAGGAGTGGCAAAAGGAAGGTAGTTTCCGTGTGAGTGCAGGAAGAATAATAATATGCAAAGTGGAAACACCTACTTGAAAGACTGATGAATATGAATTTTCACACTACTGAGCAAAATTCTCCTTCACTGCTTAGCTCTATTGTTCAGCATATCCAAATATGTATATTCTGTTTTATGATATAGCAAGGGGCCATTGTACTAATGTGTGTTGTGTTGTTCTGTATATCATTCTGTATCATATGTTGTCACTGCACATGGATATGTGGGTGGAAAGTTTAGCATGTTTGGTTAGTCTGTCTAATATAGGGGTGTCCAATGTCCAGCCCCAGGGCCAAATGTAGCCAGCTGACAGATATTAATTGGCCCGTGACTTCTGTTTATGATAAATAATTTGGCACGTATACTGACCATAACCATTCTTCTCTCCTAGTATGAGCGCTGGATGGGGATTGCTAGGTAGTGTGCTTATGCTTTATATATGTCTTTGTATTCTTCTCTCTAGGTCTCCAGCACTGGCCCTTGATCGGCAGCGTTTGAGCTCAAGGCGAGTTTTGGACTCTGACATTCCTGTGCTAGCAGCACCATGAAATGACAGCGTAATGTGCTGCACTGTGGTAACTTAGCTAAAAAAATTAAGAGCCTTCTACACTGACTTGTCCTGCAGTTAATGTCATTTACTAAACAACATTTAGTCAAGACTGCAGCCGTGACGCACAACTTTAATGTTGAGGGCCAGCAGTTTTGAGAGCTGGAAATCTGGACACTTTTTCATCAATAGCCACAGCAGAAGCGCGTGCCTCTGTCAAACCACTATAAAGAATTCTACAAAGAATTTATAGAACTTACAGTAAATATTACAAGCTGCCCAAATTTCACAGTACCAACTTCTTATCTATGCAAATTCAGTAGTTTAGTAAATATATTAACCCTTTAAGCTGTCTGAACATTAAGCTGCTTCTCCTACCTGCACTGTACACTTTATATATCTATACTGTTTACAACCACATACTTGACTGATACTGCTCTTACACTTTGCACGTCTTGCACACATACTGTACTGTTTGCACACATTGTCTTTGTCTATTTGTCCTTATTTGTCTATTTGCACACATTGTCTTTGTCTATTTGTCCTTATTTGTCTATTTGCACTACACTCTATATATATATATTTATACACATATTCTTGTAACTGCACTGGAGAAGAAGCCTGACCGTGTTTCGTTATACTGTGCAACCCTGTACTGGTATAATGACAATAAAGTTGAATTGAATTGAATTGAATTGAATTAAGACAATAACATGGTTATTTGAGATGTTTAATCTGCTCTTCTCACTTAACAAAGTGATTTCTGAATGCTGTTCCTGTATGTTTTTGATACATAAAGAACATGATCTATTAAAATGTATAATTGCTTATGTCATAGTTAACATGTTTTATTGTTACTCTTAAAAAAATATATAATTTGTTATAAGCAATGAATTAGCAATCAGACAATATGATGTCCTGCGTGTCTTCTGTGCAATGATAAGAACGAAAGCGGTACACAGAAAGCTCAGATTCTACACAGTGATGTGTTTCACTGACCAGCATGGACATGTATGCACCGTAACTCCTCTGGTGCCAGGTTTATACATATTAAGAGGACAATTTTTCAGAATAGACTTCAAGGAAGTGTCGGATTGTAGTGCTGTTTGGAAAGAGGATAAAGGTTACCAGGAACAATATATGATGATACATTTAGACTGAAATGGGCAATATTTATTGAGCTACACATACAGAAGAAGTGTCTCTCAGTATGGGGTTGGGCCGCCATGTTTCCTAACGCAACGTATCCGACATCTAGAGGTTCCTAATGGTGTCCTGTGATGATCCATCCCATGCAGCTTGAATATTCTCACACAGTTCCTGCAGATTGTGTGGTAGGGGTGGAGGTGGAGTGACACCAGGCCTTCTGGACATGTGATGCATGACAACAAACTGCTCATCTTGATGCTGACCACAGTGCCTCCACACATGGATTCGATGTTTGTCTCCACCAAGACAAAAGCGGGACTTGTCACTGAAGATGACCCGCTGCCATTCTGAGTCACTCCATGACAGTCTGGCACGACACCATTGAGGTATCGGCCTGTGTGCATGTAGTCCTGCGTCATGCAGCCACCTGCCAATGGTGCTGGCACTAGCAGGATGACTCATGGATGGTATCACTGCTCACTGAATGTCTGCAATCATGGCTGTTGGCTCAGTCAGGTACAGCGATAAGGCCTGTCCCTGCTTACTTGAAACATTTGCATGTCTAACCGACCCACCAAATTTTAATTCCTGTCAGTTGATTCCTTCTGGGTGCAACTGTTGTTTTGACAATAAGTGTATGTTTGGTGTTGAAAGGAAATTCCAGCGATTTGTCAAAGATTCTGCCTAATTAAATAATTAAGACGTAAACAAAGTCATTCAGAGTGGCCTGATATGAAATGTGCTGTTATAGAGAAACTGGACTAGACTCAGAAATATTTACAGTGGTGGTGATAGGAACCAGATGTGGTTATCTGGAGATATTTAATGTCTGTAAAAGCTAACTTGCAGAAAGCTATTACATGAAATGATTAGTAATACACTGCCTGATGCCTGAAACATTGATTTATGGTGGTTTTAGGGTAAGCTCAGTTTTCTCCAGATTCGCCACTATTTTACCATCATCAACATTACACATAAAAACCCGGAAGACGTGTAGGTTCACTGGTCATTTTGGATAATGAAAAACTGCCCATATATACACACTCATTAAGACTCATTAAGTCCTTGTGTGTCCAACATAACTGGTAAACTAAAACTAATTCTAATTCATACACCCATTTAAAACAATCCACATACCTATAACACCCACCCCACCCCCATACATTCCATTGTACAATAGTCATTTCAAAAGAGACAATTTCACACACATGAGCACTCTAAACAGTCCCCTCAGAACCATCTCTATGTGAGCACTCTCTGTTAGGATGCCATCACACTTCGTTGTGGGCCATTTGTCTCAAATGGTTCTATTAAATGGGCTTAAGTACACAAAAGGCAGCCATTCAGGTTACAGGTAGATTGCCTGCTACCTTTCTCAGTGGTTCTTGTGTAATGTTTGAACATCTCCACATACAGCTGATCCTGGGCGCAGCATGTTGAGACATCTCAGTGCTGCTGGAGTTAACCTCAACCAGAGCTGTGGAATTTACTCTGCGCCTGAGGCAATAAATCTCTCCACCCTCAGCATGCCTCATCATATGTTAAGCCATATTCTAACACGTTCCTGCTGGTGTTTTCTGGGTTGGGTTATTTATTAATACCAAAGACCAACGGTCCAGCTGACTCATGCAGGAATGATGCACCTGGATAAAGCTCTGAATCTATCAGCAAGCTGGTTTGATGAAGTTACAGCTGAAGGCAGAGTAAAGTAACAATGTAGAGCACCTGAATCAAAATGAGCTGGTACAGTTTTCTAAATAGCCAATGGCAATAGTTGCTAGTGAGATGGAAAGAATTGAGGTGTTTAAGGGTGGTGCCAATAGAGACGTTCATCAAAAAGGAAACAACGGCATCTAGTGGACAATGGCCAAATTCAAAGTTCATCGGCAATTATTTGTATTGACGTATCATCCATATATATATATATATATATATGACTTAAGACACATATTCTGTTCTGCTACCTCATTATTAGACGTGCAGCCTACATTCCTGTTCTATTTATTTTATAATATTTTATAAGTTAAAGTATTATTTTTCTTAGTGTGCAGTGTAGCAGCGAAACTTTCATTTGAACACTAGATGGCAGTGTTGGGTTGATTACCGTGCTGTGCAACAGACAGTTGGTAGAAACGGTTTATCTTTGCAGTGAATGTGCTTTTGCCTGTGATGACTTCATGAATAAACTGCTGAAGATTAAACCCCTCTATACTGTCTTTTTCAAAGACATGAATTTTTATGAGACCCATATCTTGTTCCTGCAATAAGAAAGCTGTGAAGACCTGGAAATTGTGTTTTGATTTTGGCATTTTATGTAATTAATCTGCTTTATGATTTTTACTGTATCTCTTGTTTTTTTTTTCTCCTGTTCTGTTTTTTTTTAAATATGTTGGCTGATGTATATTTGAGTATATTTAATTGTTATATTTAATTCTGTATATATTTCTTCATTTTTACCTGGCATTTCTGCCTTCTTTTATCTATGCACAAAGTGAAAAAAAATACAATTTCTTTACAAATAAATATACATACAGTATAACAGAACAGGAATTTATTGTTTTCAAATGATTAATAACCTGGCTAACTTATTATTCAGTAATTCTATGTAAACCAGTGCAAATTGTTTAGCAAGATAAGAGGTAGAAAGAGGTTAGAGGAGCACAGGTATGCTTCACCTCCTGACTTCTTGATTCACTTTAGCCATTGCATGGATGTATTCAATTTCATCAGCATCACATCTAAATGCATTTCATTTAAAGGGAAACCAAAAGGGATCCAGCATTGATTGTTTGATTGATTGATTGATTGATTGATTTATGTTTTGCATAATTCCATTGTTACAATGTATACAAGACATTGAAAGTGGTTCTAGAAATGTACAGATTTCTTTAGAGTGGTGATGATAGGAACCAGGGCTCGCCATATCTACAACACTAATACAGTCAGTGGTGTACAGTAACTCAGTAAGTGTAAGTAGTTGTTTCATGTATCTGTTCTGTAGTGTTTCCATTCTGGGGGACTTTTTACTTTAACTCCACCACATATCTTACTGTTTACTCCACTACATGATGGCCAAATCTGTCCTTCCTTTTGGCTTACGTGTGCATAAAAACATCAATTGAGTACAAAAATCAGGGTACAGTGTTCATTTTGGTTTGAGCTTGTTTGACAAAGTTGTTGGACAAAGCTTGGTTGTACTAATAGAAACTGTTCTCCATCAGTGTTTTGTGTTTATGATGATTTGAATAGACATCAGCGTCAGACTAATTAATGACCTTTTATTAAAAGACTGGTGGACCGAGAGTGACACTAGAGTCTCTTCGCCTAAAACGGGTTGATGGTGAAATAGTGGAGAATCTGAAATAATATGTTTTCTTTGAGGTCTATTTTGTCCTATAACCCCCATGCACACGTTTGCTATGGATGCATTAAAATGAATAGACCATTAATTAACAAGATATTTTTCCTAACATTTTATTACAAATTAATTATTAATCAATGTCTTGAGTATCAGAGAGCGCATATCTAACCATGTTGTGTAATTTCGTGTAACTTTCTGTGAGGGATCTTTTACAGGCATCAAACACTTCAGATGTCTGGTTCCTGTCAACACCACTGTGAACAGTTCTGACTCAGTAAATTTCTTTAGGATTGAGAAGCATTTTACATCAAACCACTCTGAATGTCTTTGTTTACATACTGAACGTTTAATTATGCAGAAATGAATAGAAATCAAATATGGAGTTTCCATTGACTGCATCAGGTAGAGACTTTGAAATGGTCAGCAAAAATGATGTGTTGAACAAA
This sequence comes from Semaprochilodus insignis, assembly GCA_034552555.1. Lineage (NCBI taxonomy): Eukaryota > Metazoa > Chordata > Actinopteri > Characiformes > Prochilodontidae > Semaprochilodus > Semaprochilodus insignis. Next base: position 25,154,381 of record CM067487.1, on the reverse strand, counting down.
TGAGTGACTACTGCTTAGATAAACAGCATTTCTTCAGATGGCCTAACACTTTTGCACAGTATTGTAGGCTTGATTTGATATTTAAATGTTCTTTGGACCCTTTGGTTAATGTTTGGTTAGATTAAACCTAAGCCTACACTAAATTACACTATAACCCTGAAATATCAATTCAGTCAAGAGGTTTAATGTATGTCCTGGTTCTTTGTGTCTACCTCACCTGGCCAATCCTGGTCCTGGAGTTGCCCCTGCCCTGGCAGGACTGGAAACCACTGGATCTAAAGCTGCATAGCATACTAAAGAACAACTGGGACTAATCAGCTTTTTAAGGAATCTGGTTAATACTGAAATGCAGTCAATAGAAACAACTGGCTCATTATGTTTTTGAAATTGTACAGCTAGTCCCGCTGCTTTTAGATGCATACTAAACAAGATGTTTTCATATTTAATGAATTTGTAGCTGCAATTGGGTGTAGGGTGCACCTTAATTTGTTTTGTGGGGTTCTCAAAAAAACCCTTCTCCTGTGCTGAGAGAGCTATAAATGGGCCTTCCTACATAATGAATAAGGTCCTAAAAAGATCCTGCGGTTGTGAGAAAGCCCAGTGAGAGTGTTTGGTTCTGTATTTGTCCTTTTCCAATCACACAAACACATGCACGCACCCACACCACACACACCTGTCCTTTTTCTTTTTGTCACCAGAGAACCTGAACTGTTGCTAATCGTTATGCTGGAAGGCTGCCAGGCCGATTTTGGGCTGATCTGTTTTGGGGCTGTTCGGAAAGGAGGCCGTGGTAGAGCCCGGTGAGCCGACACTGCAGCACGGTGGCGCGGGACAGCCGCCAGACCGAACCCAACGACCTCCCACAGTGCCCTCTGGGTTAGCTTACACTGCACTGCGCCTCTCTGCTGAAATCACTGAATTAATGCTGGTAGGAGAGATAGAGGGAAGAAAGGAGGAATGACTCAAGCGGAAAAAGAAAAGGATGTACACAAAATGGTGGTGGCTTTATTTGCTGTGTCAGAGTGGGGGCGCCCCAACACAAGGATGTTTGCCAATCAATCAAGAGTGGGCTGCGCTTAGGGATCTTAAAGGTAAGGTGTTTTCAGAGAAGGGTGTGCAGGTAGGTCCATAGCATGTTCACTCCCAATCATTCTCTGCACCAATTCAGATGCCATTAGAGCAGTCTGAGACTGTGATGAGTCGATGGCAGGCCCATGGCGAAATGAACTTCAGTGCATTTGAAGAGGATGAATGGGAGGCCAAACGGAGCACATTTGAATCGGTTCAGTCTTTGTGTCTTTCTCTGGGTTCACTTCTTCACCTTGCCCTGGGCAGCCACAGCCTCCATGGCCTTGCGCACTGTCTCCTCATCCCCGAGGAACTGCATGGGCTTCACAGGCTTCAGGTCCTTGTCCAGCTCATAGACAATAGGAATGCCAGTGGGCAGATTCAGCTCCATGATAGCTGCATCTGACATGCCTGGGAAGACACAACGATGCCCAGGTTAACTCTTTAGACCAGACATGCACAAATTGTGGCCCACAGACCAAGTTGGCCTGTGAGGTATTTGGCCTACTAGAAAGCCAGTGACAGAACAAAGCTAGAATCACCCAGTGACAGAACAAAGATATTTTCATATTATATATAACTTATGTGAAACGCATATCAATAATAGCAAATAAATAGAAATTGTACTCTAAAATACACTGTGAAAAAAGTGTTGTTGCTTCAACCTAAAAAAGGTTAGCTCTCAACTAATGGAATAATGGAATGATTTGATTATTTTTAGTCAGTCTAATGTTGCCCATATGCTTCCTGCTTGGTTCCCCATATGCATATACAATCTTTCTATAACTGAGTGTGTGACGTTTTGAAGTATCCTTGGCTCTTCATTGACCTCTATGCCCTTTTCTCTCTCAAGAACAGTTTGGTAAAGGCAGCTGACAGAGAATGCAGGACCTTTCTACAGAAAGGTCGTGGATGTAACAGGAATCTAGCCCATGGCCTTTTCCTCTGTGCAAAAGTGGGGACTATTATTAGACGCACTGTCATCTGGGAATGCTAAAGGCTCATGGTCAGACCTACAGTATCCTATGCATATGAGGGTGCTGTGTGAACCGCCAGTGCATGGACTGTTAGACCAGCAGTTGTTTGATCTAAGCTTTGTATTATCTTAGCTTCTATAGCTCTTTATTTAGAAATGCACACATTTGGCCTGTTGTTCTGCAGGCATGTAATGAACTGGTATAACACACTGGGCTCAGATGCAGGTACTTACTTTCCAAGTGCTTCACAATGCCACGCAGGCTGTTGCCATGAGCTGCAATGAGGACGTTCTTGCCAGCCTTGATCTCGGGGACGATGACATCATTCCAGAAGGGCAGGGCACGAGCGATGGTGTCCTTTAGGCTCTCACAGGTGGGCAGCTCGCCCTGCTTCAGACCCTTGTAGCGTCTTGACTATTGAAGCAGCATAGGAAGCATAATTATCACATGCCTAGCACTAACCACACTTGCTACATGTCAGTAATAAAGGGCTACATGCAAAAGTTTTGATATCCTTGTGGAAGTTACTTGTTGTATTGGTTATCCGAGTTAAAATAAGTACAAATAGAGAATATACTTGTGCTCAAACAAGTATACTTTTAACACTTTAAAAGTGGTCTGCAAGACATTTTTAACATTATTAACCTCTCAGTAAAAGCGGTTCCTAATAATGTAACTGATGTATTATACAATTATTATTATTATTATTATTATTATTATTATTGTTATTATTATGCAAAGAGAATCATGTTAAGTGATGGCTACCGTCTTCCGTATGCTGTTAGCCATGCTAGCATGTTTGCTCAGACTACTCCTTTCACGCCCTTCAGAAACAAAGCTCTTCCCTCAGAAAGGAACTTTTAAAAAGGAACTATTTGTCTATAACTATGTGAACTACATGGAACAATATGAACTATATGTCTTTTAGTTTTCTTGTGCATGTAAACAGTCCAAAGTACATACCAGAGAGAAAAACTCTCCATCACAGAAACTTTTTTTCTCAGTTGCCTGAACACCTTGTTAGAATTCCAGCTCCTTTCCCTGTTACAAGATGATGTCGTCTTGTAACACAGTTCTTATTGCCCGCCTACCAGCAAGCTTGTCACACCCCCATACAATGCACAGAGAGTGAAACAGTAAAAGCTTACCACTTTGAGAGACTCTGCTCCTGTCTAGCTTGGGACAATGGATTGGGTCTACCAACTTGTTCTACCTGACTTTCAGGATCAGACTCTGGCTCAAACTTATGTTAATATAAGTACGTATACATGTGTAAGTATATATGTGCCAGAACCAATGCCATTGGAACTTGCGGTTGACCAGTGAGAACAGGGTGTGCAAGCTAGCCCACCAGAGCAGTCTGTGCTTGCTCGGGGGTCTTAAAGACACAGAAGCTCTAACAGATTTAAGGCTGTGTTTCAAGCATTAAAATCTATTCTAATAGGCCACAAAAAATAAAATGATCAACACTGAAAATGAGCATAATAGGTCTTCTTCAAAAGCAGAGGCTTCTCCTACCTCACTGATGATCTTGTAATAGGGATGGTCTTTGTCCATGGGTGGAGGTGGGATGTCGAAGGAACGTCTCCAGATTTTCACCTGCTCCTCTCCGTGCTTGGCAGCAGTCTCTGCCTTGTTCAGACCGGTCAGGCCGCCATAGTGACGCTCGTTCAGGCGCCAACTACGTATGACTGGCAGCCACATCTGGTCAGTGCCCTCCATGATGGTCCAAAGTGTCTTGATGGCACGTTTCAGCACTGAGGTATAGCACACATCAAACTTATAGCCCACATCCTTGATAGCTTTAGCACCACGCTTGGCCTCCTCTACACCCTTCTCACTGAGGTCAGCATCGAACCAGCCACAGAAGCGGTTCTCCTGGTTCCAGGAGCTTTCACCGTGGCGCACAATGACCAGACGATAAACGGCAGTCATGTTGAGAGTGCTTCTACTAAAGAGGTACCTTGACCAAACCCACGAGGCACAGCCCTCCTTGCTGTTGTGCACTCACACGGTGACAGACAGTAAGCTCCCAGCCTACATGCTCTTTTTATAGCATGTTGGAATGTGGATTCCAGAGACCACCTGCTCTGAACCAATGAACCAACACATCTGTAGATGGACAGCTAGGCCCAACCAATTGGATAAGGCTATGTTGTGGCTGGCCTGGATATCTGCTAGCTGTAAGGGCAGAGGTTATCCATAGATTCAAAATAGCAACATGACTTTTAAACTGAGAGTCATGGAAGGAAAGTGCAAAGATCACAGAAGGTGTTACAGGAGGGTTCAGAAAACAGCATTAGCCCATATTTCTCATCCAAACCATGTCTGTTCATATGTTATCCCAATAGCAGTGAGAGTGACGCCTGATGTTCAAGCCCACTCGCCTAATGTGCTGGCCATTGCGAATTGCATGAGTCATCAAATATAGAGGTCAGCAGAATTCCACTGAGAGTGAGATACCGCGTAGCCCTCTTAGAGGTGTACTGTACTCAGCAAAGCACAGTTTCTGGTCCAGTTTCCCTGATCCTGTCAGAGAGTCCTCCTGGAGAGACCTTCTTAGTGATGCAGAGAGCTGGTGCAAAGTTAATAATAAACGCATGCAAAAGAAAAGCCAGAGGAAACAAACTTTCCTTTGCACTGCTTATCAAACTAATTCGCTGAGCTCAAGCAATACTGTAACTTTTGTACTTTTCAGGAATCCACTTTTATGAGTGAAGCACAATGTTTAGAGGTATACAGCCATTGGCAAAAGATTGAATACCCCTGTTCAAATTCCATTTTTTGTGTTAAGTGAAAGTAAATTCGAGCATCCACTACAGAGAACATGCTTAATTATAGCATTTATCTGCTAATTTTTGTGCACAATTTCTATTTACTTGCTTACTCTATTTAACATACATAAAATATATGATGTACCCTAACTTTGTTTTCTTTCCCCCCATTAAATTCACCAAATAAACAGTCATTTTGCATTAAAATGTGCAGAAGCATAACTTATTGTCATGTATAAAATCAACTAAACAAGGCATTTGAGCAGGGCACCCAAGTTTTTGTATAAAACTGTGTGTCACGGCATTAATGTGCCATAATCGACTTGTTTGGATATGTATGGATAGTGCTAGGCATGTTATACTTATGTTGGCCCATACAATTTTACTGAAACATGTTAACATGTACATACAACTGTATATCCCAGTGTGGAAGGATTGAACAGTAAAGGAAACTGAAAGGGCATTATCAGTTTAAGGATATTTTTAGAGGATTTAGGGAAAACTTTTTGCAGGCAGTGCTGCAAACTACTGATGTATTATCGAAGTGCAAAGACTGCAGACAAATTTCACAAGCTGTACTTGACTCAGCTTATGAGGGATCATTTCTGCTGGAGGCAGTGATACATTGCCTTACAACTCAAATAACCAGGCCAACCTGGACTGTGCAGTCAATATCACCAGCACATTTCTGCTTATAGATCCTACCTCTGCTTTAAGTCAAAGCAAAAACAGAGCAGTGTGCAAGGTTCTTAAGACTTTTGGCAATGTAGCAGAGGTTTAACTCAACATGGATATTTTCTTGCCTGTTAAAGTCATAGTGCATGGGCTTTTCTTTTCAGTCTGTTCCATAAATCCATAAATTCCATAAAAATGTCTATGCAGTTTTTCTTACAGATATCTTTCTTCTGTATTGTATATTACTGCTCTTTTTATTGTTTCTTCTTGGAGAGTGTTGCACTAAATTTTGTTGTATGCAAGTACAATGACAATAAAAGGATTCTATTCTATTCTATTCTATTCTATTCTATTCTATTCTATTCTATTCTATTCTATTCTATTCTATTCTGATTAGATGTGCCCATTAGCTGTGCTACTCACAATAGCCTGTAGGGGCAGCGTTGTGATGTGATGAGAACATTACAACGTCTGCATTAGCCGCATCTGCATAACCCACTTCACAGTCACAGTTCCAGGCTATGGATGCTTATTTCCTGAATACATTTAAACATCCTTTTGCCATGGAATAGCTTGATATGGAGCAAAAGATCACTGAGAAGATCTGACAGTATGGTAAAGAGAAGAAATCAAATTGACATTATTATAAAGACTCATAACCAAGCACCATTTCTCCTTCATGTGAGTCTTTTAAAGTCTTTGTCTTTCTGCCTTGGGCCCTGTTTTATGTTTTACAGTACCTCTATCCTTTGCTCCTTTGCTCTTCCTTCATCTATCCTACTCTCTCCCTCCCTCTCCCTCTCTGTTTTTCGTTCTCTCACTCTCCCCCTCCCTCCGTCATCCTCTCCTGCCTCATCTCTGTCTCTGTATCTCTCTCGCTCTCTCTCTCTCTCTCTCTCTCTCTCTCTGCTATCGATCCTGCATAGTCAGAGTTTAGAAAATCACTTGCGTCAGACCTTGCCTTCCTGGCTATATAAGCTGGCGAGACTGCAGCAGCAGCAGCAGATCAGTTTTTTGTAGGCTGACTGCAGGACGAAGCCTGCCTGGGACACAGCACCCCGTCCTTGGAGCCATGTGTGCCGGTTACGACCCCTACTTCTCCTCCTCCTGCTACAAGCGCTGGTATGTGGAGAGCAGCCCTCGGGCTCCAGCTCGGAGTCGCTCCCGTACCGTCTACACCAGCCACACTGCTCCGCTCTCTTCGGCCAGGCTGCACTATGCCTCCCCTGGCCGCACCACCGCCGCCTCAATGCTGCTGAGCAGCCCAGCCCACTCGGTGGAGCTGGACCTGTGCCAGGCAGCACAGGTCAGCTCAGAGTTTAGGGCGGTGCGAACCCAGGAGAAGGCCCAGCTGCAGGAGCTCAATGACCGTTTTGCAGGCTTTATCGAGCGAGTTCATGAGCTAGAGCAGCAGAACCGTGCCTTAGAGGCTGAGCTGCTGCTCCTCCGTCAAAGGCATGGAGAACCATCTCGCCTCAGGGCCCTCTACGAGCAAGAGGCCCGTACCCTAAGGGCTGCAGTGGATGAGGCACGGCTGGAGAAGCAGGCCGCGCTCAGCCAGAGGGATCACATGGAGGAAACCCTGAGGGCACTGCAGGGTCACTATGAGAAGGAGGTACTGGCCCGTGAAGATGCAGAGAGCAAACTGCTGGAGGCTCGGAAGGAGGCGGACGAGGGTGCACTGTCCCAGGTGGAGCTGGAGAAGAGGGTCAACACCCTGCTGGATGAGTTGGCCTTCCTTAAGAAGATCCATGAGGGTGAGATCTCAGAGCTTCAGGCCCAGGTCCAGTATGGGGCACAGATCGCAGTGGAGACAGAGACGACCAAGCCCGACCTGTCCAGTGCTTTGCGGGACATCCGTTCTCAGTATGAAAGGCTGGCGGCCAGGAACATGCAGGCTGCCGAAGACTGGTTCCGTGGAAAAGTGGGGCATCTGACAGAGACTGTGGCCCACCACAGTGAAGCGGTGAGGAGCTCCAAGGACGAAGCAGGAGAGTACAGGCGCCAACTGCAGGCCTGTGTCCTAGAGATTGATGCCTGCAAAAGCCTCAATGAGTCTTTGGAGAAACAGCTAAGAGAAGTGGAGGACAAGCAGAGTGCAGAGATCGCTGCCATGCAGGTCAGTCTCACTACTGTTTTCTAAGAATTTGGTTCTCCAGAGTAGCTAGGACAAATACGTAGAGGATACGTAGAGGAAAGAAGATTTTTAGGGGAGCGAATACATGTCTAGAATTCTCAAAACATTCTGATCTCATTTTTCAATGCTAATCAACCTCGTTTAATCTCTCCATGATGTTTTGTAGGACACAATCAATGAGCTAGAAAACGAACTAAGAGCCACTAAAGGTGAGATGGCCAGGTATCTTAAAGAGTACCAGGATCTCCTCAATGTCAAGATGGCCCTTGATATTGAAATAGCTGCATACAGGTAGGAAAAACAACAGGGGGAAAAATGCCAGTGTTTCAGACATGTGAAGACACTATTCATATATCATTCAAGTAATATTCACAATCTAACCTTGAATAGAACTCATTAGATGTCTCATACTGCTCTGTTTTAACAGGAAACTCTTAGAGGGTGAGGAATCACGCTTCAGTGTGGGTGTGGGAGGAGGACTGGTCAGTGCTTACTCTATTGGGCCTGCCTACACACGGCCCATGTTCACTCTGCAGTCCACTGTGAGCTCTGGCGCCCCCTATCTGCTCAGCTCTCGCTTGATCAGCTCCACTCTGTCAGCTGAGCCAACCAAGGAGGAGGAAGTAGAAGAGGAAGAGGAAAAGGAGGAGGAGGAAAAGGAGGAGGAAGAAAAGGAGGAAGAGGAAAAGGAGGAGGAAGAAAAGGAGGAAGAGGAGGAAAAGGAAGAGGGGGAGGAAAAGGAGGAAGAGGAGGAGGAAGGAAAAGAGGAAGCAGAGGAGAAAGAAGAGGGTAAGATCTTCATAACTGAAGTCTTGAATTCTGTTTGATATTATAATGTTTTATTTTAAATTGGGTCTGATAATTATGCACCTTATATTCACACGCTTAGTTCATATTCAAATCTAAAAACATCTGCTGTTGCAGAAGGTGAAGAGGAGGCCGCAGCTGAGGCTGCAGAGGAGGAGAAAGAGGAAGGAGGTGAAGAGGAAGAGGAGGCTAAAGAGGCCGAGGAGGAAGAAGGAGCAGAGAAAGAAGAAGGAGCTGGAGAGGAGGCAGAGGAGGAGGCTGGTGAGAAAGAAGGAGAGGAGGAAGAGGGAGAGAAGGAGGAAGAGAAAGGGGAGGACAAGGAGGAAGCAGAGGCAGACCAGGGTGACGCTGAAGCAGCTGCAGAACCAGAGAAGGATGACGCCGAAGCTGCCAAAGAGGAGCCAAAGGCCGAGCCAGAAGCAGCTAAAGAGAAGGCCAAAGCAGAACCCGAGCCTGTTAAGGAGAAAGCTGAGGCAGAACCAGAACCAGTTAAAGAGAAGGCCAAGGAGGAGCCAGAGAAAGTCAAGCCCAAAGATAAGGCCGAGACCGAAAAAACAAAACCTAAAGACGAAGGTGATAAAGCCAAAGGTGAGGCGAAGGAAAGTGCCAAACCAGAGCAGGAGAAAAAGAAGGAAGAAAAGCCCAAAGAAAAGAAGTGAATACTATGATTTAGGGCAGAATAGAAACTTGAACATGCACTTATTTACCCTCTGCACTCTGATGAAGGCGCTAAGTCCAAAATGCAATAATGCACTAATGATGTCTGAGAATAGAATCAGCTATACTCGCTCTGTAAGCAGATTGTAATGTATGCATTTTATGATCGGGTGAAAAAGTACTGAATGTCATATGTTGTTATTTTCTGCACTTAGAATCTGAATAATGAATGTGAAACTTTGCTGCAAGTGCAATAATAAATATGCCTCTGGAGCACCAAAGAGACACGCTGATTATTTCACCTTCTTTGTTTGTACAGTGTGAGTGACTTTACACTGTTGTATACTGGGTAAATAAGGACATAGCATAAATGAAGATACATGATACATATTTTTAGCACAGTTACAGCGTAATATAACTGCTTTTGTTCCCAGGACTAATCCATCTATAGTCTAATTGATTAACATATGCTTGTTGGCCTTCACACAGTTAATACTGTAACACAATACAATAACTGTACAAAGGGTTACACACAAGGGAACCACAAATACCTTATTACACATTGACATGAAGTCCTTACTGTAAATCAATATCTGACATTTGAGCATATATTTAGTTGTTAAAAGCTGCTGCATGGAAGAGCTAAATTCCTGCTGAGCTGTCTGCCAGAATGGACCAGATTTTGGACGCACGGAAAGATTTCACAGAAAATAAAGATTAGCAAATAAATCATCAGCTCTGATTTTAATTGCCATCATGATCTGCATTTCCGTCCCTGCCGTTCAGACAGTGAAATGGCTGTGGATAAAGGCAGGCTTCAACCCGTAGAGTAAATGGATGTGTCAGTTGCTGAAATGGATATGTCAGCTGCAGTTTCCGTTCTGAGATGAGATGAAGACTTGATTTGATCTGATATACTGACACAATAGACCCCCATACTTCTCCCTGCGATAGTAGCATGGAACTAATGAAATGAAGTGCATTAGATCAAGGTTTCTCAACCATCTCTGGGCCTTGAAGCATCTTCTAGTGGTCCATGGGCTTGTACTCAGGTGGAGGCAGTAGTGGGCTGGAAACGTCAATATATATCAGATGTAACCATATTAATGTTGCATTAAGTATATTAATATGAACTTATGTGTATTAATGTACACATGTTCTTAAAAAACGTGGCAATAGGAGCAGGCTAATTAAACATCTTCAGTTTGAGACAGCATAGCCACTGGCTAGCCACTGATGGAGAGGTTTCTTGGGGTGCTTTCACAGCTATCTTGTTTGAATTTGGACATATCGTAATTGTTCTTTGACCAAATTTCTTGGTGAAATTGTAGTTATAAAAGTTGATTTTAGTCTTATGGTGGGCTGCTATGCTCTGTAGTTATTATCAGTTAAGCCTTGGGGCACAAAAGGGTGAGAACCACTACATTATAGGGCTTGTGGAAAATGGAAAAGCAGATTTTCCTTGTTTATTTTTTATTTTTTAATATACTTTAGTATTACATTTCAAGACAAGCAAATTCATATCTATCTATCTATCTATCTATCTATCTATCTATCTATCTATCTATCTATCTATCAAGTCTATGCCACTCTTTGAACGAGGCACAGCACAGAGCAGCCAATCCTAACGCAGATTTACATACATCAATCAAAGTACGGGCCAGTAACAAAAACTGATCTGTTCAGTGTATTTGTGTAACTCAGCTCCTGCCCTGAATACAACATTGAACGTACTTCACAAAAGAGTGTTCATTATTTCCACACAAATGAAAGATGTTGCATCAGAGCAATGTTGTCCTTCACTGCCGCTGACCTCACACTTCTACTCTACTAATTTGTTCGTTGTGTGTGAGATGCTACAAGCAGACATTAACTTGGAAATGTCAATTATTATTAATACAAATTCACATAATAAGTGTCTAATCAATGAACACATATTCCTTTAGTAGGTAGGCTTGTGGCTAAATACTGAATGTATGTACAATTCGAAGGAAGAGAAATACGTATTCATCATATGCCCAACTGACACAGATCACAGTGCATCATGAGCTTTGTAAGTGTCAGCAAGTCAAAATGGGTCTCAAAATGAATGCATTATAATTCACTAAGCACATGCAGGCAGACTCTATATATAAACTATAGAGAAATTTATTGACCATATCTTATGAATAATATGGCTTCAGTATTTAATGTATATTTTTAAATTGATTTTATTTGTATTTTATTGTTTTTGTATTTTTATTATATGATTTATGTATTTAGGTATTCATTTTTTTCATTATTTTTAAATATCTGCTCTAATCTCTACTTTAATCTCCTCCCCCCACTCCCACCAATCTTAAATAAAGAATGATGATGATCTTATTGCTGCTGTGTATCTCTAAAACTGTAACTTTATAAGAAAAGAAAGAAATTCCACCCGATTGTCAAAAACGTGGGTGTGGCTATATTACTGAGATGTGTACAAAGTCATTCAGAGTGGCGTGAAAGTGGTGTTCATTGTAGAGAAACTTGCTGCTATATATCTTATATCTTCATAGTGGTGACGATGGAAACTAGGCATCATGATTTCTACAACGCGAATGTAGCCATTTTATTTACTCATATGTAATGTTGATAGTGGTATATATTAAATATATCATTAAAGCTACAAATGTATTTGCAAAGGTATTGTGAATCATTGTGAAAGCAATGTCAAACGTATTTTACTTGCATTTTATAGAGTTCTATATATGATATAACATGGCTGTGCTGTAGAAACTCCTCTGTGTATCTGCGTTATCCCACCTTTACCCACAGGACACGATTGGATAGTTGTGGTTCAGCATTGCTGTGTCTGATCTACTCACACCAGCACAACACACACTAACACACCACCACCACGTCAGTGTTAGTGCATCCCCCGTCCCCAATGGTCCCCCATCCCCATAATACCTGCTCTGTGGTGGTTCTTTGGGGGTCCTGACTACTGAAGAGCACACTGAAAGGGGATTAACAAAGAATGCAGTGAATCAGATGGACTACAGTCTGTAACTGTAGAACCTCAAAGTACATTCATATGACAAGTGGAGTTACTTGGATATTGTAATAACGTGATAGACTATATCCCAATAAACCAAATTCATATATATATATATGTCAATAAATAACACATAAGAGCAATATCAGGCTATCATGTCCTACAGTGCGTGCATGGTGAGAATGTACAGAGAACACAAGAGCATAGCGTCTTTTATTATGATGTTTATTGAGCAAATGCTGAAATTCATGATGAATAAAGACATGGGACTGCAAACAGTAGCACCTCATTAATGTTTAGAAGGTAAATTCAAGTCCGTCCTATGCATACAAGAATGTGTGTGTGCGCACAATCAGGTTTATTTTCATTTGAGCTCATTAGGTAAACATAATCAACGACGGTAAAAAGCATATTTAAGGCTAGGAGTTTCTTAGTTGCTTTACGTACTGTATGTATATGGTTCATGGGCTTGCTGTACCGTTGTCATTCTTGTTCATAACTGAATTTTAGTGTTGGTTTTGTTTGGCTCAGTTGGTGTCCTCACGTTTGTCTCAGTAAGGCTACTTAGTTGGAGCTCATTTCTTCACGGATTGCCCTATTGCCCTGCTCACCTGATGCTCTCCTCAAAACAAGCATTAGTTTGACTTGACAAACATTTATTTCACTCTCTCGGCATCCATTCTTAAGCTGTGCAAATCTCTATAATACTTTCATACATACAGATTGTTATTTTACCCCAGAGAGTGGGGAGCGTGCTCCCCCCCTGAGCTGGCATGCAGACGCCCTATCCCTGGTGCCCCCCCACAATCCCCCCTCCCAAGATATTGCAAATGGAAAGAAAGAGATCTAAGCTCCCGATACCCAAACCGCATCTGCAGCAAAACCAATTTAAAGCTGTCACTCAACATGCATTTTAAATTTTAGCTTGCCGCATCTTATGGCTTCTCTCTATTCTTTTATTTATTTATTTATTTATTGACAGTGGTTAAGGTAATTAAATACATCTTTATCTAGCTTTATGTTTTCTTTGCTTTGTTAGTTCTGATTTGATTGCTAGTGTCCTTTTCGGCTCCTCCTCTCTTGAGTATTGGTTAAGTGCTTCTTTACTCAGCTTCTGTGACCTGCTTCACTGACTGGGTGGACACTTTCTCCACTTTCTTGGTGGACACCAGCTTCTCCTGGACCAGCTCATCCACCTCCTTCACTGTCTCGGTGACGGTTACAGACTTGGTGACATGTTTGGCTCCATCTTCGCCAGTGGTGATGGTCTCCACCGTTTTGGTGATGACCACCTTCTGGCTGGTGTCTTCTTTGGTGGGGCTTTCATCCACTCCATTTGAGATCACGTCTTTCTTGTCGTCCTCTTTCTTCTCTGCGTCTTTTTTGCCTTTGTCTGCTTTTCCTGCGTCTTCACTTGAGGGAGCTTCTTTTTTGTCTGTCTTCTTTTCTTCAGCCTCTGGTTCGCTCTTTTTGACAGATTTTTCGGCTGGTTCAGCTTTTGGTGCGTCTGTCTTTGGAGGTTCTTTCTTCTGAGGTTCTGCCTTGGGTGCCTCCTTTTTCGGACTTTCACTCTTTGGAGACTCGCTCTTGGGTGATTCAGCTTTGGGTGCTTCTTTCTTTGTCTCCTCTACCTTTGGAGTCTCGGTCTTGGGCATCTCTTTCGGAGATTCGCTCTTCGGAGAGCCAGCCTTGGGAGATTCTGCCTTCGGAGAGCCAGCCTTTGGAGATTCTGCCTTTGGAGATGCAGAATCTTTGTCCTTCTCAGCCTTGGCCTCTTCTTTGTCATCTTTTCCTTTCTTGTCTTCTTTCTCTACCTCATCCTTAGCTTTCTTGTCCTCATCCTTTTTCTCTGCTTCTGCCTTGTCATCCTTCTCCTCAGCCTCTTCTTCTCCTCCTTCCTCTTCTTCCTCTCCGGCCTTTTCCTTCTCCGGTGAGGCCTTTGCCTCAGGTGCCTTATCACTGGAGACCTTCTCCTCTGCTTCCTCTTCCTGCTCACCTTGTTCCTCTTCGGCCTCTTCCCCTTTCTCTCCCTCCTCTTCCTCTCCCTCATCCTCTCCTTTTTCCTCAGCCTTTCCTTCCTCTTCTTCCTCCTCATCGCCTCCTTCCTTCTCCTCCTCCTCCTCACCCTCCTCAGCTGGAGCACTGGCGCTCACTTTGGCTTCGGTTGCAGCAACAGCTTCCTCTTCTTCTTCTTCTCCTCCTTCCTCACCTTCCGCAGCTTCTTCCTCTTCTTCTTTCTCCTTGGCCTCCTCCTCACCTTCACCTTCTCCTTCCTCCTCACCCTCGTCTTCTTTCTTTTCTGCAGCCATTTCCTCTGCTGCCTCGGCCAGGGCTTCATCCAGCTCAGATTTTTCATCCTCCACTCGGGTCTCCTCAATGATCTCCTCCACAAACTTGTGTTGCACCCTCAGTTTGGGGGGCTCAGATTTGACCTTGGGCCCTTTTGTGACCGTCTGACGGTAAGGGAAGGTGCTGAAATGGGTCTCTTCTCCTTCAAGGAGCTTCCTGCATGAAAGGATTAGAAATGAATATGTTTATAATATACATACACATCAAAAATAAAGTAAGACATAAATAGGGGTCATTTAGAAAGCAGTATGTGTATGAATGACTGCAGGCTCAGCCTCAGCATCCATTATGACTCAGCATGCAGGATCCATCACCTTATATGACTAAGCCCTCTGGGTTTATTTACCTGTATGCTGCAATCTCTATATCTAATGCCATTTTGACATTCAGGAGGTCCTGGTATTCGCGTAGGTGTCGGGCCATTTCCCATTTCGTGCTCTTCAGCTCGTTATCCAGCTGGTGGATGGTTTCCTGGAGGTGCAAACACAACATTGCCTCAACTTAGTGAGCACGTAGAGCAAGGGAAAAAGAAGGGTGGGGGGCTGCAAGAGTATAACCGACTGTGGAGAATGACATCATCCTGGGAAAGAAAAGCAGTAGAGAACTCTGCTTTATCATACAGACGTCTTCCAGTTGTCTCCAAAAGCTCTTCTTCATCTTTATCACTGCAGAAAACGCATTTATGTCTGTATTGTCTACCTGCTCTCACTCCCTTCACAATGTGGTATCCCCCTCTTTTGACGCAGTAAGCATCTCAGTTGCAGCTGTACTGTCCTGGCTATGTAGTTTCAAGGGCATCTACTGAAAAACTGCTGGATAACTGAGAGGGAGTTCAGATCACAGCCACCACAGAGAGACAGAGGGAGACTGCATAAGGCTATTTGGCTCCTCTGCAACATGACACCACTGCACTGCACCTCTGCAGAAAACTCTCCTCAAAGCCACAGTGGCTTTAACGTGCCAGGCTTGCTAATAAGTTCAGTAGCAACTACAATTCAGTACAGAGATAATACAGGCATGCAAGTTAAAGTGGTCTAATACTGGATGATGTTTAGCTAAGAGTCACTGTCTGTAAAGCTGCAGATTTAGTAAGCACGATGTGCCAGCAGTTCTCTTCATGCAGCTCCAGGCTAAATAATAGTTTGGTATTTTGTGTGCTAATTTCTGTTCCATAAAGTCTAAAAATAGCACATTAGCTGTTATTAATGTCAAAGTAAACAGTAAATAAATATGTTAAACAGTTAATAGCAAATAAAAAATATTATTTTTTTAAACAATATGTGTTTATTATTTTTACTTTCAATAGTTATATTTATTATTTATTTCATATTTAATTATTAATTATCCATGCATTTATTGGTCATTTATTTAATTGCAACAGCATACAACTGTGTTTATTATTTATTACTTATTTGCAAAAGAGAAATTAATTGTTCTGTAAGCAGTAACCAGAGAAATTATGTATTTTGTTTTATTTTTTGTGAATCACTGAACAGTGATGCATGACTATAGTTATTATTCCAGTTACGTGTAATTGAACGCGTACCTGAAGGCTGGCCAGGTCTGCGCCGTGCCTCTCCTCCACGTCGCTCAGCTGCCTATCCAGAGACTCCTTGGTGCCCCTCACGGCCTCCAGCTCCACGNGCTCGCGCTTGTCGACGGCCACGTGCGAGGCTTCCTGCAACTGCACGAGCAGCTCGCCCACCTCCTCCTCGTGGTTGCCGCGCACGAAGGCGATCTCGTCCTGCAGTGAACGCACCTTCTTCTCCAGCTCCTGGCGCGCGAGCGCCGCGTCCCCCGCGTCCCTCTTCAGCGCGCGCACGGCCGTCTCGGCCTCGTCGCGCACGCGCGCCTCATCGTCCAGGCGCTCGCGGAGCCGCTGGATGTCCTCCTCCACGTGCTCCGTGTCCAGCTGCACCTGCGCCTTCTCGTGGTGCGCCTGCTCGAGCGCGCCGCGCAGCTCGCGCAGCTCGCGCTCGTACAGCTCGCCCAGCTGGGACTGCGACACCTGCTTCTGCCGCAGCGCTTGGATCTCGTCCTCGATCTGCCGGTTCTGCTGCTCCAGGAAGTGCACCTTGTCAATGTAGACGGCGAAGCGGTCGTTCAGACCCTGCAGCTGCTCCTTCTCGTTGGAGCGCTTGTAGTCGGCGTCCACCTGGCTCAGCTCCACGCTGTCGGCCGTGCTCAGCACTGTCGAGCTGTAGGCTCGCGCCACGGGCACGGACACGTTCATGCTCCTCTTGTAGACCGTGGAGGAGCCCGGGCTGGCCCTGGACCACGTCTGCGAGCGGAAGCCGCTGCTTGGGGTCCCGCTGCTGCGGCTGTAGCTCGTCCTTGTATCCATCACCCTCCTGAAGGGGCTTCCAATAGTATCTACGGAGAAACTCATCTGTGCAGATGAAAGGGGGAAAGGGGGGAGTGGACGATGCGAGGTTAGAGGAGTGCGGTGCGTATATGTATGCGTGTGTGTATGTATATGTGCATGTATATGCGTGTAGTGTGTGTGTGTGGCTCTCACAGCGCCCGGATAGCTGGTGCTCGGGCTTTATATAGCCGAAGCGTCGTTGCGAATAAGGTGGGAGGATTATTCTGACTGGACCATTGATCCGCCGGAGTGGGAGGGACCAAACAGGGATCGGTGCTGGCTCTTCTTCATCAGTGGTTGGGTTTGATGGTCAAGCAGAGCACGTGGGGGTGAGGCTATATGGGTGGGCCCCCCTACGAATGTAGAGAAATGGCACAAAGAGGAAGAAGTGGATTTGATGCCATCATCACATACCTGAGAAGCATCATATCTAGATGTGTCTTATGTGACGAAGTCAATCGAGGAGATTTTCAGCACCTTGGACAGCGTCTACACAGACATGCCTAGCACCACCGACAGCTGCAGTCAATAGGAAAAGTATATAGTGAGCAGTTCATCTACTCATAAATGAATATATTATTGCAAAAAGTGACAGGACTTTAAGATGACAGTCTAAATGGTTTGACATTTTGCAGTAATGTCTTTTAATGACTTTGCAGCTCTTTGAAATAGAGCGTGCTTCCACCATCCACCGTAATTTCATTGTACTCTTATTATGCCACATTGACATTTAGGCTGCACATCTCAGAATCAAATGTCTTCTACTCTGATGTTATACACAAAGGGTTCATTGATTCAGTATTTCTGGATAAAGGCTTGTGCATCATTAAAGGAGCAATTTGTAACCTGTTGAATTACATACTCCAAACCAATAGGGCAACATATCAGCAGAAAATTGTGGTACCCTGCCTTATCATAAGAAACAAGGACCTCAGTGTTAGCATTAACAGCTGTTTACTTACCTGTCTGGAATAAATGTAACCAAGGCAGCATCACTCGTGGGGCCCTTGTAATAATCATTTGCCATGAGCTTCAGTCATCATTTTAGTTTACAGATTGGCTGCCTGTCCTTAAATGATCTAACCAGGAGTAGGACCTTCTACATGATTGACTAGAGGTCAATAGAATACACCATCAGGGCAGCAGAGCTACTTCATCATGTTCCCATGTTGGACTGATGGCAGACTTGAAGCTACAGTGACTCACTATCTCCCCTTAAAGTGATTTTGCAGGCAAGGGTGGCTGGGGCTAACTGGTTAGCATGCTAACTTCAGCAGATATCTCCGCAACACAATACATAAATGTCTTTAATACCATCATAACTGTTATTTCTTTACATTCTGTTGATAATTTCAATTCGTTTTGGAATGTTTTAAACTATAAATCTTACATATTGCTCGTGATGATCTTTCATTATACAGTATAAAATGATTCCTTCACTTTTCAGGAGATATTTTTGAATGGGTTAGACATAAGGCCATGCAGGACCTGATGGACCACCAGTATTGAGAGAAAATCAAGCTTCAATCTTGCTTCTGATTAAACACACAGGTGTTTATCTTCATACCTGCACTGTGAAAAGATAACTCAATGCTATGAGCCTAGAGCAGTGTTTCTCAACCCTGAGCATTTTAGAGTATTCCCTGTTTTAATACACCCCCTGCAACACTGAAAGGGCTTGTTAATGAGCTGATAAGTTGAATTAGGTGTGTTGGGAGCAGGGAAAGCACCAAAACATGCAGAGCAGGGTGCCTGCAGGACCAGGGTTGAGAATCACTGGTCTAAAAGATGTGTAGTTTTCAAGAAGACTTTACTGAGAAAAGGGAATAAGCAAAAAATAGAACACTTGCAAATCAGACCAGACACATGTCTGGGGGACATTCGGTGGGGCAACGTCTTACCAACCTACCAAACCTATAATATTTAGTACATACATCCAAAACAACCAAAGAGCTTAATATAAGGACTACATTGATGTGAACAGGTATACATTTCATTGATTTGCTCTAAATGTCATTCTGTTGTTGATACTTCCCTGAATGTGTGGCTCCTTTAGACGGACCTATCTCGCCCCATGTTTTCCTCAACTGTTTTTAGTTTGTTTGTGGTGACTCTAATGGACTTCCCCCTGCAGAGCCCAGAGCTCAGCATCACTGAATATCTTTGGGCTAACTTGATTACTTGGATTGTGAGAAGCAGAAAATGCAATAAACTTCTAAGACTGAACTTTGCATCCCAGCAGCTTGAAAACAACTCTCTCAAAAAATTGGAAGATAAGCCAAAAGGAGGAAACATATGTTGTAGAATTGTGATGCTGTATTTAGTTTTTGAGGCTTCTGTGCAATTGTCTGTTAAATGTATGTTTTATACACATTTAATAACCTTTAATCTAACAACTTCTATTCTGTTTAATCTTTGGGTGGAAATGACATAAATGAAGCACGGTCTCAGACTTTTGCACAGTACTATATGCAGCAAAATGGCTCTTAATTTCTCTAGAGTGTGATGCTAAACACTATGCGTTAGGGTAGAATTAACAGTGATAAGGATATCATGCTTAAAATCTACCACACACATACCCAGATAAAACTAGAGTGAAGAGTTCATATAGGCAAGAATGCAATTTGCTCCGTCCATTACCATATCAACTTTAATTAGAGTCAGGGTGGACGACGTTGGGCGGGAGACAGGAAGATTCATCCTCATGCTGAATAGCACGTAATTACCTTGTGCAGATGAAGCTGCTAATCGTGGCTATTTGAGCAGTCTGATGAACGACTCCTCTGACTGTAGGAATATGTGGTGTACTCATTGTCTTTCATTTATCAGGCACTGGACCTGTCACTGTCATAAAGGCCTGTATTGATGCTTATGAAGACAAAAGCCTCATTCACATTCGTTCTCTTTACGATAGTGTGCCTCCTCTGATGCTTATAATAACTATTCACAGATATACAATATGATATTCCCGCTTAATCTTCTTAGATTGAGCTCTTCTTGTCTCTCCACTGAAATCTGAGGATAACGGATGATAAACACGATCAATATGACCTCAGTGATCCCCAAGCCTGCAGACAGCATTCACTAGGGAATTGGAAAGTCAGCAGTCTTGCAAATGTATGCTAAGATGAATGTCCTAAAAGTCTTATTACATCCTAAGGACTATAACTACGTGGAAAGAAATTTGAAAACCTCTTTTTATGACATACAAGCATTTTAAGGAGTTAAATGAATGCATGATTGTTACAATGTTTGTTTAAACATATAGATATTGCACATAAATAGGTATTGTGATGCTGATGCGTTATATTTATCATGATGGGCAAGTAGAATTATGTCCAGAACCATATACTACCATACTTAAATATGCCGCAGTTTGTCAAAAACAGTACACCAACACTAGAAAAGCATTTAATAATGCAGAATGCATATTATGATAGTATGTGGTTTTGGATGCAGTGTTAATCTCTCAGAACAAGAATACATGTGTGTGAAACATTTGGTGCTAGATTGGAGTGACTTATGCTCCTTAAGACCTGCTTCCGATTTCTTTAATAATATCAAAACTATGACCGGAAAACATTAGAGGGCACCTGTGAGGGAGTGCTCAATGAATAAGGGGGAATGCAGCTAAATGGCTAACAATAAAAGAAAGGAAACATGCTTCTAACCACTTGGGTAGTACATTCCTTTGATTTTGGGTAGTATATGGATGTATTCCATCAAAACAGCAAAAGAAAACATATTGCTAAAATATTCAGAAAACTAGAGAGAAAAAGGTTTTTGCCAGTAGGATGCTAACATTACAACTCCTGAGTGTTAATTGGTTGGTGAGCCTATCAGCACACTGGCTAGGTGAATGGTTTTCACTCAACATACATTACAACATACATTAGTCCTAAAAGTTGAGTTCAAAAGCATAAAAAAAATTACACAAATGTTGAAATATTTAATGCTGTTCTTGGTTTAAAAAAATCAAAAGCATTTGATAAACTATGATTTTGAACAAAAGCTTTATAGAGCCCATTCATTTGGACTCACTCGGGAGCGCCCTGTAGCATTTGACGAGTCTCCCCACATTCTCTTTCCAAATTCTTCTAGTTACTGCACCTTTACCGTCTAGAACGTTAACACAAGCCAAACAAACTAGCTGGCAAATCAGTATTCTTAGCTAACAAAACTATTTTTCTCTCAACAGAGAACTACATACTCACCTCAAACTTTTGGGAAAACATTTGCAAGCAATGATAACTTGCGATACATTCATGGGGTTGCGGCTACAATAAGGAGTGTACATCCAGCGGATCAGGAATACCTATAATATGCTGCTTTATGTAATTGGAAGATTCAAGTGCAACTCTCTAAGGGGGATTACCAGCTGCAATGCCAGCAACTCCACAGACCTGTTACAGGCCTGTAAACTAGTAAGCTCTGTCTCCACATCGCTGTGGTTATTCTTACAACGGCGTCAGTTCTGCCGCATCAGTTTGAGCCACAGTCTGATCCTGAGTCTGGTAGAACTTTCTAGAACTTTTTTTTTAAAGTTGATAGACCTGCTCCACTTTTACAATCTAGATTGGAGCAGGCCAGAACATTTCAGAATGGTCAGTTTCACCTTTTTTTAGCCCTCTGTAAGTTGTCTAAGGGTGAGCCAAGCTTGCTGTGTTACAAGATGATATTACCATGTAACAGGGTTTGAATTCCAACAAGCCATTTCAGGAAGCTAATAAAAATAGTCTCTGCGTGAGAAAGTCTCTGCCTCTGGCGTGTACTGTAGGCTTTATAATGTTGCTGACCTTTCACATGCACAAAAGCTACGTAACACACAAGGCTAGTGAAAAACCGGAAAACCATAATAGGTCCCCTTTAATTAAATTGCGATGCTGTAGCATAAGGTATAGGGAGCATAGGCACCCCAAATAAACCATTAGCCTTTGGAAACATACAGATGTAGACATTTGACTTTCTTATTCTTCCTTGCTGGCATTTGTGTAGCCTGTTCCAATGTAAGGGTTTCATTCTACTGATTGACTACAGACAGGATCATGCCTTGCATGGCAATGCTCTTCTTCTCATGATAAGGAGGGAGTGGGTTGCATTTTTATGGACACCACACCCATAAGGAGCACATGCACTGGGCAAGTGGGATTTAAATCAGAAACCAACTCAATTCTGCAGCTCTACAATACAATGCTGCACAGTGTTGAGCAATGATTGAACGATTTCATTCAGAAACACAGCCTCTGTCAGTATTATTGATTTTTCATTCCTTTTACTGCAGTGTGATGTCACTGCAAACTCTCTGACCACACATGCTGCAGATAATGCAACCGCGTGCTTTGCCGACAAGCAAGCATGTGGCGCAGACTGCAATGGTGCAAATTTGTTAGATGTCCTGAAGCCTTTCTGTAGAGAAAATAGGTGCAGTCATCTAATCATATTTCCAGAATGCCAAAGCGAATTATAACCTTTGACCAGAGCTTTTTAACCAAAGACATTACAAAGGACAATGGATTTGTCCCTCTGAGGGCAATGAAATTAGGCATTTGTCATTAATCACTGACTTGATTCAGTTATTTCTGCTGCAGTTTTTTTTTATTCCATTGTTATCTTTGGGCCCTTGGAGAGAGTGCTTGATGTGCTTGAGAGAGCAGCCCCATTTCAGCCTAAGCAGTCTGGGAGCACTCATGCAGGGCAGTACGAAAAGCAGCACCAATGACGCTGCACATCTCTCTGTTGTTCCGTGCGCCCCTCAGTGGCCGCTCCGCCTGCTCCATCATCCTCGGGTGAAGATCATCCCGCTTTAAATGTGTAAATCAGTCTGGCGGAATAGGAGGCCGAGCTCAAGGTGCTTTTGTGGCTGCGTCGGGGTGGAGAGACGTGCTTTAAAATTCAGCACAGCTCTGCTCTAAGCACTGCAGAGCACTTGGAGCCATTTCAGATGGCACTGCAGCAGAAGCACGCCTAAAAGACGCAGCCAGGCTCCAGTAACGTCTCCTTGTTTCGTGAGCTACTGCTACAGTGTTTCTAGGGGCAGGGAAACATATGGGCTTACGATGAGCATGACAGTGATGTGGAGAGTGCTGAGAGAAAGGCCACTGATTTATTGCTGTGATAAGCAATGTGGGCTCATGGCACATGAAAAAGGATTTGAGGAGGGGGAGGGGATTAGATCATACTCAAAAAGCAATAAAACTATTCCATCCATATACAAAATATAAGCCACCTTGTGTATTTAAGGTGGTAGTAACTTCAGGCTCCTACAGATGGTGTTGTATGATGATGCTGGGTCTATAAATACCTGCGGGGTGTGAGTGACGGGATCCGTAGATTGAGACGAGGTGGTACAGTACAGTGAAGGTCTCGTTCGATGTATGGAAATGGGTCACAAAGCAGATGTTAATGACTGGCTAAAAGGAGTGATTGTATATGGGCATGCCAAAGGCCATAGTGTGAAGGAAGTAGCTGAATTTGCAGGCCAGTATGGTGTATGGCGGGACTGTGCAATTCTTTGATGCAAGAGTGGCTGACCTTTGATCTTGTCTACATGTGGAAACTTGTCCAATCCATGCCAAATCAAATTGCAGCTGTTTGTGGAGGTATTACACACTATTAGCTATGTATCAGACACAGGTAACTATTTTTTGTCAGGTGAGCTTATTATACAACCATATACAAAAGCCCTAGTCGCATTATATGTTTTGTTGACTTTTTAGGCACAAATGCATTAACAGGGAGCTTAAGAATTATGTTTTTCTTGAACACAATTTCTGTTAACAGATAATGCAATAATGCATTGATGTAATTAAGTAAGTTGAAAATACAATATAAAATATCTCATAACTTTGGCAAATGTTTTAGGCCAAATTTCTCAAATAAACAGTAATTGTGCATTAAAATGTGTGTGTTAATTTTCACTTAGAAAACCAACAAAACATGCCATTTGACCAGAGGTGCCCAACTGTTCCCTATGACTGTATCTAAATGGTGAGAAAGCAAGTTCAGAACTGTAAAAAAATATGTAATTTCAATTCTTTGAAAGTACCCGTTGGAAAAGTGGTCACCAACCCTTCTCCATGAGATCCACTTTGGTTCAAACTGCATCTCACATCCTGAACCCCCTCAACATAACACTAATCTGATCCAGCCATTTAAGGCCCTTTGAAGAAGTTAATTATCTGCAGGTAATGACAGGTGATTAACGATAGATTAATGGAAGATTGTGGCTCTAACTACATTCCACAAGAAGGCAGCGCTTCAGGAGCATGGCCACTGCCTTAGATTAACTTTTGGTTTTCCACTATCGGTGCCTTCAGTAGCATCTTCCTGTAGGCCTCTGGGCTGGACTGGAAACTAATTTTAGCCCAGGATGTTTGTCTAGACCAGGGGTCATCAACATGCAGCACATGCGGTTCTATTACGGACCCTTTGAAGCTCCACAACAGAATTTCGATTTTCAGGTAAAAAATAAATTAATCCTAAAATAAAGCCCTGCTAAGCATTCTAACACACAGTTCTAACACAGTATTAACAATATCTGGTCTTAAATGCTAGAAGTAATGTATAGCTGCTAGTTTATCGACCTTTAACCCTGAAGATCTGCATGTAGAGTGCTGGTCATATAGCAACACACACAACAATCTTGCCTAGTTAGTAGCCAACAAATGGCAAGGAAGAGACAGTTTTAACGAGGAGAATTCAGAGATGAATGGATGGGCTCATTTGTACTCCAGGTGGTTTTCTGATATGTTTAATATGCAACATGGAACTGTCAAGAAAAAGTCACTATAGAAGAAAAGATCCTACTTTGAGTACTCATTTATATTATACCTGTATTATTGTATACTAGGACATTAGCACATACTAAGATACTTACCGCCAAGATGTTAAACCATTACAAGGACATAACATGTGGGTCCCAAAGTTTCGTTTTGTTGAAAAGAGAAAAAAATTGCTCTTCTTAATATTTGGGTTGCAGCCAAACAAAACCCACCCCCACAACATGACCCCCAGAAAACTTCAATCCCTCCCCCCCATCCCCACAATCGAGACTAAGACTAAGTTACAGTAAGGGGTGAATGCATATTCTGAAACAACAATAAAACTGCTTTATCTCTTTAATATTCATGAGTGTGATGCTGTATCTTAGCTGAGAACTGAAGAGGCTGTTAGTTAGCTGGCTAGTTAATTAGCCAATGTGTGATAGTACATTAACTTTAAGCCCAATATAGATGAATAAACTAGCAAGCGTACCCCTTCTGCACTTTGACCCTGCGGTTCCTCGGTCTGCACTTTGGTATTTGCCCGGCACATGCTGCTTGTCTCTAATAGTCTAAATTTATTTTATATAGGACTACATTACAAATTACCATGCATTTCTTTCTTTCTCACTTTTTCAGTGGCCCACACACACAGCGGCCTACCAAGATTGTCCTGCTTCTTCCAATGACTAGTCAGTCCCTTGTAGGTTCCACATTTCACTCAATACAATGACTCAATCAATGTAATCAAATAAGAAATATTTTATTATAATATATAACTATGTTACCAGTTTACCAAAGACATTGTTGGCGCTGTTTGTGTGAAATGTGTGTTGAATTACTAGCGAGCAATGAGGGGAGAAAGGAGAGGAGTGAGAAGACCCTGCTGTGTTAAGATGAAATGGGCAGTATGAATGCAGCTTTCTTTCTTCTTATCACAAAACTGTACACAACTGCCCCAATAAAAAACGCACATAAACACAGTGTGGTGACATTTTAAATGTTGACTTTCTTGTTTCTTCTGTGATCAGCACCCCCACAGGACCACCACAGAGCAGGTATTATGTGGGTGGTGGATCATTCTGCAGTGACACTTACGTGGTGGTGGAGTGTTAGCGTGTGTTGTGCTGGTGTGAGTGGATCAGACACAACAGTGCTGCTGGAGTGTTTAAACACCTCAGAGTCACTGCCGGACTGAGAATAGTCCACCAACCAAAACTATCCAGCCAACAGCTTCCTGTGGGCAGCGTCCTGTGACCACAGATGAGGACTAGAGGATGACCAACACAAACTCTACAGCAGCAGATGAGCTATCGTCTCTGACTGCTATGTCTGATCCGCATGTATCAGCACAACATCAACACTATTTTAAGGAAATATGCATAGTGCAAAAGCAGAGGGACACAGAGGGACAGCTACTGTGAAAGGGGTCTGAAGAACCTTTTTTGTAAGTAAGATACACAAGAACCTTTTCAAGCATGAAGAGCCTCCTCATAATGTGAAGGATCTATGTCAGTGCTTACACTGTACCTATAAGCCAAGATTCAACCAAGAACTTCATTTTCAAGCATGTGGTTGCTCTGAACACTGAATGAATCTGAGATGCACCATGAATGTAGTCTTTCCCAGTCATACTGTGGAGAGCTGTAGGTTGCAACATAAGCAGTCTGGGCTTGGTGATGAAGTACTATAGTGGAACATGAAGCAGAGTAGCTGCTGATTCAAATCTCTGGACAATACCTTCCGCTAAATCACCCCTTAGGGTGTTCTTCTGCTCTCTAGCCTCCATCCAAGAGAGGTACAGTGACTCAGCAAAAATAAAGGTAATGTCTTCCACTGCTGGGAAATATAAAAGCTAAATATATGCAATCATCTGTTCTTTTTTTTATTCGCTTAATCTTCTCAGTCCTTCTCAGTATATGGTCGCAAATGCACTGAGCTCACTGTTTGTGCTGTTTGTGTTTCCCTGATCATGTTTTATTCATTCAAGTAGGCACAGTGAGGGAGGTAAAATGTGTGTGCGCATGACAGCAATGCGTGTGAGAGAGATAGAGAGAGCCCCTGTAGGGCTGTAAGGTGGTGATGTATAGCTGTGGCCTGACTCAGGACCCCCCTGAGGCTGGCCTTTGGATGAAGACACACATAATCAGCACATCGATGCAGGAGTCCGGCAGGATCATGCTAGCAGAGCAAGGTAATGATCCATACCAGGGACAGCCTGCAAACTCCATTACACAGACCTGTGTGTAGGCATGCGATCGATGGGCTGAAGAGTAAAAAAGGTCTGACAACCTCCAATAGCAGAAAACTGCAACAGAGAAGGCAACACACACTAGTCTAAAATGTTGTGTGTTTAAACACAGTGCAGTCTGTGTAAGCTAATGGAGGTTATAATGTCCTGGCAGGGCCCACCTAAGAAAATTAAATGTATCTTCTGCAAAAGTCAGAGATTTCCAGTAAAAAGTGTCATTGAATACAAGCAAAAAACATACACACTCATCATCAAAAGAATAGGTGCAAAAATACCAACAGGAATGAAACTTGGTGGGTAGGTTTCACATTACACATCGTGCATGTGACGTAAGCAAGGATGGGCCTAATCGCTGTACCTGACTGCCCCAACAACCACGTTACAAAGACTGCCCCTAACACGACACCAACAGCACCAGAGACTGCAATGATGTCGTGCAATCCCACACTTCCTTCTGGGTGAGACATTTTACCAATTTTCAGTCTTATCTGATACATTTTCTGCTTCCCACGATTTGAACAATGCCAAGTACATTGTTCACGTTGTGATCTGGACTCTGGGGTGGTCAATCCATTGTTCTAAGAACATTAGTACCTTCTTTGTTTGACATAGACATTCTGAATCACTCCATGGCAGTCTGGCATGACACCATTGCAGTCTTGGTGACGTTGACGTGGTGTTAAGGGCAGTCATCATAATGGTTTTCTGCAGGAAATGCACTTTTCTTGTTCTCATAGTGCAGCAACTAAGCCTGTGTTCATTGCTGGGATCTTGAACTCAGAAGGCATTTTTGATACAAACCTGCAGAACTATAACGATCAACCACCTTATAAAAGAACTTGGCCAAAAGAAGATAATTAGAGGCTCTAATTAAATTAAATGTTATTTAACTTAATACCTTTTAATACAAGTATATCACAATTGTCCAAATCATCCTCGGTATTGCAATGCTTTGCCACATTTGAAACAAGTAGGCATTTTTCAGGAGAAGGGAATTTAGCTAAAAACTCTTCAAGACTTACACAATAAATCCTCAAATTCTGCCCAAGATTCTTCAAATCTTGTAGAAGAAATTTTCAAATTTTGCAAAATACAGTATTATTAACATTTAAGGTTAATGTTAAAGTAATTTAACCCAATTTAATCCAAGCAGTAATGGACCATTTCTATTGGTCTGTTAATCATGAAATTTACACACAACAAAAAGGACAGCTGACGTTTTGAAATTTTGGTTTTTGACAGTGACAGTATTTTCATCATATTCATTCTATACTGTAAAAAGTGTTTTGCTGGTCCAATCTAAAGAAATTACTCTAATTTGTTACAAGCAAATGAATTAGGGTTATTGAATAATCTCTGAATGAACATTTCTTTCAATCAATGTAATTTTTTTGAGTTTAGTAAAACTTATTCAATTGCTTGTATTATACTGAAGTGTTTTTTTTTAGAGTGTAGGTATGGATAGGATGGATCAATACTTTAAGACTGTAGTTTGATTAGTTAAAGGTGAGTGGACAGAATAAGGCTGAAGGACAGAGCGAGACACATGTGGTGAGGAAGGTGCCCTGACCCAGACAGCCATAAATATCAGCTCTTCCTGAAATGTCATCTGTAGTCTCTCTCTCTCTCTCTCTCTCTCTCTCTCTCTCTCTCTCTCTGGCTCTTTCTCTCTCCCTCTCTGACTCAGGCTCTCTCTCTCTTAGCAATGTCAGCCATGACACTGCACAACAAATGTAATATCAGCATTGATGACATGCTGCAATAATTAGCACAAGATAATAAGGGACAATATGTCTGGTGTCTGGTGAGCAATGTTACATCAATGTCACTCTCTGTCACAGATGTCTGCGTTGAACTGTGCTACATCTGTTACCTATCTGTCTCTCTGCCATTCAACAGATGCTACATGCAGCTGAATGTTAGTGAACAATGTTGACTCCCCAAGCAAAAGCAATGTTAGTTTGTT
This sequence comes from Semaprochilodus insignis, assembly GCA_034552555.1. Taxonomy (NCBI): domain Eukaryota; kingdom Metazoa; phylum Chordata; class Actinopteri; order Characiformes; family Prochilodontidae; genus Semaprochilodus; species Semaprochilodus insignis. The sequence goes on along the minus strand of CM067487.1, from coordinate 25,125,576 downwards.
CAAATCTGCATTCTAGCTGTATTCATCCACAACCAAGGAAAGAGGGTACAGCTCTGCTTGTCACAGGCATTTCTGCAGACTCCTGCTTTCATCTATTCCCCAGTTAGGGATGATGCAAGGGTGCATTCAGCGTTGCATTAGAATCTACCAGGCTGAGAATCAGGACATCAAACGTAAGGAGTTAATACCAAATCACTGTCAAAGTAAAAGACAGCACCACAGTCTGCTTATAAAACCTGTGCACGGTCAGGGCAGGCTGGGTAGCACTTTTCTGTCTGCACTTTCTGGACACCTTCATGCTTCAAAGAAATGATTTAAGGCTCCTGAGGGAGTGCTGGGCCCAAGCGAAGCTAACCGTGCTAAGAGACGTGTGGAAGTGCTGGCTCGTTTAAGGGGGATGACATTAGAAACATTAGTCTGGGCCGTGGCACAGAGGGAGCCAGTGACTCACGCTCAGAGGAGTGAGGAGACGAGGGTGGAGGCAGCGGTGATGTCATACGGTGCGTCTGGGTGGGAGCAAGGGAGAAAAGTGGAGGGGAGGGGTTACCCAGGATCTGCAGTTTATCTGCAATGCATCAGCAGCTCTGTTCCTCTCTTTCTTTCTCCGTCTCTCGCTTCCCTCTATCCTTATATTCTGATATCTGTTAATAATTCAATGATGTTCATCTCGCAGCACTGGATCGTAGATAACAAGCATGTGTATCAGTCTAAGCTCAAATTCGCTAATATTTAACCTCCCTTTAAGACATTTCTAGTGTACTTCACAAGGTAAAAAGTTTTTAAATATCCCATCCCAGACCTCCTGTTCTTCCCCTAAAAGCTGATGGTTCAGGAACAGAGCCGTGCTCATCCAGAGTTAAATGGGACGTGTATGGCTTATTATTTTTGACCTTGAATCTTTTCGGCCTGTTGTGGTAGATTTCTGGGTGGGCTGTGCAGTCATGTGACTTAGCTGACCAATCAGAGCGAGAGTCCCCTATCAGGTGAGAGCCATAAACGAGGATGATTAGATTAGTGATGCCAGCGTCAACGCAATGTGCTTCTCAGGGGATGGCAATACTTCCCCTCTGTACCTAAGAGCAGCAAACACTGGATGACTTTTAGCAGCAGAGGATATGACAAAAACATATAGACAGAACTGGACACATATACAGATACATATATGTGCATATGCACATACATACGAAATCTGCAGGAATAGCTAAAACCTCCAAAGTTCAGTCTCAGAAGCTGGTTGCATTTTCTTTACTTATAATGCTGTTAAATACGATATTAATCTTTTTTGCTCCCCTAAATGTGCCATATACGGCATTCATTCATTATTATACACTATTTATACCTCATGAATTGGCCCTAGAATGAAATGAGCTGTTTGGTTTTTTGGGGAGCTCAAGAAAAATTGGATGAGCTCTGCTCTGATTGGCTGGTTTACAGCGAGACACTGCGATGGTCACACAGAAGCAACATAATATAGTCATAATATAGTCAAAATATAGTAGATAAAAATGACACAGCATGGCTACTACTTATGGGATGGTGCCCATCCACATTTACCATGAATGACTGCAAACTGTCTTGAAAGTTTTTATTTGGCAGGATGGGATGAGAGTCTAAAAGGAAAGTAAACAGATCAGAAGGCCTAATAGGGTTTACAGTAAGAGGACATGTTGTCTTCTATTACACACTGATAACATTATGGCCACTGGGTGTGTATAGTTGTTTGTAGGTGAGTATGTGACTGGGGTAAGTGGTGATGGAATGTAGGTTTGGGGGTAACTGGGCCAGTAGAGTAGTCAGAATCCACTGAAGCGTTTAGGTGGATTCACTTATAAATCATTAACATACACATAAAACATTTAGAACTCTCCTTCTCTCTGTGTGCTTTTATATCTAGTTCGGTGTAGACTGCTTACTACAGTTTGGCATTTAGAGCTCTATGGTGGTATTATTATTATTATTATTATTATTGCTTCATTTTACCTTATGGAAAGAGGGGCATAGTGCTCATATCACCACTTTCCACCAACTTTACACCTTGATTAGTGGTTTATGCTAAACATTAAAGTTACATCAGGAAATTACCGGTTATTGAATACACAGCAACATTCTTAAAAAACTGAAAATAAATTATATTGTAATGACCCAATACTGGCTGGTGTTGGTAATACTGATGGTCATACCAGTAGGATCATGAGAGGCGTGCCCCCTCCAGAAAAGGGACTTGTTGTCATTGTTCATGAAGTTAAGGTACGTTTATATGTTTAAGGGGTTATTCTGCCTCTCTGCTTGGTGTTTTATAAAAACGCAATACTCACAGCAGAATCATGGCCTCCCTTATGTTGTTATACTGTGTAATTATAGTGGTATACAAAGGTTTACAAACCCTGATCAGATTTAATATTTAATTTATTTAAATAAGTTAGCACAGAGAACAAACTCAAATATTACTCAAATATACATTTTACTTAGTATTTACTATGTTTAACGTATTAGAAAATATAAATAAAATGTGCCTTAACTTTTTCACAGGTCTCATTTTATGTTTTTTTTTTTTTTACCCAATAAGCCAAATGGAAAACATAAACAGTAGCTCATGCAATGTGTGTTCTCTGTTGAAGATATACCAAATTATAGAAAGTCTGCAAAACATGAATTTTAACTGGGGTGCCCAAACTTCTGCATATGACTGAATAACAAATGTAACACTATGTAACTACATAGTATTATACTAGAATTTTTTATTTTGTTTTATTAGAAAGTTTTTCTTACATGTACTTTGTTCTATTTCATTGCAGACAGTATGAACCCAAGATATTTCATATTTTGTCTGGTCTACATCATTTCGTTTGTTAATGTACATCCATTTCTGCATTTCAGACCTGCAACACACTCCAAAAAATTGGGACGGTAAAGCCTTTACCACTTTGTAATGGTACCATTCCTTCTCTTAACACTTAAAAGACATTTTGGCTGTGAGGAAACCAAGGGATGAAGTGTTGTCATGTCTTAAGGTGTATAACACTGCGGGGTCGTCATTGTCACACTTCTTCTCCTTCTTTCGCAGTCATGCCTTTGTAATGTGTGCAGTATGTGGTTTTGCATTGTCTTGCATGGACGTCTCTGAAAAATACGTCTTCTTGTCGGCAGCACATGTTGCTCTTAGCTCTCAGTGTACTTTTCTGCATTAATGCTGCATCACAGAAGTGTAAATGACCTTTGCCAAAGACACTGACACACTGACTTCATACCCTGGCTTGTGGGCTTACTGCTGATAACAGTCTGGATGGTCCTTTTTTGTCCATGTTCCAGAGCACTCGGCATCGGTTTCTTCCAAAAATGATCTGATTACTGATTAGCTTGACCACAGTACACCACTCTCTAAGTTTCCATTCTGTGATGACCATCCCAGATGTCTCAGAGCCCAGGAGCAATCCAAGTAAATGTAAGAAACACTGAATTTTTCTTCATTTGCATTTCCCTTACTGCTACTTCCTGCTGATTTGAGTAGATGAACTTGCTTGTTTAGGGATTTAAAGATTAAAAGATTAAAAATATAGATTTAAGAAAATTTTTTACTTGCCAAAATGTAATTTTTATCACCATGCAAAGATGGAGCCTTAACATGTAGGAAAACAGTCTGTCTACAAGTTACGGGTTGAGAAGAGAAGAAAGACGAAAGTTTGCAAAAATGTGCTCAAGCAAACTATAACACGTGTATGCAAAAGCATCCTCAGCCTCTCTTTCAGTCTTTGAAAGGTTCTCTCTCTCTCTCTCTATCTCTCTCTCAGGGTCATTAAGGACGTATTGAACTGCATGCACAGCTTCTCGTTCTGTCTCTCTCTCTCTCTCTCTCTCTCTCTCTCTCTCTCTCTCTCCCTCTGATGGACTCTAAAAGCACTGATGCCTATAAATAGCACTGCTCTCATCCCATACTGATAAATAACAGAAGGTAAGAAATAGCCAGTGGGATGGGGGTTATATTGGTAAAGAGGTGCTGATCTATATATCTTCTTTTCTCATTTTTCTCTCTTTACCACTTCCTGAGAGCTCTCTAGCGTTCACTAAAATTCATATTACAGCTTTATCCTTTCTGCAGAGTCACGCTCCCTCTTCTCTTTGTTTTTCCCTCTCTGTCTCGCTCCCTTTTCCTCTGTCGCTCCCTCTGGAGTTTAGTTCTGTTGAGCAGGCTCTATTCTGCTCTGGCCTTTCATTCAAAGCTCTGAAACAGCAGTATGCTGAGATATACCATCGCTATCGTAGCAAAACTCCATCAGAAAAATAGAAGTTACCCTTTACGCTATGTGGATAGTTCTTGCTGAATGGTCCAGCATGAACCGACATTAATGTTTAATGTTTTTTCGTTTTTCTGTAAAGCTTTCGGTGATACAAGGTTTACTTACGCCACCAGCAAAGGCAGTCACACTTAGATAACCAAGATGTTTTTTCACCCAAAACCTCCATAATTGGAGTGTTTACGCAGTAATTTCCTCTTAGAGAGGAGGCCAAAGAGACTTCACAAGAGCGCATGCTCTGTTTTTCACCAGATGTTACTAGATTCAACTGCGTTTACCGTAACCTGAGAAAGAGCATCACATTTTGGTGAGGCTAAACAAACATTGCAACAAGAGAGGCCCCATGAATTGCACACCTGCTGATGGCCACAACATGCTCTTAAGAGCTTCACTTCAATCCAGGTTATTCTATATAGGCCTGCACCCAGAATCAAACAGTGGCTCACACATCTATAACTATTTATGCATGACAGTCAGCCTACTTGACTATTTGCTAGCAAGTTTGCATTATTTTTTCAACCACAAACAATGTTAACCAGTGGTGGGCAACGTAAACAGTTGTAGTACTGTGGAGTGAACATAAAGATGCCCTTAGCAAAACATGAGAAACAGTATATTTGTACTGTCAAAGATGAGAATGTGATCAAGACTCGTCTTTCCATCAAGTTCCGAGTAACCCAGACACCCATCATCAGTACACTGCCAAGATAAAGAAGATGTAGGACTAGCTAATGTGTGGGATTTGTAATTATATGTGGAAGATTTTGCAGAATCACTCAAATCAAAGGCCGGTTCCCAAGACAAACACATGCGCAGAGAGACTCAGCTATGGCCATGTATTGATAAGAATGTCTTTAACGAATCAAACTAGTAAATGAGAGAATAAGGTTCAAAGAGGTTCATAATAACAGAGGCTTTTTTGTAAAGGCAAAGGTGGTGATATCAATTATGATGCAAAATGATAATCAAAGGAGAAATTAATTCTTAATGAACAGTTTGGAAACAATGGTATTCAGTGAGGTCATGATAGCATGTGATTTGGAAAGGTTGCTGGGAAACTTAAGGGGTATGAAATATTTAGGAGGGCCAACGCCCAAGAAAGGTATAAAACTGTGTGTTAGTGCTGACTAAACCCAAGAATAAAGCTTGATTGATGGAGAAGCCTTAATCTTCAAAACTAACTAACTATCTAACTAAATAACTAACGAACCAAATAAATAAATAAATAAATGAATAAATAGATAAATAGATAAATAGGTAAATAAATTAATTAATTCTGCCCTGTCAGAGGCAGAGCTGTTCACAGTTCATACATATTCAATGTTAGGAAGCATGCTGTTGGTAAGGGGGCAGTGAAACAATTTTTAAAAATTTCAGAGATCATTCTTATGCACTTGGCAGTGTACAACATCCATTGTCCTGGATCAGACAGACTTACTACTAGGTTAATGTATACAATGCTGGGCCTTTAACAATACATATGGTTTCCTCTGAAAATTATTACATTACATTTTACATTATTATTATACATTGTATGCATAATATGTATATGATTAGATGTATAATATGTACATTTTACATTATCTTTCTTGTAAAGTGTCATCCTAATGAGGGTTTAGACACTTTCAGATAATTAGTTTTTCTTCCCTTTAGCCCCTGACCCCCAAAATGTGGCCTACCACACTACAACTACAACCTATCTCACACTATACTGAGTTCTGTTGACTAATCTAACTATGTTGCAGATCTGACCATACTAACAATCATGAATTCTTTAAAAAACCTGTAATAGGTTTCTAACATTAGTCACTGGCACTCATGGGTTAATCTGCATACTGATTGTATGACAAATAGTCTAATTTCTTACAGTTTCTTGATTCATTATTCACTGTTGCAGTATTCATTATTCGTCATTTCCTTTACTCATTATTCTTTTGACTCATATTGCTTTTGCTGTATTATCTGGCGTCGACTAGAGAAGGACGGGGTCTTCTATTTGAGTTTTGGTGATTCTCAATGTTTTTTCTTCTCACTCATTTTGGGGCTTGGACCCTGATTTCTGCCCAGCTGCTTTGTGGCAATGTCGATGATAAAAAGCCCTATACAAACAAAATGTGGATATAACTGAACTGAATGAATCGGACGCATGGGTTTTTGCTATGCATTTACTAAATGGAGTTTTCATCCTGCACTACATAATCAGTGCATGGTTTTTCAGCACTGCAGAAACCTGGCTTGACTGTAAATCATCAGGTATCCAATGTTCTATACTGCACTGTATTGCACAGTGCTGTTGTACAGTGTTGCATAAGCCATATGCTGTGTTTTACTACATTATGTTGTGTTCTTACTTTAAATACAAGTACAATGATCAAAACTACATGACTGAAAATGTGCAGATACATTTTATTTTAGCTCCCAGAAATCATTAGGCCTCTGCAGGCCTAGAAGGTCCTAATGGATCCTGTCAGATTGTTGTTTCCTGATTTTTTCAGTATAGCATGATATTACAATATTAACATCCAGATATCCAGATCCAGATGATATAAATGACCATCCATATTGCTCACTCCTATGTTATGCTGTACCTTTCAAGTTCCTAAATATAATGCATTTTTCCTAGGTATATTATTCAGATACTAATCTTATTATTCTTTATTATTTATATTATATGTATTATAACTTTCATAAATGAGATTTTATTTAGTATGATACTAATATTACTATAGTTATGTAGTTATTGGTGGAAAGAACTAAAGCGTAAAGACCCTTAAAAGTTAACACCAAATGTTTTAAGGGTTAACAAAAATCATATCATATCATCTGGTGGAGCTGTGCAGAGTGTTTCCTGTAGGGACGTAGCAGTGTGTGAGAAAGCAAAGATAACACAACACAGTGGAGGAAGGAAGAGGGTTGCACTGCTGCGGACTTCTTGATGCGAAGGGGGGTGGGGGGTGGGGGAGCAGAGGGATTTGTATGTGGGGTGTGGTGAAGTCATTACTTATCTGAATTACTTACCCAAGAAGACGCAGTAAAAGACCAGAGGAGGAAAGAAGAGTGGAGGGCTTTATTTTTACACATTCACTTTATCTTCCCCTCACTGCAGACACAGAAGGTGGAATCTAATCAAAGGCTGTTATGTAACTCTGTCGCACCTACAGGCAGATATATGGGTGTTATTACTCTCATGGCAGAGAAGTTGTCTCGCAAGAGCATAACTCTAACGAAGTGCAGTCGCAGAAAGCAGAGAGAGCAAAAGGAGCAGAAACTGAAACAGACGCACAGAAGTAGGCTATGGCATGAGAGCAGTGCGGTCAGATAGAGTGTCAAACAAACTCGCCGATAGCCAGCAAAACAGCCAGCAGAGGTGTGGCTTCAGAGTGGTGCAACCATACATTTATGCGTGTATGTGTATGTGTCAGCATGTGTATGTGTCAGCTTCCACCTGCACAGAGAGAGAGAGAGAGAGAGAGAGAGAGAGAGAGAAGATGAATTTATGCATGTGAGCATGTGGTTCAGCAGCACACTACAGCAGGCTTACTGCTCAATGTAATTATATGCAGTGCCGTTATAGCTGAAGAGCGTAACTGAGTCAGACAGGCTCGGTAAACAGACTTTGTTGTTTGTTTAACTGCAGGTATGAATGCAGAGTGAAATAGTTCTTCCTGTACGGCTCACACACTGTTCCCTCTGCAGTTCATCAGCTTAAACCTCCACATGACTTGCTTTTGCACAGGAGCTGTGACGCTAATGGAGGCCTATAGCCGTTTAGCACTGCACACTTGCCTCAAACTACATTGAGCTGTTAAGTAATCTCAAATAGATGATCTATTTAAACAAGTCTTTATTTAATCTCGAAAATAATTAATTATACTTTTGTTTATAAAAAGTAGCCAAAAAATGAGTGACATAAAAACAGCAGTAGTAGCCATATGGAAGCCTTGTCTATTCATTTGTCAGTTTCTATAGACAATAGGGTTGAAAACAGTGTCAAGCTAACCCTAAACTCGATACTTCCAAACCTGGTGTTTACTTTTGAGAATCGATTCTGGTGCAAAAATATTGACATCATTTGTTTATTTACTATGTAGGACGAATGTGCATTCTATCTCTCAAACAAAATGCTGCTGTCAATGGCATAGTAAAGGAATTACTTTTCCTTTCGCCTTCTTCTTCCTCTATAACTATTCAGAAAGAAACTATTCAAATATTAATACATAAAATAAAAATAGTAGTTTATATAGTATATAGTTTAATAGTAGTGCCATAAAATAGTATAGTTATATAGTTTAATAGTAGTGCCATAAAATAGTAGTTTAATTAAACACATTGAACACTAAATTGAAATTTGTTAAGTAAGGTTATTTTAAAAAAAGCATAGAGAGGATTCTGATTTCTAAATGTTTATTTATTAGCCATTCAATAATAATTAATATGAAAATGAAATGTCAGACTTTCTGTTACAACTTTGTTTAAATGTACCATTAGTCATTGCTGAAACGCCCAAACTTTAAATATCAGTGTTGGTATTGGATTATTAGCCTTGGTATTACTTGGTATTGGATTGAAAGGAAAATCAGTGGCATCGCCCATTCCTACTCCAGTTTCAGATTTCCAGACTAAAAAGTAGGAAAACTCACTTTCTTTTCATTTATTCTGAATGTGGGAGAAAGTTTATACAGCATAACTACTTTGGTGGGTTTTTTGGGGGGCAGGCCAGATTGAAATATTTTTCCTCTTTTTAATTGACAAATGCAAAAGGAAGTAATATAACTAGCATCATTGCTAACAAGCTGCATATCTCTTTACATCAGTATACAACTATTATAACTGCCTTTAAATCATCATTAAAGTGGTGAGGATGGATTACTCAAACAACAGAGATGACATATTCGGGTGACCGCTTTCTGGGGACAGTCCCTGTTTTTGGTGGCCTGTCCCTGCTGGCTGGACCTGTCCCAGGACATGTCTCCATTTTCAACTGTGAAGTAAAAACACACCAGAAAGTCCTAAGAAAGACCTGCAGCAAAGAAGACGGGCAGATGTTTTGCATTGTGCTTGTTTTGGCAGAGGGGCATCCAGCTGCTATCTGCCAACCACTTCTACCACTTACTGGCCTGATTTAAAGAGAACTGCTGTGTAAAACCACCAGAGGCTAGCAAGTGTCAAGTCAGTCTACAACATCACCACAAACACCTCTTCAAGACACAAGCAGTGGGTGGCCTATATGATTTGTATAGATTTACAATCTACTTAAATGTAGCTGCCATGCCATCTACATAAAATACCCTCTGATGTTTCTTTGTCAGCCATCCGTACAAAACAGACAATACGTTGATACGACTTCTGAGACCCTTTTTTAGGGACCTTATTTCTAAAAAGCAACAAGTGAAATATCTCACCAGGGAGACAGGAAGAAATATTAATATTTTATCATTTATTATGTTTTGTATTGAGTGTTTCATAGATCACCATAACTTGACTCACTATGGTAGCTACTGTATGAGTTTCCGGCACAGTTTAACCTAGTTAGTACCCAATTTTAGCAGTCAGCCTTCAGTATAGTTAATTACAGCACAATAGTACCATGGTCAAAACACATGAAACTGAAACTCCCCCACTTTTTATTTCATAGATGAAAACACTGAATATTTTAATGATATACTCTCTGCTGAATTGGAAATGTCCCAGATTTTCATTTCAGAAATCTGGTCACGTTAGACGAAGAGGATAACAAGCTAAAAACCTGTTGTTGTCTCAGTAGCTTCCTGGGTATCTAAATACTTCACCTCATTTTGGCTTGATTTCTCTAGCTGAAAGAGTCATAAACCTGTCTCTGATGTCCATTTTGTGTTTAATAAAGGTAGAACTACAAAACAATACCATAAGAGTTACACGGATGCTAGCTTGGTTGCATTTATTAGCCAGTGGTAACCCACATAATGGTCTACTCCCTACCCTGCACAGTTTAGTATTTCCTTTGCTCTCAACATACCTGATTCAACTAGGCAGGTAATTACCAAACCCTTCCTGAGTTGAAGTGGGTGTTTTAGAGGAGGAAAACACAACAATCTGCAAAGATGAGCTGGGGCTACTCCAGAACCAAGGTTGGGAACCCGGGCCAGCTGTCAGAAGTTCCCAATGGATGTATGATAGATGCACACAATACACGCTGGCTGGTGAGAAAACACTGAAGAATGAAACTATATAACATTGGGAAATCTGCCAAACTGATGATAATGAGGGGTACAATACTGTGCTACATAGCACTGCCTACATTAAACTCTAGTTTTTAGTTGAAGAACTTAACATGGTTTGGGGGCAAGTGTGTAATAATTTAGGCAGGCCGTTTGCGTGATGATGCCACCCTACTGCCTATCAGCTTCCACGATTTCAGCCTCACAGCTCCAGTGCAAAATTAAAGAAGGACCAAGAAGAAGGGTCTTGGTTGATCAATTTCATTTGGGACAAGGGTAAATGGTGTCATTGGCTGAACCCCCACTTCAAACACATGCCTGCTTTGTATTCAGTGACACTTCCTAGTCTGTGTGGCTGTCAGCAGGCCTACCTCATAATTTTAAGGACTGGGGGTCTAATTCTCAGAAAATTCCCTCCCTGATCCCGCCGGCAGGCCTGTGTGGCATATGTTAGTGAGCTGCAGGGAGGCTCTGTGCTTTTATTACGTCCAAAACCCAGCAAGCTGCAGCTTTCTGCTGTACGCCCTGTGCTCCTGGCTAGCGAAAAAGTGCTGTGTCTGCAGGCCTGCTGGCTGATCTGCGATGAGCGAGATGGAGAGGTAATTGATAACGGTGCAGGCGGGTTTCTGCACTGCAGAGCTCCTTCATCCCCCCCACCCTGCATGTGTGCGTGCTACTCACTGTGTGTGTTTGTTTTGGTGGTGGAGGTAGAGATTATACTGCCCTCTGTTGGGCAGTAAAAACACAGGCGCTGAAACAACCACCCCCATATGCCTGAAGTGCTGACTCATTAAGGGTGAAAGGATAGTGCTGATACACCTATGCAGGAGAGTCGATTTGGCTTTGTTACCATTAATGTAGTTGGTTTATGGTAGCTGCGTTTTCATTTTTCCTCAGATAGAGCTGTTGCTGTTCAGTCGTGATAGTGGACGGCTATAGAAACTGAGGTGACCTTGGGGCTGCTTGTATAGTTTGTGACCGAGGGAGGGTGGGCGCATGTGGGAAGGAAAGGGTCATAGAGCAGGGTGGGGACTGAGGAGAGATACATGATGAATGCGCGCTGTATTGACTGTGCTGAGTAGCTTTCATATACATTGTTATAGCAAAAAACACATGGGCAAAACATTGTGTTACCGAAGGACACTAGAGTGAAAAACGGTCTTGTTCTACGTTCTTAACAAACAGCAGACTTCAAGGCCACTGACTCACAGCAGCAAATGTGGCTGAAATATTCAGTGGGTTGAAAGCACCACCTTACAAGCATGAAGCATGAGCTTTAATATTTAAGTGCTCAGTGCGGGTGAGCGCCTTGGAAAAATCAATTTCATGTCGGATCAATTAGTATGGTGTTACTGTGCTTTTAAAGTCAGAAACTGAAGAAAAATGTTGCAGAGAGTGAAGGAGCACTGGATACGTTTACTATCAATTATCAGAACATATCTACTGATGCATTTCCCATGAGGGAAGACACTGTAAAAGGATTACTTTAAAGTGCAGAGGAGAGCGCCCTGACAACCTGAGATTCAGATTCATTGCAGTACAGATTGTTATCTCTGACTTTGTGCCTTTGAGAATGCAATTGATCACATGTTCATTGAAAAGGAGTAGATACCTGAGTCATCCTCTTTGTCACAGCTACGCTGCATACACATAAGCTACATACGCTCAGCAGTGAGCTGATGCAGATAAGCTGAGAGTGTTTCCTAAATCAGAATGCTTTGAATGCTTTGCTTTTGGTGAATCAGAGAAGGTGTGTAAGGGCCTTTGTCATCCTTGATTCATGACATTGTGGTCTCACAGGGGCCTAGCCTTAAACTGGGAACTGAGAGAAAATATTAAATATTTTTTAGCAATTTGCTTGACTAACCTGGAACTGAATAAGAATTTTACTTTAGTACATGTAAATGTAGCTGTTCACTATCCAGTGCTGTTGTTTATTATATGACTAGATATGTTTCTAATGCATACAACCCCATAATAGAAATGTTGAGATGTTATGGAAAATGCAAATGAAAAAAGAAATTTACTTGTATTTCACTACAGATGGCATGGACAACACTAGAACAGGATTTAGATGTTTCATTCTGAACATGCATAAATCAATTAAAATATTCAAGGAATCTGGAGCAATTTCAGTGCAAGGATGCAAGCATAAGGTGAATAACTGTGCTCTCCAATCCCTCAGATGGCATTGCATTAAGAAATCATTCTTCACAATTCACCATCATTCAATCATATGACCACATGGGCTCAGGATTGCTTTAGCAAATATCTAGCACTATAATACGTATTCACATCCACAAATGTCAGTTAAAACTTTACTGCGCCAAAAAAGGAAGCTTTATGTCAACCGTGTCAATAAGCGCTGTCAACTGCGGGCTTGGAGGCATCTTGGATAGCCTATCACACAGTGACAGCTACTATCAGGTCCCAGAGAAATGAATGCTCAGACCAAAGACGAAAGGAACCGTCCAGAAAGTTACCAGCAATAAGTCTAAAAGCCAGGGTTTCTCTGGGTGAGGTCAGTGTATCAGTGCCCTTGGCGGAGGTAACTTTAACTTCAGTGATAGCACCATTAATTCTGATGAGTGCGTAGAGATTTCGGAGCAACATATGCTGCCATAAAGGGCAACATCTTTTCCAGGGATATGTGGCATATTTCAACAAGAAAACGACATGCAATGCCAGATTCTGCACACAATATAGGCATGACTGTGAAAGAAGAGGGTGTAGGTGCTAGACTCGCCTACCTGTAGTTTTGACTTGTCCTCAGTAGAGATTGTGAACCTCTACTGTTGCACATCTTAAAACTTGTTTGCAGGAAGAATGGGACAAAATTACACCTAAAACGCTTAATCACTTGGTGTTTTCAGTACCTAGATGTCTTCTAAGTGGTGTAAAGGGAAATGGCAACATTAAAAAAGTGGTGAATGCCAAATATGCCAAAATAGTTTACAACTCACTGTTTTCGGTTTTAATTTGAACTTAATATACTATCTAAACTTTTTCTGATTTGGGGTTGTACTAAAGACATCAAAGAGACGGTAAAATGCCTTCACTTGTAGGAAAGAAATGGTTTCTTTTTCCAGCTGATGCAAGAAGTAGACTCATAGTCACACACTTTTCCATGTGATTTCGGGGGGATATTTATGCATTGCATTGTTACACAATAAAAGATGAAAACAACAACAGTGTATGTAGAGAGCTCGTGTCTCTCTGGAGAGGTCTGAGCTCTCTGCCTCTTGTCTGTGTTCGGCTTTGCACTGGGTGGAGTGGTGGGGCGCTGTGTATGCTCTGTGCCATTGCTGAACCTCAGGAGAATGCCGTAAAACCTTGATGAAAAGGCGTTCCTGAAAAAGACAATGTCCCGCGGCATCCCAGTGAATACGAGTGTTCATTCAGCCTCTGCAGACTGCTCCCATTAAATATTTAAAACTCTAAGCACAGCTATTAGTAATCCAGCTTCCTGTTATTTCCCTGACTAACAAAATCTGAGGACTGCAGGACTGCATCATTCCTCGGGGAAAGGGAAGGATTTTAGAATTTCATACAGAGGTAGAATCAAAGGCGCAGTTGCCATAATTAAATACACAGTGTTGCTCACTGAGGGAAATGATCTGTAATAAATGTTATAAGGTGTTACAACCACTGTAAAGAATATATGAAGTGAATAGCCATTCTGTCTCTACCAGGGAAGCTCATTGTTCCCTCTCTTGTTTTTTTTTTTGGCTACACATTCTGACTTCTTTATCTAATACCTTTATCTTATAAGGTTGTGATAAATGTCAGTGAAGCAAGTAAAAGCTTTCAAAACCCACTTTTTGGTAAGTTAACACTGATTAAACATCCCAGGGACATCATTATAACCAATGGCTATGGGCTAACTCCACTAAAACACTAAGTAATGGGCAATATATTGAGTCTGAGATATTGGTTTACTTTGTTTTTAAGGCATTTAGTTCTGTTCCTTGATGGTGCTAAGGAAGATAAGACTAAAAGCATTGACATAAAGTGGATATGCTTTTGTTCATGGGATCTCAAGTATTATCAGGCTTGACAACTTTTATTAAGTTCCTTTTCCATGTGTGTCTATCCATTGTTGTTTGATGTTCTACCCCATATTTATAGCGTGCACTGGAAAAAACTCACTTTGGCAACAGTTGTGCTCATGCAAAATATTTTATTCATGTGGAAACGGTGCCCATTAGAATAAAGTCAAATCAACGGATTACTTTCTTCATTGGCAAAAGTGTCTTCGACTACCCATTTCCTGTCTCCGCTATGTTATAGATTATCAATGAACAACAGCAAGGAGATAATTGAGCTGACTTTAACTTTCGCAGGTGACGTTTCTCATAAATTGTGTTCACTGAGCAGTGAAGTGTCTCCCGGACTATCTTGTTAACTCTCCAAGATGTCAAGTTGACAACCCCATCCCCCTATCCCCCTAAAAAGGAACTCTTGTCTGTATGTGTTCCCCCTTCTGTATGTCTCTCTCCTGCTCTCTTCGTCTCTCTTTAATTTGGAGCCAACGCCCAGCTTCTGCAGTACTGCAGTCTCTCTCTCTCTCTTTCCTATACTCTCTCCCCCTCCTCTTGTTCCCCTCTTTGCTTCTCTGCAGAGAGAAGGAGGAGGAGGAGGAAAGGGGAGGGCTGCTGAGACGAAGAGTGACGCTCACTGCAGCACTGTATGAGAGTCCCCCACCCACAGACTCACGGATGGACGGACAGACAGACAGCACGTAGCTCACTGACTACATCATTTTTTAACCTCTTATACTCTTAAACCCACCACTTCTACTCCTCACTCATAACTACTTACCTTACATATTAGTATATCAGTATATGCCTTAGAAAATAGTTCATAGTAGTTAGAAAACAAAAAGCCCACAAGTTTACAATTAAATAATAAGCCAAAGTTAATAAGCTTAACATTGACCCCCATTTAATAAACCTTATTATTCCATTTCTACATGATGCAAAGTGATGGTCCTGATCTTAAAGTCTGTGAATGTTAAGGGGCTAAAGCTTTTATCAGCTCTTACATACAGACAGCCATGCACAGGTTACATCTTGTTTATGAAGTGATTCAGTAAAGCCTTTAGTAATGGCTCAGTAAAGTCTTTAGTAATGATTCAGTAAAGTCTTTAGTAATGATTCAGTAAAGTCTTTAGTAAGTGATTCAGTAAAGTCTATAGAAGTGATTCAGCAAACCCTTTAGTAGTGATTCAGCAAACCCTTTAGTAGTGATTCAGTGAAGCCTTTAGAAGTGATTCAGTAAAGCCTTTAGTAATGGTTCAGTAAAGTCTTTAGTAAGTGATTCAGTAAAGTCTTTAGTGAGTGATTCAGTAAAGTCTATAGAAGTGCTTCAGTAAAGTCTTTAGTAAGTGATTCAGTAAAGTCTATAGAAGTGATTCAATAAAGCCTTTAGTAATGACTCAGTAAAGTCTTTAGTAATGATTCAGTAAAACCTTTAGTAATGACTCAGTAAAGTCTTTAGTAATGATTCAGCAAAGCCGTTAGTAATGATTCAGTAAAGCCGTTAGTAATGATTCAGTAAAGTCTATAGAAGTGATTCAGTAAAGCCTTTAGTAGTGATTCAGTGAAGCCTTTAGAAGTGATTCAGTAAAGCCTTTAGAAATGGTTCAGTAAAGTCTTTAGTAAGTGATTCAGTAAAGCATTTAGAAGTGATTCAGTATAGTCTTTAGAGGTGATTCAGTAAAGCCTTTAGTAGTGGTTCAGTAAAGCCTTTAGTAGTCATTCAGTAAAGCCTTTAGTAGTGATTCAGTAAAGCCTTTAGTAAGTGATTCAGTAAAGCCTTTAGTAGTGGTTCAGTAAAGCCTTTAGTAGTCATTCAGTAAAGCCTTTAGACGTGATTCAGTAAAGCCTTTAGTAATGGTTCCATAAAGTCTTTAGTAAGTGATTCAGTAAAGTCTTTAGTAAGTGATTCAGTAAAGTCTACAGAAGTGAGTCAGTAAAGCCTTTAGTAGTGATTCAGTAAAGCCTTTAGAAGTGATTAGAGGTGATTTAGTAATGTCTATAGAAGTGATTCAGTGAAGCCTTTAGAAGTGATTCAGTAAAGCCTTTAGAAGTGATTCAGTAAAGCTTTTAGTAGTGATTCAGTAAAGCCTTTGGTAGTGATTCAGTAAAGCCTTTAGTAGTGATTCAATAAAGCCCTTAGTAGTGGTTCAGCAAACCCTTTAGACGTGATTCAGCAAAGTCTTGATCCAGTGAAGTCTGTAGTAAACGTGACCCAGTAATTTAATAATTTTAAGTCTTTGTAAAGTGATTCAGTAACATTTCACAACCCCTCAGAAATGCTTTCACACATCATTCAATAAAATCTTTTTTTTATTTTTGTAGGATGATTCAGTAAGGCCCTTAGAAGTGATTCAGTAAAGCCTTTAGAAGGTATTTGAAAATTATTCAGAAATGATTCCGCAAAGCCTTTAAAAACTAATCAGCAAAGGCTGTGGGCTCTAGAAGTGGTTCACTAAAGCCTTTAAATGTGATCGAGGGAAACCTTTGGAAATTATTCTAAAAATATTTTTTATGTGATTCAGTAAAGCCTGTAGCAATGATTCAGTAAAGCCTTACAAAGTGATGCAGAAAAGCTTTAAATATTTGATTCAATGATTCAGTGAAAGTGATTCAGTAAAGCCTGTAGAAGTTATTCAAAAATGTATTCCTAAATGATTCAGCAAAGCTTTTAAAATGATTGAGTATGTGTCTGGGGAGTGTTACAGGGATTCAGAAAAGCATTCCAAGTGACTCACTGAATCAATTACAAATGACTCAGTGAAGTCTTTGGAAGTGATGTAGTAATAGCCTTTAAAATGATTCAGAAAAAAAACTAGAAGTGATTCAAAAAAGCTGCATAAATTTATTTAGTACATTTTTTGGAAATGATTCAGTAAAGCCTTTTGAAATGATTTTATGGAGCATCTTATTTTACAAATACTTGTATGGCTGCAGGTTTTCATTCTAAACAAGAAGAGGCATGATTGATTTGACTTGTTTAATTAGTCTTCAAACAACTGATCATGTGTGCTCCTGTGTGGTTGGAATGCAAACCTGCAAACACACAGGCCTGTTGTTACTCTACCCACACCACTTCCACTCAAATGGTATTGCTCTTCAGCAGCTATCTACCCACCTTCAGCAGTTAGTGTAGCTCTATAAACCAGCAGATCCTCACAGTGACACAGCTGAGTGATGAGCTCACTGCGTTCTCAGCATCTTCAGTTTGCACATCACTCAGTTTAATAGTGATCTCATATAAAGTGTCCCTGAGGTGTGTGGGGGGGGTATGTGTGTGTGTGTGTGTGTATGAGGCTAAGGACAAGGCCCAAAGTGCATGAGCAGCAAGGCTAGAGCCATCAGGAGTGGAAATGTATGCTGAAGGTATTTCAGGAGACATGATTAAAATGGATTACTCAATTCTTCAGAAACTCATCCAAGGACTCATCCATTAGTGCTCTGCAGAGAGGGCAGTCCTGAAAACATATTAAGATGTGCTACATCTAACAAATGACATGGCTGACCAGTGCTGGGGTGGACAGCGCAAGGCAGCTCAAGGACATGAGTCAGCAAAAAGCAAAAAGTGGTGGGCAGAGCCACACTTCACTCATGTCAGTGCCATTCAAAGGGAAATCTGATGGAGACACATATGCTGGTCTATTAGCTGGATCTTGATAACTTCAAATGAAAAGGCTGAGGAGTAACAACTGCTTTGTTTCGCACTCCCTCTAGGGATCAATATACCGTATTCACATGAAACAAGCTTTTGCAAGGCAAACGCATTTGCCGTAATGTAATGCTTGTCAGAAAAGGGCCCCATGCACATTGATCAGGAGCGGTACTAATGCTGTCCTGAGGTGCTCTAGGGTTGTTCTCAAGGGGCGTCGTAATTCAACCCACCAGCTTCAGCAAGTTTCCGGGCAGGACACTAAAGCAGCTCAATACAGCTTTAGTTTCAGTGCAGCAGCACAAACCTCCTTGTTAGACAAGAACACCAAAGTAAAGGCTGGCATGGGGACCATACAGAGAACAAAACAGAACAGCATATATCCATGTCTACCTGACAGATTGGGGGCCTACTTTTGGCCTAAATCCCTCTGCACTGTCCTCAATGATTCACTTTAGAGTCAGGGTGGGGATTCTGAAGGCAGGACGGGGCAGGGGAAACAGTAGACTCCTCTGCGTATGACTGATGCAGCAAGCCGGCGAGCAGTATTCCCCCAATCAGCATTTTGTGCAGAGAAAACGAGGGAGTTTGCACTATTCTTTCTCTTGACAGGAAAGAAAGCTGCGATATTGAGATCTTGGCTCCGGTGGGATCACTCTGAGAGAATTTCTGAGCTCATGCCAAATGCTTTTTGCCCCCCTCCCCCAGGTATGCTGATACGCTGAGGCATTGACTGGCTACTGCTTGTCCGATCAAAAACCCTAATGGCAATGCCACATACCAGAGAGTAAATCAAGAACCATGTCTTGCAGCATCAGTTATTTATTATATCCTTATTTCAGCAACTGCAAGTTGTTGCTATATAAGTAACTCAGCTTTATAGCTAACATTAGCAGCAAATTAAACTCAGTGTAGTTTTAGGAACACCACAAGCCAGATTCACTATCTGCCGTCTTTCATGGCAGTGTGTCTTGGTTGAGGTACAAGGAAAAGGGAGAGTATTAGGTGGTCAATCCATTCAAATGACAATGTCAAACTGTAGTGAAACACCTTCACATCAAACCTAAAAAGATCTAATATTAAGCCAGCACATAAAATCCCAGATTTCTCACAGATGTCTAGCAGCACTTCACTCAGTTGTCTAAGCTCATAAAGGACCTGGTAATTGTGTAATGTTGTGACTCAGGAGCCGGAAGTGTGAATTCCTATGTAGGCCTAATTTAGGAATCCTGTTGTTTTTTAGTTTGTCCATGGCTACCATCTAGTGGATAAACATGGGAATTTCTTCTATAATTCCACATTATTCAGAGTATATTTTAATTCTTTATTCATCTAAACATAAATCTCAAATGTCTGCCTGTGTACAGCTCTGCTGAGGTCATGAAACTATTATTTACTCAAATAGTGTCCTAAATGTGACAGGGAGTGGTGCAGCTTATGGCTGATTATAAATGGCTTTACATTAGACGCATTATACAGCATAGAAGCTGGTATTTCATAGAGCTCTACATAGGAAGCAGGGAACCATCTCAGACAAAGAGGACTTTTATTTAGTTGATTTTCAGTAGAAAAAGGTCTTTTAATCCAAAACTAGTCTAATCGCCTGGGCAGTGGGTTACTTGTAATATTCATGCATCAGTCGGTCTATAAGAGGTTTATTGCTGCCGTCAAATTATTCAGATTATAGAAAACACAGGTCATGCTCCATGCGGAGTAGGAATTCAATTGGGTACAATTTAGAAAAATGTATTCTTTCATTCCAAAACTAAACAATTTTAATATGTCCATTAACATCATATATCATCACTGTCCAAAGAAAAACAAGTATCTCCCAGAATGGGAACTTTACAGGAGAGGGCAAAACCTAATTTAATTTTAATGTAAGTCAATGGAACCAGATTTTTTTCCAAGCAATTTTGTACTATTTCTGTTGGTCCATTCGCCATGAAATTTTCACACAGTGTAAATGGCGGCTGCATAAAAGTATAAACTGGCAAAAAAATGGAGATGCATATTTTTCTTTTATCAGCGACAATATGTAACATACAGAGCATAAATCAAAATGGATTTTAGTATATTTTAGTGTAAAAGGAAAAGTTTTACAACTTATCACTTGTGTTACCTTACTGAGGCATTCTTTCAGTCATAAAGTGACTGTATTTATTGAAGAAGTTCAAATTGAATAATTAGGTTCTAATTGAGTTCTTTATACACATGCAGTAAAAATACTAAAACACAGACGTCTTAATATATTTTAATAACATATCTCCATATACAGTTTTGTACAAAATTAATTCAGTTGTTGCACAATAAAGTTGGACTCTTGAGTTAAAATCCATGCAAAAATAAATTATTATAACATTTCAGTAAAGATATTCTTAATACAATATTTCAAAACAAACAAAAAACAAAAAAAAACAAACAAAAATTGAAAATCTGCAACACCAGTGACAATTACATGCATACACATGTACATTTTTAAAATCTCTTACAACATTTCATGCATCCATGACCAAATGACCATCTTACCGGTGTTTTATATATATGGTGAAACCTTAGTTACTGTGACACCAGAGACATTCTAGTTAACAGTAAGCATTTTGTACATTTGCCAACCCACTGGCGAACATGTGACCTTGTGCAACTATTTAAAATCAATGACATAAATAAGATATGACATTAATTTGACAGCATTTCAATTACCTAGCGATTAAAGTACATAACACCAGTGACACATGTTTAGTATGACGTATATAGATTGATCTGTTTTATACATTTTTTATAAACCAAATTTTTCAAAAATGTTATGTTATATTAAAATAGTTATGTGATGAGTTGTTTTACATTTGTAGAGATAATATGAAACAATATTTTTTTTTTTAAAAAAAAAGGGAATTAAATGTGAATGTATACTGACTTGAGGAGCTGTGCCTAATATCTTAAACTCCTTAAAGCCCTGCGACCTTTGTGACATGGTTTCCCCACTCCAAATGGACAATAACCCCCATACTGATAGATCAGACTAACTAAACTGCATAGTTTTGTGAGGAATACACATTTTAGTTTCAGGCTTTGAAATTGTCAAAACCCACTATCTGAGGTAAAAAAAAAAAAATCACTTTTATATTTTCATAACTGTCTAACTTTAATATACATTAATCAGCCATAACGTTAAAACCACCCCCTTGTTTCTACACTTACTCTCCATTTTTGCAGCTCCACTTACCATAAAGGAGCCCTTTATAGTTCTACAATTACAGACTGTAGTTCATCTGCATACTTGTTAATCCCTTTTCACCCTGTTCTTCAATGGTCAGGACCCCTACAGAGCAAGTATTGTTTGGGTGGGGCTTCATTCTCAGTGACACTGACGTTGTGGTGGCGGTGGTGTGTTAGTGTGTGTTGTGCTGGTGTGAGTGGATCAGACACAGCAGTGCTGCTGGAGTGTTTAAACACCTCAGTGTCACTGCTGGACTGAGGATACTCCACCAACCAAAACTATCCAGTCAACCGCATCCTGTGGGCACTGTCATGTGACCAGTGATGAAGGACTAGAGGATGGCCAACCCAAACTGTCTCTGACTTTACATCTACAAAGTGGACCAGCAAGGTAGGAGTGTCTAATAGAGTGGACAGTGAGTGGACACAGTGTTTAAACACTCCAGCAGCTGTATCTGATCAACTCACACCAGCACAAAACACACTAAGAGTCCACCACAAAATAATACCTGCTCTGTGGTGGTCCTGTGGGGGTCCTGACCATTGAAGAACAGGGCGAAAGGAAGATAATAAAGTACACAGAGGAAAAGATGAACTACAGTCTGTAATTGTCGAACTTCAAAGTCCTCCTATATGGTAAATGCAGCTATTAAAATGGACAAAGTAAGACTGTAAGACTGTATAAACGAGGAGAGGCATTTAATTTTATAACAGATCGGTGTATATGTATTTAATCCAGTGTCTTGTGTTTTGCCGCTGGGTGGCGCTGTGTGATTTTACAGACGTTACTTATCGCCGAAGAAGACAGACTCGACTAGTTCTCCCAGCATGCTTAGCGCTTCCTCTTCCCTTCTGCGGCCTCAGAGCGTAAGTGTCCGATGTGGAGCTGAGAAAATAAAATGCAGGATTATCCGTCCAATATCACTGTAATCCTGATTTTTTACACCGAAATGTCGCATCTATATGTTTATTTTACACATACTGGACAGTATGTGTAATTATTGTGGCGTTTAAAGGAGGATTTTTTAAGAGATAGTAATAGTTTTCTGTCCGGCGTCAATGGTTGGCCATTTTTTGCCACAGTTGTTCTTAGCAGATTTTCTGGCACAGATAACAACTTTGAATTGAAGATCTGAAAACAAATAACACGGTTTACCTGCGGTAATGTGTGTGGGTAACCGGTTACTGAAAGTCTGAGCAGGTAAATGTTGAGTTTGGTGGCGTTAGCATGTTAGCATTAATCAGGTGTGCCTCCATTCAGCTAGGCTAGCCGTGTGTCTCCTGTGGTTGTGCTATAAAGCGGCTTTATTGCTGCTCCGGGTTGCAATGATGACAATCTTAGGACACCTTTGGAATTAATAATGAAAACAACTTCGGTAAAACCTGAGCAGCCTGTTTTGATTTACTGTGTGTCCGTGTTAACTTGCTATATAGAGCTCAGTTATTGACTGTGTGCTTGTACTCTTTCTAGACCTGCAGAAATGGTCCGCTACTCGCTCGACCCCGAGAACCCGACTAAGTGTGAGTATCTAAGCTGAACTGTTGGAGGAAATGAAGCTGAAGGCATGTCTAACGTTAATGTGTGTCATCTTAACTGTGTAAAGCCGGTGTGGCCGTCTCTGGTCTTAGATGTACCCCTCTGGAGAACTTGGTTCCATGATAGACTAATATGTGGATGATTTTGCAACGTTTAAACTGGTATTCATGTTAAAGCTTTTCAGAGTGTTGATGGAGCTTTATGAATATGGGCCCAGGTGTTCATTCACAAAGACCAGAAGTTTTTTTTGTTACATAGTCGTTGGTCAAGTGTAATCCATGTGTATGAAAGGAAATGTGTCCATCAGTGTTGTACTTACAACCATGTCAACCATGTGTTTCTCCAACAGCATGCAAGTCGCGGGGCTCCAACCTCCGTGTTCACTTTAAGGTAAAGTTTCTTTTTTTTTTTGTCAACTAGATTAAGTAATAGACTGAAGTTGTCACCATCTTTTTAGGTCATTTTACTTAATGAATCAAAGTATCTGCGGATCCTTGTCATTGGATATTTGTGCCCAAGCCGTGAATAAGTTCACTCTGTTTTCATTGCCGCACAGCTAAATTGACCGAAGCTGGTTAGTACTGCAGTAAAGTAGTGCAGATGGTACTGGCACTGTACATTAATGCCAGCCTTGGCTTTTTTTCCTGTACCTCATTGTTTTTTAGCTGTGCGTCTTGGTGTTAGTATATGATTGCCAGACATAGAATTAATTGATTTTTGGTTCATTGGTTGTCCTGACGTGCATAATCCAATGGTGTTGCATATCCACAAAGTAGCTGCAATGATGACCACTTAGGACACCTTTG
Organism: Semaprochilodus insignis; assembly: GCA_034552555.1. Classification (NCBI taxonomy): domain Eukaryota; kingdom Metazoa; phylum Chordata; class Actinopteri; order Characiformes; family Prochilodontidae; genus Semaprochilodus; species Semaprochilodus insignis. Next base: position 25,101,839 of record CM067487.1, on the reverse strand, counting down.
GATAAATGATGAAAAGAACTGTGTAATTTCTGAGCAGCTTTCACATTGTGGAATGCAGTTTTTATGAAAACTAAGTTGCTTTGGGTTACTTGTAAGACACTGTCTTAACTGTGGGCTCTGTTCTGTCTTTAGAACACCCGTGAGACCGCCCAGGCCATCAAAGGCATGCACATTCGCAAGGCTACCAAGTACCTGAAGGATGTTGTGGTCAAGCACCAGTGTGTTCCCTTCCGTCGTTACAATGGAGGTGTTGGTCGTTGTGCCCAGGTGAGGAGTAGTTTTGTTATAGGTTCCTTTGATGAATGTATTCAGGTTGTGGTGATGACAATCTTAGGACACCTTTGGATTTCAACATGAAAACAACTTTATAATCTGAATAGCCTGCAATATCTTTGAACAGATGTTAAAAAAAATAAAAATTCTTAGCTCTCAATGTAGCATTTTGTGTTTTTGTAGGCCAAGCAGCATAACTGGACCCAGGGACGTTGGCCCAAGAAAAGCGCAGAGTTCCTCCTCCACATGCTGAAGAACGCAGAGAGTAATGCTGAACTGAAGGTATTTGAACTCTCTGAGAATTGGGATTTGGTATTGATGCTTTAGTTGTGAGGGTGGTGTTATGTGGACCGCCTTGTACAGTCATTTTTATTGGTTTGAATTGTTAGCTTGTTGTCTGTTCTAAAAGTACAGCTTCATTGCATTTCCTTTACCAGAACATAAGCCAAAGGTCTCCACCTTTGCTATCGTACTATGATACTAAACATTAGGTGCAGTTTTACAGTATTTACCATATATGAAGTTTGTCTACCCTGAATGGATGACATGTGTGGAATGTAGCACTGTACAATTGTAATGCTCAATTTCAAATAAATTGAGCAATTCCTTCATTCTGATGTCATGGCTCCCAGGCTCTGCATGGTGCTGCAGTGCTATGGATTATGAAATGGGTTCACATCAGTAATAATTACTAAATTGTTTTCTCTGTCTTGCACTTTCAGGGTTTGGATGTGGACTCTCTGGTGATTGAGCACATCCAGGTGAACAAGGCCCCCAAGATGCGCAGACGTACTTACCGTGCTCATGGGCGTATCAACCCTTACATGAGCTCCCCATGTCACATTGAGATGATCCTCACTGAGAAGGAGCAGATTGTTCCCAAACCAGAGGAGGAGGTTGCTCAGAAGAAAAAGGTCAGTTTTGGCTTTGACTGTTTCTGCGGTCTTTTAAAGTATCTAAATGATGTGGTTACAATGATGACATCTTAGGACACCTTTGGATTTACCATGAAAATAATGTTTGTTCCTGAGTAACCGCTTACTTGTGTTAGTCTTGCAGTACCTGTCAGGAATGGCAACACTCTGTTAAACTTAATCTTGGGTTAGTTTTATAGATCTGCCTTCCTGTGAGGCATTGTTTTAACCTTCTACTCCTGATCCAGCTCTATGCAGTCTCTCTAGAAGATGCTGATGAACTGGATCAGGTGTACTACATTTATTTTAGAACTGGATTTAGCTTGTCTGTCTTTCCACAGGGAGGGTTGATGGCTCATTTACATCTAATTTTTCCCTTTATTCTTGCAGGTTTCTCAGAAGAAGCTGAAAAAGCAGAAACTTATGGCTCGGGAGTAAATGTAAATAAATTCCAACGTTCGTACCCAACTGTGGTCTGGATTGTTTTATTTCAAAATATCACAAAGGTTTTATTTTTTTCTTTGATTTGATATTACTGATATTTGACAGACTGATATTCTAGCAAAGTTGTAAACACACAATGCTGTTTAGTTGTCATGGTCCAACTGAAGTCATGATCAAGCTTAGTGTAATTAAAATGTGTCTTCCAGGTTAATATTGGCTGCACAAATTGAAATGGAGCAATCTAAATGTCCTACTCCAAGTGTGGGGCTTTTAAATAATTTTTTTTAATATTTTGTGGTTTAGTGTTAGGAACACAGTGACAATTTTTTGACACCCAAAAAAATACGTTTGAGACAGTTTTGGGTCTGTTACTGGCTGCCTATTAGCTGGTTTATTTATTTTTTTGTATTGGAAATGCAAATACAAAAAAAAAATGTCACCACGGATGAGAACACTTGATCTGTGGTGTGGAGAACAGTAAAAGTGTGCTGTTAGTGATGGTTTGTATCAGCATGCTGTACAAAGACCAGATGGTAAAATTTGTTAGAGGTATAATGTGATTAAGTTTTTGAATTCATATTTGGATTACAGAAATGCATATTTGTGATCAGTCTTAAGTTATGTTTTGTAAAGCTAGAGGAAGTGTTTAGTGGGATACTTACTAAATACATAAACTTAGATTCACCATCAATGCCTGCATAGTGTGTAAAGACATACTGAAGAGGAGCTTGTTGAATAGCGTTTTAAATAAAACTAAAGCTCCTCCTGAAGTGAGTACACTGATGAATCAACGTGATCAGTTATTAATCTCTGTTGCTAAACTTCTTTGAGCAGTGATTGAACTGAATTTGAACCACTGTTGTGGACATGTTCATGTGTGATAAGCTTAGCACTGCTGTACTGCACTCCTGTCTTGTAGCAAGTTGTACATTATTACCTGGAAATCAGAAAGCTACCTAATTTATCAGATTTACATTTTTGGAGTATGGTGAACTGCAATGGCAGTGGGGTTAGTGAAGTTTCACTGTACTCCAGTAGATGATTAAAGCCTAAATAACATTTTATAACTTTTTAACATTTCAATTACTAACAGGAGTTATGTGCAGAAAACTCAACTGGTAAATTCAATGAAAACTGCATTATTTTTTTTTCCTGTCTGTCTTAGCAGTATGGGCTGTAATGACTGCTGAATGTAATACTTTGTGTATTGTAATGGAATACATCACTGAGTATATTCAGGATAGTGTGTTCATATTCAGCCATCACTACTTCTTGCCCAACTCTGGATATAGCAAACAAATACAGTAGGGTTTCCATCTTCACAGTTCCATCTTTACTCGAAAGGAGTAAACACTGGACCACGGCTGACCAGAGATTAGGGTGCTGGACCATTCTCAGGTCAGGGGTAGTGATAGCTTAGTAGTGGCATGACGATGTTCTGCGCTGGTACAAATGTATGGGGCACAAAGTTGATGGGATCTTAAACGCCGGATACACGTGATGGGGCTGGTGGGTCAGCCTGACAAAAGGTCTAATGAGTGTTGGTCGGTGTTTCTAATAAACTGGCGGGTCAGTCTATCCCAGGCTACAGAAAAGAAGGGTTGGTGTAACTTCCATCGTCTTCCCAGCAGAGGGCGGTAAAGTGCCGCTGAACGTGAGGCTATCAGCGAGGGACGGTTTCTGTGAGGAGCCTTTAGAACTGCATATACGAGGACCATGGACCATGTATCAACTGTGCATCACACTGTGATTGACTATGAATCTGCCTATAAGGGATGGAGGAGTGGAGTATTATTTCACTCCAGAGAAGAAGCTTTCCGCAATCTAAAAGTTTTCCACACTGCACTTAAACTCTCAGCATTAGCTGTCTGAAAATCAGTGCACTGTGATTGAGTAATTTTAGTGTAGTCGTTTTAACCTGCTTCTGTTAGAGAATAATTATGGCCTATAATAGTAATGATTTAGATATACTTTTCTCGTGTAGGCTGTTCCAAATGCAGTTTGTGCACATTATATCTAAAAGACTGGAGCAATAAACAACATTACTTTTTACTATGTATACTGTGAAGTGTATGCACATTTGCTAGACACTTGAAGAAACTTTTCCACCCCTCAGATGTTCATTTTAGGCTGCTGTTGAATGTATGTATATTAAACAGCTATAGCTATGTGCTGGTTTTCATTAAGGGCGCGGGACAAGCCATACTATATGAATACAGAAGAATATATGGGGCTACTGTTCAATAAATGTGCTATTACATCGGTTGGTCTAATAATAGCAAATAGTTTATTTCTACCCATACATAACCCGGATGTGGATAGGCTAATAGCTCCTTATTCGGTTTGGCTTTGGCTCTGTATCTCCCCTTCGGTCTGGGGTGTGTGTCCCTCCCACCTGTACAGATCAGCTGCAGGTCGGTCCTGTTAAAGCATCTATCCGATAGACTGGGTGGGTTTGGTTCCTGTGTTATATGTGAGAGTGGGCGGCGGCTCAGTTTAATGTGCAAATGAACGCGGTGAATATAGAGAGCCAATGAAGGCAGAGCTGGAGTTGTTTGGTGGGGGGGTGTCATGGTGGGTGTTCTTTAGTTCTGCCCCAGTACACGTCACGGCTCTCTTTCGCCCAATCGCGCCCCGGTGAGCGCCTCCACTTTTCTCAGCCACATCCACCAAAGTTTGGAGTTTCGCAGCAAAAGGACGGCGGGTTGATGAAAATGGTTTATTATCTCGCGGGTCTCCGTGTGAACCGCCGAGACGGACTGCAGCCTTATTTATAGGTTTCAGAGCGCTGAATGGCAGCGTTTGCATTCGGGCAGCTCTCTGATCCTCTCTCTTTTTCTCTCTCTCAACCACTCACTCACTCCATCTCTCCTTCTGACTTGCAAGTAAAAGAAGAATGCCTCACCTTCAAGATTTGCAGTGTTTTAACGAGCTGAGTGGATTTTGCCTGTGAGGATGATGGTGACAGCGCGCCGCTCTGACTGACTGGGAATTTTAAACAACCACAGATTATTAATTTTAATAATCATACACGAACTTGCGTTAGTTTTTTTCTTTACTAAAATTATTATTTTATTATTGTCATTATTATTGTTTGTATTAATCGTGCTCAGTGCGATGCTTTCCGAGACCTCTATTCACTTGGCTGTGCTCTGATGAAGAATACCCCGCCGTCTCCTGTTCCTTTGCCTTCTCGCCATAGAAGAAACATTTTTTAATTCGCCACATTTTTCCCTCGAATTTCCCACCGCGCGCTGCGTGTTCCTTTTATTTACCCTGAATTTCCCCCCGTTTTTATTTCACTGTTTGTCCCCGAGTTTTCGTGGTTATGCTCGCCGTGGGTCAGATGGACGGGTCCCGTCAGAGCTCCTTCCTCCTCGGCCCTCCTCCTCTGGCCGCTCTGCACACCATGACCGAGCTGAAGGCGCCGCTCTACCCCTCGTACCCTCTGCCCTCATCCTCCTCGGCCTCACCCACTTCGGCCTCCCCCAACCCGGGCGGTCTTCCTGCCTCCTCACCGGGGTCTAAGACCCCAACGGGACACCAATCAGCCCCTCAGTGCGGAGTAGCCACCCCGCACGGCATCAACGACATCCTCAATCGACCCTCCGTGGTATCCACCTCCCCTTCCTCTTCTTCTTCTTCTTCCTCCTCCTCGGGGCCGGCAGCCTCCTCTCCGGCCGGCCTGCTCACCGGACTGCCCCGCTTCAGCAGCCTGAGCCCTCCTCCGCCCCACGGCCTCTACTTTAGCCCCGGGGCAGCAGCGGCAGCAGCAGCAGTGGCCGTGGGTCGCTACCCCAAACCTCTGACCGAGCTGCCCCCAAGGACCCCCATCTTCTGGCCTGGGGTGGTCCAGAGCCCACACTGGAGGGACGCCAGGTTCACGTGCTCACCCCGTGAGTGCTCATAGCGGATTTACTTCACTGCCAATGGCAGTTTATTCTAAAGCCCTTATAATAAACAACCAGGCTGTGATGAAATGTATAATAACAGGTTATAGCCTACAGCACTGGCCCTGGGTGTCTCTGACTTATGCTCTTCATCAAAAACAGCATGTATATTTATTATGGTATAATTAATATAATATACATACAGTAAGTCTTTTGTAGACTCTATTGTAGTAGTGTAGTAACTAGTGTTCACTTGTCATGCTTCTATTCTACTACTATTCTAATCTACGCAGCTGATGTCTACACTGTAGAAGGTGTAGGGTGCTGTAGGCTGTAGCTGTTATTACTCTGGGTAATGAATTACATTTAAAACCTTCCTTAATGTATTAAAGTTAATAAAAGTGATATTTTGTGAGATGCAGTATAATTATAGCTGTATAAAGGTGTTGCAGACTATCAGATAATTAGAGAAGCTCGTGTTTACAGATTAGAGCAGGTGATGTGTGTTTCTCTACTGCACTGAATGAACTACATGTGATTTAGTACTGAGATAAATGTACAGTATTAGGTAAACAAGGTGTAGCTTCAATTAGCTCCTACAGATCTGTATATCTCACCCTTCTAAAAACAACTTTTGTGATTATACGTTATTTATTCATCTATATTATTATTATTATTATTATTATTATTATTATTATTATTATTATTATTAGTGCCACACTCACGCTGTTGTTTCCTGCTCTGTGTGTTCAGATCAGAACTCAGTGCTGCTGGATAAGGACGGGAAGAGGAAGCACACCCGGCCCACGTTTTCAGGACAGCAGATTTTCGCTCTGGAAAAGACTTTTGAGCAGACCAAGTACTTAGCGGGACCTGAGCGCGCGCGCCTGGCCTACTCTTTAGGAATGACCGAGAGCCAAGTGAAGGTGAGAAAGCAGCACACACGCACGTGCAGGGCTGAATGTGCATTTTTATTCCAGGAGGACAGAGACCAGTAACAGTCTGTATCTGATCTCTGTGCGATTCAACAAACGAGGAAATATGTATATATGAACTTCATGTTTCATCTCCGTTTAAACTCAGCAGAGTCCGGATAAGTGGACCTGAGTATAAACCCAGCAGCAGCTGTTGTGGAGTATGTACAGAGTGAGGGATGCTGTAGTTGCTTGTAGAGGAGCAGATTTAGTCTGTTATTTATTGTCTTATTTTTCCCGCGTGAACTAAACAGAAAGTCCAGGTAGAACAGTGAGAACACAACAACTGGACTGAGTGTAATGTGCTGCCAAGTAAATTACCTGCCTATGTAGTTTATATATATTAATATGAACTAAATTGTTAGAATAAGATTATTTAAAATATTAGGAATTATGTGACCAATTAAATAATAATAATAATAATAATAATAATAATAATAATAATAATAATAATAATAATAATAATAATAATAATAATAATAATAATGATGACACGAAACAGTCTTCACTAATTCTTATTCTTATTCTTATTCTTATTCTTATTCTTCTTATTATTATTCTTATTATTATTATTATTATTATTATTATTATTATTGGTATGATCGATCTGACCTGATTGATGGTGTGATTGATCGATTATGATAATTTCACATTTCTGGTTCATCAGGATTCACTTTGCTGTAATTTGACCATATTTTCTTAACAATTATTTGTTTATAGTTTAATAATGAATATATTTGCTCTTATTTTAGCAGATAGGGACTATTATTATAGTTATTCATATTATGTTCTTCTTGTTCTTCTTGTTCTTCTTCTTCTTATTATTATTATTATTATTGTTATTATTATTGTCACCTGAATATCTGGGTTTCTAGTTTATTAATGATTATTTTTGCATTATCTATTAGCAGATATGCATTATTAATGTTTGTTAATTGTGTTCTGAATATTTTTATTTGTATGGTTTATTAATAGTTATTTTAGCTCTTATTTTAACATATATAGATTATTAATCACTAATAATTATGTTCTGATTTATATTCTTAAAATATTATTTTCTATTATAATATATTATATTTTATATTACAGTTTTTTTTCTGTTATATTCTATTATACACCTATATAAATATATTTTATTAATGGTTAATTTTGATCTGATTTAAGCAGTTATAAGTTCATTAATGATTTTTAAAGACCTTTTTGTTTTCCGGGTGCTCAGATTTTAACCGAGTTTAGTTTATTATTCCGATTTTTTTTTTATTTTTATTTGAGCAATTGTTAATGATTATCTGTGCTCTGAATTGATCTGATCTGTTTAATAATAATGCTTTATGCTCCGAATTGATCAAGTCTGGTTTATTAATAATACTGTATGCTCTGATTTGATCAGATCTGGTTTATCCATAATGCTTTATGCTCCGAATTGATCAGATCTGGTTTATTAATAGTGCTTTATGCACGGATTTGGCTTTATTAACGGTTGTCTGCGCTCTGTTTGTAACAGGTCTGGTTCCAGAACCGCAGGACGAAGTGGCGGAAGCGGCACGCGGCGGAGATGGCTTCAGCTAAGAAGAAGCAGGACTCGGAGACAGAGAGGCTGAAAGGAGCCTCGGAGAACGAGGAGGATGATGACGATTACAACAAGCCTTTAGACCCGAACTCAGATGACGAGAAGATCACACAGCTGTTGAAGAAACACAAAGCTAACCCGGCTCTACTCGTGCACACGGCGGACAGCGAGGGCTCGTAGAGCCGGAGGAGGAGGACAGTATCTCTGATACACAGTTACCGAACGATCACTCATTCACACACACAGACACAGACACTCTTCATCAGCTCTGAAAACGTGTCTTCTTGTGGGAAAGGATGCAAAGCTAAAGCCTCGCGCGCTCCGCTGGACGAGCTCAGCACTAGAGACGCTTCACGCGAGCCGGACGTGTAGAATACCCGCGTGAGTGTGTCCAACAGAAACGATATTACTGTGAATATTTATGTGTAAAATACCCCCTGATTTTGTACAGCAGACATCATCAACTCCCTCTGTTTCTGGCCCCTTCCACTGTTCCTCTGTTCCATCCCTTCTTTAATTCAGCCCTTTAAGAGTAAAAGAGCAGTTCATTCAGAAACATGGGCCCCTGTATGAATTCATTTTGGGTTTGTCTGTTTTTATTTTTTGCTGTATTTCCGGTCATCCTAAACTTCCCGAGCTCCTCCACTGCTGTGGCCTGGGAGGATGACGTGTAAATAATAAACTCAGTTTAACAATGAAACTATATTTGTAATATAAGGAATAGTGTTCGTCCCATAATGATAGACTGATGTTCCCTTTACTTTCCACACTTAATTTATGAAGGTTTTTCAGTTTGTAACAGTGTTTGAATCCGGAAAATGCGCTTTGCATATTCATGTGTATTGCACTTTTATTTAATAAAAAAAGATTATTAATGAACCCTCCTTTATTTCTCGACCATTGTTACCTCCCCACATTATTATTATTATTATTATTATTATTATTATTATTATCAACAGCAGTATTGCCTAATTAAAATACATGGTTGCTGTATTAGCCATTGTGGATTAGAACAATACTACTACTAATAATAATAATCATAATAATCTGTTGGAATGTAATCAGTTAATTGATTTCATCTATACACAATGGATTTCTGCCACATCACGAGTTCTGAGAGTTATATCTTCTGTTATCTGGCACTGGCGCGTTAAAAAAGCGTATTGGGAACAGGTAAAGGTGAGATGGCGTTTACAGCGCAGTGGTCGTGAGCTGTTGGTATAAGTTCGGTGCGTCTGTCTCTGCCGATTTATTTTCACCTACAAGATCTTTAATTATAAGAGGAGAGAGAGAGATGCAGCCATTCGACTAGACCTACCCTAGTTCTGGAACAAGCCACCAGAAAGCAGGCGAACTGACTTTCACTTGAATGTGGTCCGACTTCTTGTTAGACAGTCAAATGACCCATAGTTAATCTCAGGCTAAGTTTGCCGGACACATTATTTATTTACCAGCGCTTCCGTTTAATATATTCCTTTAAATTTCCTGGATATGGACTATACAAAATTCCTTTTAAAGGGTTTTTGATTATGGGATGTTTTTGGTAGGACATAAAGTAGGCTACTCTTACCCTACACAGAGTGAGATATTTTCGTGTGTTGATAGAGTGACAGTGTTGATCGTAGGCTTACCCATCAAGAAGGGTCGCGTTCCAATACGCGTTCAGAATGCTTAACTAATTAGGGTTAGTTAGAATTCTGAAGCATCATAATTACAAAACAATCGCAATTCTAGAACACTCTAGAACGAAGCGTTCTTCTCAGTAAAACAAAGGCTACAAGAACTCTAGAACATTCGAGAACGAAACGTTCTTCTCACTAAAACAAGAGCTACAATAATTCTAGAACACTCTAGAACGAAGTGTCCTTCTCACTAAAAAGGCTACAATAATTCTAGAACACATTTAGAAGAGCCGCGTCCACCTGTCACAATTCTAGAACACAGCTCGAAACTGTACTTAAAACACCGTTACGTAAGTTGGAGTGTACTCGTAAACTGTTCCCTAACTTCGCGGTAGTACGTGCGCGTGACGTGTTCGCGCGAGATTTCTTATTTTAATTATTTATTTCCAGAAGTTTCCATCCAGATAAAACAGAACCTGCCAGCTTGTTTGAGCTGCACAGGTAATTATCCTTTCTCTTTGTGATTCTGTATGTTTATTTCTGTGCAGATACATAGTTAAACATCTTATTTCTCCAGTAAATTAGGTTGGATAGTTGGTGCCTTCGTTTAAGCTTTTCGAGTAGCTTGCAAATTACAAAGGCTACTTCAGACTGAGCGGCGGATTAGCTCGAAGCTAAGTTGACAAAAGAAGCGACTTTCCTCTCTTAGGACTGTCCGCTCTGTGTGTTTTCCCTCAGCTAAACACCTTCAGCTTTCTCTCCACATTCGAGACTAGGAATTCCGCCACATGAACACCCTCGAAATCAGCGCCGACTTCAGTCTGCGTTTTATGACCGGTTTTATCGCCAGCAGCCTATATACGGGCTTAATGTCGTGTTTATTATGTAATGGATAATCATTGGCTCAAGCAGTGAGGATGTAATGATTTTCTTCAGTGTGTCAAATTCTAATGAATCTGTCCTTATTTGGCTACATATGTAGGCCAATGACCTGATTTCAATAAAGTATCAAATTACTTTTGAGTGAGAAGTTAATGAACTCTTATCTGCAATAATTAATCTCTGATTGCTTCAAACTCTAATATCTATATTAACATGCTCATTAACATTGTAACTAGAGCTGTTTCATTCTGAGGACATGCTGTAGTGTGCTGATGGGAAGATATCATAGCTGATTAACCTGATATCGTCACTAGTAGGGTGTGTTTGTGCGCGATCATTTAATATTACTTTGACTTAAAGAACAGTGTATGTATTTAATCTGGAATTTCAGTTAAAGCCATATTTTCTGCAATGTGAGCATGATGCTCACTAGGAGTGTAACAATAAAACTTATAATGTTGTATATTTGTCTGATAAAAGGCTCTCAATTCAATGTCATTGCTGCATAAAAAAGAACAAAAAAATCATGTATCTCCAAAATGGCAAATTTACTGCAGAGGGTAAAAGACATTCTTCACTTTTACTGTAAAAACTTTTAATGTAAAAAAAATGCGGCTTACAATGTTAGAGCATTTCTATTGATTCAATCAACACACAAAATGAAGAACAGTAGAAATTGGAATGATTTTTCTTTGGGCAGCAACAGTATGCACAGGTTGCTACTACTGCTGCTAATACAAGGCTTGGTTTTAAACTGATTGTGTTGCATGAAAAGTAAAAACAAACACTAAACAGGTAAGCCCATGATGACCGCAGACCCTGCTTTCTACTCACCTCAAAATAGAGAGCTGGGACAAAACAACACTAGCTGTAGCCTAAAACATGTTGTTTTTATATTATACTAACATTAACATATTAACATATGAACATCACTGTCCAAAGAAAACCTCTCCAAAATAGTCCAAAAATAGTAACAGGAAAGAGTAGAGTTCTTTACTTTAATGTAAGTCATTTTGGAGCATTTCTATTGCTCCGATCATTGCGAAACTTTCATGCAATAAATGTAAATGTAAATGATGTAGAAAAGTAATGCTTTTCTTTGGACAGTGACAACATGGAAGATATTAGTCAAGTCTTATTTTTGTATTAAGTATCAAATTCAGATTAGGGCTGAAAGATTAATAGGTTGTATATTGAAATTGTAATTTAAAAGAGTGCAATATTTAAATTAACTGAATAATTAGTAATTTTAATTATAGCCTATTTTAGCAAAACGTGTCTTAAGTGGGCAGCATTAACATAATATGTAAACTGCTTGTAGATGAGTTAGACCAGTAAGATGCAGTCAAACAACAATAAGATGTGACATTACAAGCACAGCTAACTGGCAGTCTGGCCAGCAGGAAGTCTCCAGCCAGAAAAGGGGATGATTTGGTCTTAATGGCCAAATAACAGTCCTGATCTTCAGTTCACAGAAAATAATTGCAGTTTAAATCGCAGTTGCAATATTGATCAGAAAAATTGCAATTAGATGTTATTCCAAAATTGTTCAGCCCTAATTGAGACACTACTGTGTCCTTTCTAACTGAATTCAGAATTTTGTGGGTTGTTATACCATTGCTGTCTACTGTTATTGTGTTAAAATAGATGATTCATGGTCTGTCAAACCAATGAGGATCAGAAAGTTGAACTTCTTTTTTTAATAGCAGTAATAGTATATTAATAGTTTTAATAGTTGTATCCTGTATTGGCAGCACATTTCCCCCTGTATCATACGTGTTATGTAAGTATAAGCTAGTGTACAATGAATGATGGTCTTTACTAAAGTAAGAGGAATAAATAGATAATAATAATTTATGGCATATTAGTTTACCAGCCCCCCCTGTCAACATGCCTTATTTTGTTGACCTGTGTTATAACACGTAGTGCTGCTGTAAGTTACACTTAGTGTAACTACTTCAGATGGGATGAACATGGAGCAGTGTCATGTTAGTACAGCTAAAGTGATAGCTTCTTAGTGTAACTGGCATCATGTTCCCACTTGGGTCCTTGTGGTCTGCTACTTGTCATGCTAGCAGCTGCTGCTTTTCAATTTCTGGTTATTCCCACTGCTTTAATACCATCCAACATCAAAACCACTAATGTTCAATTGGATTTGTTGCACAAATTAAACATAGATCCTATATGAATCGTGTGTATACTATACATATGGGAAATGAGTTCTCATCATTGCAGTCTTTACTAGATTGTTTGTTTTTAATACACATGTCTTGGTCTATACATTTACTTTGATCGCTTTTACTTTGATTTTGCATTATTAATTAAGATTTTAATGACCATGAAATAGATTAGAAGAGCTTTCAGAACATAAGTTCTCTCTTTCTACAGAATTACAGAAGCTTTTTCCTGGCTGCCATTTCTCTGAAACCAATGGAACGGTGATGCATCAATGTGATCCAGGTGTGGTGAACATGGCTTGCATACCTCAGGGACTGGCTGTAGCATCTGCTGGGTGCCTGCAGTGCTGGTGTGGTGACTGCACTCATCCAGGCACACTCATGGAGCTGCAGATGGCCACATGCTCCTGGGTCAGTGCTGCTCTCCACTTGTTGGAGGTGAGGTTAATTAGTCGAAAAATAACTACCCTGCTTTTCTGAACCCTCAGAAGAACACTTGTCCTGCATAGTTTATCACCTGTTTTTTGTGTGTCTTTAATACAGGCTCATTGTACATGTAGATGCATGCACAAATAACTATTTGTTTGGCTAATTAGCTATTCATTTGGCTAAAGGTGGAAACTGTACTCCAGTACATGTTTAAATATATGGATTTTTAGCAAAAGGCATAGAAAAACAGGTTTGGTTCTCTAATGAGCTTTTAAGACAACTTTGATTCTTTGGGTTATGGCTAAAATAGTTTTATATTAAAATATCACAAAATGATACCACAAATTATCAAATTTCTAGATCTGCAATTTTTTATTTAAAGCTTGCATTATCAACAGTGTTGCCTTAACAAGAGGAATTGCCACTGATTCCCACTACTTATATATGTTAAAGTGTAAACAGATTCACTCAGAGTGGCTTAATGTGAAATGCTCTGTCCTAGACAAACTTAACAAGCCAGAATCATTCACGGTGGTTCTAATAGGAACCAGACATCTCAGGAGTTTAATTAATCTCAAAGAATATTATTACATGAATTAGTTAGACAAGCCTAGATAGAAAATGGTTAGGTCTCAGACCAAAATTAATTTTAATATTAATTTGTTGTTTTTGTTGTGATTCTGTTTTTTTTGTAGTTTTAAGAGATAGCTTTGGTCTAAAACACTTATTTTACAATACATACAGGGTGTTGTGAAGACAAATAGTGCCCCCAAAAAATGATCTTAACTGTCGTTTTCAGTGGTAGAGCTTCTTCTCCTTCATGTTCACGATACTTCTTAGATTTCACATTTAGTGAAGCACCTAACGTGTGCTTTGGATAAAGACCCCATTGATGTGCTCTTAGTTGAACATGTACTACAAGAGATTACACAGGGCTGTGTGTCACAGGAGGCTGTAGGCCCAGCAAATGATCCTGGCTTACATTTGCCTGCAGCCTTATCTGTTTCACGCCCATTGAGCCTTCTGATAAAGAGCACCTTGGGATCCCCTATTATGAATACCTCGGCAACCGCCTCATCGGTCACCTCAGAGAACTGGCTCTCTGGGATGTTTCCTGTTTAGTCAGACTTGTTTTGTTTATCGTGTCGTATTTTTTCATTTTCACCCCATTTCTCGTAATATGGGTGAAAATAACACAGTTCATGCACTTTTTGTATCATATTAGAATGTAATCTATTTGCCCCTGGTGTGTTGAACAATAATGAGCTGGTGCGAATGCTGTATGAACTTAATTAAAGATTGTTAGCCTAATCTGTTAAGCAAATGAATGACTTGGTTAATCATTTGCGTATCTAGCGGGTCGTGGAAGGAGGTGGAGGTGAGGGTGAGATGCAGGTGATGAGGTTTTTGAGACTGAACGCTGGTGCTTGGTGTGTGGTCTCGAGGGGATATTTGTATCAATGTCTGGGGGGCTCTTATCTTTGTAGGCTGATGCTTTGGGCACCCATGGTGGGGTGAACACACTCTAGTGTTTATAATCTCTTCTAATCTTCTCTAATGATACTCTCTCTTACCCTGTCAAAGCCTACAGTCCTGGTGGCTTACAAATGGATTCAGAAGATATGATTGTGGTAAATAACCTGAGATAAGCATTTACAAACTAATCTGCTTTGTATTATTTGTTTGTGGAACAAAGGAAAGGGTTTGATGTTTATCTGGTCTGCAAGAAGTTCATTTATGTCAGTGGCATTGGCAACTGGAGGAAACAAGTAAATGCGCCATAAACTATGTGATTGATGAAGAAAAGTTTTCTATGGCCTCGTTCAAAGGCCTTTTTCGTCCACTGTTGCCAGTTTGTTATAAAGACTTTGTCATTTGCCCTGGTTTTGAGCCGGGGGGAGTGGGGGATAAGGTTGGAGAAATAATGACAAAATGAGCACCCTCAGTAGATGACTCCAGCCATGAAAAAACTGCCCTCATCGGCCAAGTCTTTTGTTCTGAATTTTATTAGCACTAGCTGTGCTAAAATAACCTGTTAACATGTATCATAGTGCAGCAATAATAACCTCCTCAATCATATTTTAAAAGTCACGTCAAGCCGGCCCAGTATAATTCATCTCTATGCAAATACATCAGTGTCAGCCCATTAGTGTATTGCTAAAGGGGGTTTTATTAAAATGCATTCTTGTCTCCTCTTCTTCTCTTTTTTTTATTCCAGACCAATAAAACATGAGCCCTATCGGGCAAGAATTATAGCAACTATTAGAGTAACATATGGACAGCATGCACTCTGAAAATAAAAACCAACAGATAAAGTGGCAGGGTCATGGCGGGGTACAAACACTTAGGAAAATGGCAGTGAAGTAATAGATTTCTCCCTGGCTTGCTACGGAGGCCTGGCCCGCCATTGAAATCAAAGCCTTATTATACATTCATTTAGGCCTGTATCACATGGCAGGATGCATAGCTCTCACTCACCAGGAGAAAAGTTATGGGTGCCACAAAGAGTAGCAGTGCAATGAATTAAAGAGACAATAAAAAGGTGATAAAGTGCACTCTGAATGTATTATGTCTTTTAATGAAATTAAAGCAGTGCAGTGGGTTTGTCGACTCCTATCATTCAGCGATAGTGATGTCAGTGGAGGGGGTGCTGTTAGAGGATGTACAGCCTCTTACAGGCTTACGGCTTTTAGAGGACATGAAGTTTCAGCCAAGCTGTAACTCGCTTCCAAGTTAGCAAAGTAAAGGGCAAATTCAAGTTAGAATTCAGTGTATTTTATAGCAAATGTATGTATTTTAGACAGCACAAAAATCTGACGAATTTTGATCAATGCATCCAAAGTGACCTGCTCATGGCTATCGCTACATTTGTAATTAAAACTGTGTATCTCAAATTGCTAATTTTGAGGTGAATTATCATTTTAGACCATTTTCATTGGTCTATTCAGCGCATAATGTTCGCACATGTTCATTTTAAGAACAACAGATATTTTAAAATAGCAAGGTTTTTAAAATGATGATATTTTCAAATTGTTTTGCAATGTTTCCCTCCAGTGTATTTGTCTGATGTTAAGGGACTCTGTAAGGACCAGCCTGAGAAATGAGAAGGTGAGTGGTGCTTTATGATCTCAGAGCGAAAATCAACTATCACGTATGACAGACTCCTAGTTGAATTGGCTGTGTGGATGTTTGGCTCGATGTTGTATGTTTTTGGGGCCAGAGGCGCACAGGGCCTGATTACTCCTCTGCCCTAATTCTCTGTCGTTTAACACTTTATCAAGTCCAGTGGATCCTGTCATGGCTGCATGAACGGTGGATTTTTCTTTTTTATAGCGTCATTAATTTCACGCGGATCATTAGCCCTCATACAAACCCATGTTTTGACAAATGTAAGCAGTGAATTATGTACATAATGTACCGCGCCCGCCCATGAATGCATCACATGATAAACAGGGACTGCCCTGGCATATTACCCAAATGTGTTTCAGGGGGTGTCTCTTCCCAGCTCGTCACTCCATTACAGAGACAGCTCACTCAATAGCAGCTGTGTGGGTGTGAGAGAGAGAGACACACACACACATATGCGGCCATTGACAGGGTTTCACTCTGACCACCAGTGCATTCTGACTAACAGCATTAAATATTGTGCCTGATGAAAAATGCTAAAGTGAAAAGTGATAAAGCAACATCATCACAGTTGAGGATAATACCCTTTTGCCACACACATTTTTAGTTTGTGGGTTTTCAATCCCCTGCTGCAAAGAAAGATTTTAGGGATGAACCAAGCCCCTTTGCTTTTATTTGTTTGAAAAAAAAAAACAACAACATCATTTTCGTTTTATTGCTTGTGATTCAGTTAGGGCACGGCTATACTGTGTGGTTCACTGTATGTCTGTAAAGTATAGACTCACAAACATTAGGTTTAGCATAACAATAAGCATGCTGAAAAAGAAACAGCTGGGTAGAAGTGGCAGTCTAATAATTAAATTCCTGGATTTTAACCATTGTCTATAGCAGGGACTATTGTCCATTCCCGTCTTTCTCTCCAGCAGCCTATTGAATTTGGATGATTCATGTATATTTTGCTGTGTTTTATTGCTGGGGTGAGAGCTTAAGTGAGAGGCCAGAGCATGAACTCTGGAGCAGCCTCTCTCCGACCAGCGCTAATATCTAAAATGCTTCTTATGACCTACTTATGAAGTCAATCTTTGAAAATCTATTGATCTGAATGCCAAATCAAAGGATGCAGCCCATGCAAACTGAGGTAAGACGAAGGAGAAAGCAGGCCTTAAGTGCATTGGTCTGACCTCTTGGCTCTCTTTACTCTGCCTCAGCGTATGACCAGAGTCCCAGACGTTTCTTTCTGTCAAACGTCAAAGGTCAAATGTTCCACCTGAGGTCGCTCGCCATCAACATTGTTGGGCCTTAATTTAATCTCTGAGGAACAGAGTATATACATAAATGAATGGTAGTCTTTTAAAGAGGAGACATTTGAAATGAGGCTGCACTAATTAAATAGCCTGCTGCCAAAGTTGTTTTGATGTGTATTTAATCAGTGTTTCAGCCCTGTCACATAGTCAGGCGTATTGCAGTAATAAATGTCATGAACCCCGAGTTCATCAGGTGTAGGTCCTACTTCTCATTGCCCATTTTCATAATGTTATTTATTGATAAGAGTGTGAAAGTATCTGATGACAGAGCTATCAGAGATACCAGTGAACACTCTGTGCTGTGCCTTAGCCCATTTACCACTTAAACTACATGCCTATTGACTAAATGTACAGGAAATCTAAGCTTGTATGTCTCTTTTCTGGTTAGCTAGACTTGATAAGGTTCTGACTCTATGGTGACCTAAATCTGTGTCCTGAATGGTAAATAACCCTGCTTGATGCTCTGTCACAGTGACCTTTATTTTTTGCAAGGATTGACATAATGTTCTGTGCTCCAATTTTCCAGTTACAAGCAGTGATTCACTGTGAAGATGAACATGGTGAAATAGTGAGTGAGACCTATAGAGGTTGCAGGAAATGAGAACAACAGCGTTTAGGTAAATATATTGGGAGCTACACGGCAGATGTGTCTATGCTTATTAATTCCTTGAGGTTAATGTGAGGTGTTGCTTTCCATTTTGTTGGACGGTTTCTCATCTCATTTTGTTTTTTATTTCATTTTGTTTGAGTTTTATGCGTCCATTTAACACCCATTGATGCCCTAAGCTGTTAAACTCTAAAGAGCTTCCATAAAACACCTCTTGTCATCTGTCTGCGGAAAAAAACTAAAACCTATGTAAACACAGCAGAAGTACACTGGTCAGCGGTTGTCAGTAAACCACAAAGAAAGACTGCTCAAATCCAGAACTACAATTCCACATAAATTTGATATATTAAAACTCTTTATACAGCAACAGGCTACATGTACTATATTCTGGTCCCCAAAAAGGAGTGGACAAATTTAGATGTCAGTGTTTGATTCTGAGATTTGTAATAATGAAGTAAGACTCAGGATACAAGAAGCCTTTTGCTTATTCATCAAGTGTGATTAGAATGAAATTGTTATTATAAGCTATTGATCTCATATTGCAACCTAATGGAAAGATGGCTAGAGTCCAATATAAAGTGTTGCTCAAGTCTTGCCTTTAATAAATGGACGGAATAATAAAATCTCCTTTTTTTCCTATTGAAAGACCTCCCTGGCTGTGGACACAATGGTCAACCATCCTGGTGGAACAGGTTAGGCTAGGACCTGTCTTAGAGTGTGTGAGGAGAATGTGGATGAGGCATGAGGCTCATTGTTTACACTGGAGAAGATTCCCTCTGAAATGAGGGCCATTACGCTGCTCAGAGACTGTGAGTGGCAGTCTGGTGCCCTGGGCAGGGTCCTGCTGTGGCTAGGGGTCAAGAGTTGAGCCTCCAGAGAGGGTTCATCTTGGTGTCTTTGGGTAAGAGCAATGCACAGACCTATTATAACCGGAGGTCTATTCCTGTCACACACTACTATAAATTTATAACACATTCGTATTGACCTGTAGTTTTGCCGTCCCTCCATCACTGTAAAAGAAATATGGTCTGAATATATATGATATATAGTGAACAGTTTATATAAAAAGCACACATAAAAATGTTTAAAAATAATATTTTTTCTGTTCATGTTGCAATTATTCCCATTTTCTCACACACACATACACACACGCACACACACACACACACACATATATATATACAGTATATGTATGAAAAACTTAAAGTATGAATGGTGGCTATAATATTGTCAAGCTAAATGCTAAAAGCTAAAAAAAACCGCTCTATTATATGTTCTTGAGGGTCTTGTTTTTTTGTGTGTTTCTCCTGATGGTGGAAAAGATACATTTCTAATTGTCCATTTTCATGTTTACACATGTTAACATCCATATGAGTAGTGATGAAATGAATGAAAGGAGAAAGACTAGTATGGCAGCATTAGTTAGATTCCTCTGTATGACATTGTGGAAAGCCACAGATTCCTAAGCTGTCCTTTCCTGACCTCCTGGTAACACTGTCTGAAATTCCTCATCTGAAACAGTCCTGGATTGAGAGCAGAGAGACAGAGGCGCCTCTGCAGCTCCTCCGCAGATTGGGGTGACATAACTAAAGAGGCATTAACACCCAATTGTGACATCCCTAAGCAAACGGCAGGGCCTTGGCGAGCATGGGAAAATAGCATTATAGCCTGGGAGCAAATTGACGAGGTGGGGAGGACACAATTTGAGCCTTGTTTTGTTCACCCTATCTACGTGGACCTGACAACTTTCTATCATGTATACCAACTTTCCCAGGCAGGATTAGGTACATAAAAGACCATTTTCTGGTGAGTGTGGCCATAAATCAAGCTCTCCCGGGTCTTGCCTCTGTCTCACCTCTGGCACTTGTAGTCTACACAAGTTGTGTCTGTTCACAAGCAGGTCCAATTCTTGCAGAAGGGTGGGACAGCTGTGAGTGCAAGCGCTAACCTGTTCGGGGCTAAACCCTGATGACGTTGATACAAATAGGCTGTTCTGAAGTGCTGCTTTCTTTGTAATTATTTGTCATATGTTTCAATATAATCTGGTCATATGACATACAAATTTGTGTATTTTAGTTTTCAGTTTATTCTTTAATTTACTGAATGTTGCTTTGCCTCTGACTTTTGCTTTTCCTTAATAAGTTGCTGTGGTCTTGTAATAAGAACTTGTAATAAGTACATCATAACACATTTTCAGTCATTCAATACTTTTACACATAGGAGTGTCATGATTGTGACAGTTAGTTGCGATAAAATTAATAGCAGTTAACAGTTGACTTTTTTATGCTCATTGTATGCAAACATAAAACTGCAAGCCTGAAATGGCAAGGTTGGATGATTAGCTATCTTGTTTGCTTCCTTGTTGATATTTAGTGTCTCCCAACTGAGGATGATCACTGCTTGAGCTCAAATAAACAAACTTTACTCACTGCTGCCCTCTAAATTAGTCCTAGCACCAGTCAGAAGTTAGAAATAATGTTATTTCAGTAGGACTCATGTCTAAATGCTTTGTTTACTTTCCTTTTTGCCTCAACCCAACTGATAAAAAGGCAAACCTATTCATAAGTGTTAACATTTGAATGAGAAGCCTGATAACTGTGGAAAATAATTGAAAATAATCTGCTTTAGTAAATGTGTTCAGCTCAAATAATTGCAATAAGGTGATTATGCAATTATTGTGAGAGGTCTAATTACACAGAATTCTATAATCAAGCTCTTCTCACTTCTTTACCATCTTTCTTGAGAGGTCTGTCTGCAGTGCTGTTGGTCTGATCTCACAACAGCGGTTGTCACTCATATAATTCCCTGAGCTGCATTGTTCTTTAAGCACTGCCGTGGCTTCCTGCTGCTGCTGTGAATGTCAGGGCTGTGAAGAAAGGCTCAATGGGGTCTCTTTGTAATGCTGTAAAGTGGAAAATTCACAATTTGTAACAATTTGTCTCACAGCAGTAGTAGCTGGTAAAGGAGCCTAAATCCCCTCCTGCCTTTACTTTTCACTACACATGCCTCAGATGTGTTGGCCAGGGGTTAGCCTGCTAACACCAAAAAGTCATAATAAAATACTAATCCACTCTACGGTAATCAGATTACAAATACATTTGAGAAATAAGGCGATTACTAGAGGGATTTTGTTGAATGTTTTAAGAACACAGTAGATTGTAGATGACATTAAAAAAAAGGTGAAATAAAAAAGGACCCACCTAAATATGCATTAAAAAGCAATACCTCTGAGATTGTGAAACCTTTTATTTGTACTGCTAATGATAGTATGTACTTTGTACTTTGTTTACGTTGTTAGTTCTTTAGTTTGTGATGTGGTTACTTTGTTTTATATTTTTTGATGTATCTGTTTTAACATTTTGCCATATATATATATATATATATATATATATATATATATATATATATATATATATATATATATATATATATATATATATATATATATATATATATCACTTTAAGCATGAATTTTTATATACTTTGGTATATCTTAAAAAGAAAGCACAGGAAGCACTAAAACCATCAAAATAAAAGAAGAAAAATACAAACCTGTATGCCAATCCCATCAGACAGACTACTGGAAAATCAAGTGAGTGGACAAGAATATGCATGTCTTTTTCCCTTTGGAAACAGACAAATCAACTTTTATTTTGTTGTGCCTGTTTTATTGCAGTCCTCTTTATGGCTTTCAGCTTAATTCCACAGCCTGATAGAAGTCTTGGGGAATGAAGAGAACAATGCTGTACGGGGTAAAGACTGAGTTTGAAGATTGGTAATTAGATTACCATGCCAAGTAAAGCCCAGATGGGAAATATATAATATAATGATGAAGAAATTATAATGAAAATGGGTTAGAGGGAGGCAGTCCAGACAATCTTAAAGCAAACCATTATAGAATTAGTAGCTTATGGATCAATCCGTCTTTTCTTGCACAGGCCCCATGCTAAAATATCATGTACATAAATGCACTGTGAATGCGGTAGCTTAGATACAACATTTGATATGACAGTTTGTGCTGGAGATACTAAGTAAATTCCTAGTTTAAATTAAATTTATTGAAAGTGTATGGAGTATATTAGAAACCACGACGGGGTTTTCTTACACGTCTAAATTTTTTTCTTTCACTATATTCATAATATTATTTAATGTTTATGACTTTGCAAATGTAGAACTAAAGCCTACAGATGGTTTCTGGATGGATATTGAATGAATGTTTAACCTGCTTTAGACAAGACAATGGTCATTTTGGGGTAAATAAGGCTAAATAAACAAAGAGAGTGGAAATGTAATTTTCAGTAAGAGAAATATCTTGATCTTATATTTATCCTTATATAGAATAAATAAGTGTTTTGCAAATTGAAATGGTAAAATCCAGCATGCAAAATAAAACAGTAGTTTTTGAACTGCTTTCATGTTATCTTACATGCACAATATAAGTGGTATAGTGATTGTATAAATATATATGTATTTTTAAGTCTTTGGTTAACTTTATATGTTAAATAGGAATTTTGGTGGTTTTTGTATAATATCTTTTGCCAAAAAGTATGCAAAAGTATATTCTTTAGTGGAATCTACATGATTTTGACATTTTTACATTAAGTAGAATATTACTTGAAACCTTGTATGTTTCTGTTTTGCTTGTCTGCAGAAGAAAGTCATTGCATAAAGTTGCCATCCAAAGAAAAACAAGTATTTTCAAAATGTCAGATTTCTAAGAAAAGGCCTTTATTTTTAATGTAAAGTTAACGTAAAAATATATTATTTTAAAGAATTTCATTGGTCCATTCATAATGAAATTTCACACAGTGTTAAGGGGAACTACTGTGTTTAAATGATTGAGAAAAATAACATAGTCAAAAATGATGCATGTTTTTCTATGGACAGCAACGATATGTTGACATTGGTATTACACTGCATCTAAGCGTTTTTTGGAGTGCCAATATTTTTCTTTCAGTTAATCAGACATGACCACCAGTGTGAAATATATGTTGGGTTACAATATCTGTTTCTGAAAATTTGAAACATGTTTTGCTTTGCTCAGTATGTATGACCAAGAATTTGTTCATTAATGTAAAAATGAGGCAAAATAAATTTGTTTGGCAGAATTATTTGTTGTGGACCATAGCTGATGTTTTTAACAGTACGGTCCACAGACCTGATGTTGCAATATTATTCATGTTCTGCACACTTTCTTCAGCAGGTCTTTCACAGGGAGATTATAAAGGGTCTATAAAGTCTTGTGACCTCAAAGTCGCTCTCATTTACTGCCAGTCAGTTAAAGTGTGTCCAATCTAATCCACAGGTATTTACAGAGTGGAAGATGCAGGCTGGTCTCTAAGCAGATTGGAAAATGTTCCTGTTCTCTGAAAGCTCTTCACCTGGTCAAAAGGCAAGACAACAGCCGGACCGAAGATAATGGTAATGTATGAATGACACATGCTGTTGACACATGCTCTTTATGGCACGTTTCACTTAACACATCATCATGGCATAATATCTTCTTGTGCCTCATATGAATGTTCCGTTGTTGCAGAGTCAGATTCTTTAGCTCGTCTTTGTGATGGGTGGGGGACAGTTCCACTTTAACCACGAAATGGAAACCTGGCAGGAAAAGTCCAATTCCTCAAATATCTGACAAGTAAAAGTTGGCACTGATAAAAAGCGAGTATGGAAACTTAGCCTTTGGGAACTTCTCACACCTCCCAGCACTCAAAAGCAAGCATCCAGCTGTATAAACCAGTGATACTGTATGCGCAGTGTAAGTTATGCAGGACTACATGGTGTAGGCTGCTGCTAGGCAAATAAATAACTTGATGTAATAGTATAAGGAGACTTTTCTGTCCCTCCAAATTCAGCTTGCACCTCATTAGCAGTCCAGCTGAATCATGGGAACACCCCATTTCACTAATGAAGCATTAGTGGAATAAAAAGTACCTAATGCTTTCAGTGGCCCTCAGTTAAGCTGCTCAGCAGAAGGTGCTGTATTGTATGTTATAATGCTTACAGATGAAACCATCATATAAAAATCAATATTGGCAATGGCTTGGGAAAGTGTCAGCATTTAGTGATATAAATCTTTCTGACATTAACATCAAAATCATAATATGAACATATAGAGTTGAGATGCAATTTCACTTTCTTTTGCAGTATGTTGCCCTTTCACATGATGTGTGCAATTTTATCTATTGTGTAAGATATACTATGTAATATATGAATACTATGAAATGTAATATGTAATATAGATCATAAGCTTGTCCACCCTGCCAGTCTTGGTCTTAAATGTGGCTATGAAGGATTGCACTTTGTTTATTAGGTTTAACCATCTGTGGCTATGGCAATACATTTTCATCTCTCTTTATTTATATCTGCTCTTACTTAATTTCCTCAACATCTGCTGTCTCTAAAATCGTTTCTTTATGCATATTGATGCACAAAATGCATAAAGCAGAAAAAAATCCAATTCCTTTTGAACTTTGATTTTTGTGTTGGGTGTGGAACATAGCTGTTAAGAAAAGAGGTTGTTTCATAGGAGAGTAATTTTGTTTGGCTTATTTTATGGTTGGCTTCAGCAGCGTTAGAAATTTTGGCATTTAGATGTGGATGAAATTGTTGCACCTCCTATAATGTAGGCATTATGTGGCATCAAATTTAACTTTCTGTGGTTTGTAAACCAAGCAAGCAGATAATCCAATCTTGGACAGAGTGCGAGATGAATCTTCAGTCTGATTATTCATAGCTATTCTCTCTCTCTCTCTCTCTCTCTCTCTCTCTCTCTCTCTCTCGCTCTCTCTCTCTCTCTCTCTCTGTCCCTCTCTTTTCTCTCTCTTTCTCTCTCTTCTTTCTCATATGCACACACACTCATGCGCACACAAAGGGTGATGAAAAACATGACAAAACCACTTCCATCTCGATTTTATTTATTTATTCCTTCTAAAGTGAGGCATGTTGTTGAAGAATTGTTTTTATTAATTTCATGGATTATTTGCTCATTAGACATTAATCATAGTGCCCCATCTGGATGGTAGTGCTGTGAATATGCGAGAAACAGCTATTCTGATCTCAATTAGATTATGCCTCTCTTCTTAGCCTGCCCATAAATCATTCCCCCAAAGTGAAATTAACAGTTACTGGAGCGCATTAATAATCTACGTCAAGCACTGGTGGGGGGGGATTCAGCAACTGGAACAGCCCATCGCAGCCAATGGTGAAAACATCATTTTGTTTATGAAATATAAACATTCCACGGTGGGGTTCCTCCACAAATTCCACCCCCAGCGTTCCTGACAGGGAAAAATGATGGTGCGCAGCGGGCCAGGCAAGCAGTCACCCAGACATGGCGTGTACATCGGTACAGCTTGACCGTGATCCAGATGGGCTCCTTGCGGTTTTCTACTACACTGGCTGCGCTCAAAACATATACTCTGCATATAATCTTTAGTAGCTTCTGATGTTGCAAAAAACTTTTGATGATTTTTTTGGATATTTTATATGCTCTTATGGGCATGTGCATGTTGTTTAATATAAAAAAGGCACAATGTTTTGGTCTAATCCCTTCAAAGGGCATCCCAATACATTTTTATTTAAACTGAATGCAAGGCTCCAGAAAAGAATGGAAGCTGTAATAAAGGCTAAAAGTGAACAAACTTAATATTGAAAAGGCTAATTTTCAGATTTCTGCATTTTTTCTAACCCTGAAAAATGAATAAATTGCATTTCATTCTGCAACAGAAATTAAATAAATGAAGGGTGGTCTCTGACTTGGGCAAACTTTTACTGTATCTTATTTGATGTCTTCACATGTTTATGATCCTAACAGTCATAGTGACATTGCTATTGGGATGACAATAATGATTAGGGTCACTGAATAACATCATAGTAGGGTATAGATCCATTAGAGGAATCCCAAATGAGCAGATTATTGAC
The DNA here is from genome assembly GCA_034552555.1 of Semaprochilodus insignis. Taxonomy (NCBI): domain Eukaryota; kingdom Metazoa; phylum Chordata; class Actinopteri; order Characiformes; family Prochilodontidae; genus Semaprochilodus; species Semaprochilodus insignis. The sequence goes on along the minus strand of CM067487.1, from coordinate 25,075,701 downwards.
ACAGAGCTAAGTGGATGGGGTTAACTTCTTTCATTCCCCCAGCGGCAAGAAGCACATGCAATGCGAATGGAAACATAATACAAATCCCAGTCTCCTCAGAGGCTGACAGCTATGGCCCGGTAGCACTGTTATTGCACTGGGGGCAATAGATAGTGAGATATGGAGAGCAATAGTGATGATTATAGGAGTGAAAGCACAAGGGCTCGGTGATATATGAAGATCACTTAATGCCTTTGTGTCTTGTACATTGCATCTTTGATAGATTAGGAGTGTGACATTAAAATGGAAATTACTTCTCTTGAGCTTGACGAGGGACTCCAGATGACCTCTGACCTCCCAATGAGACCAAGGACTGACCGAATGATCCTTCAGAGAGGGAGATAGTCATGAAGCAGTCCAGAGAGAGCTTCAGGGAGGGATGAAGAGGCTCACGTGACACTCAGGGATGACACTTCAGCTCTGCTGTAGGTGGTGGGTGTGCACAAACTCAGTTTTCCAATAGCTCTTAATCCTTCAAACAGTAGGCTGAGGATGACTCACGCTCTTCCACTCTTAAAAATAAAAGTGCCAACAGGGTCCTTTACTGCAGAGAGATAGAAGAACCACCTTTGGTTTCCTTTCTAAAGGAAGTATACTCAAGCATATTTTAGCCTAATTTCTGTCTGCTACATCTGTAGTGTATTGTCTTTTACTATGGATGTTCGTATTGATGTTTTTTCCTGTTCTTGTAAAACCTATTGACACAATAGTTTACAGACACTATTATGCACACTAATAATAGAAGCATATATGGCTTGTTTTGGTTTAGTGTGTCTTCAGTTATCATTGTCAGCATTATGGTAAGTGACTGTATGCTAAAGATGCAACAGATAGAGATGCTGAAGAATGATGGAGTATGCATTAAAGAACCATCCTCTGAAAGGTTCTTTAGAGAGCCCAAATTGATTATTTTAGTGGCACTCCAATAATACTAATTTTTGATGCCTTAATTTGTTACATTTTTTATAGCACTGCCTCAAGAGCCACATTTTGATCCCCTAAGAACATTCCATTGCATTGTTTCAATTGGTAACATTTTACATCAGGTCTTGAATAACTTACAGGAAGTTATGCATTAGTTAACATGAAGTAAGACGTTAACAATGGTTAACTAATGTTAAGTAAACATGTAACAACTGTTGTATGTTTACATAACATTTTTGCTACATAGTTACTACATGTTTATATCCCAGAAGGTTGTCTTTGAAAAGGTGAAAGAAAATGATGGATTTGATAAAAGGATGGATTTGGTAATAAAGGGTGGACACAAAATACTGAAAATGATATACTTCTGAGTCTTGTGTGCAATTCTCTTAAATAGCTAATAGTTTTGTATTAAACTGAAAACATGTTCCTAATGGCTGTTTTGACTGGTAACTAAATAAACGTCTCTCACTTTGAATGATGCTGTATGTTTCAGCATAAATTTCATAGGTTGAATCTGTAGCACACTTCCCATTAACACTGATTTAAACACCTATACCTTTACTTGAACACACTAAGCTGACTTATAACACACTTGCAAAAGAATCCAACAGGAAGTATGTTAGGGGACAGGTTTTCTAAGCTCAAGGAACATCAACTAAATTAGAGTTTAGAGATCTTTAGATTCTTTAGAGAACTGGAGATTAGGTTGAAAAATACTGTAGTCGCCCTTTAAAGACCCAAAGGTGGTTCAGTGACATCACACTTAGTTTAAAGAATGAAATTCTGAAGAGCATGATTGGCATCCTTAATACTTTATTGTACTCTGCGTAGATGACGTGTATTGTGTTTTAAATAACTCCAAATAACACCAAGTGCCAAGAACAGAATATGCGCTTTGTCCTGATGACATCACTCCATTTCCCCAGATCATATAAGAACGGTTGGAACAGATGTGTGCTCATCTAGCTTCATTTTAAACACATTAATTTTTACACAGCTGTAAATGAAAAGTCCCTCCCTACTGACGACTGCCTGCTCCTCCGTGTCGTTTCTCCATCTCTGTCGTTTCTGTTCAGAGAGCTCGACTGCGCCTTCCATTCCAATCTCAATTTGATGAGATGAATGATGAACAAGCCCACTGACGGACGCATATCACTTGTGATGGCAAGCATTTCGAAGAGAGAGAGCAAAAAGGGTGGAGGGGAAAAAAGGAGGGAGAAGGATCAAGGGATTGGAAGTATGAAGAAATAGATTTGGGGACAGAGGAATTCCCTGAACTGCTCTTATCCAACCTTTTTACATCTGTCACACATGAGAACGGCATGTCTTTTTTCTTTCATCAATGACCTGACACCACCGTCTATAATTAATTACATCATTTACATCAGACTATTGACTAAACAAATGCATAAATCACTGGGCCCCCAAAGTCAATAGATGGAGACATCTATAATCATGTTCTAAATAATAATTACTGCTCCTATAATGCAATAATTATTTTCAGCAGCTCGCTAGAATTAATTCCAGAGAGCGCCGTAGAGAAATTATACAGAATGGGAAATAGAGGCTTGTGGCTGTTATAGAACAGAATCACCAATAGAGAAAGCTGTGTATGTGTGAAGTCAATGCTTGTCTCTTTATGTGGAGTGACAAGTGAAAAGTGGCTGTCAAAAATGCACTGGATATTTGCTGTTTTGTTTATCAGCTGCCGAGAGCTGAATGAAGGAGGAGTAACATGTATTGCCTGTCCGTCCACTTTTTCATCTGCTGTTTAAATGGGCCTGGGGATTGGAGAGTGAAGTTTATTCCACCCATTCCCCCCTGACAGTGGAACCATTTATACCAAAGTGAGAAGGAGACAGCGCTCTGTCACCAGAGACACTGCTTCAAATCAGCTCCTGAAAATGTCTGCCCGTTTGGGTCACATCTAGCAATCTCATGGCTTCTCACACTGTTGTACTAGTTATTATCTCATCATGTTCTTAGTAGACTGTGTGACTGTCTACTGCTTTTGCCCTTGTTTTATGTCTTCACATGCCTGAGATTTTCCCAGCAAAAGGTATCATGTGCTGTTCTAAACTGTCTTAACTTTAAGGAATTATGTCGACACAGCCAAGTCCAAACCTTGTAACCTGTAAGAAATGGTCTACATATTACTTGCAGTTGAGTCTTGTTACATTATTATTTGTTGCCTCGCCTGAGAAGTTGGCATTACAGTGATACAGAGTTTTGTTATTAATTATTTAGCATTGTGTGAACATTTCAGGGGGAATCATTTCAGTAATTCAGGGTCCAAAATAACTTGGAATCAAATTTCAGTACCTATAGGCATATCCAAGAATTTGGGCATCCTTAGTCAAATGACATGTTTTGCTGATTTTCCTGGGTGAAAATAAGTTAACACATCCTCCACAAAGAACATACTCGTGCACACTTTAATGCACTGTGAATTTACTGAGATTAACATTTTAAGAAACATTTCACAACGAATGGACTGAGATCTGAATCTGATTTTTATGCTTGGCAATCTGGCAGTTTATTCTTTTGCATGTTTAGCGATTTGCAAAGCATGCTTTTGTCCTGATGGCGATCATGTAAGTTATTCTTTTAATTTTGGCCAAAGTGTTTTAATATTATGGCATAAATATCTTGAGACGGGTAAGTGCATTTACACATCTCCAGCAGTTTTAACACCTCCAGGCAAATTACATGTTTTATTAATTTTAATAAGTCTGCAAGACATGAAAGTTCTGCTAATTTTAGTGTGCTGTTCCTATTTATTTGCTGAATTTAACATATTGAAAAAGAATGAAGCACAAAATGTGCCATAACATTTGCACAGACCACATTTAATGTTTTTTTCATGTTGCCTATAAACTGTAGATGTGTTATTGTGTTATAACATATTGTTGCTTAGAAAATCACCAAAGCATGTAATTTCACCAGAGGTGCCTAATCTTTTGCACAGGACTGAATACAAAATGCTATAGCATACATATGTGTGATTAATTGTGCTAAATAAGTAGCTGCCTGTTAAAAATTACTTGAAATAAGATCTCATTACATTAACTTTCTATAGAGTTTAAGACTGTTTGTTTTGTTTTCTTCCTCTGTAAAGTTACAGCACGCTTGGTTAACAGTGATGAGTGATTCAGCCAGACCACTAAACAGCTTCCTTGGTGTGTATTACAAATTGTGAATAGAGATTTATGTAGGTTAACAACTGTCAGCGTTGGTGTAGGGCTAAAATCTCTTAAATGACACCATTTTTATTTGACACCTCCAAAGCTCCTGGGAATCTCTTTTCCAAACAATCAGATGGTGAGGCAGTCTTTCCCCGGCCTCAAATTCATTAGGGTCATAGGTTAATGACTTGGTGTTTACCACCTAACCTGTTCTTTGATAAAAGGATCCCTCCCTTCTCCAGCGCTTGACCACTTTTATGAAGGCGCTGAGTGTAGCAACAAGAAGCATGGAATGCAGTGCTGGTCAGAGCTTTGTGAAAGAACAAGTGTCCAGGTTAGGTGGTGAGAACCACCAATATTTATTCATGATAAAGAGAAAGTGCTGGTGTGTTGGCACAGGCTACTTCATTTACATGCTGTTATAGACTGTCCATCACCAAATAGATGAACCTGTCTCACTCATTCACTTTCTTTGTCATCAGCCAGTGTCTCTACACTGGCATACTATCAAAGGCTAAAGTATAGTAGCATGCCTTGCAATTTATTGAATGTACCATTTTTCTTATTCATTCATTTATTTATGAGAAAAAACACAGTAAAGTACAGCTAAATATATTTTTTCCTTTTTAAGGAAGTCCATCATTTGCCTTTATTACAGCTTCCATTGTTCTAGGCAGACGTCGTTAAGAAATCTGTATCCGGATATTTTTTCACACCTTAAAAGTCTTATAAGACTATACCTTCTAATCTCCAAACCTTTTGAAGAGAATAATAAAACGTTGTAAACTTAAAGGCAATGAGTTGGGATTTCTTCCAAGTAATTTTGGACCATTTGTGTTTTTCTTTATTGCGTTTTGTTTTGATACTTTCTCATATTACAAGGTGACTGACAGTGGTATGTGGCCTTGCGTACATGTGCTAGACAGTGAGTGAGGGAGTCGTGAGAGGAGGTGCCCTGAGGGTCTAATCCCCTCTACTCAATCACTGGTGTTTTAAAATGGAGCAGGGCAGAGATAAGACCAATGGAGACTCATAACTCCAAACACCAAGCACATCGACCAGCAACCTCTTAAATGACGACAACTGCGGCGCTTCTCACGAGACCATGTCCCGTATCAGCCATCTTCCAAGGCTGCTGATTCCACCCCATGACAAATTGTCTAAAGGCAAACATAGCACTAAAGGTAAACTCTCGCTCTGTCAAGCCATTCTTTAGCCTGCTTCAGTAACATTTTATTACTGTCTACTGAGCAATCCCTTCTACAAAAGGCTTTCTTTTCACCTGCCGCTTTGGCATTTTTGAAAAGTGGCCTCACGTTTACTTTCCTGGTAGCCCAGAAGATAAGTACCACGTGAATTTGTGTGGTCATTTGTGTAGTGATTCGTTTTAGCCCTTGGAGTGGGCCAGGATGGACCCATTTTAATGCAGATTAAATATTAACAGCCTAAAACCTGCGGTTCAGCAAGAGCTTAATATGTGCATCTCTAATGAGGTGCATTTTATTTACAACTCAAACACACCTTTCCGTCTCAGCTTTGCATTGTTAAATTGCCCTCTTCCAGGTTAAATTTATTGCCATTTAAACATGACAAAAAGGCCATAGAGGTGGTCATTACAATAATCCATCATGTCTACAACTGCGGTCCCGCATGGTGCTAAATTCAATCTAAGAAGGGTCAACAGACCTTTTTTTTCTCCCTCTAAAAGAAGCCTGAGTGCTGCCTTTCCTTAACTGCTATCAGTTTACCTTTGTCAACAAAAGGGCACCAGTGGCAAATTAAAAAGAGGATCCTGACAGGGAAACAGAGAATAGATACATGGATTAATAACTATTCCAGGATTAAATACTAGCTGCGTAGCCTTGAATTCAGTGCAAATTAGACAATAAAAGCCATGCATGCTTAGTGAAATAGTAATAAGTTACAAAATTTGTTTGCAATTTTTTTATTTATGTTTTTCGAGGATGTACTGGTTTGGAAATTGTGGGCAGATAAACATACCTGCCAATGCTGCTGCCAATCCTGGTAAACATTATGAACATAAACTTTTAGAACTTTGCCTGGATTAGCATTACAGAAAAAAAACATTACATTTATTTACACAAGGTTACAAATGCAGTAAAATATATGAAACGCATGTATCACAATTACCTAAATGTTCGGCTTTTCCCAAGTTCAGTCAATCATCTTCCGTTTGAAATATCAGTCAAATCGAAACATCTGTCCAGTTCTGATATATGTACACAGTCATATGTAAAAATTTGGCTGCTCTTGATCAAATTACTTATTTAGTTGGTTTTCTAAGTGACAGTAAGTAAACACATTCCTACAGTGCACTTTTACTGTGCATGTTCTTTAATAATCTTTCATGGTGCTTGGTGTTTTGTGGATTGAAATTCACAGTGAATAAAACTCTCATCTTTTTTGATGCTTAAAGAACCTACAGTTGGAGTAAATCAGTAGATCTCAACCCCTAGCCTCATTGATTATCCACCTAGTAGACCGCACCGAACGCTCAATTCTGCCATCAATGCAGATTGCTAAGGCAGAGGAGAATCCCCAAGCCCGAGAATGAGCTTTTATTTTGTGTGTTTGTGCTGAAGAAGTATCGATCTGAGTGCAGTGGCTTGACACAAGCAGTCTGTGCTTAGAGTCGATCTTCAGCATAACCATGCTACATCAAATCCTGTTTTAACACACACACACACACATTCAAAATGACATGATTTTTGAGTTACCTGAGCTCTCTTCAAAGTTGAATTGGCTTTTTCTTTACTTCTTATTTGTCAGGGCTCAGTTGCTGCAAGGCTCAGAGGCCTGTTTGTGATGTAGGAGGCAAAAGGGATAAATGACACGACTGACTTCTGCTCAGCTCAATGATGAACTGGATTCCCTTGCTGAATGGGATGCAGAGAGCTGCTCTGTTAGATGTATAAAAGACATCTGACCAGCATGGTAGACTCTTAGAGGACTAAAACATAATAAGGTATCAAAATTATTTAAAAGGTTCCCTATTTATCCTTTTTAAGTGTAGTTGTAGCATTACAATTGTGGAAGAAGTTTCCAGTATATGATATCAGTTAATCAACTGGTGACAGTGCATGGGTATATATACTGACGTGCCAAAAATCATGCTATCGCATTGGTTATGAAGTGGCATTACCTCAGGGGACGGCTTGGGAATGCCCACACCTGTATAAGTTGTAAGGTGTTATCTAGTGAGTGAGGCCGAACACTGGCCAGCCTCCTCATGGCAAGGCGTCATGAATTATCAGAGTGCAAACGAGGCATTATAGTGGTTGCCACACTTAACTTCATGTCAGCTTAACTGTATGTCTGTGTAATGGGATTTTCCAAGCTATTCTTTCTGAAATATTCATACAATGTGAAAGATAAGTATCATTTTTAAATGATGTAAAAAGTAACAACAATAAACTGGAAAAAATGGAAGAAAAAACAGGGTTTCAAAGTGTGTATATGAGAATGATACAATACGAAACTTACTCCACGCTGTGTCTGTATTTATGATGCAGTCAGTAATGAACCCTTTCTTTCTTTCTTTCTTTCTTTGAACCAATCAGTTCTTTACAGTCACCAGCTCTGCTCCCAACCTGTAGCTTTATGAAGATGTGTTAAAAAATGACAGCAGAAAAAAACCTCAGACAAGACCTTACTTTCTCTGTTTAGCTCACACAACTTTGTGTGATTTGGAGGGATTGGTAAATAGTGCTGAAGACAGAGCTTATACCAGAGACGGGACACTGTTGGCTCACAGCTGTTTAAATATAAGACTGCCTCGGTTCTGCTGCACGAGTCTTACAATAGGTCTGTGCTTTGTTCTGGGGCTGTTTAACTTTGCTGTCTACCATTGTTAACTCATAATTACTGCTATCACTGCAGCGCATCACTCCAGTGCGAGGCCTTTGATAGAGATGTTTCATTCTCTACTGCGGTCATAATCTCCATAGCAACCACATCTTTTTATTTAAAAGATGAAATGTATGAATTCATTAATAATATTTATGAAAGGTGAATATTAATTAACTGGCTGATCTACGTATTCACATTGCATTTTAGAGCATACTATGAGCAGTGTTTCAAAGGAATGTAACAATTCATCAATCTGTATTGATGTATCGGCCATCAAAAGATCTGATGTCATTGATGCATAAGCATTGATGCATGCATGTTTATTTTCACCACTGTTCCAACATTATCGGCATGGTTCTTTTCTGTGTCCTCCTACTCTGTAGGTAGCAGCATGTGGTGTACGTTTGCTGCAGTCCCCATATAAAGCCTTGCTTATGTGCTTGTGTACACAACAAAGCATCTAATGGTGCAGCAGCAATCTACCAGTTCTCTGTATGATGGTAGCCAATTAGTGGATGTTAGTGGATGAGTTGATTCATGTGTGCTAGGACTGATATACAATATCAAAACGGATGTAAATAGAATCAGCATCTAAATGAAATTTTCTTGTTTCATTATTATTGATACTGTTGGCCTGATTCTGTAACAAGACCCTTTCAATGATAAATAATGGTAAATAATCATATTGAGACTACTTTGCTAGCAGGTGGCTAATTTTGTTAAAATCACATGATGAAGTCAAGATAGCAATGGTCCATAATTAATGACTTTTAACTTGTATCGATAAATGTATTAAATTCAGACACCAGTGTCATGTTGAATCAAATAATGAATTTTATGTATTGTTACACCTCTAGTAGTTGCCACAATGGCATTAATAATCTTGGGAAAGCCTCGTTTGTAAGAGTTCATTAATGGCATGTTTTAACAAGTTAGTCCATTTTGCTACCTCCAGAATGCATCATGGCTGAATGAATTAATTGAATCTCGTATTAAAGCTGTACTGTCAATAAGGAGACCCAGTGGGGCCCCCGAATTGTTCAGATCGTGCTTAGCTTGTCAGATGTTTACAACCAGATGCAAAGGTGCTGTGACTAAACTCAATTTAATGTGCCCCACAGTATTTGAAATACATAAATATGTCAAGTAAAGGCTCCTTAATAGACCTGCTTGGGCCGCTGATTGCACCAGTATTGTTTCCTACTGATTAGGGCAAAAACATACCCCAAGGACCTCCCATCTCGGAGCCATTTAATCAGCATTAGCTTCCTTTTACCCTCTCTTTAATCTGTTTTTCCTCCAGGTATTTTGAATAAATCAATAGGAATACATGATTGTCTAATGATTTTCGGAGGCCATCTCTTCGACCACGGCTGCATGATTTAGAATGACTAATTCCACTTTTTGCCATTGATCCTGGTTCATGGAGGACATGCATCCTTGCCAAATAGTGTTCAGAGGAGAGGAGGAGAGAGAGAAAAAAGAGAGAGAGCGCTACAGAAGCTTACTAAAAGTATTACCGGTTCAGTTGTATTCTTAGCCTGCTAACATTTATATCGAAAGAGTTCCCTTTACCAGGAGGAATGTAATACTCTCAACACTTGACAAATCAATTGAGCATTTCACTCTAGTATCCAATCGAAAGCCTCTTTCCTGTTGGTACAAACGGCTGTGCCTCTTGTTGATGGACACCATAATCACAGGAGAAGCTGATTAATTATAGAGCATCCACTTGCTGTAGGAGTCTCATTAGCTTTCTGTTGGCCTTTCAAAGCAAACAGACACTTTCCCTGATCATAAACTTCATATTTCTTTGAATAATATTAGACCTGGCATAGTTATGATATTTTTGACCTGTTTGAAACATAAACCATGGAACTAAAAGGTCATACCTTGATTTCACTGATTTCATAACCTGACTTTGGGCATTACATTTACTATTGTATGTGCTGTAGTTACAGTGTCTTTGAGCATTTAGAAATACACTATGGACTAGTTACTAGAGCCAGATTGAGCCTGAGCCTAGACTGCAATGTGGATTCACAATTGGCACAGGGCTTAATCCATATCTAGATTTATTAAAAGGTGGACACCTGTTCATCCGTAATGTTCTCTGAAAGCAACAATTTAAATGCAATTTGACTGCATTCAGTCTCAAGAGCATTAATGAGGTCAGGTGCTAACGTTGGATGACTAGGTCTGCATCACAAACAGTGCTTTAACTCAGTATTAGATCCACAGAATGCAGTTCCTCTGCCCTACAGCCCAATATTAGGGGGCTTTGTACCACTCTAAATGATGCTTGGTGTTGAGCATGGTGATCTTGGGCACCTGTGTGGCCGCTGAGCATTGTCTGAAATGTGTGTAGTGTGATTATGCTCTATACAAAACCTCTTAGCTCTGTATTTGCCCCTTCTGCAGACTCAGGCTGTGTCTAGCACTGTGTGCTGACCTGCTGCCCTACAGATGAGCTGCTATGAACCCCTCCCTCTCTGGGGTAAGCTCTGGAATATAAATGGGGGGCCTATGGACATTTGTAACTGGTAACTCCTTGCCTAAGGTGAAGGACAGCTGAAAGATGCTCTGACACTGTTTTTGGAGATCTACCATAGTGGAGAGCTCAGATTCAGCATACCTGGCTCTAACATTCAGATGCTCCAGAACATCAATTGTGTTACATTAGAGATGAGGATAAACTATGCAAACTGTGGTAGATGTCCAGGTTAAGAGTTATGCCTCCCCTGTCTGCAGTGAGCTGATGTGAACCTGTCAGTGGATAAAAGAATACATATGAAAATGCTATCATTTAGTTCATTGTTGTTTGGTGTTCCATACGTTTAACAGCTAAGAATGCAGATGTATTACTTTTCTTTTGCTGTTCTATTCAAATATAATTACATAATTCACATTGTATTTGTTTTGCAAACTTGGCAAGTAAAAAAAAAAAGACTATGCACACCAGTACCTTTTCATCTGATTCAAATCATAATAAAACACCGCCTCCTTTACTTATAAACAGAAATATAGCATCCTGTGAAAATGTTGAATCTGCACCTTTACAATTTCTCTACCTTTTTCTTTGAACTATGAGTGGAAATAATATATACACACAATGAACACAGCATGTGGAAGACTGGTGATAACTGTGACTTCCAGGAGTTACACCTAAGAAGACTTTTTAAGAAGTCTAAAAGACAAGAATTGTTTGGGTTAATTCATGTGTATACCTTTTAGTGCTTCTGTGTTTGGGATCAGTCCCTTCTCCGCTACTCCTCTGTAATCCCTCTCTTTGCTTTTGGTAAGTGGCTGAACCAGCAAAGCAGTTAAAAGTCACTTCCTGTGACCCAGCTCCCCCTTGCCCCCACCCCCCTTTCCTTCTTTCTTTTCTGAAGCAGTCTGTGCTGTGCTGTTTACCAAGAGAGTAAACTTATTAAGTCAGTGATGTCAGATTATAGGAAGAATGGGGTCCAATCAAAGGCAGTGCATACATGCCTGCCCATTGGAAACCAGATTTCACCTTCTAGCATGCTGTAATCGGGTCTTATGTTGCTTTCAGATATGTTGATGGTATTGTGCCTTTTGCTATAACTGGGCTTTGGTGAGCAAGTGCCCTGAGCTATACTCTTTAAGTTCTCCCGCAAGCTTCTGACAGATAAGCCACGAGCTGCTGAACAAAGAGGACTATGAATCTTAAGTTTCAATGAAATGTCCTTAGCCTTTTTCAGCCATTGGTTTTTAATCAAAATTACCTTGTAATTGGTGTGTTTGATTAGATTAGTTTGAATAAAATAAACCCCCATTCCCTCCCTTAAAAGGATTAAGGAGAATGAAAAGCGGCTTGGGAAAAGGGTTCATTCTAGAGACTGGGCATGAGAAATGGATGAAAATGCCATCTCGAACATTTAGGGGAAAAAAGGGAAAAACAGAAAGAAAATGATGAAGAAAATAGGTGGACTTGTTGGGAATGCAAATCACCTCAATCCCATTTTATGCTAATAAAAGAATGGCAAAACATTTCAATGTATTCTTGTCTTGTTACAGGCTGGCTAAGAGCTTCTAAATCCCTACCATTTACCAAATTAAACTAATTTAAAGTGCTTCCAAAAGGCACATCTGTAGGCTGACGCGGGTCCCAGTCTCTGAGAGTGGGCTTCACCAGGCATTCTGTGTCCCATTGATCCTTGAATAGTCATGCCTGTCAGGCAGCCATATCAACCATTATCATTCTAATTTTACTGCCTTTCTTGGTCCCTAATCTAATTTGCAATGATGCTGGAGCATTTCGCAAGGCCACAGCACTTTCTTCAGAATTTCAACAAGGGCATTAAAGCTCCCCAATTTACATTAATGAAGTGCACATTTAATTAAGGGGGAAAAGAGGGGAAATGGAGGGCTCTTGAAGATCAGCGATGACTTGGATATGATCGGGTGTGCAGGAAAATTCTCTCATTGCCCTCTTTTTTTTCCTTTTAGGGGTGTCTGCATGCATAGCTGCACTTAGTTTCTCACCACTGGTACTGAATGCACTGGCAAATCATTTGCTTTACATTAGGGGAAAAATCAGATCACTAGATCATTGTCATTAAACTGTCTCGGCCAAGCTCATTGTTTTCCGACGTCTTTTAGAGATGGTCAGAATTTTAAACAGTGTTCAAGGAATTTTAAATTGAAGGCAGCAAAAACTTTCCCTGGACTCTTAGACACAAAGGTTCTCTAAGCGTTTTTGGCTTGGATGTCTGATTCCAAGAAGAATCTTTGATATAGAATCTTTACATGGATGTTCCATGAGAGAGTCTTTACATGGAGGTTATTTACCTCATTTACAAAAATGGTTCTTGCACTGAAACTTTCTGAAGGGAGCCATAAGTGGTTCATCTGTGACATTGCTTCATAGAACCTGTTTTGGCACCTTTATTGGTATATAACAAGAGTATACTTACTCTGCAACATCATATGAATAAAAAGCACAGATCCTTGCCAGTGCTAATAGTTTCCTCCTGTCTTTTTCTGGTTGCCGTCCTGAGCTCAGCTAGCTGGATTGTCTCTGTCGTCTCCTTTCTTTTGGCTCTGTGTCATGAGCCTTGAGGGAATAAGGGAGGTTGGCCAACACTGCTGACCCAGGCCCCTCCAAATAGGCAAGGCCAGACTCAGTTTGGGTGGCATGGACAAAACATGTTTTCAGAGAGGGTGCTGGTCTCTGTGGAGGGACAGCGGGAGGGGGCGGAGTGGGTCCCACTGAAACAATCTCGCCGCTTTAATGTGAAAAGGCAAAGTTATAAATTCATCTATTTGCTCTCTCCTGACCCGGCCTTTCAGAGAGCCTCCTGCTGGGTTGGGCGATTCAGACACAATGCATTAGCCTGTCACAATATTGAGAAAAATTGAAACGGGGAAGAAAGACCACCAGATGCTTTATTGTCTTTGTCGTTTCCACATAATTAGCCAGGAAGAAAAGTCACTGGTCTGGTTGCGGTGCTCTGAATGAACTTGAGGCTACTCAGCCTGCTGTACGACCAATTGTGCACAGCTTCAGCAATTTAGCTCTAGCAATCTCTCTTCTCTTCTCTTCTCTTCTCTTCTCTTCTCTTCTCTTCTCTTCTCTTCTCTTCTCTTCTAGCCTTGCTTTCTCTCTTCTCTTCTCTTCTCTTCTCTTCTCTTCTCTTCTTGTTTTTTCTCATCTAATATCTTTTCTGCTTCTTTTTATCCATCACTTCTAACCTTTTTCTTTTCACTTCTAGTCTGTTTTACTCTGCTTTTCTCTTCTTGTTTTTCTCTGCTTGTTTTTCTCTTCTCTTCTCTTCTCTTCTCTTCTCTTCTCTTCTCTTCTCTTCTCTTCTCTCCTCTTCTAGTCTTGATTTTTCTCATCTCATATTTTTTCTGTTTCTTTTTATCCCTCACTTCTAACCTTTTTCTTTTCACTAGTCTGTTTTACTTTTCTTTTCTCTTCTTGTCTTTCTCTTCTCTTCTCTTCTCTTCTCTTCTCTTCTCTTCTCTTCTCTTCTCTTCTCTTCTCTTCTCTTCTCTTCTCTCCCTGCCCCGTTGTCTCTCTGAGGGTCAGCCTCCAGGGCCTCTCCCTCCCATAAACATGGTTGTGCAAAGTTTAACTGTGCGTGACAGATGGCCGTGAAATTTGTTAACACACAGCACACCAGGCTGTCTTAAGACAATTCAGCTGCCCCATGCTGACTGTTGGTGTAGCTGAACAGATTAGGGGAATCAATCTGTTAACACATAGTGGCATTAAGTCTGACTGGCTGGTTTAACAGCACCCCTCAGGCACTTTGTAACAGTGTATCCTCTGTGTGTGTGTTGTTATTTAAAATTCTGAGTGCAGAACAATCAAAGAGACATTAGAGCCGGTTAATGAGGAATAATTTGTGTTTGATTTTCCATGGGTTTGTATGTTAGTCTGAAATCTCAAGTTAAGGAATAGAATGAAATTAAATATGAAAATGGATGTGTAACATACTTCTGACTTGTTTTACTTCCCACCATTGGAGAAGTAATATAATAGATTAAATATCTATATGTTGTTGTTTTTTTTCTTGAAAGGATGAAACTAAGTTTTTGTTTTGTCATTTATACGTATATGTTTGTATACAGTTTACTTTCTGGGGAGGAGCAACAGTAGTTAATATATCTACAAACTATTTTAATAAATAATAATTAAATGCTAAAATGAGTAATTGATATATGAATTTATATGTGCTATATTATTACACAAGCTATAAATACTTGTAAAGCTCCCTAAAGGAAATACTTCAAAATGTATCCTATTTAAAATATATCCTATTGCTCCATGTTGTCAGATGTAGCATGGGGAAAAAAAGGAAACAAAAAAAAAAAAAACAGTTTCATTGTTTCCCCTCTCTGTTGCACTTTAGCGCACCATTTCAAACTAGACACTCAGTCATAATCTCACCACCAGCAGATCCTTCACAAAAGCTTAGGGGATGAAAAAGAAGCAAAGGAAGTGGCGAGAGAAAAGCCATCTTAAGATATGTGTGCATGAATCAAGAGATCCATTAAATCTATTGCGCCGGCTTTCCCTGGCACTCCATACATAAGCACCCTACCCTAAATTCTCCCCATAGTGACTCAGTGAAAGGGAGCAGGGATGAATAGCGCACTTTATTAGAGCATGCCATGAGCGGTCAAACAGCAGTGGCGGCTCTATTCTTTGCCCCCTCAGCCCCATTATTAAAAGGGGCTTTACGGAGCCTTGTAAAAGTGTTTTCTCCTCGGGGGGCCTGCATAATAAAAATTGAAGTCAAATTAAAACCCTGCGGAGCAAAGGACTGTGGGTGGGCTGCCTCCAAGCAGCACTGCTGACGTCCCATTCCCACCACTCGTAGCGCGACCCCGGGCAGGGCCACTTTTATGCGGCTGACAGCTTCATGAAGGACAGGAACACAAAGTTGTACATGGCATGAAATCGGCCACAAAAGCAGAGTGAACGGGTGAACAATTCCCAAGCAGGATGTGATCAGAGAATCACTGGGCGGGCGCAAGAAACAGATGTCTGGTCCACCCGGAAGCAATACTTTTAAGACATTTTTTTAGTGAGAAAGAGAGAGAGAGAGAGAGAGAGAGAGGAGGAGGAGTGGGAGGAGAGAGATATGCGGCAGTGAGGAGTAAATCCCAGGGAGGGGTAATGGGTGAAGTTTTAAACAGCGAGAGTATGCCTGGGTTTGAGACGAAAGCCAATGAATAAATTAGGGCCTGGTAACAGTAGAGGCATAATAGGCTGAGGAGGTTTGAATATGCTAAAAAGGCTTTTCTGGGCAGAATGTAGGACTGCTCCTTTGCAGCTGTAACACTTTACACACAATAAGCACTCAACAGATGGGAGTCATAGGGAAAAAGAGCTCAGTGTTCCTTAGCTAAGGAGAGTTCCGCCCCCAACCCAGTCTTTACCAGCCCACTGCTTTGGCCGTCTGCCTTTGCAGGTGTCCTCCAAAATAAAGAGGAGCAATAGAGTGCAAATGCACTGAGCGACTCAGTCGCTTTAATGAAACCATTGTAATTTGTAGAGGAACGACCGTGACTGTAGATTAAGCCCAGCTAGAAGTTCTCAGACTCTAAAACTAAGCAACATTCACACTTAAAAGTAAAGGTGCCAAAAAGCGTCATTCTATGAGTGGTTCTTCATATATATATATATGTTTAAGATCTTCTAACCCTGTAATGAATTGTAACACATTCACAAGAGTAATGATCCACTACCACCTGCTGTTTTTAGGTTGTGTGAACATTTCTTGATGAATGAACAAAAATGTATATTAACTAGGAAAATAGCAAAATAAGCTTCTATGTAGTACTAAAAAGGTTCTATGTGACCTATGTAATAGTGGAAGCCATGTACAGTAGTTTACATCATAGAGAAAAAACATTTAACCATCCAAAGAACATGACAGTTCTTTGATTTATCACAGTTCTACATACAAGAATTGCCTTTACTAAAGAACCCTTAAATAACCCTTAAAAGGTTAAGAATATTTTCCTGAAAAGTTACTGGTTTTGTCATATAAGGTTTTGTTATGACAGCGAAAATAAGTAGCGTGCAAAGAGCACAGTGCTGTGCAAAAGACCAGCATTTATTTATTTAATTTCCAGTCAAAAGACCCCGCCTACTTTTTTCATATCTGAAAAAAACCCACAGGTGTTTCTGTCCATCCTTTACTGTGTGATGACAACTGAGAAAAGGAAAGAGACAAAAAAGGGAAAAAAAGCGGCTGGTGTTCTCAGAACAATGGACTAACCACCTCAGAGTCCAGACCTCAACATCTCAACATCTCAACTGAATGTGTTAGGGATAACTTGGATCCTGAGAAATGGATCACTGCACTTGTGCTGAAAAATATCCCTGCAGAATTCTTTGAAAACCGTAAAAGTCTCCTGTAAATAATGGAAGCTGTAATCAAGACAATGAGTGGGAACAATAAATACTGGGGAAAAAAATGGTGTTAAATTTTAGTGTCATTCAGTGTCATTTTCTGTTAAATCTGTTATACCATTACCATGTTCTGTTTTAACATTGCCTTTTCATGTTTCTGAAGAAAGAATAGACGAGAAATTATATAAATGAAGGGTGGTCTCTGACTTTTACAGGCCTTTTGCAGACCGGAAAGAAGTAAACACTCACGTAAGTTGCACTGCTATTCTTTTGATCTGTGACATGTAGATACAGTGGAACTGTACCCCAAACTCCTAATCCTTCCTATGCTTCTCCACCATGCAAGGGTGCTGGACATGGTGTACATGGAAATCTTTACAAGACTATTGCATTTGTCTAGTCTCTTTAGAAATGCATACAAATCTAAAGTCTCAAAATGAAGAAAAGACTGATCACAGGTGCAAAGACTTTGAAAGGCTTAGATTGAAGTAATTTAGTTATTGCGCCTTTTGAGTTAGATTTAATTTCCAAAGTCCTCACGACAGCTCCCTTGCTCTCTTGAATCCATATTTGCTTTTACATGTCATGCACAGACAGAATATTAATGGGAACGGGAACAATTTACAGGTTCCAAATCAAATAGCTAATATATTTCACTTCTATGATGCCGCAGCCGATTTGTAATTTCACTATCATAACTAATGGGTAAAGAAATTGATCAGCGAAGTACCAATTTTGCATCAATCTTATGTACTCTATCGTTCCCGCTCTTCAAATTGATGGACCTAATCTGTCAGGCCAGCGTTCATAGGTAATTTAAAAGTGTAGATCTACGGGCGAAGTCCTCCATAAACGTGGTTATTATGACTTAGTGCCTGTTAAACAGATGCCCTAATCTCGATCTCACGCTGACTTATGAATAGTGAGGCCTTGAAAATAGCCATTTAAATGTTATTAGTCTTTTCTGGATTTGTCAGCAGCCACTGCCTCGGTGTAAATATGAGAGAGTAAATACTCAAACATTTTTCTTATGAAATATTATTTATTAGGGAAGCAAGAGTTCTTAAAAATGAACTTATTTTCCCCGAGGACAGATTATTCTAAACATTATTTATTGGTTATTTGTCACTCGATAGTGTCTTCACTTACACAGGAGCAGTAAAGACCAACTCTTATACTGACTATGTGCCCCAGGGACTAATTCTGTTAGCGTGACTTTGGCCCCTTAGTCTTAATATCAGCCAAAACTGCATTTATAAGTCTGGGCAATGGAGGACATCCCAGTTAATCACTCTTTGGCTGAATGCATGCTGCCTTAATAGCAGTGATATAGATAATGATATTTTCCCTCATCGAAAAGGGGCTTCTGGCACAAGGGTAAAATTACGGTGGCCGTTCCTAGAGGACAAAACCCACTAGGGACTGCTTACTCTTTCCTGTGTGCCTTTGCAATGAATTATTTTTCAACTGAATTAGCGTTGATGCTTGGATGCATACCTTGTTATGGAAGCTTTGTGGAATCCCATTAAAAAGAAACTTCATCACTGCAAAACACTCAGTAATGACATGCAATCTGGCTGGCACCTTTACAGGTTATTATGTGCTTGATTTGTGCCCATATGATTGCTGTGTTAAATTGGATTAAAGGATCTTCCTAATTCCTTAACACTGCAAAAGAATAAATGGCTTAAGCATGTGCAATACATCTGCATAGTTTGAATGCTTCAGAACAAGGAGAGTTGAAAGACGATTAAAACCCCATTCTAATTCTTAGGTCTGCCACTTGTCAAGCCATATGCATTCTTGCATTAAATCAGACTAGATTAAACCAGAGTTTGAACTTGGCTAGTTTCCCTGACCCAGGTTGAGCCAAACCCAGACTAAATTGCATTTTTAATGGAGAAGCATTGTTATCTAGATCAATTTATGGTAACACTTTCAGTTGATAGCATGGTAATACATTGATATGAGCCTTATAAACATATACAAATAATGCTCATATGATTTCGTTACCATAAATTGATCTAGACAGTGTTTCCCCATTCTGAAAATGAAATGGCTTTCCTAACTTGTTAAATTGCCAAAGCCAAAGTCCCAGCTAGCATTGTGTCCTGCACTATGTCTGTTGCAACCCACAAAAACAACAAATAATTATAATTAGGTAATAACGTTATATTATTGTTGTCAGTACAAAATGTTATTTATTCATAAAAGTAACTTTCCACAAGAAAGAAAAAAAATATCTTAAATTTTAGTGTAGGTTAAAGGTATGAGATTTTATTATTAGTCATTTTACACCATTTCTTTTGGACATTTTGTCATGAAATTGTGACAGGTAGCTGGCAATTTCATAACATGTAAAATAATTTGTACCCATAATATTAAAGTACATATAAATGAACCGTTATTATACTTAATTCCATTATTATACTTAATTAAAAAACATTATGTCATGGTTTAGCATGTGTTTATGATTAGGCAGGTCATAATGCACTATGCAAGCTTGGACTAGCTGGTACTGGAAATATAATACAGTATATCATGACAGCTACATATGATGCAGTATGTTAACAATGTATAATGCATTGTGTGTATAAAGTGTGAGACATTGTTTATATTTATTTCAGGCATTTATTTACAGTCTGTAACAACTTAAAATTTCATCGTAACATGCTACGAATGTGTCATGACTGTATACACAAAAATTTGCTTGAATTATTCCTAGATGTTGAGAATAATTTCATTAATAATTGCGTATCCCTTCATGATTATTCATGTTGTCTTCAACCATTTCTCCACCGTACACAAAAATATTCAGCAGACTGTTTAGTGCTTCACCACAAGGCACAACTGGGTTATTAAAAAAAACAGTTCTTATTTAGACACCTCATCTTTGCCCTCTCCCAATTTGGGCCAGATCTATTCATTATCCCTTCTCGGCTCACTTGATTAAAGAGTAGGCCTCCATGACTGTCACCTCCACCCAGCGTGACATCTCCCTTCCGGCCCGCCATCTGAACGGTGGCCTCTCTGCCGTCCGTGCGTCACTCGGATCATGTGACGGGGATTATTAATGGCCGCCGTCTCTCCGCCACTTGACACAGCGCTCCAGCTGTCAGTGGGCTCGTGGGCCGTATGATTCTGGCGCTGGTGCGGTGCCAGTCCTGGGCCTGACCCATCCGTCACTGTCAGCGACGGCTGGGTGATGAATGGGCCTGGGCGGCGCGGCGTGGGGAGAGGCGCAAGACCTCGCTCGCTCGTTCCTCTCTAAGACCTGCCCATGCCAGCTGAGGCCCATGCAGAGGCCTAACCACGGCTGACCCAACCCCACTGGGCTACAGCACTGCATGCTGCTTCTACATGGCCTGGAGCTGTGTCTCTACTGTCCTCACATGCCTTTGCATGACATACTGAAAAAGTTGATATCTTGGCAAGTGAAGTGGTCTAAAATGTAGCCATTATAACTAATATTTCTCATCTTGAGATTGTTATGAGTGTATTACACCTTAATTCAATTTCTGTAAGCTTTAAGGCAGTTTAACTAGTGTAATTGCATATTTCCAATTAGCCATTTTTTATCAAACTTATCGGGGCAAGAATTTTGATCTTGCCTGATTTCATGCTTTTTATATGACTCATGTAGAATGACGTAAATTGAAAAGACCTGATCGTGATCAGTATTCTTACTCTGGGATTATTTATATTATATTAGGATTATATTGTAAATGTAAGCACTTATTCGCCCCTCATGCTCATGGTAGATGAACTCCCCATTCAAAACGACTGTAAATGTGTTTTTTAAATGTTGATGTAGACATTACGGTCCTAAGAAAAACATGTATCTCCATTTTTGGCAATATTTACTATTATGCATCATTTGAATGCCGCAGCATGTCACATAAATTTAAATGCAATCTTTTACCTTAAGCAATTTGTTGTATTATTTTATAACCAAAAGTGTATTTGGAATTTATATAATAACATGTCAGTACTTGGCAGTCGTGAGACAATACGATATTGTCAAACAAAATATTGTAATAGTATGCTGATTTTAATATGCTGATTTTATTCACTTTTAACCAACCTTGTTTACATACAACTTGGTATACAACTCACTATAAGACATTGGATACACTTTATTGGATACACTTTTGCTTTTATCTACATCAACTTATGATAAGTTAAGGTTAGGATTTGGTTTAGGGTTAGATTTAATGTAATCCATTACATTCTACTTAATGTTTAGATGCATTTTATTGATATTTCATTGAATGTCAATAAAAGATAAGGTGAGCATCTACAATAGACTTTCAAAATAGTGTTTCTGAAACCTCATATCTGCTGTCCAGCACACAAACGTTTGTCAGTCATACCAGTCACCTTATTTTCTCTTCTTTAGTGCTTCCTCTCTCCCATACACAAACACCCCCCCCCCCCCCCCCCCCCNAACGTTTGTCAGTCATACCAGTCACCTTATTTTCTCTTCTTTAGTGCTTCCTCTCTCCCATACACAAACACCCCCCCCCCCCCCCTCCACCTTCCCACTAATATAATTGTATCACTAATTATGCATTTAATTCAGTTATAAGGAGCTAACAGCTTCCTCCGTGACAGCTACTGCTGCTAAAAAGCAATTCATTCCTGAGATGAAGAAATCTAATTAAGGGGAAATGCTTAGTTGAGAAAACCTTTCTGGGGATAATCCTGTTTGCTGGCATTAACATCCCGGCTGTGGCTGATGTTTGCCCATTATGACAATGTGTGTGTGCGCTTGCATTCGTAGTAATGGGAAGTGCACACACAGGTTGATGCGAACCATCTGAGTTCAGCAACTGCATACTGATCAATAAGGGACATTCTTTCTTTAAACAGCTGTTTACCTTGTGGTCCTAGAGCAAGGAAAGGTTGAGTGTTGACCCCCTTTAGCCCAAAGAGATGTTTATATGTCAACTCATTTTGAACTTTTTTTTTATGTACACTGAGGCTTCAGTCTTCAATCTGAAAGCACTTGTAACGGTCAGCATACAGCTTAACAGAAAATCTATAGGCATTAAAAACATGAATATGATCTGTTCATGTCTTTTCATGGCTGTTCATGTCTGTTCATACCTTTTCTGTTTATGTACTGTAATGTTGAACTGGCCTTCGGTGTCCCAGTTTGAATGTTCATAAAAATTTCAAAAAATCTTACAAAAAAACAAAAGCCATAAAGGTTCCTGTGAGAAAACCCATTTGGAAGAATCTCTTTTAATAGAACCGTGCTCAAAAAGTGATTTGTGATTTACAAGAACCTTCACAGAAAGTTACGGTCTTTTATACTCACTCAGCATTTCTCATTTTGAGAAATGGTTTTCTAAAGAACGGACTATGGACTTAAAATGGTTCTTCTATGGGTCATTTTGGTTCCTTTTTTGAAAGAGTATGACCACTCTTAAAAATAATTGTTGCTTCTTGGTATGTTACAGGAAAAAAAAACATCTCATTTACAACCTTTTAAGGTTCTTTTACGGCACCAAAACTGGTTGTTCTACAGCATCATGTAAATAGCTCTTTTGCACACTTCTTTTTAAAGAGATTAGCCACACTTTCAAAAAAAGGTTCCTAATTGTTTTAAACGTATAGTTCTAGGAATTGAAAGTGGTTCCTGCATCTCCCTTTTTGGCAAAATGTTTTATTTTTAAGAGTGTATAGATAGGAGCCGGCTCTAGAGTGTTTCAGAGACACGTGTGAACAGCTTCCTTGTGATTAGCTCAGTGACACAGATACGCTCTCCACACACTAGTAATAACAGCTTTTAAATGGAAGTCATCCATAAGAAACCGGAGGCCATTGGGGAAGGCCAGGAGAGGGCTCCGATTAATTCAAATGTGTCCGGTGTGGAGCGGCAGATTGGAAAGTTCCCCAGCGTGCAGCAGGGGGCCGGGCCAGCGTGGTCAGGCGGAACCCCAGCTCTCTGCTTCTCTGGGCCCCCCTACGTCCCCTCCATCACTGTCAATAAGGCAAACTAAGGGCCCCTTACATCATTTAATTTACTATTTCAATGATTACATAGCTCATTGCCTTGCCATTGTTTCACTGATGGGTTTAATTAAGTTGGGATTAATCACGGCAGGTGATATTTAATGTTTTGGGTGAGAGTGAGAGGGAGTGAGCGGCCCAAGATGGAGAATATCACTCTCAGACACTTCACTGAACAGGAGGTCACGGGAAGATTAATACGCTGCAAGGACAGGGGTTAAAAAATAAATTTCCCGCACGTTCTGGCTCTTTGGTTTCTTTTGCTCTCTTCATTTTTCCTCATCTTGGGCCATTGGCCTCCCCACCCCATTCTTTACCTTTTGTTGATTAGTTCTCTCAGGATGTGAGGTGACAGCATGGAGAGGTCAGTTGAATTATGACGGTAGCCTTTCAGAGGTGACCCCCCCACACACAGTTACTGTGATCTACATGTGGAGCACTTTTCTTTCCCATCAGCACGCTCTAATGAGCTTTTGGGCTCTCACACTTTCATCTCAGTGCCTATTTGATATGTCTCTATATCATCAGAGAGAGACTGGAATATTCCATAGAATTTCACAGTCTCTTTCAGCTCTCAAGTTCGGTGTCTGTGTGACTTCATGGTGGATAGAATTTCAGGTTTAAATATGAATAGGCATGATCGGGTGATTCGTAGAGATTTGCTAAAGGAAATGTGATCATGTGGTTTCACCAATGTGTCTGAAATTCATTTAGTGTCTATGTTCAACGTTAATACTTAAAATTAGTTACAATTATTATAAGCTCAGGCTCAAGCTTGGACAAAAAATGAGTCACCTTGCGTGTTTATGGTGGTAGTAACTTCAGGCTCCTGCAAATGGTGTCGCACAAGGATCATGGGGCTATAAATACCTGCGGGTTGAGTGTCGGGATTCATAGATTGACTAGAGGTGGTACAGTACAGTGAATGTCTCATGTGTGGAAAATGGCTTCAAAGCAGATGTTAATGATTGGCAAAAAGAAGTGATTGCATCTGGACGTGCCATAGGCCATAGTGTGAAGAAGTTGCGTATGGTCATGCAGGTCTACCAGCAGTGGCAAAAATCAGTGTTCAGGAAATTCTTCTCAGAATTGTGCCAGGGAAGGCATCCACCAAATCTGGCCCAACTGCACAATTCTTTGATGCAAGAGTGGTGGAACATTGATGTGGCTTACATCGATGTTGGTCATGGTCCACTCCATGCCAAATCGAATTGCAGCTGTTACTCATGGAGGTATTGCATGCTATTAGATACTCAGTCACAGGTTACAATTTCTTTGTCCGGTGAGCTCGTTATCTAAAATGATTATCTATTATGATTTTCTAATGTATGGCCTAATGTATGAATTTCTAAAGTATGAATTTCTAATGTATGCATTTCTTATGAGCCTTCTTGGGATAGTAGAATTACACTACTACTGAATATGCCATTTTTTACTCTTTTAAAAGAGCAATCTAGCATAAAACTAGCATGTTATTTCTCATGTTCTACATTGTTTTGTAGTGCAGCACTGCATCCGGCCTTATTAGCCTTTCAGGATTTTGTATCGTTCCATGTTTTCATGCATCACTCACCTAATTACTTCACCTGTTGAATAACAAAGACACATCATTCAACTATTGAGAATAACTATGCCACCAAGGCATTCCTGGCTGTTGGCCTACCCCCTGACTTATTGACTACTAAATATGTCCATGATACTACAAAGCATTAGTGGTACAACATTTGTGGTGATGGTGGAGTGCAGCATTCTCAGGTGTGGAAAATGCAAAGTATAGTGAATGCTAGAACTACAGTGATATGAATATAACACACCACTTTTTAAAGTAGCATGGTGAAGACCCATCACGTTGTGACTAGGCTCTGGTGGCATACATAAAAAACTCCACTTGCCCTAAACTACACAGAGTGCTGTTTTATCTGAGAGGTGAAACTTTTTTCAAACATTAAAGCCTTCTTGAGCTTGTGTTCACTGAGAAGAGCTGGAGCTCACTAATGCTATATACAAGCTAATGCACAGTCACGATTTATGATACTATGTGAATTAAATAAATGTTTTAATATGTTTGATTGTTACTGCTAAACTAAGATCGCTTTCAGGTCTATTGTGCTGATGTGAACCTATTAAACTTTGGTTCACTCTATTTTAGCATGTGAACACTTCCCAATGTTCAGTTCCAAACCAAAGAACTGAACCATGTTAATTCACAGGGGAATTCAACTTCAGAGCGTGCAGGGCACATCAGCGCCTCACTCTGTGCAGTCTACCTTCTTTTACGTTTTACTCTTTGCAGACACTTGAGTTGCTGTAAACAGAAGACGAGTAATAAAGCATTTCATTTTAGCACATGGATCAAGCGTATTTTTGTCCAAACCGCAACAGTCTGATTAACCTGGTTGCATTCAGATTATTAAACCAAGCACAAAGGGGCAGATATCAAATATAGTTCATTACTACAGATTGTGACACACATAGATGATAACCTTCCCTATTATCTAGCTTTCTAGTACTACCTTGCTTTGCTGCAAAACTAGCACAAATTAATAAATATGTTTTAAATATTCTTCAGAGATATTAGCTATTAAAGTTTGCAGTCTGAGATATGCGGCTGAATCCACTTAGCCAGCCACATTTCTTGTAAAGATGTGGCACTACCCCTGATACTCTTGATTCTTCTTGCAGGATTGTAATCTTTCTGAATAATAATAAAAAAAAAATCAAAGATGTTTTTTCCACCACTTCCTAGACATGTTTTTTAAAATCACATCTAGGTAAAGGGGATGATGTTTCAACTATCAGTGCAACAGAGATGTTTACTCTTCTCTTTCAAGCAGTTAAAAGGAGCTAGACTGGGATATCATTATTTAGCTAACGGGCTAACTTCACATTTTAGCTTGTTGTCCTCTTTCTCTGATTAATTGTTTCTGTCGTTTGAGTAATTCAGGCTGTATATTATAGTGAACTTCTGAGGACAGTTAGCAATTGCAAGTTATACAATTGAAATAGGATATTCAGCTTCATAGCAATCATATTTGCTCTCTGGCTTCCTTCTACATTGTTCTAATGACATTATCCAAGTAAATATAATTAACAATTCTCAAATTTCTGTACACCTTCAATATATATTATTAGAAGGTTTTGTAGTATTCAAACTGGGATAATCATACTCTAGAGACTACTGCAAAACTGCTGCAACATGCATGTAGGCAGATGGTTACAGCCAATCGTGGACTGGCTGGAGTGCCACTTCTCATTTTTTAAAATAGTTCTTGGCTCAAACGTACACTTCAAGGAATAACTTTTAATTGATGTAGCCTAGTGATCACCAGCCCTCTTCCTGGAGATCTTACCTCCTGAAGGTTCACCTCCAACCTAAATCTTAAACACCTTCCTTCAGCCAATCAAGGACTTCTGAAGCGAAAGTCTTTAGGATTGGTAGATCTCCAGGAACAGGGTTGGTGACCTCTGGTGTAGAACTTTATAAAGGTTCATCACACTTTTACATCTTTTCCTTCCTAAAGAGTCATCTTATTATCTTTAAAGAACCAAAAGTGGTTTTCCTATGGCTTTACATTAACCTGAACACTACCCTATGTTAGATCTTAACACAGCACCTGGTACCACCCAAGCAGAAGATAACCATGCTAGTGCGGAACAATAGGAGGAGTGGATGTGTCAGAGCCTGGGGAAAATTAAAAGGCTTGAGATGGTCCCTTGATGAGAGCGTGAGAGGTGAGAGAGGTACATGCTGAGGAGCTAAATGGAGCAATCTCTCCCCTATCAGTCTCTCAAATCTGCCTGTTTGTCAGGCACACACGCGCCTCCTTCATGCAGTGGCTATGGACAAAGGCTGCTGAGGTGGTGCTGAGGGACTTCCCTGGCTTGTGCCACATATGTTCCCAGCAGCATTAGCCCCTCATCTAAGAAAGCCATCTTTGGCGTGCTGCTCATTGTGGTTTTACAAGGCAAAGCTTTGAATGTAATTATTTGTCCAGGGCTCTGGTATCATTAACATTGTAATAGGGCATCTGTCAGTGTTGCGACCTGCTGCTCCAGTTGGACTGGTACCTCATGTCGTTTTATCTTGGCCTGGATCAGTTCAGTAATTAACCTGCGTCTCAGGTCGGCGCCGGCCTCCCCCTATGCCACGCGCCACGCTCCACACATGATGCACACGCCTCTTGTTATCTCCCAGTTTGGGCTTTTAGAATTGTCATAGTCTTGCATCACAACAAACAAGGCTGATGCGTGCTTTAAGCATGGTAGAAGAACACACAGAAGGGTTGACCATCACTTTTTATAGAGCAGCACCAGTCAGCCATGCAGATTAAATGTGTGTGATTCGAGTGGAGAGCAGATACCTGTCCAAGGACTAAATTTTTATGAGAAGTTTAATTGAAGTTGTATGTTTTATGTTGAATAAAAGCGCTCTCAATGAATTCTTATTAGCAACTTTACAAATATTGTAAACTGTATTGTTAACTGCAATAGGACTGCGGGCACAAACCTAGCGTTACAGTTGCTATTTAGGACCAGTATGCTGTTGACAAAGCTACGTGACTGATGAGGTCTGGTTTTGGCGTTTTGTTGTTTGGGGTTGAAAGATGGTTTTTCACTTGATTATATGTCTATATAAATAATAGGTGAGGCCAGAATGATAATTAAATCATTGCTGGGGTTTCGAGTGATCATTAAATCACTGCTTTGCTCTTTGTTTGTGACCAGATGAACACACTACTATGGGCCATCTGTTACTGGCGTCCTGTCTATTTTCTTCTTGGACCATTGTATTGACCCTCTCGTGGCCTGGCTCTCTCTCTCTGTCTTCATCATCATCGTTTAATTACCAAATTAATTTTTGAGGGCAGTGTATTGTGGTTCTGTTATTAGTTGGCTGTACATGTAGCTGGTGCTAATGGTGTAATCTAAAGGAATTGTTAATTAATTAATTAAAAGCAAAATGTTTAGGTCCTAAACGCTTCTGTATAAATGTCAGTTCATCAGGTGGAACAGATTAATTTTAATATTTCACATATTTGGAACACACTTTGCAACACATTCAATAACATTTTCTCATTTTCTTCACATAAGAGGAGCAATATAACATGTTCTAGTTCTTTTCTGCTTGGCTTTTATTCCCTTTTTTATTTGAATTTTGTCTTATTTATAGCTTAATATTCTCTTTGCTAATGCCTTTTCAAATGCTTTTTTAAATAGTGACGTATCTCCATATATCTCCTTTTGTTTAAATCCTTTTTTTTCTATAACATTTGAACAGAGCCCTAAGGGTCCTTTACATTATCTTAACCCTCTCAGGTCAATTATTAAGAATAAATCTCAGGAACTCTGCATACTAGAGTAGCATTATTCCATTCCAATAAGGTCTGCAGTGTGATTCAATCCCTTTCAGAAGTTTTGTAATCCAGGCCTGAAACGGCTCTGTCTTTTTGTAAACTTTGTCAAAGAAATATATACCGATAAATCCAACATTGAATGCAACATCCAACATCTGATTTTTTAATCCATTTATCTATTCATCCATTTATCATCCCATCAGAGGTTGTGTTCCTCACTTGCTAGCCTTCCGGGCAGAATAAAAGTCTCTAGCATGCAGTTCACAAAATATTTAGGCTTTTCTGCAAACATTGTCAACCTTACAGAAGGTTAAAATTTCATGATTATTGAACCAATTGAAATGCTACAAAATGACTTGGAATACTTATTTTACATTAATTTTCAGTAAGAATGTTTAAAATAAACTTTTTAAAAGTTGCTGCTTTGAAGATATTTAATTTAAATTCAACCATGAAAATGTGTTGCCATTTTTATTAGATTTTTTTTTTATATCGGCTGATATTGAAAGTTTCAGGATTGGTAAAAGAAAAGAGCTGATATTGTCACATCTCTTTGCAGTATTTACAGCCTAAATAGTATTTGATTAATTCTGAATAAAGATGTTTTTTCTGTTTTGATGCTGGTGTTTGTATGATGCTACAGTCAAGCTTTTTTCAGTTTTTGGAATATTGGAATATCAACTAAACCCTGTGACTTTTGTTAAAAAATGTATTACAGAAAAGTATTTAAAACCTAAACATTTGTATTTATAGTACGCATAAAGAAATCCCTTCTAGCTAAACAAATAAAACTGTAGTGCCGTGTGCAGTGTTTCTGGCTCCCTGTAGAAGTTGCTGAGGTTCTTGGCTTTTTCAAGAGGGCCCTTTTTCAAGCATTAGGTAACAAGGTCTAACAAGGAAGTCTGGCCTGTCAGCAGGATTAGCTGTAGATAAAGGCAAAGGAGGCATGCCAGTGTGAATTACCCACGAAATGTTCCTGCAGGCGAGCTAAAGGTCAGAAGCAAAAAAAATGGGGGGGGGGGGAGTTGCTTCACCACAAAAAGAGAGTGGACACAAATTCCAGGCTGGATTTAATCTCAAAATAATTATTATGCATCCATATGTGAATAACTTTGAATGTGGAATAGAGGAGAGGATACATTTTGGGATTAATTTAGCCCCGGGGCAGCCAACGCGCGCTCCATGCCTGCGAGATGGAGGGAGCTGAAAACAGAGCATTTACGGAACACTGCTTGAAAGATTAGAATATATGTGTGCATTTATATTGCCTCCTTTAGTGTCTCCTAAATTATTCATATCATCCAGATCAATTCAGTCAAAATGTGTTCTCTGGCGGAGGTCATACATCTAACAGGGGTTTTCCTCTGCATTCATTTCACTTTAATATAGATCTCTGAGCCCAGGCCTGGAAGCTGGCAGAGACTGCTTTTCAATGACATGCTGATGTATTGACATTAATGCATCGGTATATGCTATGTGTCAGTGTTTTACAGACATACAAGGGTGATGAGCTGTTCAGCGCAAAAAGGGCCTTAAGGGTTTTCAATTACGTTTGATAGACATGATGATGGCATATGTCAAGCAGAAGCTTTGTTTACAGAACAGATCTAAGTGGTATAAGTATCTCATTTCGGCTGTGTGCGAGCAGCAGGAGGGGGTGACTGCAGTTCATACGCAGGAGTAATGTGTGAATAATGCAGTGTAATGAAGAAATGTATGGAGTGAGGTTTTCATGTTTATATTTAGATTGAAGGGCTGATACAACAGAAACTTGCTGTTCCCATGATTTAAATGAAGGAATTAAGTTAGATATATAAATATAGTAATATGTGGAAACAAACCTGAAATAATATTTTAATGTTTTTTAATGTTTTAATTTCTAGTGTTCAGAAGTTAGAAATCATGCCATGTAAACATACACTGTACAATGTATACAGTGTGGAATTAAGTATTACCATCTGTATACCAAAATGTATTTGTATTTATTTTGTTCAGCATATATATATGATTAATTCTACATATTTTATGTATTATATTTTATAATTTTATTATAACTTTGTTTTCAATTACAGCATCCATTGTCTTTTTAGAATCATCTACAGCACCTTTCATCATGGCTTTCCAGTGTCCTACTAAGTACTGAATTTAACTTGTGAGGTTCCACAGAATATTAGAATCAGTCATTCAAGTAACTGCAACCCTGAAGTTACTAATTTTAGTCTGTATACTGCAGTAGTTTAGCCCCAGCCATTTACATCTATAACAGTGTTTCTGTGTGGGCAGCTACTGTGTGTCATAGTAACAAAAAGAGATATTGGAAAATGTAATAATGAATTGTGACTGATTTGGTTCAGAAAGCCACACAGATATCATAAATATGGGGAAATAACAATAAACAACAACAAAAAACAAGGCTTTTATTTTGACATAACAGGATATATTAGTTGGGGACATCAATTCAGTTCCCTGTTTGATTTCAGTCAGGTTACATGCATATTTTTGCACATGGTTATTGTATAAAATCAAATATACAATCACTTTAAACTGCTGTACCTTAAGGAGTCATGCCTAAGTGTGTCTAGGTTCAATAATATTGTCTTATGTTAATACATATGGCACACTTACTCTATTAATAGTTTTTATCAATAAGTTAAGATTGCCTTCAAGGTCAGTGTGACAGGGAGACAGCACAGAGTATTACATGTTTAGTATTATGTGTACTACAATTGAGCATCTATAGATGGTAACTATGAGAGTCTGAAAGCTCATTTTCTGGCATTTTGATGGTAATCATGGAAGAAATGCATTAGACTTCATGAATTTGTAAAAAAACAAGTAGATTCGATCATTACCATGTCTTAT
Source organism: Semaprochilodus insignis (assembly GCA_034552555.1). Lineage (NCBI taxonomy): Eukaryota > Metazoa > Chordata > Actinopteri > Characiformes > Prochilodontidae > Semaprochilodus > Semaprochilodus insignis. Next base: position 25,044,550 of record CM067487.1, on the reverse strand, counting down.
TGGCTTTAAACAAGCGTTTCCAGGCTTGCCATTGTGACTTCACATGAGTGTCATTCATGTCACCAGGCCCTGTACCCCACAGCTTAATAGATTTCTCTGAATCTACTGCTGGTGTCAGAGCGAGCTTCTGTCACACCTTTGTCCCTTTTGTCCCTTCTGAGACGTCTCCCCATGGACAGAACTGCTCAGACCTCTTCCATGCTGTTCCTGGCCCCTTGCTTAGTGCCTTCCAGCCTCTAGCTGTGCTATCAGTAGTCTTCATTACTCCTGACCCCAGTTTGGTCATCAGTCACTTAGTAAAACAAGCCCAGAATTGGTCGTGACTGGGCTACTTCAGTTGTGTGGGTGATGTGCTTCAGCTCCAATCATCTACCCTGTGAGCCTGACACACACCTGATGGGCAAACTCAACGCATCACTCTCACCTGTCCACTCTCTCTACAGCCCTGTCTCTCTCTCTCTTGTTGCCTCTCTCACTTTATCTCACAGAAGGAAAGAGCCTTTTCCCTAGACTGCTTCTGCATCCTAGGGAATATCCTATATCTTACTGCAGCATATGCTAAGCTAAATGCTCAATGGAAAATAATGTTATAGTTAAGTTATAATTAAAAAAATATATATTTGAAAGGACATGATATGCGAGCATTTTTTATCTTTATGTTAATGTGCAATTAAATATAGCTTGTGTAATCAAAGCTTTTAGTTGCCTATTGTGGCACCACGCGTTTCAGACAAACTTCAAATACTTACGGGTGTAGAAACAACGGGTGTCCTATTTGGTGTCCTATATTTGCGTTTATGTTTTTTTCAAATAAATAAACATTTTTATAATAATTACACATTTTCATTGCTTTCCTGAGGTTGTACCACCTGACATGATAAATCACATTTTTCCAAAATTTGTCCAGCATTGCCTTGGCATTGCACCATGAAGGTCATTAGGGTCTTCATTATGATGCAGTATCCTGCCCCATCTTTCATAATAGTATGTCAAAATAAGTCCTCTGTTTTTTGGTTGTGCTGCTTGACATTTGAAGGAGTATGAAGATTCAGATAGAATTTTTAGTGATTATATTTAAGTTGCCTGAAGCTGTGGTGTAACAGTAAGCCACTATTCTTACTGTAGCTTCACTGAGTCAATCCTATTTACTTAGAGACGCTCCTAATTTGTTTTCCTGTTCAATATGTGACATTATATTAAATTTTGTGTAAAAAAGTTTTTGTTTTTTATGACCTTATTTTCCAAAACAAATCTCCCTTGATGATATACAGTATTTTACTATGTCCTTTATGTACTTGTAAGCCATTTCATTGTAATTTGGTAAGACTGTCTGGGTTTTCACCCCGTATTTTCACAGTAGTTTGAATGTTTGTACCATACAGTCGCCTAGTCAATAACCAAAATTGTTTTGGCTTGCCGAGCATTATACTTGGAACTTAACAACATCTTACACTAAACAATTACTTAGCATTATTAAGTAATTATTAACTTATTATTAAGTCAGTTTATCAAGAACTGTAAAGAAAATGCTGCCTACTTGTCTTTTTATGTGCCAAATACACTTGTAATTTTAGCATATCCATTTTCCAACCTCTCTTTATACCTACGACATAACAGGCTGTTTTTATTGCTGCACGTTTAAGACTACCACGTAATGTACAGCAGCTTGACTCATCTTCAGTCTTCCCAAGTTAACCCATGTCACTCCACTGCTGCGCTCCCTTCACTGACTTCCTGTAGCTGCCCGCATCAGATTTAAAACTCTGATGCTTGCCTACAAAGCCAAGAATGGACCAGCCCCTCCCTACCTTATGGCAATGGTTAAGAGTCGATCTGTACCTCAAGCCCTTTGAGCTTCAAGTACAGCTCGGCTCGACCCGCCATCCCTGAAGCAGCATGGAAGACAAGTGTCCAGACTCTTCTCTGTACTGGCTCCCACATGGTGGAATGAACTCCCACTGGCTGTTTTAGCACTTATACTGACCATAACCTGTCTTCTCTCTAGGTTGGGATTGCTAGGTAGTGCACTTACGCTTTATATATGTCTGTGTATTGTTCTCCATGTATTAAGGTAGGGTGAAGACAAAGACTCAGATCATTGTTGCAAAGTGTACTGGCTCTAACTTCAGGTTAGGTCCTGCTGTTAACTTAATGACAACGCATGCACAGTAACACATGAATTGTGATCTGACCGTTCTTATTAAGATCACATGACCACAAATCAGGTGTGTATCTGATCTAGGACCACTTATGAAAGTGCCTCAGAATTGATTAGATCAGATCAGATTTGTGCATTCACACAGCTCTGAAATCTTCAGATCTGTGTTACATTAAGACAGAAAATTGCTGGTAATGTGACTATAAACCTGGGTGCCCATAACCCACTTTCATCTGAGTTTGGAGATGCAGTTCCACATGTGACGAAGAAGAAATACAAAATAAAAGTTTATCAAAATGTTTAAGATAAAGTGTAAAACCAGCAGTCCGTCCCCTTGGGTGTAGCCATGTGAACGCCAGAGACAACCTTGATTGGTCGAGGGAGTTTCATGTTGCCTGCAAAAGTTCTCGAATAAAAAACATCAAACAGAGGGAAACTAAAGTAATGTTTGGTTTGCAGTTATACACTTGTTCTAAATGATCTATTGATGTCTGAAAAAAATCTTGCTTTTTGTATTAACGAAAATATGTTTTTGTCTGTTACGTGGCTCATTTAATACATGAAGAATATTTGGATTTGTGTAGATCTGTCTCTCTCCACCCACACACACACATACTTTAAAAAGTCCTTCAAATTTGTGATGCTCACTTCATTAAGGGATTTAGTCAACCCAAGACAATTGCCCTTTAACAGATTCTTTTATGTCCCGAAAAAGGATTTTTTCCCCTCATTCTCTCTCTAAGGCGACGTTCCTGCTTCTCAGTGATGAATTCACAATTATTGATGGCTTCATATAAGCAGTGAACTTCTCCAATCGCCCCACATGGTAATTGTAAGGGAAGTCATATGCATAAAATTAATTATACCACCAAATAAGGGCCATAAATCAGTTCACTATCAATTCACTGGAAAATGCTTCAGCCACATGTTCTTTTACATAGTTCAAGGTAAAAGAAAAGGGGATTTTCTCTTCTCAGCCAAATTATACTGGTCTTTATTGGGCATTTGTTAAAGCACAGAATATCTCCTTCTTTTGTTATCGGCCTTTCTGTATATCTTTCATCTGTTCCCTGCAACAAGAAAGAACTGAACCTGTGGACTTAATTACAGCAACAAATGCTTCAATATATAACAAATATATCTTAATGTCTTCTTAACTCTGCAACTGTAGGACGAGAGTTTAAGGAAATGTCACCATTGAGAGAATCATCTTCTTGTCTTAATCTCATTTAGAGACAGATAATTGATTTAATTAAAAACATCAGCGCAACACATTTAAGATAACAATCGCACCTTTGATGCATTTATTATGATGAGATTTCGCAACGTAGTTCATTGCAGGTGCTAGCTGGCCGCTAGCTCCTATTACCAGGAAGTCATTTATTCCGTCACACTAAATGGAATCTAATTGCCCAGATGGAATGCTTAATGAGCACTTAGGCAATTAATTTTCAAGCTCTCTGAATTTGTATTTTGTAACCTAATTGAGTCTTTTCACTTTCCATTTGTCATTATAAAGTTATAATACTGAGCCTTAATGCATATTGTTTACTGTAATATTGCATTATAGAACACTTTCCATGCAAGAACAATGTACTGTAAAGTGGTAACTGGAATATTTATATATATATATATATATATATATATAGAGAGAGAGAGAGAGAGAGATTCTGTAACATACAAAGCTGTATGTGTGATATTAAAGGGCCCCTGTCCTATATTTTTATGGTTTCTTTATTGTCCACCTCTGACATTTGCGTGGGTTGGTGCACCAAAACCAGTCATCATTCATTTTTATATGAGCATTTTCCAATCTTTCTTTACCTCTTATCATTAAACAGGCTGTTTTTGTTCCTGTGCCTTTAAGACCGATATACATGAGCTCTGTTCTGATTGGCTGCCCTGTATTTGTGCCTCATTCAGAGAGCAGTCCAAGTCAGGACAAACCTCAGCATAAACAGGCAAAGCTAAACTGGTGTAAGCTGAATAGGTGGATATATGTAGATATATTGATTTTAGTGACATCATGAAAATAATGGATTAAAAACAAGCTAGCGAGTGGATGGTACACCATGAAACCCCAACAATATTTACATACTCTCTTATTTCAGGAAAGCAAGAACAATTAATTTCCATCTTTAAATTATAGATATGCACTGATGCATATATAGTACTAGACAGACCAGTGTTGGGCTGTTGCTGTTGTCATAATTGTTTATGAAATGTAGAAATCAGCCGTATATCTACCTGAATTAGTGTCTTGAAGAAATTAACATTACAAACACAATTAAACAAATACAAGTCGGATATTTTGGCACAGTAACCCAGCATCACCTAAAAAAATCTGCTCTTCTGAAGTGCAATAAATCAGTACTAGCTCTACCCAATAAACAACATGTGCAGGTGCCTAGGGTCCTGTGGATGCCAGGACCTCCCCAACAACTTCTGGGTTATTACTCTACCATTACAAAGAGTTACTAAATTACTAAGAGGTTTGAGTAAGGCGGGGCGGTGGGGCTTGGTTCATCATAAATAGACATGTCTGGAGTCGAAAAGCAGAAAGGAAACATTAATTAAAAGACCATTTATTATGGATTGTAGTTGAATAACAAGAAGTAATGGGTCTATCCAGTGAAGCAGGTTCTACTTAGAAAGGTTTTATAACGGTAAAAAGCAATACTATCACTGCAGCCACTAGGGTTAGATCCAACCAAGCTTGAAGAAATACTGTATCCTGAGACGGACTCCTGGACCGAGAATACTGAGAAGGTTGTCTGTAACTCATTCGAACCCTAAGCACTCGTGAGCAACACAAAATTAGCAGGCTACAAATTTCTGTGGTTTACCCATTTTGTTGTTGTTGCTGTTATTATTTGGAATTTAATTTCTCATATTGTAACTGTAGTGAACTGGCTACTTGCTTGTGCTACCATGGATAACGTGGGAGTGGGGAATCACAGTAGCACTTGGTCCGCAGTAAGGGTAGTTGTTGTTCATTGCATAAAAGTGCATGCACATGTTATTTGTGTTATTCTGTGCTTGACTGTGAGGTAGTATTCTGGGTCTGTATGTCTGCCATTAAGGAGGAATGTGACCCGTCCTACTTTGCCCCAGACAGCACTAGGCGGTGTGTTCTACAAAAGAGCATTCACATGAAGTGCTGTGTTTCCACGTCTTACTCTATGCTAACGCCACAATATCAGCTAGCAAGATCGGCCCTGCAATAAATACATAATTACATTTCAGTTAGAAAAAGCAACCACATCATTTGTCTGATGTCAGTATTTTTCTTTTAAGAAATAACATTGTTCATCTTTATTAAAGTATTAATATGTAGATATAAATGTATATTCTAAATGCTTCCTAAACGGCTTGGTTCTAGGAAAAACCTTTAATTTGTACAGAACTTTTTATTCTGTTATGTAAAGGGTCTCTAATTTACAAAAAATGGATCACCTTTATTTATATTTTTCATGGTTCTGGATGGCGTGATGGTGGATTACCAGTGCATATAGGATTTCATTTTTATGGTGAGCGAGGGAAGTTGACATGTCATTATTTCTTCCATAACCTACTTGTCACATAACAAATAATGCCTTGAAATAATATTATTTGAAGTACTTAAAATACTCTGTTTAAGTGATTTCAGCCGATTGAGCCTTATCACCTAACACAAACTGCGGAGTTTACTGCTGTGAGTGTGGCTGCTGTTTTAATGAGGTGCTAGAGTGTTGAGATATCCCTCGCATCCAACCAAGTCACACACTAAACAGAGTGCAGCTCTGTTACCATAAGAAGGTTTTACGTTAGTGGGAGAATCCTTGTATAAATTCCTGGAGTCATGGAGTGTGGGTTTGACATGTGGAATCTCCTTATCCCATCCATCTGCAGGTGTGAATGGGTGGAAGAGACATTTCGCTAGAGAACTGCGTTTGTGATACTGCAATAACACGTTTGACTGTAGTCAAAAGGTTATCTTACCTACAGCAATCATTACTCATTAAGAATAATTTTAATAGTATAAAAAATAATACATCTTTACATAGAAACTTTAATGCAGGAATGTAAGTAAAATGGAAAGATGAACAGCACAAACCCAGGAGCACAACCTGTGATTGGATTTGGCATGTACTAGACAAGTTTCTGGATGTAGACGCCATCAATGTTCAGCCATCCTTAAATCAAAGAATTGAGCAGTTGGGCCAGGTTTGGTGGATGCCTTCCCTGGCACTATTATGAGGAGAGTTTCCTGTAAAGGAAAGCCACTGCTTGTAGACCCGTATGACTGCACACTATGGCCATTGGCACGTCCACACGCAATCACTCCTTTCTGCCAATCATTAACATCTGCTTTGCATCCATTTTCCACACATCGAACAAGACATTCACTGCATTGTACCACCTCAATCTATGAATCCCGCTGCACACCCTGCAGGTATTTATTGCCCCATCATCCCTGTGCAACCACCTTAAACACACAAAGTGACAATTTTTTGTCCCATGAGCTTACATTTACTGAGCAAAATGAACAATGTATAGATAAAGCTACATCACTATTGCTTACTAATACCAGCATCGTGGGCCTGGCAAACATAGAGCTAAATTTTTGTGACTTAATTTGTAGTGTAACTTGTACTGTACTGTAACTGCTGCACCATTTAAGGTGGAGTGAGAAATTTGAATATAAGTCAACCCTAACTTTGTTGAAAGTTATTTGTCTCATACATGTACACCACATACTTGTTCCTTTGACCGTCATACACTGCTTGAATTTGGAAAATACTGCAGTCATTAACATTTTATTACCAGCTGGTTTTGCACCCAAGGCTACGAGACCTGATAGCCCAAACAAATGTTTTTAATCTGGATTTAAAAGCACCTGTTGAGATAGCATTCCTAATAGTCTTTGGAGAGTTCATGAGCTGTATAATAAAATGATCTTCCACCAGCTGAGCTGTAATTGATACCGGTTGTTTTCAGTAAGCCAGCCTCAGCTGAGAGAAGTGGTCTGGACAGGCTATAGCGCCTCACCAGGTCAGTATGTTATAGCCAGGGCATTACAGTTTTAAATGTCATAAGCAAGACCTTGTATTTAATGCAGAGCCAGAAAGGAAGCCAGTATAAACTGAAAATGAATACTCTTGGATTCCTGTTGTAGTACTGAATATTGTTGCAGATTTGCTTGTTGACACAGTTAAAAAAAATTAAATTATTTTTTGTTTAATCCATTCAGAGTGACTTGAAACATTTTGCTAGGTCAGTTTTATAGGGCCACTTTAGCAAAATGGCCAGCCAGCTTCGCTCAGCAATAAGAGTTCTCTCTGAGCATTTAAAAGTGTTAATGGAGTGAAATCTCTGATTATTTAAAATTGTCATTTAATTTATTTCAAGACTTAATAAAAACAGCTACAGATAGACACATACATATTACAAATGCCGTCTGTGGCTCAGTTTTACTCTGTATGTGTTTATGTACCTGTGAAAGTACTTGATATCAATTCAGAATGGGTTGCTTATGATGATTTATGTCCTGACTAATTTTATGAGGAGGCCATATGAAAAGTGAATGATGGGCTCTTTTATTATTGCATTTAACTCTTATGTTAAAGCCACTATTAATCAAAAGTGGCAGCCGGATAATTTATCACTTAATTTTGTCACACACTGCACTACTGTGTCAATACAGGGGTGTTTTGAAGTGCTTCAGTGAATGACTCTAACACTACAGTACAAGCAGTTCATTTAGGCTATGTTTATCTATCTATTTGTTATTATTATTATTATGATTATTGGTATTATTATTATTATTATTAGTAGTAGTAGTAGAAGGAAAAGTATCCCTCCATCCATTTCCAAAGGAAAGCTCATTTTCCGAAGATCTCCACTGTATTTTATCATAACTGTGGAGCAGCTCATACGTAACAATAGTGATTACAAAGAGACATATCTGATATGGTGCAATCTCCATATCAAATTTTAGCTTTTCATGAGCAGCGCTGGCAGTAATCTTGAGGATATTTGCTATTCTCTTTTGGATATTCAGGCCTGTAATGCACATAGACTTTATGGTCATCATGGCAATAGACACTAGTTTAAACCGTTCCACACCAGTGCATAATCTAGTCCTGTATGAAAATTAAGCTGCAAAAGCAACCCATTTTAATTCATTGATTCCAACTTTCAGAACCCTGAGATGATTTAGCATAATTTGATATTTTATTATTCCTTCAATTACAGTTACGATTATCAAGTATTTATTATTTACATGCGACACATGTCATGCGTTGTTATTTTGAGGAGAACTAGGCTACTCAGATATGTAATTGTATATGAAATATAAAATTATAAAATATAAAATATAAATGCAGCAGTTATAGTGGCCATTGTTGTAAGTGGTACAATTGCGACATTAATTAAACCTGAAATGTAGTTGTAACAAATACTCAAGTATTACTTTACAACCCCTTTGGAACCTAACTGGGGACAGTCAGTGATGACCAGCTTTTACTATCGTAGTAAGATTCACATTTTACATTTTACTGGTTGCGGCTTTGCAGCGTTCCACTTTCAAAATTAAAAAAGTGTTATTGGGTTTTTTTTGTTCCTTCAGTTCATTGGTTTTTGGCTCCTTTAGGTATTTTAAAAAACATCCTTTATTATTAAAACATGTGAGTGACTTTTATAAACTGAAAGAATTTCCACATAATGTAGAGGTTTAGGGCCAGATAAAGTTTTTGTTTTCCAAGATTACTATGTCTAAGCCAAGAACCATTTGGGAACTATCATTTTTAAGAGTGCTATGGAAAAGCTCTGTCAGAATTAGCTGCACAGTGCTTGATAGAAATTTTAAGAAGTAGTCCATTTTGTAAACAAACTATTATTACTTAAACATGAGACAATGCATAATTAAACTGCCATAATGTAAACAAAGTGGTTCAGAGTGGTTCAACGTATGAAATGCATATTTATAGAGAAAGTGATGCGTGATAGGAACCAGACATTTAAAGTATGTAATACCTGTAGACGCTTTGTCGAACTTATTGGTTATGCTATTGAACTTCATGGTACCGGTGTTTTGCAATTTTGTTGCATTGAAAAATGGGTTTAGAGTTGGACACAACTCTAGTCTTTGACTGGCCATCCCACTAGCTAAAACATACCCATTTTTAACAGGCAAAGGGTGAAGAGGTGCATGAAGAGGTATACTTTTTTTTAGCATCATTTTACTGTTATTAGCATTTCATATAAAACCTTGTGTAAGTTTTTTGGTCATTTTGGATAGTCAGTGAAATGACTATATATATGTCGAAGGGTTATATATGCGTGAACAGTGGTTCCTATCACTACCACTGGGAAGATCAGTAAGTTTCTCTACAGTTAACGAGTTATATTTCAGTGGTTTTGTGTTGTAATGTTATTTGAAATCATCTGTTGCAGGATCAAAACCTAGCCAGCTGCGGATTGAGGTTTTAAGAAATAGTTTGCTATGTAAATGGCACAAACAATGCAGGTTTAAAAATAAAAAAACAAGCTCCCTCCTACAGCAATAAAACCAGATTAACCTCTAAGTGCTTTCTCTTCATGTGTAGGAGCAAATGTAAGCTTTAAAGTGTCAGATTCCCTGAGTTTCAAATGGCAAGTGTGGGACATTACACTTCACAATGGAATCCATTATGGCTCTCAGAGTTACAAATTATCATTGCCGTCCTCTTCAGCAGAAATCATTTACAAGCCAATGGGCAGCCAGCGCACTCAATCCACGACATTCCTGACTGAGAGAGCATGGGGACGGCACCGGAGAGAATAAAGACAGAGCACAAGAGCAAAAGCTATAGTGCTTATCCACGAGCGAGTACGGCAGCCAGTGGGACACAGGAAGTAATGCAAATGACATTTCCTGCTTATTAGAGGGACAGTGTGAAAGACAGAAAGAAAGAAAGTGAGCTGTTCAAATGTCTGTACTGTAAGGCTAATTTGCTTAATGAATGCTTCCCTCCCCTTTGTCTTAGGCACCCTCCCCTGTGCACACCCTCTCACTTGTTGTGAAGACCACCCAGGAGTGCTGTGGAGTCAGGTACACTGGCATTGTCCGGGGTTCATAAGTTCGTACTATCCCACCAGAGCTGGATGACTGGACATTTTCAGACTAGTCCTCATTGTTGGGACGAGTATAATGAGAATAATGAAAGAGGTTTTTTGAAGCATCCTCAAGATTATTAGAATAACCTGTTCCATCTAGACGTATCTCAGAGCTTCTTTCACTTTAAAACAAAGTTTATTTTTGGGAAGCTAGAGTATGAGGTTCTGATGTTGGCTTAAATTCCTGATTATTTATAGTTCTTCTCGATTTTTAAGAACTTCAGTAGCAGTACAGTCTTAAAAATAAAGGAACCTAAATGGTTCTTGGCTTGGGTTTTAGGGAATTTGGTAGAGCGTGTACCTTTTCTGGAGGTTTACAGTGCGAAAACATTAACATTGTGAAAAAAACATCATGTGAAAAAAACATAGTTCTTTAAAGGAATTAAGAGGTTCTTTAGACAACCAAAAGAGGTGCTGCTATTTTTAAAGAGTGTAGGTGTATCTAAGTCTATCTTGAACAAGAAAATTTGGAATTTTGACATCTAGTAACGTTAACAGTCAACAGTAAGACTGTTAAAAAAAAGGTTACTTAATTGTGTTAGTTTGGATGTGGATTTAGGAAAATGGCAGAGTGTCCGTGTGTTATGGATGGTTCACAAAAATGGTTCCTTAATGGTCCTTCTGTTTTTGAAGAGTGTGTCTAATTACATCTTGAACCAGGAAAAAAATTTATTTGTTTATTTTACCTGCAAATTCAAAATTCCTCTCCATTCTTAAGACTGTCAACAGTAGGACTCTATTGAAAATAAAGGTTCTTAAATGCTTTTTGTTTTAGATGTATGATACCAGAAAACAGATATAGAACATTTTAAGAAAGGTTTTTTTAAGCTTAAAAAAGGTCCCTCATATTCATACTGTATTTACAAAATAAATTATTTTAAAAACCTGTTTATTCAGTTTCCTTCTCCAATCTTAACACTGTCCACAGTACGACATTTAAAAATAAAGGTTCCTTAATTGGTCTTGGTTTGGTTGTATGGTTTTAGGAAACTGTCAGAATATATATGTTTTGTAGGGGTTCTTTACACTGTCAAAACATTTATAGTTCACAAAAATGGTTCTTTAATGAAATTGAAAGGTTCTTTTGGGAACCAGTAGAGGTTCTTCTTTAAAGCTTTGTTTAAATTGCATTTACAAATCTAAAAAAAAAAATCGGTTTTGGTTTGGGTTCTTTGCTAGGGTTCTAGGAAGTTCATATAGTACTTCAAGATTGTCTGAAGTCTAAAAAATCTGTTCAAATTAAAATCATTCTCCATTTTTAAAGATTTCAGCTGTCAATCAGTCGACTAGCTTTTTGTGTGTAGACTTTCGTCATTTTTCACTCTTGTTTAAATGTAACCTCAAATGAAATTCCATTTTAATCTGTGACTGTTCTACTGTTACTGGTTATGGCTGATATAATAAGGTTAAGCTGAAAATCTGTTTTTAAATAGAAGAACCACTTTTGGATCCCAAATGAACCTTTATTTGAATGGCTGCTATTGTTGTAAAAGATATAATAAGATGTAAAGAGTAATAGTGTTTGAGTGTAAAGAATATTTTGTTAAGGTTGAATGAGACTCTAAATAATATACAGATTCTGTACCAGTTAAAGATTCCTAGAACTGTACATCCAGGCCAATAGCCCTTTAGTAACTTTTCTTTTTAAGCATGTGAATACAGTTTCCTTGCTGTGCTGGGATTTGGCACATGGGTCTTGATCCAGCCTGTTTGCAGAGCATATCCAATGGGCTATTAAAAACTTTTCAGTCAAATGACGGCCTGNTTCATTAGAGCGGGGATTCTCTCCTTCTGATGGATGTGGGGGAGAGAGGGGGGTTGAGAAGGAGGGGCGGCAGAGTGGGGGGCGGTTTAATGTGCCCTATTCATTACACACTCTTAATTCAGCCAAAGAAATAACATACAATGTCTTTGGACTCCAGAGACCCAGACTTCATTTAAAGGGCTATATCGATGGACCCAGCTCACTCTGCTTTCTAGCAGGCATAAACAGGTTTCTTTCTTTCTTTCTCTCATTTTCTTTCTGTCTCTCTCGCTCTGTCTCTTGCTCTCTCTCTCTCTCTTCTTTTTCTTTCTCTTTCTCTACCCCTCTGTTTTTCTCTTTGTGTATCTCTCTCTTTATGTATCTGTCTTTCTTTCCTTCTTTCTTTCTTTCTTTCTTTCTTTCTTTTTATTCTCTTTCCCCATCTCTCTCTCCCTCTACAATCTGTCTCTGTCTTCATCCTTTCTCTTTTTCTCTCCACCATCTTTATTCTTTCTGAATTTATTCCTTCTGCGCTCCCCCTTTCTTTCTACAAACTCTTTCTTCCATTTTGTACTGCCACTTTCTGTCCCACTCTCTCTCTCTTTCTCTGTACTTTCATATATTTTTGACTGAAAATCAGTCAGACCGATGGAGAGGTAGAAGATGTGTTAGTGTTTTATAATGTGTCAGTAGTGTATGAGTGTGCGCGTCTGGGTGGACCTCAGGTCTGTAGGGGTGTGCACGGGGGGCTCGGAGACATCTGCTCTTCCTTTGGCTTGGCAGCGAACACAAAGGCCATCAAAGTGACAGAGGTTAAGTCAACCCATGGCACAGCAGCTGCTCTCCCTCCCCATACATATCCCCTTCTGCCCATTCAGACACCCTCCCCTAGAAACGCCCTCCAGTTCCCCCTGATGGATCGCCCCTAATATCATTAGTCTAAACATTCAACTAATTATACTTAAGTCTCATTCTGGCCAGACACTTAAACTCATATAAGTCACCTTGCATTTTAATTCATTTATTAAATTTCTGAAATAGGATTTACATACAATACCACCTTACTCAGGAGCAGGGGGTGTAGGGGTGGGAGCGGCTGGGGGGGTTCTACGAAAATCAATTAAGTCTTAAACTGTTGGCCATTTATTTAACCACGCGGAGTAAGCAATGCATGCATGGAAGTTAAATCAATTGCATGAGCCTTTTCAAAGGGGAGGGTAAAGAGAATTTAAATGGAGGTTAATAGGCCCCTGCAATGTCTATATGCAGCACAACTGCTGCCAACAGCAGGTTATTTTTTACTTCACAGAAGGAGTTATTGGAAGTGTTATTGTCCAGAATGAGGTTTATTCAATATAATCAACATACAATGAGAGTATTACAGTAAGAAATGTTCAATTTAATGTCATGTAATGAATTATAATATATATGTATAATATATATATTTATATGTGTGTGCTATTCAAGACTAAAACTGTAGTGACTAAATGAGACTAATTTTGAGGAATGCACTCATGGAAAAATTGTATGAGTGCTGTTAAATATATATATATATATATATATATATATATATATATATATATATACATACATATACATATATATATACATGTGTGAGTGTGTGTGTGTGTGTTGCATATCATATATAATTATATAATAGAGGCCTTAATTTAATTTAAATGATGTTACAGAGTTGTTTAACTGTAGGTTACACTTATAATGAATTTAATGCACAAAGATTTTTGTGCATTGTGCATAATGTAACTCGGCCAATTCGATCTTATTTCTGACATTGAAAGTTAGAAATTAATAAATGATTTCCTTTAAATGACCAGATTGTTTATTTCTTTAGCATATTTCTTTGTTATGCTTTTCAAATATGTGTGCCTTGGTTGTAGGCCTAGAGAAGAGCCAAATTACGCTATTATGTTGTATGCTGAGGCTGTTGGATGCAGGGCTGTGCGACTTGCCTGTGGTGGTTTTGATGTCAGCAACTCTACCACCAACCAACTTCTTATACTGCCATCTATAGGATACATATGAAACTACAGGACATCTGACATCCCTTATATTTAGCTTAAGTTTCTACATTTGTCCTACATTTCTGTGTATGTCTTATCATGAGTCCAAAGTCATTTTAAAGTATTAAACTTCATTACAGTTTAACCAGCTTCTTCTTTACCTTCTTCTCTGACATTGTATCAGTGAGGTGTGGACTCTGCTGCACATAGATCCCTGATTTTCAGTGTGTGTGTGGATTGTTTATTATATTGTAGTACTAATCACCAAGTTTGATGGTTTTAAGCATGCCCAGATTTTTTACATCAATTAAAAATAACAGCTGCCTTTTGTATCATGTGAACATTTCATGATGAATGTATCAGTAGGAATTACAGAGGATAAAATCTCATTGCATTAATTTGCTTTAAAGTATTTTTCTGTTTCCTAAAAACATTAGAAAATAATATTGAGGCATATTAATTTTAACTGTATTATTATTGTTGTTATTATAATTATTTTTGTTATTGGAATTTGTAGTAGTAGTATGAATGATCCTCATTCGCTAAATATGTTGCCTTTGTTTCTTCTCTGGGCTCATATTTAGCTGTTTATTATTCAGTTTATATAAACATTCATTAAACTTCTGACCTGGCTACATGCACTATGGGAAGATGGCATGCTAGACATGTGGTGATTTGCTCTGCATTTAGAGTGTCATAAGATGGTTACATGTGACAGCAGAGCAAATTGCATGACTTAAGGTCTGAGCCATGTTAATCAATTGAACCTGTAAGGACAGGGCAGACCCTGATGGTAAATTCCCTTACTGAGCTAATCAGACTGGCTAAAGAGGAGCAGAGCAATGAAGTAAAGCAATTAACAGGCTGAATAGAGAAAGACTTATTTTTGTATGGCTGTGGCAGTTCGGTTATGTACTGATATATAGGTGTTGATATTGTTTGTTGTTGCCGGGTAGTGGGAAGTTGTATGTAATGCTTATCAGATACTCTCTTGAACCCTTGTGCTGCTCCATTACTGCTGTGTCACTAATAGTAAAATTCAGTGGGTAATATGAGGTACTGTATTCAGTTGTATTGTACTGTATTCATCTGCTGTTTTTTTTTTTTTTTTGCAACTGGCCATTGCATTGTGTGAACATTGTGTGTCCTGACTACTTGTATCTCTTTATATTAAGACCCAGTAATATTAATAACCTTTTCTTTGATTTGGAGAGTTGTTTCTGGGATACGAGGTTTTGTTACAACAGTATAATATACGTGTACTATACAGTACCTGAACCATTTTTGACCACACAAGATGTAGTACTAACCTTTATTGCACTGATAATCGTTTTTAGATTATCTTGAAATGCACCATGTAGGTCCTCCAGACTCTCCACTGGCAGCACAAAATGACTCCTTCCTTCTGGGACATTTAGAAAGCATCTCCCAATCTCGCACGCTCAGCCCTGGAATGGCACAGTGCAAAGATGGATCAATCATGTAATCCCCGCCAGCAGTGGCCGGCACGGGCAATACTGAGAAAATCATAAAAGCACTTTGTCACACTGTTGGCCAGTCACACGTGTGGACTGAAGAGTGGTAATAACAAACAATGAAGGCCCAATTAGAACTTTGGAAAATACAGCAGTCCCCCTCAGCAGCCTCAGTTCTGAGACAGAGGGGATTGTCACACTGGAGTAATCAAATATACTTCCCAAACCCCTCGACCCAAAAACTCACTTTGATGTGAAATTTGTGAGCGGATGTTCATCACTTGAGCACAGCCTTAAGCAAACAAGAGCAGACATTTTCCTCTCTGAGCAAACATCACAGGCTCTTTCATGTCCTCAAATAGGACAGTTCATTTATCTGCTAATGCCAAAACATGGGCATTTTTGTACTTTAGGACAAAGCATGGAAAATGACTCGACAAATGCATGTTCTCTCTTACAGGATGCTGCATAAATTGAGCGTAATTGCAGGTAATTGGATAGTAGTGCTTAGATTTTGAACAAGCACTCTGTTTTTAACAGAGTGAAGACGTATGTCCATTAATGGCATTAAGTTAGCATCAGTGCATTTGTTAACAGTGTGCGTTTTACAGAGCTGCTTGCGTTTGTTTAGCAGTTGTGCATTCCATAAAATGTGCAGGATATAGCTGCTTTTGTTATCAGTACAGACAGATAATGAAGCGTACTGTCATGCTTAGTCATTGCGGTTTGCGAAGCTCAGGGGTCCACTTTGATGAGATCGATAATTTCTCAGGGGGGTTATTTCTACAGGAATCACCAAAACACTCGATGGGAGCTCTTTCAAACAAAGGTCAGGCCTGCAATAATATTTTCCCTGCCTGACTACGGCCCTTTCCCGAATGGACTGGCCAGCTGCAAGATGTGATTCCAAAGCTGAATAAACTTTTTAGAAGGAGTGGAAAAAAATAAAGGACACAACAGAAGGCCATGATCTTCAGTCCAAGCATGATCCAGGACGTCCACAATGCCGGGCTAAAGTTGCCTGAACGGCCATCTGCCCTCTTTGGCTGAGCTCCCCCAGTGGAAAGAAAAAAAAATAATAATCATTTTTTGTTTTGGCTGCACAAATATGATTAGCCCATAAAGTTAGACAAAATTAAATTACCATACCATGTAAACTTTTATTACTTTTAATAGGCATAAAAAATATGTGATGCAAAGTGATGACCTGTGGCCCCTGTCATGTGACACTGTAGCATTCAAACTTATTGTAAACCATTTTGGTGGGCACCGGGTGAGTGTTTTGAATTAGAAATGGTACAGCCCTTTGGATTCCTTGATAATAAAAATATCCACATATGCTTCCAAACAACGCACAGTTATTTGCACCGCCTTCTGCAGTGTTGCTTTATATTATATCATCACATGAGCCAATTTATAGGCAGTTAAAAGAAAGAAAGCTCATCAGAAAGACATTCATCGGAACCTGAATGAAGCATGAATATAGTTAGCAGCTCATGTCACAAGCCAGAAAGAAGCTAACACTCATTTCGCATTGCACACTAAAGTTAACTTATATTAAGCAAATGTTAGCCTATATAATGTAGAGGCTGCACCGTAAAAAATGAAATGTGGGATTTTCTTAAAAATGTTATGTAAATCGGTCCCACACAACTGTGTTAAATAGCTTTTAAGCTACTTGTTTGAGTAAAACATACTTAATAAATTCAAGTAGATTTAACATACTTAACACTTCAGTCACACTGAAGTGATTTAAGAAAGTTCTAATTAACCAGATGGGTTATTTTCATGTATTACCCAAAAATAAAATGTTGGATTTAATGAAAAATGTTATGCCAAGTGGTTAGCTTTTTGTGCTATTGAGCTGTCATAGAATTACGGCTTATTGGTAGCTGGCACTTACAGCTAACAGCAACGTTGGCAGTTAACTGTGGAACATAAGAAAGAAGCACACATAATGTAAGGCAGGCCAGAGGAAAAGACAACACAAAAATGGAGAGTAAGTAAAACCATATGCAAATAGATAAAGCTAAGAGCCAATGGGAGAAAAGACAAGAATACACTGACCAAACAAACACTTATGAAGTAAATCTGACAATTGAGTTCATTTCATTGCAACAATAAAACTGACTCGGTTTCACTGACTTACATAAATTTGTTAAGTAAAGAACTGACTACAACAGAGCGATTTAATTTCTTAGAGTGTCACGTCCACGTTAAATTTCCAGCGATGCCCTTTTTTCAGGTTAGAGTAACAGCCCTTAAAAATGACTGTGCACCCATATAAAAATATAAAAATGACAGTGTGCACCCATATAACAGTACTGAGTAAAAGTCAGAGGCCGCCTTTTTTATTAATGTCCAGACAACTGAATTCTGAAGAACATTTCTGAAGTGACAAGATATATAATAATCCACTTGCATAACATTGCTTTTGCAACAAAACCTTATTTCACCAAAATGGTCACTTTTTAATGGTAATTTTGGAGCATTTCTGTTAATCTATTCATCATGAAATTTGAATGACATAAACTGCACCAACAAAAGTCTTGCCAGAAGACAAATCTGTGTTGATGTAAAACTTTCTGGAAATTATGTTCACACAATCAGAGATCCATGCGTTTTCTGTGTGAGTGTGTGTGTGTGTGAGTCTAGCCTGGCTGTGTTGTAGAGTGACATGGCATGCTTATCTGCGGAGGCTGATCAAGGGCTTAGATGGTGGCTGGCTCAGGCATTTGTTCTGCAGCCTCCTCCTCCCTCCGTGTCCTTTCTCATTATTTGAGCTCCTTGACTTTCTAGCCCTGGGTGCGATGAATCCCTATGTGGAGCTTAGCGCATCCCAGGAGGTGAACTGCTCCATGAGAGGACATGCGCGACACACATCACACTGACAGTCAAACTCACTCTCTCTCCTAACCAGTCCCCTGAGGCCTCCTGCCTCGCACGCCGCCCAGGACCACTGCTCTTGCTACTGGGAGCTAAATGTACTGCAGATGTGATTAGCGGCTAAAGCATTAATGTAATCAAAACCCTGCACCATGTGTTCTTTATTGACTCGGCATTCAGCTTAGCAGGCTTTTATGGTAAAACGTAATATACTTTTAATTACAGTTTAAGGATTTACTACGAAGGTATACCCACCCTCGTCTGTCATTGGGATGCCAATACCATTGCTATTCTGATCATAATTATATATATATAACAGTACAAACTCTGCAGCACAACAGATGAGCTATCATTTCTGACTTTACATCTACAAGGTGGACCAGCAAGGTTGGAGTGTCTAATAGAGTGGACAGTGAGTGGACACAGTATATAAACACTCCAGCAGCACTGCTGTGTCTGATCCACTCACACCAGCACAACACACACTAACACACTGTCAGTGTCACTGCACTGTTAAGAATGATCTACCACCCACATAATACCTGCTCTGTTTTGGGGGGTCCTGGCTATTTAAGAACAGGGTAAAAGGGAAATAACAAAGTATACAGAGAATATAAAGAAAGCCTACAGAATTGTATAACAGAGAATATAAAGAAAGCATATATATATATATATATATATATATATATATATATACATATGAACCGACAAAATATGCATGTAGGCCTTTGTAAAATAAACTTGCTGATGCTGAACCTAACACTGAGGATGATAGAAATGATAGATGCTGGGTAGGACTCATCATCTTTTCCTTTTAAGGTTATTAATGCGTTTGCATGTTTTTAAAAACAAATAGTTTTTAGGAAACACTGTAATCCAGATATTTGTCAATAATCCAGACAATGGTCAACATGTTCTCTGCAGTCTTGTTTTTCTGATGAGGCGGAAAATCTAGATGGAGGGCGGAAAGTCAAAAGCAGAAAGGAGATTGTACTTCAAGGCAAGCCCATACGGTGTTTAGACCATATCACACAAGAAAGGTATATACAGAAATATTTATGTTATCCTTATGTTATCTTTTAAGTGAATTGAAAGATTTACCTGCTATCGAGGCATTTAATTATCTAAACCTTATTTCTAACCTTGTCCCCAGGCATCCTCCTATTCAAGAAACAAAATAAAAGCATACAAAACATTAGAGGGTTTTTTGTGTTAGCAGTTGGGTCGACCTGGGTATCAGGGTACTTCACAATGATTGTCCTTTGGTTTTCTTTTATTGACCGGTGGATTATATCAGCAACATACATTAAATGCCACAGTGCCTGTTTATGGTTGTTAGCCTAACATAGGTTAATCACTCTCAAAGGGCTGGTGAAACGCTACTACACGTGTGGATCATTGCAAAACACATCAGAGACGTAATTGCAGCACATCACAGTTGCATGGCAGAGTATTTATGTCCCCTGTCTTTTGTGTAACTGTTAACCCCAACTTGCCCACTTAAAAGACCACAGTGTTACTTCACACTTCTGTAATGTAAGAATATGGCCCAACCAGTCTGCATTGTAGTCCTTGTCGTTACTGAATTAGAATTCTATTACACAGGATTTTAAGGGCTTAAGTTTTAGTGCTATTGCCTGTAGCTGTTGTATATACAGGGGTTGGACAATGAAACTGAAACACCTGTCATTTTAGTGTGGGAGGTTTCATGGCTAAATTGGACCAGCCTGGTGGCCAATCTTCATTAATTGCACATTGCCCCAGTAAGAGCAGAGTGTGAAGGTTCAATTAGCAGGTAAGAGCACAGTTTTACAGTTTTGCTCAAAATATTGCAATGCACACAACATTATGGGTGACATACCAGAGTTCAAAAGAGGACAAATTGTTGGTGCACGTCTTGCTGGAGCATCTGTGACCAAGACAGCAAGTCTTTGTGATGTATCAAGAGCCACGGTATCCAGGGTAATGTCAGCATACCACCAAGAAGGACGTTTTCCTCCACCAGCATCACGTAGTGACCTGGCCACTATCCTGCAAGAAGAATGGCTTAAAATCCCTCTGACCACTGTGCAGGACTTGTATATGTCTTTCCCAAGACGAACTGACGGTGTATTGGCCGCAAAAGGAGGAGGAGGCCCTACACCATACTAATAAATGATTGTGGTCTAAAACCAGGTGTTTCAGTTTCATTGTCCAACCCCTGTAGCTATAGCCTATAGCTAGTGTTAAATCTATTACCAGTGTACACCCACAGATGAATTGTCCAAGATATACTTTTTTGCAGCTCTTATTCATTAGAAAATTCGAACAAGAAGCGGCTACATAAGAAACTGACTTCAGCCTCATCCACACCGCAGACAAAGATGCACAAGCCATCATTTTTACCAGTGTTTTTTGGTCAACTTCTTGCATTCTTTCCCCTCAACTTCTAGTGCTTTAAAAGCTCCTCCTCTTGGCTTGATTGATATAGAGTAATTGTGAATGGCACAAAACAGCTTTGAGAGCTTGTGATATTGCTGCCTATGTAGAAATTCACTTCCTGCCCTCCATCTGCAGTTTGCATCACAGCAAATCATCCACCTCTCATAAAAATGAAAATGCTCTCTACATTTTCTCAGTAGATAGAATTGAATCTTTTGCAGATGATCTGCAGAGCTTGTCCAACCTGGCAACAGTAACTAAAAAATAATGCTTTTGTGGGAGGAGCGTGGATAGGTCAACTTCACTGTGATCTTCATTTCTCGGCATTTGATGCTTACATAACTATGTGGTGTGCAGCTCCAGCTATGCACTTGTGGGTTTTGCGGTAGATCTATGAGTCCTCCTGTGGTATGAAGCCTCTCATAAGGAAAGGCTAACTTGGCTTTGGGGAAGAAGGAATTTCTCCAGAGAAATGCGATTTTTTCCACAGCAATCCGCTGAGATGGAAGATGTGGGTGGATGGCAGGCCAGCAGTGTGAGTGTTTGATGTGGGAGGTCTCAGCTTCACCCCGCTGGGCCGGACCCCAAGACTTCTCATTAACCGTGTCATCAAAGGCCCTCGGCCCAACTAATCATAACATTAGCGTTGACATTACCACACAGCTACGCGCTTCTTTTGAGCACTCCACAAACATGCCTGCGCAGGCTGAATCATTCCTCCACAGCGAGGGAGCTCAGGCTGAGGCGAGCTTTGCAGGCCCTAACCGCACCGTCATAGCATGCATGATCATAAGCACACATGAGTCCTGACATGCATACACAAATAGCAGTGCCACGTTCAGCAGTCTTCTGCCGTCTTCTTCTTCTTTTGGAATATCAAAATATAAGTGGCATGAGATGGCCGACAGGCTATACAGTCATCAAGCAGGTTGCACTTATGTCAACAAATAAGAACATACCGATCACAGTACAGCCCACAAAGACAACAAGAAGCAATCAAGATAAGTAACACATATGCCTTTATATAGAGTTGGGAAGTTGGGAAGATACAGCATGCTAGGGACTTCTAGGCCTTCAGAAAAGCCTGGTGAATTCTGGGAATTAACAAAAATGCATGCCTTAAGTTTTGTCTTATGTCATAATCATGCTTTGGATTTAAAGTTTTGCCTGGAATCGGAAGGGTTATTATTTTGAAATGCCCCATGGAAAATTATCCCATCAGATAGATACATGTAATCTAGGTAGATACATGTACGCAAGTGCTATCATTGGTTAAAACTTCAATAGCTGGACAGAATAAGACTTATGTGTCATGTGAAGTGTAGTTTTGACGTGAGGTAAATGGAGCCTATGGGGGAGTGAGTGGGTTTTTACCGGGCAACACTGTTGTGATGTGAGCTGTGTAAAAGACTCGTGGTTAGTCAGCTGTGTAAAATGAATTGACAGTGAAATCAAACAGTCTAATAGGTGGGACTAATTTGGGGAGAAGAGATATCACTCTAGGCCTTCTAGAAGTCCTAGATACATCACTGACAGTGCACACAGCAATAGCTGGCTGCTCTATGCAAGGGCTAAGAAGTTACTGCCAAAGGTAATTTGAACAAAAATGTCGTGATTTATAAACTTGATGAATGATGAATTCGAAATGTCATTTTATATACTTTGGACATTTTTGATCAAAAATGCATTTCCCGCCTGTTGTTAGGTGGTGATTACTTCTGTGGTTTACTACTATGAAAAATATAGCTAAATATAGCTAATAAAGCTCACCAGACTGTGACTGAAATGTACCTAACAGCGTGTAATACCTCCACAAGCACAAATAACAGCCGCCATTCAATTCGGCATGGTGTGGACAAGTTTCTGGACAAGTTTCTCTTGCAACAAAGAATTGTGCAGTTGGTTTCAGATTTGGTGGATGCCTTCCCTGACACAATCCTAAGGAGAATTTCCTGTGGACTGGGATTTTCCCCATTGCTGGTAGACCCATATGACCATACGCTTCCATCCACCTGCAGATTTAGCTACTTCCTTCACACTATGGCCTTTGGCACGCCCAAATGCAATCACTCCTTTTTGCCAATCATTAACTTCTGCTTTGGGACCCATTTTCCACACATGGAACAAGACATTCACTGCACTGTACCTGCACTCCTGGGAATTTATAGTCTCATCATTCTCGAGAAACACCATCTGCAGGAGCTCGAAGTTACTACCACCTTAAACACGCTAACATTTTGTCCGGTGAGCTTATGATTTGCGTTAGGATTTGAATGAAATGTTTTAACACTGTCTTCTAAAGCTGACCATGAGGGCCTTCAGGAGAGTGCTTCCTCTCTGCTCTGGCCCTTAATTAAAGCAACAGTGATTGGGCGAGGGCCCTCTGAGAGATCAGCTGTCAGGGCTACTAGGACACAATTCTTCTACACTTCCATCCCACTCTCCATGCATTACAACTCCCTCTCCCCTCCCTCTCTTCCGCTCCATCACATGTGCCACCATCTCCTGTCCAGAGGTCGATGGGTCTCCTGTGCCTACCTCGCTTTTAAGCCATCAGCCACCCCCATGGGGCGCGTGTAGAAGATATATCTCTGTCACCCTCTCCGGACGCTCTCCGGGTAATGCACTGAAGGACACGGGTGCACCCATCACTTCGGACCTCGGCACGAGCAAGAAACATCCCGCCTCTCCTTTTGGGAGGCTATTACAGACAATGTCCCCTCACTCCAAGAGGGAAGCAAACCAATTAGAGAGTGTATTTGCCGTTAAAGGACACTTCCCTGACAAATCTGGCCACGGGGTCGCATGTTTATTATGTCATCCCTGCTGCCGAGGGGGCCTTTATTACAGATAAGTGTCGCAGTCTGGAGGTCACCAGAGGAAATGGGATTCTGTTTTTGCCTGATGTCCCGCATTGTCTGATTATGCCAATGGCCCTCTAAGTGTGTCATTATTGGGATTCATGTTTGATTCGGCTCTCGCGTTTATCCGTTTAAAAAGGGAAGTTGAAAAATGACCCGCGAAGATCATCGCGAGACAGAGAACAAGAAAAGGTTACAGCAAGCCCATCTCCTGCTGCTCCGAAAGTCTTTACACATGTTTCTCTGTTCCCAAAAGGCATCGTCTCGAATTCGATTTGAAAGACAAACCTTTGTGCTCTCAACAGGCTCGTCATTGTTCCTTTGGAAAAGCAGCTCCCTGTGTGCAACTATCAAACGACTTTTTAAAAGGTAATTAAACAGCAGGCCTCCTCCGCCGGGGGAACGATGAGTCTCACTTCATTAGCATTCCTGTGTATATTAACTCTTTGCAGGGTACAATCATGGAATTATGAACTGCCACATGCCGTGGGCTTGGAGGCCCCATCCTACTCTCTGGAGGGAAAGAGGGTGTGAAGCGAAGAGATTAGCCGTGCCAATGTCTTCTCCATGGAGCTAGGATCTTTTTTGGTTGTTGTTTAATTGATGAAAGGTTTCCTAAATCTAGCAATAAACGGCATTGCCTGTTGAGAACAAAGATGTACATCTGATCTAAAAACATTTTCCTTGGAACAGAATGACTCGGCTGTGGATGAGTCAAGTAAACACACCAAATGGCCTAATTACACTGATAGAATTTTCTATGGTTCATCTGAAGAGACAGTCCGCTTCAGAATCAGCCGTAACTGTATAAAGAGCACTTTAACTGACAGAATAGTATCTGGAGACTAACAGTAGAAATGGTAGGCATGGCTTTTTGCTATTTTGGTGTGACTTTGATAATGCCTAATTGTTATTGTCAGTTTAGGTTGTCTTCAGTGAGCTGGACATATGTATGAAGAGGTTAGATAGAAGATAATCTGCCTGAATAAGGAAGTTTAGTGTGCTATTTATGTCAAAAGCATTGACATACTTAAAGTATTGTATTACATTAGTGTCATATGTATGTATTGTCTTTGTTTATTGAAGCACAAAATACTTATTTTTTATATAATATAAAATACATTTCTGTCAAAGGAAAGCAAGAGTTTCCAAAGTAGTACTTAATGGCTGTATTGGCTGGAAATTGAATAAATGTAAGATGGTCTCTGGCATGTACACACTGCTATAAAATACTGTGCAAAAGTTTTATGATAACTTTACAGGAGATGGAAAATGTAAGTCATTGTATACAAACTTTTGTCAAACATTTTAGGCCATTTGTTTTGGTCTGTTCATCATGAAATTTACACATAATATCAAGGGCAACAGGTATTTTAAAAATATGTAAAAACTTAATAAATTACAAAAATGGAGATAGGAGGTTTTGGCAGTGTGAAGGCATTGGTTTTTGTGATGTCACAAAAGCACTGTGTTCACAGCATGATGTTTTTGCTGATTGGATTGTATGGGCAGAGACTTATATAACAGTGTTTACCTATGACATCAAATAATACAAATAACGTTCACAAGAAGAGGCTTGGAAATGGTTAAACATGAAGTACATATATAAAATATATGTTTTATTTATTTTAATTATTATTATTATTATTATTATTATTATTATTATTATTTTAGTACAAAATACTTATTTTGTATGCCAGATCTGTAACATACTGTGGCAGATACTGTGTGTAATTACACTGATGTCATTGGCAAAGATAGCCAACTTCACCATCACTTGTGGCTGTGGAGTTCATGTTAAGTGGTGAATTGTGAGAAGACATGACATGTTTGCCTTTTTCCTTTCGATGCTGCCTTTGATTACGCCTGTTCGACATTTGACATTGTCTTCCGTTAGCGCTTTGCATGTCACCGATAGCTCTGCAGTGTGTGTATATACGTGCGGTCAGCAGCTCCATGCTGTGCTGCAGTGATGTGATTAGTATGTGCTGGCCGTAGAGGAGAGTGTATAGGCTGGCTGACCCTTCCGCTCATCTGCATAAGGCTGGGAAAGCAAAGCAGCTCCTTCCATCAGCATGCAGTGACACCTTCTCTCTTTAATGCACTCCCTCAGTTTATAAATGCCCAAAGTGCGATAAACATTTCTGCCTAGCCCGTGCCCAGGTCAGCCGCAGGTTGAGGGAGATGTCTTGCCGCCTCCACAGTGACCCTAGGCCACGTATATGCATCTGATTTGTCTTTTAAGGCTTAATGATTTATGTAAAATAATTTCAGCAGAGCAGCAACTGCATAGGAGTGGCAAAATTTACATAATGGTTTTATTAGATTACATGTAGGACTTCATTTGTTTCTCAAAACCATACTTATGTTATGGTAACCTGATTTAGTGTGTGAGGTAATGAATGAGGAAGCTTTTAGAATGAGCTTCCTGTAGTCCCCTTATGGCATTTTAAAGCTGCACATCAAATAGTTCCAGCTGCTCTGAGCATACATATATACTTCAGTATGTCTAGAGCAAACAGATAAGCAGATAGTGGAGGGTGAGGTGCGGCTGTAGAATATGGAAAGAGGGAAATATTCTCAGACATCTACATTGTAAAGCCCCTTGACAGTTGACAGATGAGCTTCCATTAGAAGAGGACTAACTACAGTGGTATGTCATACTAGCAGCCTTGTCTAAAACATCAGCTTCCCTGGAGACTTACAGGGTACAATATTGCAGCTTCTTCTCTTCTGTGTACACTGCAATGCACTCCAGAACTGCTGGTATCCTGGCTAAAGATGAAGGGAAAAGGCTATGAATGCATGACATTTATAATGCATTATAATGCATTTGTAAGACATTTAAAACAAATCTTTAATAGTAATAAAAACTAGAAACATGGGTAAGAAACTTAAGTATCACTGAATTCTGTATCCATGATGTTACATGCATTTATAAGGTGTTATAAGGCATACATGATACCTTATAATACCAGGCATAAGCCTGTAGAATTGCTTACAACTAATTATAACTACATGCATAAATTACACTTTATAAAACACGAGTATGCAACTTTATAATGTCAGGTTGCATAATGCACTGTAATATCTGTTCATTAGAACATTGTTAGCGTTAATGTTGTACTAGGTCAGCTATGGCTTTAGACAAGCTTTCGTTATTCAAGTCTTATTCAACATATGAATCTGGCAGAGCAGCATATTCAAACTGAATGTCCCATATAAGCAGTAATCTCAATTTACTTAGCCTGAAAAGACCACTTATAATGCTCTATATGGTGTAATGTACAGAAATTGATTAAACTGATACCTGAAACCTGAAACCTGAGATCATTAAGTTGATATCATTAAGTTGCACACTCTTGCATTATGAATTTTATTATAACTACTTGGAGACATGGAACTAGGTTATGCCAAAAAAAATTATGATGGTGCATTATGAATAATAATAATTATGAATACAGGATTCATAGGGAAGTGTTACCGAAACTTTCTATGTATACCAAGTCTATGAACATCTATAAACACATTCATAACACGTTTAAATACATTCATAAGTCTTTATTAACAATTATTAACACTTAATAAGTATTTATAAAAATGAATTACACTTTATAGCCATGTTTATTATGCATCATGGATTGTTAATGCAATGCATTTTAAGTAGTGTTGCATGCTATATTGTCAGTGCCATGGAAGCCAGTGACAGCTTGCAGAATGTAAAGTGAGACAAAAGTCAGTTACACTGTGACATTTATAATGTTTTGGGGCTGGGCTTTCAGAATGATGTCTTGACTATTCAAATAGCCCCAAACAAGTTGTCTAACCTGGAGTTATTAATACAATGCATCACCGCCAAGTACCCATCAGGCCCCTGTCCTGAGCATGAAGCATGCATGAAATTACTGTGGAGCTGTCTGGTAACATTAACAACTAGAAATCACTTTACAGTCATGCACAACATGACAGTAATGCTAATTTCTACTAGCATTTATGTGTTAAGTTAGCACCAAGCTAACAGTGATGTAAGTTGACTTTCCCATATTGAGTAAAACACTACTGATGGCTCCAGATGTGACATTTGAAGCTGGTAAGATATACTTTGCTTTGTATGTTGCAGTGTTTCAGTATATACTTCAATTTGAAGCCTCAGTCATAATAATGTAGGAGCTACAGTACTGTAAGCAGCAGTGGAAAAAGTACACAAACCATGTAGTTGAGTTAAAGCAGAGATACCCAAGGTATAAATATTAGTACTGAAGTAGGTACCTTCAAATGTACTTAAGTATGGAAAGTAAAATTGCATGATTTATTATGGCTCTAATGTCCTATTATCATTTCTGGAACAAGACTCTTAATCAACTCATTTTAGGTGAGGAGACTCTAGTTGCTCTCTCAGTCCACCAATCTAGAAGGTCATTAATTAGTCTGACACTGATGTCTATTCAAATGACCATAAGCACAGAACACTGAAGGAGAATAGTGTCCATTAGCTAGAACCAAGCTCTGTCCAACAGGTCAAAACAAGCTCATAACAAAGTGACTGCTGTACCCTGATTGGTGGGCTCGCTTCATGCTTCTTTCGTTTTGACATGCTATGTTTTTATGCACACATAAGCCAAAAGGAAGGACAGATTTGGCCATAATGTGGTGGAGTAAACAGTAAGATATTAGACTTTGAAATGTAGTGGAGTTAAGTAAATAATCCCCCAGAATGGAAATACTTCAGTACAGATACACCTAAGTACAGTAACCAATTACATTTACGTCATTACTCTCCAACACTGCTAGTAAGTATAGGGTGCTTTACTTCATTTACAGCTGAAAGATACAACATACAAGGTCTTATAATGGGTTATGAACCCTATATATCTATTTGTTATGCTAACAAGGCATAATGTATAATAAACAAAGCTAAATTCTTTTATGTTACAATACATTGCAATACATATTACAATACATAAAACAAGAACTATAAGTTATTATTCCATTGCAGATAAATATAGTTTTTAAAAGAAATCTTCTGTCTATATGTCTTTGCCATGACTAGGCAGGTTTGTTATAAAGCAGTATGACAATATAAGGTTTTATGAACGCTTACAAAGCATCATAATGCTGTATTTCATAATGAATAATTGACATGGCAGTAAATAGTAATGCCTTATTGATGTCTATTGCCTCATTTTAAATACCTTAGGAATGCAACCTGTAACCATTTCCTGCCTGTTGCCCTTTAAATCACGCCTGAATTTCATGATGAATGGCCTAAAAGAAATGGCCCAGAAGCAGTCCAGCATTTCAGGAGAGAGAAATAAAAGGATCAAATTCAGTTTCACAGTTCAAGCACAATAAAGAAACATTCTCCTGCAGTTAAATCATGTGACTTTTATTCTCAACTTTACAACAACTGTAGTTGTGCCCAGGGCTTGCGCAGCAGCATCAGTGAATCTGAATCACATTTGAATAATTGAAAACTCCTCAATCAGAATCATCTGCCAAGTTCATTATATGCAGGACTTTTTACTCTGTCTCTCTAAAGGACGCTTAAATCAAAATCCCTCATGAGGCTGACACCTTACTTCGTTCTCTCCTTTATCATTCTCTAAAGCAGAAAAGAGCACGTCCTCCTGTGTGGACTCTGGGTGATTAAAGAGTCCTGAAATTGCGTGCTGAGACAGGGACAGTGTGAACGTCCTGACTATTTGCTTTCTTTCAATAAAAAGTCTGTCTTGTATGAGGAGAGGTGCTGTAAGATTAATTGAGTCTCGGAGACTTTTTCTTGTCCTGCTTCCAGGGGCAGCGATGCTGGTGGGGTGGGGTGGTAGCATTCTGGACGACCCAAAGCAAAGAGACTGTCTCATTAATATATGATTAATAGCAGCTGGCAAGGTGATTAATTAGTGTTTGTGATGGTGAACATTTACCAGGCCTTTATGTCTGTCACTGGAATGCCAATGTGACTACTTCTTTACCCGTTTACCCTCCCCAGCAACTCTTCTGAAAGAGTGCACAACTTTGCATATTCTAGTCTTGTCCCGTTTCATTCTCTGGCTGCCCAGAAGAGCAACCCAGGAATGGAGGCCCTCAGACATGATTGATTGCTTTTCTTTTATATTTGCAAGTTGGGAAATCCAGAGTACTTTTGGTGCTGCCTTATTTTTCCTCCCTGCTCTGCTTTGCTGTACTTATTTTCACTGGGGTCTTGGGCTCATTGCTACAGGAATTTGCACTGACTCTCTCAGTTTCTCTCTCTCTCTCTCTCTCTCTCTCTCTCTCTGCAGTAAGATTGATTTGTGGAGGTTTGTGTGTTTTTCTCACACAGCTCTTGTCCTGACACTGCTCTAGCTGCACAAATACATGTGGGCAAGCAAGCAAGCAAACACAACACATACTCACACACACACACACACACACACACACACACACACACACAGCAATTACAAAAATGACATAAAAAAGAAATGTTAGCTCACAAAAAAAGCTTTAGCACAGAAGTACAAAAATTGCAAATCAAAAAAGAATATATATTAATAAATAAGATTTAAGCAAGAGTGCACTATACATTTAGGGTGAGATTAACAGAGATTAAGTTTAAGATTGAATTAAATCAAGGTTTATCTGTTGAACCAGGTGCATCAGTCCAGTTTCGGGTGTGTTGTGTAACCTAAACCAATACTAATATATAATGACACAAGTAAAAGTATCTTTCCAAAAATCAGCTATAGTAGAAGTATAAAAATGACAGATAAAAAAAACTACCTAAACACAGATTATCTTACAGAACTATAGAGGAACTTCTTATTAAATCCAGAATCATTCAGCATATGTAAAGTGAAGTTTCTTAGGCTCTATTCTTCTCTTTTTAGTTTTTTGGTCTAAAATAAAATGCTAAAGCTCCACAGTCAAAGATGTGACCAGTGCACACAGTGACATTAATAAAATGCAATTAAATAAAACACATGAACGTCAAAAAAGTCAAATAAAACTTGAAGACAAATCTATCTATATTTTACTTAGGTCCAATATAATAGCTAATAGCAACATAATAGCAGAGCTTATCAAATTGTTCATATGCTCATCAAAAAACAAAAGTTATATACCTTCTATGTAGAACATCAGAGTACAATACTAAATAAAGTATTAAAATAAACAGTAAAATTGTCACACTCCCGGGTCTCCCCGACACCGCCGATCTCCCAGACTCCATTTCCCAGAATGCATCTGATGACGTCACGCACACATGTCCCCAGTCAACCAATCATTCACGTTCTAGCTCCCCCGAGTACTGATGCGAAGCTTTGCCAACCCTGGTTGCATTACTGAGCGTTTCTCGCTGCGTTTCTCTTTGCTTATGCTGGTTTTAACTTTCCTTTTCGCTGGTTTTCGACCCTGCTTCCGTCCTCCTGACTATTCTCTGGTTATCTCCCTCTGATTCTGTCTGCTGGGTTGTTTGATTCACTGGTTCTCGACCTCCGCTTGTCTCCTCTACTTATGACCTGGCATTACCCTTTTGCATTGCGTGCTTGTCGTGTATAGCTACTGGTTTGTTCAATAACGCATCTCTGACTTTTAGTTCTGCTTGCGTCGCGCCAAGTTCTTTGTGCCTGACAAAAATACTGAATAAATGCATCCTATGGCACCTTTTACAAGAAAGTACACATTCCATGAACAGTAATGAAACAGTAATGAATGACGTATTCATTTCTCAACTTGACATTTTGACCATGGTCAGAAATACAGTGGTCATATAAAAAATAAAGTGTATATAGTTCAGCTTTCTGCATTAAAAACAACTGGTGCATATTTACACATTAAAAATGTAACCCAAAATAGATGATTATATTATATTAATATTATATTTATTTGCTTTACTAGCACATTTTGTGTATATTTTTATAGTCTTTTCTAATAACAGTAGATTGTTTCCTTGCTGTTGACAGTTGTTTAGCATAGCCCTGTGCTAGTTCACACTGTAAAAAGTACAAATAAGGCTTAGTATCAAGACTTTATTAATATTGCCTAACTTCTCATGGCAGATATTCATGCATCAAGTGAATAACTAATCATTTTCACAGATTAAGCTTTTAATTATTATTTATTCACAGATTAATTCATTATTATTTATTCACAGATTAAGGCTTTAATTGCAGATTTGTTAATTCATGTTTAGAATAAAGTGGTGCAACACAACACGATTTTAAACCTAAACAAATTCTTTTAGAGTGAGAAGTGTTGGTAGTAAGGAAAGATGGTCACGTCACTGAAATCTTAGTAGTAATGCAAAAACTCGTCTTCAGTCAGTCATATTCATGGATACCATGCAGTGTACTTTGTTTTATTTGGAAAAAAGATGAATGTAATCAATAGGCTGGACAAAGTGTAATGCAGAAATGTACACTCATTGTCAAAGGAATAGCTGCACACAGAAAGAAGTGTTGGATCGCAAAGCTGTTGGGAAGGAAGGTAAAGGCTACCAGGAACAATAAACGATTAAGAAATTTTAACTCTATTTAAATGAATCCTTGTTGGTGCGTTCCATTTCGTTGCCTCTGTCTCTGTGTGACAGATCATCACATCCCATGCAGCAAAGGACCAGTATATCTGGGCTCGAGTCCAACAAAATATTTAATTGGACTCAAGAGGCCTTAAATCATGATGCAACATACATTTGATATGACAACAGTAAACCATTTAATGCTTTCACTTCAGTGAGCCATTTGCCATTGGCGTTATACAGCTCTGTCATTTGGAGATAGCCCTCTCCGTTTGGCCATATGGACATTAATAGTTACTGTTTCGCACTGCAACCTCAAACACAGATGGGCTTCCTGTTTCATGATGTTTAGAACTTCCTCTATTCCAGCATTCTTCATAAAATCACTCCGAAACACTGTACTCCGCTGAACGATAAAGACAACGGCATAAATTACTCTGTTTATAGCTGTACATTCCAAATTAAGGCTTTGCCATTAATTGAGAACACGACGTCAAAGAGGCATCTGTTAGCTTTGGCCCGACAAAGGCTTCTCGCACTTCCTGCCATCCTGCTGCTCACATCAGCTTTAAACTTATGAAGTATTGATGTTAGTCAACTGTGTCTGATGTAATGTGGAGAAAGTTGGAGGCATTTTATCACATATGATGATATGGTCACGTAATTATAGTTAGTGGTCAGCTAAAACAGGCTACATATCGTGGCTTAGTTATGTGTATTGAAGTATAATTTTGGTGCGAATAGTTTTTGCAGATGCTCAAACTTTTACATAAGTGTATCGATGCAGAAAGTAAGCTTTTTCTTCCGTTTTAGCCATTCATATTTGGGTCCAGCTACCTTATTGGGTTTAAAGAGCCCATACAGGGGAAAAAAACAACACCATAGATGTACTATGTAAACATGGTTAAAGTACTAAATTTTGCCATTCACTTCCCAGTCCATAAAGTCCACATACAGGACATAAGCTGAGGATGAACGCATGTTTGTGATGTCACAAAAACCCACTGCATCTACATATATCTGTCTATTCAAGCCTACAGCGCTTCAGCCTCATTCATTCATTATAAAAGTGTTTCAATGCAGATTTCTTTTTGAATTCAAAAGTGCAGAATACAGAATAGCCAATCAGAATAGAGGTCAGTTACTTCTATTAGCCCTTGAAGGCACAGTAACAAAAGAAACCTGTTCTTTCTAGGAGTGGAACATAGTAATGTTAGAATGATTTCTAATCGATTTTGGGACATAAATCCACACATATGCAGTAGGTGAACAAAAACAGTGCTCTAAAAGAATAATATTGCATATGGGCCCTTTAATTTTCTTCTGTTCTGTTGTTCAGACATCACATTTAGGTGATGTCATTAGCTTTTATTAATTTAGTCCAAAAATATCAGAAAAAGAAGAAGAGTATGGCCTAATGCACTTCATTTCCTATGCTGATTGATGTTTTTTTGCTCCTACTTAGGTTGTTCTTCATTTGACGTATTGCATAAGCACTGTACACCTTGTACCATTTACCTCCCTGTCCATGCTGGTCTTATATGGAAACCTAGCTGCAAAAGTAGACTGTTTTGAATTTGCTGTTTTTGTGATGTTACAAAAGCCAAAGTGTTTACATACATCTGCCTATGCAGTCTTCAGCAGTTTAGCCACACTTAACCCCAAAATCTACCCCAAAGTTCTTAAGCTGCGTTCACACATTTGTGATAGATGGATGATGGCAAAACGGATGTTCCATTGTTTTCAATGGAGCCACAATTAAAAATTCTGCCACTGGAAGTATCAATGATCCACAGACCTCAGTGGTAAGTGGAACGATCCGTCAACTGTTCAGTTTCCCTAACTTCTGCCATCAGCAAGAGTGATGGAATAAATTGGAATTAATTTCTGGAGACCTATGGAAGCCAAACGTCTCACCATTGAATTCCAGACAAACCCAGTATTATATAGGGAAAATATTCACCGTAAAGGGGAACTCCAGCAATTTCTTTTTTACATTTCTAAATAAATCAGCCCTGGATATATAAACATAGTCTTTGTTTGTTGTTTGGTGTGAAATGGTTCATTGTAGAGAAACCTACAGACTGTAATTATGAATATGTAATTATTTGTGATATTCATGATGGTAAAATGAATTCAAATATATGCAACAAAGCACAACATTTTATGCCAAAACATTATGAGACATAAGGCACTGTATGTCTAACCACTTCATGCAATAATGACACTCTTCAGATGACATTTCTGACTCGGCAAATTTCTCTAGAGCAAAGCATTTCACCTATAACCACTCTGAATGACTCAGCAATTTAATTATGTAGAATTAAAAGTTGCTGGAGGTCCCCTTTAAATAAACAGCTCACACTAAGGCTAAAGCTCTGTTCTGAGATTCATCCATTTTTGCCGGCACTGTGGTCACCGCGCCAATGTTTGTGTGGCTTCATGCTGCTGCTGGCCATGTACCATTATGTCATTATGGCATAATGAGTGTTTGTTCAGCTGTACACAACACAGGACAGTCAATCAGAGCAGGTCGTTTACTAATATTAATCCCTAAGACACAATAAAAACAGCCTGTGTAATTGTATTTGAAAACAAGAGGCTGGGAAATGTTTTTTTGGTGCATAAAAAGTGGACCTCAGAAAAATGATGGATATGTGCCCTTTAACGTCTACAACTTGAGTCAGTAATGACCCGAAGTATTGATGTTACATGCCTCAAAAAACAGTACCATTCACAGTACCACAATGCGGCCCTCCTCACACTCCGGTTCCGATGATGTAGTAGCGTCTTTTCTGTCTTAAATGCCTCGATGTGTGCCGTGCTTTCATTCCATCACGGTAAGAGAATGTCAACTGTAAGAAAAAGAAGAATTCATCAGAATATATGGCTCTTAATGTAAAAGCCTATCATCCTTTCTATCTTTTTTATTGAGTTTGCAGAGCGGAGTGATGCAGGCAGGGATCAGAGGGTGAGCGCATGGCCACCTGTATGGGCCGCTTGGCTCCTGCCCGCTTATACAATAAAAAGCCTTTTCTGGGAAATTGTTCAAAAAATAGCCTCGACTTTTCATCATGGCCATTGAAAGGAGCAACTTTTCTTTAGATTATCTTTATTGTTGATAATCTTTTTAACTACAGGGGTGAGTCGCTACACCTGAACCTCTTCATCCGGAGCCGCTGCAATCGCTCTATAGCGTCAACACTAATCCCATAATTCTGCGGCAGGATGCTGCCCTTCTCCTCTCTTTTCCCGAGGTCTCTGCAGTGGCTTTAAAGACAGAGCCAAGAAAAGTAGATTTAGAGTAGCACCATTTCATTTCAATAACCTGCATCTCTTGCTTTTTCTCCTTCGTAGGGGCCCAAGGAAGCCATGCAGTAGGCCTCAATTCACCCCACTGTACTTGCGTACTAGTATATGTTACGTGTTATATTATTTACCCTTGTTTTTTATTAGCGACTGGGTCTTTCTGATCACATTAATACAGAGATTGATATAATCTTATTGTCCATACAACAAATTACCCCAGTAAATTCAGGTGTACCCGTAAGATATGTCAAATGTATAGTGTGGTACAGTGTTTCTAAACCCTGGTCCTGATGGAACCCCGCCATGCACATTTTAGTGCTTTCCCTGCTCCCAACACACCTGATTCAACTCATCCACTCATTAACAAGCCCTTTCAGAGTTGCGGGGGGTGTGTTAAAGCTGGGAATACACTAAAATGTGCAGGGCAGGGTTCCTGCAGGACTTGGGTTGAGAAACACTGATGCAGTATACTCACTGGGCAGTTTTTTCGATATACCTACCTTGTGTCTACGAATTTCTGATGAAGTCAGCAGTTATGTGATGAAAGTCAAGTTGACGTCAAGTAATCGCTGATGATGCCATGAATAAAACCACAGCAGTAGAGAATACTCGCATGACATGGAATGGATCGCATTGCTGACCTTCAGGAAGCTGGAGATATAGACCCCAGAATCTAGTGAATTTGGCGATTTAGGCACACCCTAAAAAACCATGATGCTTGCCCAGGGTGGAGGTTTGGAGAGGCAGAGAAATTTGCAGGGACATAAGTTGGCAAAAAAAAGGAAAACTTTTAAACTTTATAGAATTATAAGGTGTTATGCTCCCTGTCCAACAACACATGACTTCATATTTTAGTCTTCAGGAGAACTATGTTCAGTTTCTAATCTTTGAAGCTCGGTAGAGCCCGGCAGAGTCTCTTAGTGTCATAATTAAGTGATTAGTGACTAGCTGACATCAAACTTACAGCATCATTACTGAGCAGTCTTCACCCCTAGTCTTCACTCATTTTCATTTTTGTCAGCTTACCATACAGATCCACTAGTTTCTCTGCATAGAGTGTTGGCCAGGACCTCCACAGGACCATCGCAGAGCAAGTATTAGTTGGGTGGTGGATCATTTTCAGCACTGCAGTCACTCGGACATGGTAGTGACCTTTTAGTGTGTGACAGTTTCAGACACATTAATGTTTCTGGAGTGTTTAAACACTGCATCCTCTCTCTGTCCACTCAACTACCTTGCTGGTCCACCTTGTAGATAAAAAGTCAGAGACGATAGCTCATCTACTGCTGCACAGTTTGTGTTGGTCATCCTCTAGTCCTTCTTCAGTGGTCACAGGACACTGCCCACCGGACGTTGTTGGCTGGATAGTTTTGATTGGTGGACTATTCTCAGTCCAGCAGTGATACTGAGGTATTTAAACACTCCAGCAGCACTGCTGTGTCTGATCCACTCACACCAGCACAACACACACTAACACACCACCACCATCTCAGTGTCACTGCAGTGCTGAGAACGATCCACCACCCAAATAATACTTGATATGTGGTGGTTTGATAGGTGGTCCTGTGGGGTTCCTGACCATTGAGGGACAGTGTGAAAGAGGGCTAACAAAGTATGCAGAGAAACAGATGGACTACAGGTTGTAGGGGCTGAAGAACGAAATTAAGTTTGTGCTCCACACACTACAATATAGCATCTTGTATCTATATACTTTAAGAGTGAGAAAAACAAAGAGCATAGGCTGTTTTCCCATCATGCAACTCAAATTAGAGCTAGAAGGAAGTAATGGGGAGCTGATAGGATCAGCAAGACTCTAATTCACTAGCTATTGATCAAGGCTGATTTCTAATGGGACTGCAGAACAGTTTCAAATTACAGTAAGCTGATTGGTGTAGGAATACCACTGATGGCTTTCCTCTGAGCTTGTCTATAGAATCATGAGCTCCCAGCTCTCATTATATACTGCGTATACGTGTGTGTGCCAGTCAACAACAGTCAATGATGCTTCTTTCATGCATATGCATATCGCTTCTGTCGGAACCAAACCGTGTATTTCTAAAATGATAACCTTACAAGACATGGACAAAACATACTCTATGGTTAATGTAAGTCAAAGGAATCAGACTATGTTTGCCAAGTCATTCTGGGCCATTTCCTTTGGTCTATTCATCATGACATTTACACTCAGTGTCAATAAGTGTAACTGGTCATTTCAAATTTTGTCAAAAACTGAAAAATGAACAGAAATGGAAATAAAACAGTAAATAGCAATGGAAGTAGGAACATGCTATTTATTGCTGCTTTGAGCAATAAATAATAAACAATAAATACTAAATAATTGTACAGTAAAGAGTGATTGGCACTATTTGCTTTGCTGTATACATGTTTGCATTTAGGAATTTAATATAGAGACTTTTAAGATGATCCATATTAATACAGTTGCACTGCAAATTACAGATTAAAATATTCCTTGGAAAACAACCAAATAAGCAAAACTCTTTTTTTTAATAAAACTTTTTGCTACTTCTGTTTTTGCTGTTCTTGAAACAGTCCAAAACAAATAGGTTCCCTTTTCAATTGAAAAGGAGGTGGTGTAAGCTAGATTTTTAATAATATACTTGACATCGGAGCCACATAATACCAGTGGAAATTAAAGTCCTCCCACCTCTCGCTGCCTTTTATTGGGAATCTTAAGATTGCTTTGTTTCTCAGCCTGACATCATATTCGAGGCTTGGTTTATTTTTGCATGGAACGGGGTGCTTCGCCACAGTCCATGCAAATCAAAAGCCTTGATTTATGCACCTTTCTGGTGGCGGCCGGAACATTAAATTTAATTTTGCTGCTGCAACCTGGTCCCACCTTGCGCGGGCCTGACACGGTGAACTGGGCCTGCCAGAGCAGCAGAATTCATTACTTCTCCCACAATATGCGAAAGCAACATTTGAATGAAACATTTGTCTCTTGTCAGAACAGCGTAGCATCTACTTCTCTCTATACAGATATATTAAAAATAGGAGGGGAAAAAAACCCTCGCACTTGATTGTAACAAAGCTGCGAGTCGTGTGGCCTTGGCACATTAGAATAAGGCCTGTTGTTTGTGGGCTGGGGAACAATCTGTTTCTCGCCATGATATTCCATTATTGCTTTGCAAAATGGCACTGAGCAAAGTAATGAAATGTCCTCTCCTCCCGCCTATATTTCTGCATCATAAGGATTTAGGAAACACCTTGAAATTCAAATTTATTTAAAGACAAAACCTCAATCTGCATGATTTGCTTTCGTTTAGCTTGGATGCCATTTTTTATAGCATTTTTCACTTGTTTTCTGCATCGCATTAGACTCTTACAATATGTTCAATTGGAAGTAGCTTCAGGAGGTGTTCAAAAATTAATAAACAAACGTGAATTGTCATACACAACAGACCGTACAAGGTATTATGAGTGTAAAACACACATTTTGCTATACTTCATTTAAAGTTTATTAGGCCTTAAAGGAATATTGCAGCATTATTAATGCAATGCAGCCTACAACCACTTATAGCTTACATCACCAGTATTAACTGCTTTCCTCAAAATGCATGTACAGTAGAAACCAATGAGGATAATGTCTTGAAATAATTGTCCACAGTTATTGACTGTGAGCTACAGATGCTGAAAAAGCCAGATAAAGTTGAAAACCATAATGTACTTCAGTCCCAGGAGAAGAAAAAGTACAATGAAATACACTTAATTTTAGTAAATTTAGTATAGTTTATTGCACTCAGAATTAATGTACTAAAATTTACTATTTTTGATATATTAACATTGTACTTAGTGTGCTAAATATAATCATTAGTGCAATTAAAAATATACTTAAATAGAACTAATTGTATTTAACTGTACCATTTTGAGACACCACTAAGATTTACTTAGATATGCTTTCGTACATATTAAAAAACATTTCTAGTACATTCAAATATGCAAATTAGTATGCTTGTATACTTATATTAAGTACACTGAAGTACTATTGAGGTAAAATGTACATGTAATTATTACATTTGTAACATATATATATATATATATATATATAGAGAGAGAGAGAGAGAGAGAGAGAGAGAGAGGATCCTACTAGTGTCCTAGTTAATCTGTTAAGAGAGAAAATTGGTTTGATTTGATAAAAATATCAGTGCCGAGGTCCATTACACTGGTGGGACAGGTCGCTAAGAGGCCTACAGAGTGAGGTCAACTCTCTAAGGTCTGTGTTGTCATATCAACATCAAAGGATGCCGTACATTAAAGAATAAATATCTTGGGAACGCTGGAGACTATTATCTTACCTGGAAGAGTAGTAGACAAGTCAGGAACAGAACTTCTGATTGGTTGACAGACTCAACCCAAGGCATCAGTGAATGACTAACAGCCATGCTAATAATATCATGGAATAACATGGAGTAATGGATAAATACTCACATAAGACATTCAGTGCTGGATTTATGAGACAGTGCAGTTGAAGGCTGTATTTCAAAGCTTCTGAAAGAGGTATGATCACACCAGAGCCCTAATTGAAACGGCCCTCTGGGGAAAAATTGAAATAAGTCTCTAGCATGTAGTATTACCAAAATGTATTCTTTCAGGTATGAAATCCTTTCATGTCCTATACGGCATTGTCAACCTGAGATCAACTGTAGGAACTTTTTTTAGGTTAATTTTCAGCTTCTGTGGTAGAATGTTCAGATCCTAACTGCGGTTTGTTGCAAACAAATTGCATTTTAGCTGAAACTGACCAGGAGCTCGTAGAGTTTCATAACCCAGCTTAATGCCCTGTGCCCTAAGCTGAAGTAGCCACTTCTGAGCATGAGCTATGCTACAGAGCAGGCCTGATGGAGAGGATTAAAGTGGACTGCTATAGGAAAGACAGATATACATCCATACTTAAATAGTTATGATGAAACTGGCCTAGCCTACGCAGACAGACAACCAGCCATCTATAAGCATATTATAGTGCATGTTATGCTGTAACAGCCTCAGATTAGAGGCACATTGCAGTGTATTTGAAAGGAAAGAGCCTGATTACATGACCGAACTGTGGCAGGGTGCAACCTTTTGATAAAGTGAATTCTTCCGGCACACGCAGAGATGGCTGTTGACTTCAAGGGCATGCTGAATATTCCGATTGACTATTCACCTTTTGCTCCTTCAGCCGATTGTTCCGGCTCAGCGGCAGTCCCTTGTTAAGGCGCGCTCTCAGGAAGCTGAGAACTCAGGGTAATACGGATTTAGCTCAAGTGCACCAGTTGATGATGGATTTCTGCCTTTGGAAAGCATGGTAATGCATGACTTAAGTTCTGTCTTGTATGTCTTGTGTCTTATTGCACCTGTAAAAGAATGCAGCTTTTACTGCTAAAGCTTTTGTATTATGTGAAAGGGTTTGTGTATGTGTTTGTTTTCTGTTATTTCTTTTACTGAGACTGTGGTAAAGACAGAGGAGTGAGATAAGCGAGAGAGAAAGCGAGAGTGTTTGTGAAACTGGCATGGGGATTTAAAGAGAGTCAACAGCTGTGATCTCTTAGATTGCCTATTTCAGTTTAAAGATGCATCATAAAAAAGTGCTGGTGTGTTTTGTTGGAAAAGGAAAGCAGTATAAAGCAGCGAGCTCCTAAACACCTTATGAATTTAATGTCTTCTCCCAATTAAATATGTCAGATGCAGATGCATAATTTCATGCGTTATGACGGTGGCGGAATAGCAGAGTCCCTTGATTTGTTTGACATTGATTCCAGACTGTGGTGCTTTTAGAGGCTTTCTGGAATTGAATGACTGGAGCAGGTCTATCTGCTGTGTGTCGGGTTTGTGGTGGCATTCCGATGACTCTAGATCCCCTGGGTCCTTTCAAAGCCAGGCCCAGCAGCCAATGCCGCGATGCAAATGACTTTTCAAGGTCCTTGTGATTGCTCATTAACTTTCAGCAGGCATAAGTCCTAACTTTATTATTGACTGCACAGAATACACAATACACTGACCTCTGCCATGCACAACTAAATCTCTTCCTGCCAATCCATCCCACCGATTTTTTGCAACCCGACCAGAAAACTGCAGCCAGCAATTTAGTCACCTTTGGTGTTAACACAGTGGCCCCGCAGCTCCTCAGGCATCCAACTCATGTGAGCACATGTCCTCATTTATGAAGATTTAAGTGACTGCAAACATACAGAATTAATAATGGCGCTAAAGTAAGTTGAGTAGTGGTAAAACAATTATAGTTCTTTGAGACCAGATTCACAAATGTATCTCTAAAACACATTCATACATGTTTATATGGAACTCAGCAAAAGTAAAACAAAATAAATTAATTTAAAAAATTGAAGTTTTAAACAAATTAGTATACAATGTGTCGTATTTTCTCAGTATTTATTGACTTTGAAATATTTTTGTTAAAATCAGCAACTAAACAGTAATTGTTTATTAAAGTATGCGAGGCGTGTTCTCCATAGAGGATGTGTACTTATTTTTGCTCAACAAAATCAACCGATAAAACATGCACCCAAACTGTTGCATATGACTGTGCATAATCTCACGTTTTAGAGCAATGCCCGTAATTACTCGGTCTGAGGAAAACCTCATTTTTCATGAGTTATGTGAGTTTGCCACACCACTGAAAAATGTTATTTATCACCCAGCCAAATTTCAATGATTAATAAACTATAAACTGTAAAATTAAGTTTAGATTTTGAGAACAATAAGCAGTGTTCTCTGCTCTGAAATGCCAGGGCATGTCCACTGAAGCTGCTGAAACCACACCCAATCACGGGAAAAGTGCAGGCTTTCTCAAGTGTCATATACCACTACGGCCTGAGAAATGGATGCTCCATCTACCAGATTTATTGGACGTGTACAGCCGTACATGTTTCAGCCACCAGAGCCACAATCCAATTCAGAGCCAGTGGATGCTGGCCGACCTGAGAATCATTCTCAGTCTGAAAAAAGAATAGTATTTTTTCACCTATTTATGCAAACATAAGCTAATGGAGATAGCAGTCTGTTCCAAAAGTGCCCATTTCAGCTAGCATATGGCCTAGAGACACTGTTTACTTCACATGGTCTTTGAGTTATGTAGGTTCAGCACCACCTCACTGATTAGCCTAGTTGTAGTTAGAAAAGCAAGCAGAAATGTACTAACTACTGATGCTAGTGCTCTCTAGTTTTTTATAACATTATAGTGTTAGGGGTGGGGTCATGGCGAAGTATGGCTTCAGTGTGTACAATCAAACCATGATTTCAAACCCACCCAAAAAATCCTGAACAAAGAAATGGTGGAAAACGGTCAAACTCTACAATACAGTACTATGGTCTCACACATTGCCTGTAATAATTTTCTAACATGTATATGTGTAACAGGCTGTAATGTGTTTAGAAACAAATCTCTGATTTTCTGAATACTTTAATGTCTGGTACATACTTGCATGAAGATTGCAATGAAGATTATCAAGCAGATACACCAGTACTTGGCACCATAACCTACTAACTATTCATGAGCCCATGATATTAAGATATAATTACATATTCAGCTTGCCACAAAATGCACTAAATAGCCTAATACATGTAATTGCTGTATAATAACAAATTAATTTTAATTAACAAATGCATTGTTTAACATGGTTTAACAAGTGTTGATGCTTGGTAGTTTTTAAATTGTTTTGTACTTCACTGTCTAACATGCAAAGTGTGTGCCATACATGTAATTGCTACAAAATTATCTGTTAAATACTATACTGTACTGTAAAGTGCTACCAAGCATAAATCTGATTACCCAATAAACCAGTAAATAAATAAATAAATAAATAAATAA
Organism: Semaprochilodus insignis; assembly: GCA_034552555.1. Taxonomy (NCBI): domain Eukaryota; kingdom Metazoa; phylum Chordata; class Actinopteri; order Characiformes; family Prochilodontidae; genus Semaprochilodus; species Semaprochilodus insignis. The sequence goes on along the minus strand of CM067487.1, from coordinate 25,001,217 downwards.
ATAAATAAATAAAATATCAAATGTGTAAAGACTGTAGACCTTGCAGAACAAGCTTCAGAGAAGCCCCCTGCCTCCTTTTCTGTAGTCCTCTGACTGTGCGCAGCCTGCTGTATGGCCAGCAGAATGCCAGATGCAGCCAACCTGCAAGATGAAAAAAGCAAAGCTATGTATCGTTCCTCTAATAGCAGTGTCTCAAACCTGCTGGGGCTCGCATCAGAGAAACAGGAGGTGGGTTATTTATTGTTCAGCAGGCCGTCCAATTCAGCCACCTCTACCTGTTACATCAAATATTTACCAAAAGCGGAGGGACTTTTCAGCAGGCCATTATAAATCTCTCGGCTTGGCAGGGTCTCGGAGCCCTGCGAGCCCAGCGCTTATGCAGATTAAGGGTGGTGAATCAACATATTATAAGCGGCTGACATTTGTCCTGATATATTGAATCGTTAGCGCGACAGAATCACTTAAGCTGGATCCACTAACATCAAGTTTCCCCTCGTTATTGACCCCTGCAGAGCAGACCTGACAAGTGGAAGTGCAGCAAAGTTCATTAATAATGTGAAATAAATCAATTGTGGGGGAAATAGAGGAATCGCTGCCGCTGGGTCATTTAGGCCTATCTTCTGATGATGTATGTCCATGTGGTGTGTTTCCGCTCATGTTAAACAGCACCTGCATGGGTCAGGTGTTCATAGTTACGCATGTAGAAGTAGGCAGTAGGATGAGCATGAATGTAAATGGTTAGTCTTGCTGTATTGTGACACCATGTTAAGATCTCATATCCATCAATGTGTTCAACATTTATTAAAAATGGATAACTGGTATAACCACATTGCCATATATGCAAGATGCATAGATGCACGATAATCCACTAGCCTAAGGAAGGTTAAGGAATGTGAGCCAAAACAAGAGTTTCCAAAAAAGGATTAAAAGCTACAGAGAAAATTCTACCTTTAAAAACCATAAACGACCTGGTAGAATAGATTTACATGCTAGAACTTCTCCTAAGACCTTTCTCATACTGTACATCTGTATTCACCTTCTGTCAGAAAATAAAACCGCAGAAAGTATGCAAGCTTGTAATCACATAAAGGTGCACTTGGCTTCCCCCAACCCTCTTGTCCTTTGTTTTGCAAGAAGCACACTGAACACTTTACTCGGAAAAGGAGGTGTGGAACAAAATCCCCACAGATTTCCCCACAATAAAAACTGACAGCAAGCCTCTCAAAAAGAATGGAAGCTGTAATCAAGGCAAAGTGAGAAACTCAATCTCCCAAAGAAGAGAAAGTGTCCCCAAACTTGTGACAGGCAGTGTATATATTCATATATGTAAAAGTATGAATAAAACATGTGCCATATTGATTAACTCAAAAACAGCGTGAGACACTGGCTGACAACAGGGAGGCAACTTACCTTCTTGCGGATGATTAATTCCGTTTGGAAAAGAGCCGAAGTGACCAAAATTGAGTAACTGTTGTGACAGCATGTGGAAATATCTGCAAAATGGATAGATACACAGTCTAACCTGTTGTGTTTGCCCAAAGACTTATTGACATTTATTACAATAAATGGTTTTCTCCCAGACCGAATATGAACAAAGATGCTCTCAAAATGAAGACAAATTCTCTGAACGTCTGGCAAGCATCTCAAAAAGCCGTTCAAACTTCTGTATGTTCATCCATCAGTTTTCTGTTGCATTCAGTAGAAACAGAATAGTTTAAGCAATTGTCTGAAGTAGTAATCATATTTCACATATATATCCAAGCTAAGCAGTAAACATTAAAGTGATACATTATCTTTCATTACAGAAATGAGTTTGATAGTGCATCATGTTAAACTAATGGCATTAGTACATCCACTTAAGCAATTCTGTTTAAAGTTTAGACACAATGCGACAGTAACCTACCCTCCTTACCCTTCTGTCCTCTCAGACCTTAGTATATGAAGTATATGGTTATACACACAGCAACCACTTAGGTACACCTCCTTGTATCTACACTCATTGTCCATATTATCAGCTCCACTTAACACAACATTACAATTACAGACTGTAGTGCATCTGGTTTAGTGTGTTAGTGTGTGTTGATCTGATATGAGTGGAGCAGACACAGCAGTACTCCTGGAGTTTTTAAACACCTCAGTGTCACTGCTGGACTGAGTATAGCCCACCAACCAAAACTATCCAGCCAACAGGGTATTGTGGGCAGCATCCTGAGACAACAGATGAAGGACTAGAGGATGACCAACACAAACTCTGCAGCAGCAGATGAGCTATCGTCTCTGACTGTACATCTAAAAGGTGGACCAGCAAGGTAGGAGGGTCTAATAGAGTGGACAGTGAGTGGACACAGTGTTTAAACACTCCAGCAGCACTGCTGTGTCTGATCCACTCACACCAGCTCAATACACAGTAACCCTCCAGCACCATGTCAGTGTCACTGCAGTGCTGAGAATGATCCACATAATGATGAGAGACAGATCGACTACAGTCTGTAATTGTAGAACTACAAAGAGCACCTATATGGTCAGTGGAGCTGATAAAACAGACAATGAGTGTAGATACATGGAGGTGTACCTAATAAAGTGGCTGGTGGGTATATGTTGTCAACTCTGTGTTGACAACTAAAACTAGACCTTCTGTTTGGTTCATACATACCATAACTTGGTACTTATGCTTGAAAGAATGAGAAAAAATGCCTCTACGAGAAAAGAACACCTCTAATTTCAGCTTGTGCCCCATGTGAACTTCTACTACTGCAACAAAGATGCACATGATTATTTTCAGTCACTCTAGATTAGCCACTGACACTAAAAGGTTGTATCTGACATATTAAGACATATTTTACCTTGTCTGTAGCAAATGTACCTTCAGTAAAGAACGCTGGTGAAAAGTTGCCACAGCCGTTTTCTATTTCTAATGACTGATTGAAACCTGGTTAGGCTACCATTCGCATTCACAGCCTTCAATCCAGCTCCTGAAGTCTTAACCAATTGGAGAGCTCTCATAACTGTATCCAGGTGTGCCATGCCCAAGGGTGTAGGAGTGTGTTTGACATGAGGGACATATCTGCTACTATCCAAGGCCATCCCTCAGTAATGTTATGTCCTGTGATGGTTTTATTATTTATTGGTAGTATTATGCTGAAATGAGATGACAAAGCAATTTACATTAAGGTTAAAGTTCTAGCTTGACAACACTGAAAAGAAATCAAACAGTTTCTCCACCTTTTTCATTCTGGAAAAGTGAAAGTAGTGTGAGGAACTGAAACTCTGGGTGCTTCCATATAAGCTATAATGTAGTTGTAGTCCAGTTTGAGATCTGTTTGAGCTGCTTTTGTAGAATCTTTCAGTGTTTGTAAAAAAGCTCTAATTGCCTCAAGCACAGCTATGTCATCTTGCTTGCTACATCACACCAGGCAGAGACCACCATGATTTCTTTTCACAGTGTCTTTTTTAGGGAAAAAACGATCTGAACTGGAACCTCAACATTAGCCTTAACAAAGGCTAAATGAAGGCCCATTGCTACCCAACACACAACATGGCATAACATCCTATTTGGGCTAGCAGTAATGACCGAGGCTAAACAGTTTGGAACTTAGCTTAATACTGCTCAGTCTGAGCTTTTTATTGGCAATGTTGGCAGGTTCCTTCCATATTTTATTGTCTATTTCCTATACTATTTGTATATATTATCTATTTTATAAACTTCAAATTTATCTATTTTCTTCAAATTGATTTCAATTGTGGATATAGTCGTTTTATGTGAATTCATGCCCCTTAATTTGTGCCCCGTTTTGGGTGAAGCAGACAAGATTTAGCTCTTTTCCAAGAAATGTAGCAGCAGTATAAGCTAGTATAAAGTGAGCTTCATTTTTCAACTATAACAGCACAAATAATTGACTTGAAAATCTATACATAAATATTTAGTATTTATTCTAATATATCTTAGGAGATTACTGAGGTAAAGAACTCATATAATGAAGTTTTAAAACACCCTCTCCCCCCCAAGTCTTGAATAAACAGTATACGTATATCATTTTCTCTTTTTTTGAGGAAGGACCCCCATGGCCCCCACTCTAATTGTGCCCCCTTGAAATTTGATTTGCATGATGTTGTTGACTGTATCTACCTAGATACCTCAATGAAACAAAATATCAAGATTGGATCAGACATTTCAAGTCCTTAACTTTTCTGTTTCCAACTTTAAAGACCTAGAAAGCCCTAAAGGTTTTCTGCTGTTTGCTGACAGTTTGAAAAAATGCATGTGTTGTTCAGTTACAGATTATTTCCCACTTATAACTCTCCTCTTTTCACTCTGAATAAGAGTTTTCATTGCTGCAAAAACTGCCACACTCATTTCTGCACCTTGTCTGTCTCCCACTTTTATTTCTTCATCATTCTTCACTCCATCGATTCCTTTTCTTCATCAAGTGGCTGCAAGGAGCGAGCGGGTGGTGGTGGGGCTTGGCAGCGGGCAGGCCGCGGTCGGTGGAAGTGCAGTGTCAGCCAGTTGCAGCGTCCTTCAGCACTCACTGTCTCGCGGGGAATGAAGGTCGAATCCGCTGACAGAAAAAAGAAGATGAGGAAAAGAAGATCACTTAATTTGCCATTCTCACCTGAAATAGAGCTGAAACAGTGGCTAATCCTCTCAAAGTGGGGAAACAAGGTTAACACACTTAGATCAGATTAAGGTTCAGATGAGGAACTAAATTTGTAGTAAGATTTTAACAGATTTACCATTTACAGTAATATGTATGAAAGACACAGGTATTTTCATACCTGGACAATGGTCATAATGTACACTCATCTTCAAAAGAACAGTCGCACCCCTGGGGAAGTGTCAGATTGCAATGCTATTGGGCATTGAGCCACACATATAGAAGTAGTGTCTCTCAGTATGGGCTCAAGCCGCCATGTTTGCTAACACAACATGCCAGATGTCTCAGCATGGAATTGTAGAGGTTCCTAATGGTGTCCTGTGATAATCCATCCCATGCAGCTTGAATATTCTCACACAGTTCCAGCAGATTGTGTGGTAGGGGTGGAGGTGGAGTGACACCAGGCCTTCTGGAAATGTGACACGTGACAACAAACCACTCACCTTGGTGCTGACCACGGTGCCTCCACACAGGGATTTGTTGGTTGTCTCCACCAAGACAAAAGCGGGACTCGTCACTGAAGATGACCCATTGCCATTCTGAATCACTCAGACACCATTGCTGTTGGTAGTACATGGTTGTATGGGGTAGCTGATACATCTTTCATGTATGAGCATGCAGCACTGCATTCAAAACAGACATTTTATAGAAGTAAGGAAGTTCATGTAATTCAGTTTTATTTTATATAATCATTTTTGATCATTTATATTGCTCCATTTATCCTAAAATGTTGAAAAGGGCAGTTTAAAATGGTACAAATAAGAACATAAATAAATGTTCAGACATGAGATATTTATATTACAGTGATGATTTGCAGTAACAATATAGCTGCAGTGTGACCCTCTATGCTGACAGTGGCTGAACTAAAGGCGACTGGCTGTGATGATATAGCGCTAAAATGGCTGCTTCAGCCCAACAGAGATCAAAGCAGAGTTGAGCGCTGCTGCCAGGCACTGAAACATCCCAGCAATTGCCGGAGACAAACAGTGTGATAGCTGTGAAGGGGAGGGCAAAGCGCCGTGCAGCTGCTTCCCTCGGGACAGATCCTATGCCAGCCCGTCTGATTGTCATCGCATGGTGCATGAGAGCTTGACTTGATTAGGGAGACTGGATCTTAATCCCAAAAAACTAGTGAAGCCACAAGTAATCACACAGCCTATGGACTCGCAGCTGATTGTGAGGGCAAGGCTAATGGGAGAAGACAGTGAGGGGCATCCAGAGGCACCCCAATACTCTTGAAAAGGAAACAAGACTCTGGGACAAAGAAAAATGCTTAAAGCAATAAGCTTTGCATGGGATGGAATTAATGTAGCTAGATGCTCTATGGTACCTAAATGCATAAGTGTAGCTTCCAGTGTAGCTGAGGATATGGACAAAATGCTTTTCTTTACTCACAGCTCTTTACCTCATCTCTTTTCTGCATGATTAAAAACTGAAATATGGATTATACAATGATTGTAGGCTAAAAAGGCTAATAACTTTTTATAGTGTCCATGTAGTTCAGTGCTGAAATACACACCGAATCTTTTCATGTGAGTGCCTCGTAAATCACCCGATGAGATGACTAACTAACAGGACTAACGTCAGCACTAATTTCAATAATTTTACAGTATTTGCTATTCATTACCAATGAAATAGAGCAACTTATTTAGCTAAAATTGGTGTTTAACATGAACATTACTTATTTTGTTGCTACCTAACATAGATAGTAAGAATTAATTAATAGTAAATTAACTGCCTAAAAGTGATAGAAATTATTGTTTTGAAACTTTAAGCTAGTTAATGCTAGCTACCTACTACTGATAGTAAAATAATTGCTATACTATAAGATAGCTAAAGTTAGCTACCTAATATTGTTAGTAAGAATTGTTGCTATACACAATCTAGTTACCTACCTTATATTGATAGCAAGAATAATTTCTATATGCTAGTTTAGGTTAGCTACCTAATTTTGATAGTAATAATTATTTTTAAGCTATAAGCTTAAAGTTAGCTGCCTAGTATTGATTTTAAGAATTTAAGAATTTAAAACTGAAATCTAGTTATAGCTAGTTGCCTAATACTGGTATTAAGAATTGTTGGTATACTATAAGCTAGCAAAAAGCTACCTAATTTTCATAGTAAGATTTGCTGCTACACATATGCTAGTTAAGTTAGCCGTCTCAGAATGATACTAAGAATTATTGCTATACTGTCAGCTAATTAAAATTAGCTACCTAATATAAATATTAATAAATATACCTTCTGGTAAACATACACTAAGATAACTAACATTATCTATCTAATATTGTTATTATATATTGTTGCTATATATGAGCTTTTTAAAGTCAGCTACCTAATAATAATAGTAAGAATCTTATACATATGATAAATAAAAATGTCTGTTTATAGTAAGAATTGTAGCTGTGCCAAGCTAATGTTAGCTACTGAACTTGATAGCACAGCATATAACAGGATAGAAGTATAGAATTAGTACTATACTACAAGCTAGTTATATTTACCTAATATTGATTGTACTAGTTATAACTGTACCTAAACCCAGCAAAAGTTAGCTACCTGACATTCATGGTAAGAATTATTTCTGTACCAAAATAAAAAACAAAAAGAAGTACAAAAAGTGTACAATTCACTTTCCCCCAATTTTGCTTCCCCCATGTCCTGGCCTAAAGGGTTGGGCTATGAGGGTGAATGGCTAGATAAGGTAATATGAAAGGAGTCTTCACATAAACAATCCACTAAACCCATCGTTGCCTTTTGATCACGCTCTCACCTTCGACTTCTCCATTTAACCCTGCCTGGTTCTGACACAACACACCAATAGCAAAACATAATAGGGTGTTTCCACTCTCAAAACCCTCACTGTTCTCTCATCCCTTCCGCTCCCAATAAAACAGTATTAATTAATCCTGATTACTGCTGCTGGGCTGGTCATTGTGTCTGATTGAATGGTAGCATTTACGGTCAATTTAGCGACATTCTTATCAGTGGACATGGGCCTCATTTGTAAAGGCCTAATTAGCTGTGAAATACATGACAAGTCAATTGTGGCAAAGGGGTGGAGGTGGGGGCACACAGAATGAAGCACTGATCAGGGTCTATGTCTGCCTGCAGTAGATACACTTGTAATGGTGTCTGGCTGGGGCTGATGTGGCACTGAACACTTCCACAAAGCTGGTGGATACAGTCAGGCATCTCTTACCCCACCAACAGCAGGTCATAAAGAGAGTCACAAAAGGCATGAACATTTACAGCTTTGCAATGTGCCGTTTCGTTTGCCGGTTCTTCTAGCAGCAGAGCTAAAATTCTGGAAAATAGTCCCATGGATACAATATATGCTGTATATGATATATGATATAAAATCTCATGAATATGCTTTTTGATGTTTGTTCAGTGGCATTAAAAATCTGCAGAAAGTGAAACAGTCTACATAATACATGCGTATGCTGCAAAAAATCCATTCCTATGGCTTGTGTTGTTTCTTTTTTCAACAGGGCTACATTTTCATAGAGAGTAAAACAGACTAGTGTATATATTATAGGCCACAAAAATCCCATTGCAAAGTCAAAATAAATAATGTATAGTTTTCCATTTTGCCCGCACATATCTTAAATGTCCAAGTACGCTGGCCTTTAAAAATCTTTATGGGCTAGAAGATAATAGTGATCTCAGTTAGCCACCTGTGGCTAGCAAGGAAATGGAGGCAAATGAAGGTAGACCTTATGGAGTAGCAGTAAGGTGGTGCCTATAGAAAGAAAACAGGCTTCAGCAGGGCTCTGTTTACTCAAGCAGGTGTGTTGAGACGCGTCATGCTCAGCCCCACATCTGTTTGCCATGTAAAACTCCAGGACTCTATCAACCATTCACGTACATAAATGACATGGAAATACAAACATTCAGATTTCACCCTGAACTGCAGCTATTTTAGGCTTTCAAGCTCAGCCGCTGTTTATGGCACCTTGGGAAAAGATCAGCGTCTTCACATGATGGAAACAGACCTGAAATGTGAAAATATTGAGCTTATTCTAGTGTAATCCTTTCTGTTACCTAAAGGTGCATCTGATACGACTAAAGTATTATGGTTAGTAATTCACATGGTGAACAGTTCTCTTATGTTTCAGCAGCAGAGCAAATAACATTTGAACGTGTTCCTCACTGTGCTGAACAGGGAATAATCAGGATAGATAGTTTGAGCTGTTGCCTTTGGCAACCCTCCTCTTTGCTCTGGCCTATAAAGCACAGATAGCTGTATCTCTCCTCGCTTTCGGTGGCACTCGCCAATTTATGTGGCATCTGATCCATCTTGCTGACTTGCCCATCTGCCCCACGCAGGATATTGGCAACAATTCCGCATTACAGACTGTAAAAGTGCCATGGAACGACAAATGGAGAATTTTTGTCATCAATAATTGTTGCAGCGCTCCTCCGTCAATGTTAGCACGTTCTGTTGTCTCAGATTTGGAGTTATTCTGTCTCTGCCAGGACTTTTATTGTGTAGCTCACTGAGGAACTTGCCACATAAAGGTAAATGAGATACAGTATTATTCATTGTGATCTATCGTAAACTTGGTTGGTGAACTCTTGAGAAAAGCGGTTCTTTAAGGGTTCTTTCGTAAGGGCAATGGTTGGAATAATGGCGGTTCTTAAATTATTTGTTGCATTTCACAATGAATGCTGAATAATGTTAAAAAAAGTTCATAAATAAATGAATTTATTTGCTTTAAGAGAGAGAACCTATGGGTCGGCTCCATCTTTGCAATTACTGCCTCCTGGATTAATCAGACTGTATCTAATAGATGTTCTAAGCCCCTTTTCCAGTTAGTTCTGTCTTTCTCTCCTCAGCCAGGATCGACCTGAGGAGAATGGGTTCCCCCTTCGAGCCTGGTTCCTCTCAAGGTTTCTTCCTTACTCAAAGGAGTGTTTCCTCACCACTGTTGCCTCTGGCCTGCTCATTGGGGGCTTGGACCCGGATTCCCTTTCGTACGTCTGTACATGGACTCTGTGTTTTTCTTTCCCTTTATATAAACTGCTTTTCTGTGAAGCTGCTTTGAGACAACGTTAGTTGTAAAAAGTGCTATACAAATAAATATTGATTGATTTGCTTTAAATATGCACATAAAATGGTTCCACATCAATAAAATATATTGCACCAATGCAATCCCAGCCATTTATTTTACCAACTTTTGGCCAGAATTGGGTTAATGTATTCTATTTTATGTGCAAATGATGTACACATTTGAATAAAAAAATGTAAGGAAATATTTTTTTTTAACTGCATGAACTGTTTTTTTTCTAAAGCAAATAATTCTGACCTTAAAAACTGAAAAGCTCTTAAAAATGTGGCTCTCATGGACCAGTATATTGACAGGACCAGGCATCAGCATGCATGTGGTATGAAAGGTCTGGAACTGTACTAACCATACTCTAAGTAAGAACCTGGTTTTGTTTAAGCTCATATACATATATACAAGTATGCATATATACATATATTTAGTATACATGTATACATATATTTATGTATTCATAAAATAAAAAAAACAGTTGCACTGTATGTTGTGTTAAATTTCCAAGCTAAATAGGCTGGCAAAGTGGCTATAGTGACAATTCCCTCTGACCGTTGAGTAATGCTTTTACACCACCTTTCGGAACTGGTTCTGGAACCTTGACAGATGTGATACCAAAAATAGTGAATGAATGAATTTGAATAACATTCGGTAACATGCAGTGGAAAAGAGGCTATAGACATTAGCAGAAATTAACATTTTCAATGCTGTGTTATTTTGATAAGGGACTGCTCCTTCATAATAGGGTGAATGCTTCTACATTAAACATTGCTATATTATGATATGGTCATGTTTATTTAACAACAATGCCAAAAAAAGCAAATAAATATCATCATAATCACGGAAAGTTTCATGAACATTTCACGATATGACTGGAATATAGAAATATGGATGATGGACAGTTCTTGTCCCCATTCAGTAGTCCATGGTTGCTCAGCAAACCACTGTTCTTGGCAGAAGTTGTTTATTGTGACTATTATTAATAATGAAAATGTTGTCACTACTAACAGAAAAACATCCTTCTATTGCATCTATTCATCATCATCATCTTCTTCTTCTTCCTATTATCATTATTTTTATTTTATTTATTCATTTATTTTAATTTATTACAAGTAAGGCCTGATTAATATTGTTATTTAGAGTAACTTTTATAAGTGTTTTTACATAGAACCAAAGTGTCACAGAAAGTCATAGAAAGATCCTTTTTTGGTACTATAGAGAACTCATTTTGCTAAGAGAACTGCATTCCACAGACCTGAAAACCAAAGTTGATTTGTCACTATTTTGACAGAATGAAAGCGTCGGGAGACAAAAAGACATTTACTCTCATCAAAGGCCTGCAAGGCAAACATGACAAAAGCCTTTGCACACTCTGAAGGAAAGAGAAACAGAGAGCAGGCTTGAATATCTGGCTGGCGGGGCCCTTCTCGGGCATCCTGCAGGGTAACCTGTTTTCTTTCTATACAGCGGGCAGGGCAGTGGTGGCCCGAGCGAGGGCAGCCTGACCCCGGCTCGCTGCGCTGAGTTTATTTGTGCTGCATCGTGTGCGGCGCGGAGGAATCCAGTATGGCCACCGTCGCTAGTGCTCAGCTCCAGGGCGTTCTGTTTAAGTTCCACAGTGTGTTACGTGCACTGTGAGTGTTTGTTTGAAATCAGTCATGTGTTTGCGCATTGGTAGTGTAAATGGAAGTCATGGCCAGAGACAATGTGTTGGATGCAGCCTAAAAGGTGGAGATCTGCACTGGTAATGGTAATATTAGATGAACACACAGCACAGTACATGCAAGATTTTTATGATGGGTTATAATACGATTATTACAAAGTATCATGTTATAATGTTATATACAAAACATTATAGACTCTTAAATATGAAGGTCCCTGAAGGCTTATTGACTCAGAAGTCAGATGATGATGAGAATCAAACATCCAAACTGTTTAATGCCATTATAGGTTATATTACAGAAAGCTATTGCTACTAAGTTAGACTAGGTTTTAGCCTGAAGTATATTCAAATATCTATTAATGGTGAGCAAATACATGCAGGGTATTCTATAACAAAACAGTCTACAAAGAAAACCCTTTTTTAAATTTGCCACCATTTTACTACCATCAACATTACATAAAAACTTAGAAGACACATGCTGATTATTTTTATATTTAATAAAATGGCTATTCATGTCATTTGTGACATCTGGACCCCTGGTTCCTATCACCACCTCTGTAAAGAAATCAATGTGCTCTATAGTAAAGCATTTCACATGAATCCACTATGAATGACTTTGTTTACTCCACCATTTAATCATAAAAAATAGAAGGAATTAGTGGAATTCCCCTTTAACCTGGAATGATTTTACCAAATTAATATATGAATATTACATTATTTTTTTTAAATTAATTTTACAGAGAAACTCACCAGCATCTGCTGTATTGCTATCCAAAACCACCAGTCAACCTGTACGCATCTTCTTTTTTGAGAAAAAAGGTTTTTTTTGGGACTAAACTGATTAAACAATGATTTTAGACCAAAAGGTTTGTTACAGCACTACTGTAAAACAAAGTCTACTGTAAAACAAAGTCAATTATACAGGAATTTAGAAAAATTGGTGGAGTTTCCCTAAATGTAGAGATTCTGTAGACTTCATTTAAGGTATCATTTATGGAAAAAAAATGTATTAAATCAATTTAAAATACATTTTAGAATTCAATCATATTTACCACACCAATTACATCATATTTATAACATCAAAAACTTGTAACCCAAAACCTTCCTTTTTTCATTATTATTTCTCTCTTTTTTCCATCATTTGAAAATGACACCTGGCCTTTGCATTGTGTGATGAGTATTTCATGATGAATAGATGAATAGAAATGATCCAAAATGGCTCTGAATAAAAAATTTGTTTCATTCATTTATATTCAGTTGAAAGTTTTACCTTTTGCGACAAATGTCATCATTTTAACTTTGTTTAGGAGGCATATGTATTCAGGTTGACAGACGTGCTATAAATCACAAGTAACTCAGCTGACTTCTTTCCTGCAGGCTAGAGGTGAGAGGTGACGGGGCCAATATGATGCTCTACTTTGTTTAATTAAGCGTGAGAGAAAAGTTGGGCCTCTGGCGGAATTCTGAAATCACCCTTACCGAAGCACTGTGGCAGCTGTTCAAAGGCCTGTTATGGAAATCCTTAATATTTAATACATCGATTAACATTAACAACTCGGGCAGAACTGTTTCAACAATTCCATTATTATTTGATATCTCTCCACAGAGCGATGATGGGTGGCATAATGAAAGGTGGATCTCTATTTCAACCTTGAAGGGGTTCGGCGGCCTGCCAGTAATGAAGACGTATTAAACCTTAATGTAGCTTAATGTAGCAGGTGTCATATATCTAATGTACAGAAGCTCTTTCTAAAGCATTATATTCATCGCTACTACCTTAAAAGCCACTAAATCTTGGGGGGCTAAGTCTAGTCTGGCTATGATTCCCCTTCATTAATCGATAGAAAAATTGTTAACACACCTTAACTGGGTTCCATTAGTCTGTCCCCGTACAATAAATGTGCCAATGCAGCGCAGTGGGAGTGCAAACTGCCTGGTGCACTCAGGTTAATGGCCAAAGTTGAACAAGTGACCACTCAATCTGCAAGGACACCATCTTCTCTCAGTTGCTGATGATACTCGGCCTGATTGTCTGTTTCTTTAGAGAGCAGGAGAGTAAGACTCTTAAGCTTTTTGCTCTCATCCCATGACAATTATTGCAAATGTGTTTTCATGATATTTTTGCAAATGTGTTTTCATGAAAAATTCTATGATTGATATATATATATATATATATATATATATATATATATATGGTGTCCAGCATAGGGGGTCTTAGGCCTTAGGAACCCAAGCATTGATCCTGCTGATGCATTTTATTCTTTCCCGTTAGGAACCCACTCATCATGCTAATAGTGCTTTTCATGTGTATTTTGCTCTGGGTGGATTTTGGGTTAGCACTGCAATTTTAATTAATCATTTTATATTATGAAGTCATGTACAAAGATGCTTAACATTGCTGTTAGAGCAAAAAATTGCCCCTTTTTGTTGTGTTATTGTACTTTATTTTATTTGAAAATGCCGGTTGCCCTTTGCATGGTATCAAAATTGACAGGAAAATGGAAATTGTCCAAAATGACTTAAAAAATAAAATAATATGTTTTTACATTAACTTACATTGGCATATACAACTTGTAATGCATTTTAACAAGAACATTTCCAACCTCTGGGTAATCTATTAGAATTAAACAGGCAGGCTTTTGCTATTGCATTGGCACTGTACTGTACTATGGCTCATTTAAAAAGCAGTTTGAGCTGAAACACTCTTTATAACTTAAGCGTGAATGGGCAGAGCTAAACTGCCAGGGGCTGAATAAATAAATTAATTCATGATTCATTTCATGTCATGAAAACAATTCATTAAATTGTTGTTTTCACAGGTTAGTTTTGTTTTAAGATATTTTGGAATATTGAAGTTTCCAACCATAAATAGTGCTGTATTGTATTTCTAAATGTGTGAATTATCATATATAGAAATACAATGTAGTGAGTCAGTTTTCTGGACGGGGATCAATCCAGCATTTTGGATGGCGATTCCTCATTTATAGGACAACCGTCAGTGTTTGAAAGGGGATCAATTATGCTCATTTTCAGTGTTCATCGTTTTAGTTTTGGTGTCTACTAGAATAGATTTACATGCTTCAGTTTTCACACAACACAATATATTTCATACTGAAGTTCCGTATTGGCTATCTGTCTGATATGCTCTGTTAGAGCTCTTCTGTCTTTAAGCCCCGCCTCCCAAGGAACCTGGTGTGGTCAACCACAAGAGTGATTGACAGTGTGCCAAGCTTGCTGATGGTCAGGCAGTAAGGACCATGTTATGAGATGACATCACCTTGTAAGAGACAAAAGGGGCTGGAATTCCAGTTAGGCATTTCAGGCAGCTGAGAAAAGTTGTTTCTGTCAGTAGGAATTTCTCCCTTTGACGTGTCCTTTGGGCTTTATTTACATGCACAAAGGAGATAAAAAGGGATTATAATATGTCCCATTTAATTGAACGTAAGCTCACCTGGGTGCCTTGAATTTGGGTTTGTATTGAATTTACAATAATAAGTTGAATTTACCACATACTCTTCTGTTAATGTCTTATTATGTTTTTTGATCTTTTTTTTTTAATGAACCCAAAAGCCAGCCAAAATACTTGCTTTTAATCATTTCGGTTTAAACAGATTCTTTCATAGTGCATAGTGTAGTATGATTTTTTTCAAGCAGTATAATCCAAACTAATATCTTCTACCCTGAAATTTTCATGGCTGGAAAAGAGAAGGACATTTTCCACATTGTTTCACTTGACAGAGGTGAGCCACTGTGATACATTATTTCAATACTTTTTTTCCTGATCTTGGAATGACCTCTGGGGCACAAATATCACTTGTTAATGATAACATCAATCCCACCTTTCCAAAGTGTTGGGGCACTATATCTTTTAGGCTCGCACTTGGTGACATTTCATATCCTTATCAAAAAAGAATCCGGGCATTTATCAATCACTGCTATTGCTGAATAGTGCAGACGGAATACGTTCGGCGCAGTCACTCCAGTTTGCAGTTTAACACGTGACAGAAGTCTCACGGCGTCGAGCCTTATCCATTGCGGGCTCGGCTACCTTGAGAGCGTGGGCCGTAATTGAGTTTGGTCGGGCCGGCCGTGAGGTGCAGCAGCTTCTCTCTGCCGGGGCCACTTTGTGAGGTAATTATTATTGGGATGAGTCAGCTCCAATGCATCACATTGCAGAAAGGTATTAGGAATATCAATGGATGCCTGTAGAAGAGGGAGAGCGCCCGCTTTCAGTCGGCCGCTTCCAGCTGTTGCTTTAAAAAAAAATTAGATCAGCGGAGAAAAGTGCATGTGACAAAGGGGTAATTAAGTCATGTCATGCTGCCAAACCTGACGGCGAGGAGAGAGAGAAAACGCCTGAGGTAATTGCATTTACTTCATCTTGTAATGTGCCCCATCATAACTGCTAATTCAATTGTACATTCATTCTGCCAGCTCCTTGCCATTAAGCACACATTTAATTGCTTCCATAAAGCTTTTAATATGCAGTGCACAAAGCAGGGACATGACACCCACACCGCAGAGCACAGCTGTCCTGCCGTCACAGCACAGATAACAGTGGCGGGTGGGAGGAGAGTGCGGTGGGGGGGGTGTCACTGGACAGTGCAATCCTGTTCCAAATACATCATTATTACCAGCATTCAGGGCCCATTTCACGCTTGTAATTCAGACTGCGGTGTATGCGGTGCTGGGGAGGGGTGCCATCCAGACACAAAAAAGAGACGTAATTAGGGCCTGACAACCTGAGCTTTTGTTGCGTTTCCATGCACACCACTGGCAAAGAATGTCTTATCTTGTAGCCAGATGAGAGCTTAGGGCCACTCCAGGGCTAAAGCTCCAGATAAGGCGCACCGAGTAAGAGACAAGAAGAGAGAGAGAGAGAAAGAGAGAGGGGAGAGGAGGAGCAGACAGAAAGCAGAGAGATAAAATCTATGTTCAGACATCGCTTCCCCTGCCTGGCAAACAGGACCACACATTAAAGCGGAACAAAGCCCCCCGGAGGAGACAGGCCCATCAATTCAGCGATATGTACACAATCATTATAGCGGGGAAAACAAAGGCTGGTGTCAATTGCGCCGGCGTTATAAAGCAGTCTCTCAAATTAAAACCTTGTAGCAAAAACGGCATCTGATGGCAGCAGCTATTTAGTGGCAATATTTTATGGGGCGGCCAATGAAAAGCAATAACTGTTTTATTTAATGTATCTGCTCCCCGCAGGGAAGGGGCCTTAATAGAAGCTGTCGATCAATGTCAGGGCGGGGGGCAATAAGAGGCCTGACTGCAATAAACATGAAGAGAAGATAACGGCAGGGCCTGGCTGATCAGCGCCTTGTTAACTTCCAGCCCGGCGCGCCCCGTTTGTCATTTTATTTTGTAACACTCATAATTTGTCATGGTAGATGGTTATCAGAGACCTGCTCTTGTCTCTTGTTTTTCTTTTGCCCACCCCCCTCCCTTCCTCCTCTAATTCGCCCTTTGAAGAGAGGTGAGGTGAAAAATAGCAAGAGGGGGAGAACAGCCACTTGTAAATAATGTGTATCATCCTGACACGATGGATCTATGCCGAGATCAATGTGGGTATACATTGCAGATGTGCCGTGTGCGGGTGTGGGTGTGGGTGTGGGTGCTTGTGAATGATCAGAGGGCGTCCCGGGCAGATGGAGACATCTGTTGATTCACGAGAAACAGGATGTTTACAGGATCTGAGACATGAACACGTCTCCTGTCTTCGGCTAATACTAAGGGGACGTTATTGTTCGGGTGCTTTAGATGGTGGAGCGCTAGTTTGGACAGATTCATCAGTGTTTCAACCGATTTGTCACAAAAGCAGACATGAGGAAAGTATGTGCATGTGAAAGGACTGGTCTGTTCTGATGGCCTGAGCCCAAAGTGAAACATTTTTATCATGTTCACATGCGTGTGGTTCCCATGGTAGTGATTTTTTATTCCCATGAAGCTTGAATTTCCTGGAAACACACAGCATCGCTTGACTCATTCATTCATTCATTCATCATCCAAACAGTTTATCCTCCTGGGTCGCAGGGGAGGTGCTGACTTGGACATGTGATATCAGATTTGTCAGTATTTAGTGTGTTTAGTCTCGGCCTCCACTTAAGAATCCATTCTTTTCAGGAGACTTTCTAAGAAACCTGCAGCAGTGTTTCTCCACATCTCTACAACATCCTTTCAGACCCAAAGCACTAAGTTGTCCTTACACAATAGAAGGAGGGAGAGAAACAGACCTGCCATCTTTTTTGAAGATAGCAGGTCTGCCATCTGCCAGGTCTTGGATGGTTGTTAGGAATCCCATTTGCTCTGAAGCTTGTAATCATTTTGTGAACTCCAATTTTGGAATTCCAGATTTTCCTTTGACGTTCATCATAATCTTGAATTGGATTATCTAATATCTAATCTCAGAAATATATGTTGAAGACTTGCTAAATGAAATGTGATATTTGACTTTTTTACTGATATATATATATATATTTTATTATTTTATTTAATATAAATATATTATTACAATATTTTTTTTATCCTGTGTATAGTTAATAATCACTGCAGTCAAATTTCCATTTTTGTTGTGTTTGTTGTGTTCGTTGTTTGTCCATTTTTGACCTAATTCGAAAATACCCAGTGCTCTTTACATTGTGTGTAAAATTAATTATGAATGAGCCAAAAAGAAATGGACGAAACGTCTGGTTCCAAGGACTTATACTAAAAGTTTGTTTTTCTATGTACTACAAACTTCATTTTGGAGATATAGGGTTTTGTTCCAACAGCAGTGATATAGGTTATTGTTTATAGTATATTGTTTATTTACCTTAGAATTTAGAACATTATGCATATTTCCATTTTTTGTACTATATACTATTATTAAAGGGGTTGGGACCCCCCAAAAGGAGTCCAAAATGTTCAGAAATGGCCCTGAAGAAGCGACTACTAACAACTATATAAGCTAATAACACTACTAGTATTAAGTAGTTGACAACATCTGATTATCACATCCCCCATACATCATCGCTGTCCAAAATGAAATGGCCAAAAAACACTTGGATGAAAGTCTTGGCTTACATTATAATTAAATTAGGTTTTTGGAGATACTTGTTTGGACAGCGACGATCGATAGAAGCTTAAAAGTTATTGTGACTTTAGCAGGCAATATTTGTGTGTAGTTGAGGAGTTTTGGAGTGTTCCTGAAATCTCCACTCTCCCTGTGCTCCGTCCGTCGCCTGCAGTGATTAGAATACAAGAGGCTAAAAGTAATCGCGGCCCAGGCGAGGAGGATGCAGCTTTAATCTTTATAAAAACCTTCACCCAAGTCCTCTGTCCCGGAGGAGCGGCCCTTGCACAGGGAGATTAAATGCTTCTTCACATTAGTAATGTCAGCACAAAATGATTATCTTCCCTGAATAATTTATTCCCTGCACAGTGTAATTTCCTTATCTTTCCCTTTTTGCCTCTTTTACTGCAGAGGAGACGGTAAATGGCTGTTAGTCTTCAGAAAACCTATGGATCGTCTTTTCCATCAATCAATTAAAAAACACTTACCTCACACTCAACATGATTTATATCTTGTTAATAGAATTTTCTCACTATACCCCTATATTATTATACCCCTAAATTCCATTAGCTATTTGCTTAATGCTCATTCTAAGGCTGACCTCTAAGGGGAGAGAGATAGTGGCACTGGTCTAATAATAGCCGCTGCACGCTGGACCTCTTTCTGGGAATGCTGTAGGTCAGGGCTCGCCGAGGTCTCTGGATACAGCCACGTTCCCTGCTGAATCGGGTATACACTACCATGACCTCTTTATTGGCCTGCACGTAGCCCCCCCACTGCTTTAAAAGAGCGGCATCACCACACGGCCATCAGACAGAAAGATAGATGTCCCTCTCAGGGAATGCATCACAGTAAACATGTGCAGTTATTGTAGACATGATCCAGACTGACTCTTAATTTAGAGCCATTTAAAATGTTTTCATGAGAGTGTATGTGGAAATGCACTCACTATATTTTATATTATGCAGAGTTGGAACAATGATTGCTAAATGGTTTGGATAGAGGTGTTAAGGATAAACCATTGCTGTAGACCCTTTCAGTTATGTTCAGGTTCTTTCTGTAGGTCCCCTATTGGCAAATCCAGGTAGAAATATTTAAGGTGACTTGGATAAGTAATAGAATCAAATAGTAAGTATTTCCTGTCGTGTATATTAGGACACTGTTGGCTGTCTGTCTGTGAAGTGTTGTGACTTTGTGTTGAGCTGCTAGCAAGCAATAAGGGATTAAGGGGAGGGGTAACAACCTCTCCACAAAGACATAAGAGATAAAAGATATAACAGAACTGCAGTGAAAAAAATATACAAAATATTATACTAAGTATTTATTGGTATATATATCATATTAATTATACTAAATACATGCAAGTAAATACTAAAAATATGAAATCAAAATTTTAATCTTAATCATTTAAGCACAATAAACACACATACGCAATTTACACATTTCCCTAGAAATATATTCTATCAGCTTTGTTGAAGGAGAAAATAATACATAGTTGAATGGAGAGATTTTGCATTTCATAGCTGCTGTGAAAGAAGCTTTAAAAGGTTCTTTATACAGTCAACTCTCATTTACAACAGTTCAGTTCAACTGAAAGGTTCTCTTCTGGGGAACCAGAAATGACTTTTATTTGTTAGGAGTCTATGCAATTCCATAATAAGTCTTAATCCCCAAATTCCAGTAACTGATTAATTACACTTTTGCTTAAGACATTAAAACAATGATTAAACATAAAGACCTTTCCTATTGTGACTTATGCATTCACCTTTACTATGTGTATGAGCGAAGCTAATACAACATTTAGCGAAGTGCCCTTGACACACTCACATGTAAGATACATTTTAAATATTCATTACAGCCAGCCCTAAAGACCCATTACCATCCCCAGGCCCAATACCCCAGGGGGCAGACAGCACTGCTTTAAAGGGACGAGTTAAAAACTACCAGATAGTGTCATCGAATAATCAATCATGTACCTCAGCCGTGACTGCACTCATCTATTACTTAAACATGTTGCATAACATTTTAATACATTACATGGGAATTAACAGGGGACATGGCAAGCAACCTGCTGCAGGAGTTTTTTATTGATGGAATCAGGTTCTACATGTTTACAAATTTAAAGCCCTTTATTTATTTTTTTTTATGAGAATATTCATACCATTTTACACTGTGACAATTCTTAAATGTCAGAAATACAACAAAGCCAGTCATTTGACCCCATATATATATATATTATGCAGAGGTTCTCATGCTTTACTTTAGAAAAAAAGTGAAGACATCAAACTATATATATATATATATGTAGATTTTATATAAAAAACATTTTTTATATTTAAAAAAATGCAGTTCTGTTGTGCCTGAAATGGTTCATGTGGTTTTTGTCTGTCTTGAGTACGTATTATTAAAAATTAAAAAATAAATAAAACTATCTTTTCAAAAAAGTTAAAATGATAGTGACATCAGAATTGATTAGCATCATTGCTTTATAGCAAAAGCTGCTTCCTTGCTCTTACCTTCTTAGTGTACTTTACTGCTTTATTGAACGGAAAGCTGTCTTTTGGCTTTCTTAAGCTTTGTGAACATTACTTGACATCATGATAATGAAGGCAAAGCCATAAAAAACATATGCCTCTAACTTTATTATTTTCTGGCATACTGAGTTGTTGTTTTAGATGTAGGGTGTCTTTTGGGTAAACTACAAAATGTAGCCCACACTTCTTGATGATATGGCAGCTTATTTATTTTTTCCTCCTCATTTTTAAGGTATACTTTAGAGCAAGTGTACTTCAGCAGCACTTTTCTTTATTTTTCCTCTAGGTTTTGCGTTTGCGTTTCTGCCAAGAGAAATAATCTAATGTATATTTCTATAAAGACTCTGTCGGACTCTAGCTGAGCACAAAACAAGATTTATTAGTTTGGCTGGCGAGATATGACTCCTGAGGCTGGCAGTGAAAGTATTTGCTTATGTTCTAAAATAATCTAATGAGCTTTGTTTATCTTTGGTCATTGCATGTAAACAAAGGAGTATACGCTAACGGTCTCCTGACCTCAAGTGACAGTCCTTCTAAATTGAAAATTGAATGAATTATGCCGTAGGGACACAAGTATTCCTCTAAGGCGTCTCGTGGAGCGAGCGGTCTCAGATATCAAACTTGGGTTTGATCTAGAGAGATGATCCGTACAGTAATAACAGCGCAGAGACAGCAGCACCCTGTGGATAGAGCGCAGGGCTTCCAGACTCCAGCCAAATACTGGCCACAGATATTAGATTATCCTAAATCTTCATGGCATGATCAATAGCAATGTGTTTATTTTTGTGCCTTGAGTTATTCATTAGAAATTCAAACAGCCTTAAAGAGGCTCATTAGGATCCGATTTGCTGGGCCTTTCAGAGACTTATTGCCCCGTTGTAAAGAGGGAGAAAGGCCAAGGGACAGTGAAGGGCAGATCCGCACACAGTGCCATTTGTTTCAGCTCATATGAACACGCCTGCCCTTTTACTAAACATGTTCAGTTTATGTATATACGCTTCGGGACTCTGAACATCTCATAGTGTATTTCTCCTAAAATGACTGTTTTTGGTCCACTTTGGCTTCATTTCTAATACCTCTGAAAGTGGCATAAACATTTAGCAGAGAAATGCCATGTGAAAAGAGGCAATGAATGCACCATACTGAGAGATGCTTTGTGAAATACAAGCACTGATAAATGCAGCTCATTTTAAAAGCCAGGCCCTAAAAGCTATTTTGTCATTATCACATTATTGCATTACCATTACTCGATGTACAGTAGCCAGTTCAGATAATTCATCACAATTGCATTAGGGGGCTCAGATCCCATTTGACTGGGAAAATGGAACATTAATTGGCATTTGTTCAAGGCAAACAAAGGACATCAAGGGAATACGACCAAATTAAAAGACTTTCAGACGTACGGAATAAATCCTCAAGGACCACTACAGTTTCAAAAATATGAATGCAGAGGAAAAGGTTTTTAAATCAAGTGCTTCATGAAAGTGAATGCAACGAATATTGCTTTATATTGAAGACAATTATAGGCCTGCTGTGCTTAAAGGAGCAGTGTGTAAGCTGTAGTGGTGAGGCAGCGTATTGAAACCTACTGAATCCCCCCTCCCTTTCCTAGATCCTACAGTGACTGTCAGATTTTCTGTCAAATTTTGCTTTGCTTTTTTGTATTTTTGTTTCTTTCATGTCAAGGATTCACTCTGCATTGCTTTTCTCAAGTTTTTTTTTTTTTTTTTTTTTTTTGCGCAGTAATAAGTACAACAATTATGAACACAAAGTGGTTAGCCAGCACCAGTGTTCTAGAAAATGATTACACTCATTGTCAAAAGAATAGGTGCACCCAGAAGGAAGTCAGACTGCAGTGCTATTGGGAAGGAAGATAAAGGTTACCAGGAACAATAAATGATGATAAATTTAGACTGATATGGGCAATATTTACTGAGCTACACATACAGAAGTACTTTCTCTCAGTATTGCATTAAGCCCCCAGTTTGCTAACACAACATGAAAGAAGTCTCGGCATGGAGCTGTAGAGGTTCCTAATGGTGTCCTGCAATAATCCATCCCATGCAGCTTGAATATTCTCACACAGTTCCTGCAGATTGTGCGGTAGGGTTGGAGGTGTAGTAACACCAGACCTTCTGGACATGTGACGGGTAACGACAAATCGCTCATCTTGGCGCCGACCACGGTGCCTCCACACACGGATTCATTGGTTGTCTCCACCAAGACAAAAGCGGGACTCGTCACTGAAGATTACCCGCTGTCATCCTGAGTCACTCCTTGACAGTCTGGCACAACACCATTGCAGTCTTTGGCGACACTGACATGGTGTTAAGGGCAGTCGTCACAACAGTCTGTGTGCATGTAGTCCTGCGTCATGCAGTCATCTGCCAATGGTCCTGACACTAACAGGATGACTCATGGGGGGCATCACTGCTTGCTGAATGTCCTCAATCATGGATGTTGGGTCATTCAGGTACAGCAATAAGGCCCATTCCTTTTTGTGTGACATGTGCGGCCGAGTGTGAAACTTTAATCATTTGCATGTCTTACAATGTCAAACCTACTCACCTACTCATTCCTTCTGGGTGCAACTATTTGTGCAACTATTCTTTTGGCGATGAGTGTGTATTATGTAGTAATTCAAGCAATACAATTGTTTATTGTGGTGGGGGAGACATTATGCTGTTGTCTGCATTATGCTGCATCATGTCTGTTGTTCATCCTGATTCACCCACATTGAATGTGCTGCTGTCTTCAGTGTTCTTGACTAACTAGAAATGCAATACTTACCGGCCTCTGGGTGGCTCTGTAGCAGATGGCTTCAGCTGAAACTGTGCAATGGTTCATTGTAGAGAAACTTATTGGCTCAGATTTCTTTATAGTGATGGTGATAGGAACCATGGGTCGCAATGTCACATGCACACGTATAACCTTTTTTAACCTCACATAAAACCAGCAGTGAACTTACACATCCTCTGAGTTTTGATACGTAATGTTGATGAAGAGAAGATAGTGGTACATCACAAGTTTTTGGGGGACTATTTTGCCTAACAATGACCTGCATGTACCCCTCCACCACGAATCATGCTTTATGTTATTTACAGTATATATCTTATAACTACCATAAAACAATACCATTTCTTGTACTACTTTTCTTCATGGAAGCTTTTAGGGCCATTAAACTCTTAAAATCGCCATCACTGTGAACATTCTTCATTCAGTAAGTTTCTCTAGAGCAGAGCATTTCACACCAAACCAATCTGAATGTCTTTATTTACATGTTAACAATCTAATCATGTGAGAAATTAGAAAGGTTGGCAGAATTCCCCTTTAAAAGCTGATATGATGTAGAGCCTTGTGTGTCTGGTGATGATTATGATAAGGGCAGGACAGGGATAAAGTTAACCCTGTCCCAGAATGTCACCTGAGCCAGTTTGAGCACCCGCTTTTATAGGAGGCTGCTGTCACGGCGAGGGTGGTAGGGGTGAGGAGGGGGGGGTCGTCTTTTTTTTTTCTCTTCGCTTTCCATCTCGGTGCACCTCACTGAATTGATGGAATGACCTGGACTTGATCTTTGAGGGCAACATGGCTGATGGTTCCTGCAGATTGATAAATTGATTCAAAACTATTACCATGGTAAAAAAGCAATAAGGTCATAAAAATTGCATTGGTCCAGCTAAGTAAATCCCGGGCATTTTGGCAAAGAAGTGGCGCAGGAAAATGGCAGGAGGAGCAGGGCATGAGGCGGAATGAGAGAGCAAGAAATGACTTTGAAGAGCTCATCATCTTCAATCTATTTTTCCTGTCTGTGCTTCATGCCGCCGCATAGAGGCACTTCATTACGCGGGAGGGGGGAATAACTGTACACAGGCTGCGGCGGCCGGCCTGCCTCCTGCTCCCCTCAGCTCCCCTGGGGGGCTTCAGCTGGTTAATACCTCATCACCGGCTTCATTGAACGCTTTAATCTGCACTCCTGTGATCAATAGAATCCCGCTGTAAATTAAAAGGGCCATTTCGTGTAATCAAGCCTGTTAATGCTCATTCTGAAAACCATTATTTGTGGAAGGCATTTAGGGGGAAAATCGCCACGCTGACAAGCCCCTGTGCTCACGGAGATTATCCGCGGACAAGGATTTGGAAGGCAGGCAGAGGGAAGGGCGAGAGAAGGGGATCCAGGCTGTCCCCTCAGAGGAATAACGTGTCCTGCAGACAGAGAGAGGGATTGAGGGAGGGGAGAGAGAGAGAGAGAGAGAGAGAGAGAGAGAGGAATAGGGAGAGAGAGAGAGAGAGAGAGAGAGAGGAATAGGGAGAGAAAGAGAGAGAGAAAGAGAGAAAAAGAGAGAGAGAGATAGAGATATAGAGAGACAGAATCGCCAAAGAAGAGAAGGAGGTTGAGGAGGGCGAGAGAGACAGAGAGAAAGTGAAAGAAAGAGAGAGTGAGACAGACAGACAAACAGCCAGGAAGATAGGATTGCCAAAGTGAGGGATGTGCTTGGTAAGTCTTCTGTTAAAGGAAATTGAGAGAGAAAGAGAGGGAAACAGACAGAAATAGACAGAAATAGGTGGCACAAAATAAGGATAGATAGATAGATAGATAGATAGATAGATAGATAGATAGATAGATAGATAGATAGATAGATAGATAGATGACAGACAGACAGATAGACAGATAGACAGATAGGGTGTTGTTGAGAGAGAGACAGATAAATAAAAGACGAGAAACAACAGAGAATTCTGTCAAACTGAGTATTCTGCCAAAGAAAACTGAGAGAAAATGAGAGAGATAGATAGATTGACAGAGAGACAGACAGAGAGACAACAGATATGAATAGAGAGAGACAGAGAGTCAACAAATAGGAGTAGAAAGAGAGAGAGAGAGACAGTGAGAGAGAAGTAGGTGTTAGTAGGTCTTCTGCCAAAGAAAACTGAGATAGATAGATGGAGAGAGAAAAAGAGACAGGGGTAGAGATATAACAGATAGGAATACAGAGAGATTTTATAAGTCTTGGTAAGTCTCCTTCTTAATAGATAGATAGATAGATAGATTGATTGATTGATTGATTTGTAAGGCTAAATAAAACAAGAGACAGTGAAAGAGACATATAGACAGATAGATAGAGAGAGACAGATAGAGAGAGAGAGAGAGAGAAGCTTGGTGAGAGATAAGATAAGTTTAGAGAGGGGAGGTGCCCGTCTGCTCGGGCCTCCCAACACTCATACACGGCCAATAGGGGAAGAAAATGAAATTTTCCAGGCCGCCATTTCTGCAGCAAATTCAATTACTGCAGGCGCTTGTACAAAGAGCTGTAACTTCCCTGAGCCTGAAATTGAAAAAAGCTAAGTGCTGATGAGATGGTGAATAACTGTGCTGGCTTTGACAGCAGCCAGGTGAGAGAGTGTACAGCAGACACACACAACCTGCTGGACGAGCCCGCCAAGACCACCCGACTCACTCGAAACCTTCAGATTCCCTTAAAGTTTCAGGGCTGAGGAAGTCATATTAAATATTGTTCCTTACAGGTCTTAGTGGATTTTCCTAACGCCTGCTGCTGACAGGCCGTTATAGACACTCCTACATGCAAATGCATCACACTGCTGACTGTTGAGTGCACATTCTGTGGTCAATACAGCACTTATTCTCCTCTGTAATCACAAAAAGTCCATAATCACATTCAAATATTCACTTCCTTTTCTGGCCTTCCCTTTGATTTTCCACTTCAGTAAATCATGAACCAGCAACGTCTGCTTGTTCAAGCGAGTGGAAAATTAGCGTTTCGTCCTGTAATCCTAATCGCCATCCCTGTTTCCATCATAGTCTAATTTAATTCGCTCTTCTGGATGTCAGCGCAGTGACATCTCCAGTCAAACGCAATGCCGAATCTAAACAGCAGGATTGCATTTAGAGGAAATCCTGCAGGGACTTCATAAGGAGAGCTGTCATTTGAGCTTGAGGCACGCAGACACAGTGAGCAGAGAACAAAAAGCTATTAAAGTTGTATCTTAAAAGGTCAATAAGATTTTGTATAATGACTTTGACTGTTTAATCCAAATATATGAGTCTGCGACTAAGCCCTATCCCGACATTGATAGACTTGAGTGGCAGTGAAGGATCTTCTCCTGTCAAAACATCAGAGACGGGGAGATAATGAGAAACGCCACTTGAAAATTCTCCTCAGCCGGCATCGACACGATGGGTTTCAGGAAAAACATGGCTTCTCCTCCTAATCATTGTAATTGTGTGACTTGGAGCTGGCAGGAAAAGCGGCAAGCGGTTTATGGGTAGGGTTGCCTTTGTCGACAGCAGGAAATGCTAAGTGGCTGCGACCCGAAGAGCACGATTGCTGGATAGCATCTCTCCTCTTCCCGGATATGTAATGTTATGTTTGCTCTTGTGATGGCCCCTGAATCCGGTGTCAATGTCTCATCTGCAATGTAAGACAATTTCCGCACCTGAAAAGAAACTGTCTCGAGTCAATAGACTATAAATTGCTCTTGGAAATGGGACGATCTTAAATAAAGGCCATTTGCTCTTCCCTCCCTCGGGGTCTTGCGGTGAACCCCCGCCTTTTTTAATAATTTATATGTTTAGCTGTTTGGTCAATTTACTTTGCTCTTGTGGTGTTCTGTGAGCGAGGCCATCAATCAGACCTGTGATGGCAAAAATCTCTCGCTACAGTATTACAGGTTATTAAAAGGATGATGAGAAAGCGGCGGCGTATGTCGGCCAGTGCCCCTTTTCTCATTTACCAAGAGCATGGCTCGCCGCATAATCTAGTGATTCATCTTCACCCTCCCCATCAACAAGTGGCAGGAGGCTCAAGTCTCCAATGATGAGCTCCTGTGTTCCTTTCACCTTCCAAACACAAACATTAGCCAACCAACTGCTACGCTGCTGTTGTCCGATAACACTTTGTTCTGGAGATTCTTGAAGACGAACCACATAAATAAATTCTGGATAGTTCAATAAATGATATGTAAACAAAGTCACATGAGTCACATCAGTGGTTTAATATGGTGCACTAATGCAATTTCCTTACAGTGGTGCTGATAAGGACCAGGGGTTGCATTGCCTTCAATGCATATACACTCATCATCAAAAGAATTGTTGCACCCAGAAGGAAGTGCTAGGGGAAATGCTATTGGGAAGGAAGATAAAGGTTACCGGGAACAATTTAGACTGAAATGGGCAATATTTCTTGAACTACACATACAGAAGTAGTTTCTCTCAGTATGGCTTTGGACTGACATGTTTGTTAGGCACCATATTCATAATTGAGGTAATAACATTCTTTTAAGTACATTTTGCACTAAAGTTACTAAAACACTTTGGACGTCTGGTTACTATCAAAACTGTTGTAAACAATTCTGGCTCTCTAATGTGTCTAAAACATCACATTTAATATTCCAACACTCCTTATGACTTTGTTTACGTCTTTACCATTTAATAATGCTGACATGGAAAAATCAGTGGAATTCCCTTTCATTTCTAATATACATTTAAGCATAAAATTGGACCATGCTGCTGTTTTATTCATTATGAGAGAGAGACAATTTTCAGGCAATGCAACATGATTTTTTTTGCTGTGAAGCAATAAATGAAAAAAATTAAGAAAAGGAAAAAAAAGGAAAAAAAAGATATGCATCATGGAAAAATGTTCTATGCTCTTTTTTGGACGTGAAAGAGTTTGATGTAAATATTGTTTTACCGCCCCCAAGTGCCATTGAACCAACACCCCCCAAACCCCCCCGCCCAGCACCCCCAGCCCCACCGCAGAGTCCATACATGGAAACGAAGCTGCAAAAATAGCTCATTTTGAAAGAACTGTTTTAGTGATATCACAACTTATGCAATTACATGGCCACCTATTCAGTCTATCATAGTTTAGCTCCACCCATTCACACTGAAGTTATGAAGAGTGTTACAGTACTGATATGCTTTTGAATAAGGCTCAATACAGAGCAATCAAAGTAGAGATGATTCACATACATTACATTTTACATACATCACATATATTTTATAGATAATTTACCTATATCATATAAGTCTTAAAGCAGCATTGCACAAGATTTTTTTTCTCCCCGTACAGTTGCTGAGTATATTTACACCACTGTCATAAATACAATGTTATACCACTGTCATAAATACAGATTACGCTTTGAGCCTCTCATTAACAGCTGTAGAGCAGCAAGCAGAACAGCAAGCAGAACAACATCCACCCCCCCTTTGTGTGGAGTAGATCTGAGCCTGTCTTGCATCAGTATTTCTTTTAAAGCACTCTTCAATGAGTAAAAGTCAGTCACTTCCTCAGAAAAAGTCTTCTTCCATCTTTTCGCAACCTCTGTCATGATGTCCATGCTGGGAATACTGTGATAGCTTGTTTCTATATCTTGCTTAAAACCCATAGTGACGTGGCGCCATAAAGTGTTAAGTAGTTCTCACAAGAGGTTTTGTGCCTGCTCCTCCAAAGCTGCATAATACTATATCAGGCTTTCCAGGTCCGGGGTGGGAACACCAGAGATGCCGTTCTCCCTGTTATAAGTTAGTGTACCATCAAAATGACTCTGACGCTGTTATTTAAAGGTAAAATCATTAAATAATGGCGCTTTAAAGGCATAGCAGCAAAAGCCTCATTTTTAATGGATTAGGATAGATTGAAAAATCGTATTGTGTGAAAATAAATGAATAAATAAATACAAGAAAAATGGAGAATAACAGCTAAAACCCTATAGGCTCAGTACAGTCAGTGGTCTAGTTTCTCTATACACACTCATAGTGAAAACACACAGAGCTCTCATGCACTCTAAATCTTGTCCTCTTGTCAAACAGTACTTGTCTGAATTTGATTTAAATCTTGGCATGACGGAAGTTCTGATGTGAGTGTCACTTTACTGGTTGTTTTTGGCCCTAAAGTGACACTGTCCTGATGAGATTGAATTTTATAGGACAGTGTTCCTCAGAAAACTGCCCTAAAAAAGGCTAGAGGACTTTCATGACCCTCAATAAAACAAAACACACTGGAATAACCCGCATTGTGTTAACTTATACAACTTTACCGAAGCACTGAAAGCACTCCTTGCATGTTACATGGCGTTTGCCTCAATTAGTGATGACATGCCTGTGACGAATTATAGCCAGCTAAAATGTGGACCATTTTCAGAGGTTAGAAAAAAAAAACGAGATAAAGAAAAGGATGGACATTTAAATTGCAAATCATCCTCTAAAGCTCTTTTAGGAAGATTGATGGCAGATTTGGGGGTTTTGATTAAGCTTTAGTGAAATTACTGTGATTAGTCAGCACTTAAAATCGTAGGAAAATTAATCTCTCTATGAATTGAAATAAAGTGTTATCATTTGGTATTTAAATAAGACAAATGATAGAAGTCATCTCGCCGTCTTTATGTAGGACTTGAGTTGATATTAGCTCCGTTCAGGATATTAATAACAGAGTCTGAAATTTACACACGTTAATCATCAAACAGTTGAAAGCTTAGTAAGAGGAGACCTTAACTCATATACTATGAGCTGAATACAAAACAATGTTGTACAGCAGTCATAATGCTGCTATGACACAATCGGGTCAAGTTAGATTAGATTAACTCATTAGATTAAGACTACGGCTGCGTCTTAATTGTGTACACTACGCAGTATATACTCTGTTCTAATCTTGTATGTATGAGTTCAGGAGGCTAGTACACAAAACATTAGCATACTGCATTGTTTCTTTTTAACAGGAAGTGATGAAGTGCCACGCCATACCTGGACTTCGGTGGAGGTTTTCACCACCACAGCCACCGTTGCATAACCGCCAGCCATTTTTCCAGACGTAAGAAGCTCCTCCCTTTCCGTTTCCCATTACATTGCAGGACAATAGTATTCATAATTATCATACTCAAAAATCCACTGGTTCTAAGTGTGTATTGTGGATTTTTGAGTATACTCAACATTTATAACTGTCCTACATACTACATACTAAAAAACTAGTTAGTGTTAAGTGCACAGTTAGGACGCATCCTATCAGTTTATACAAGCATGGCCATTATCTCGTACTTCACAGCTGCATTCCTGCACTTCCCATGGCATAGGCGGTATAGGTGATTGCTACGTGTGCCATCCATCCATAGCGGCACCCGGGCCACGCTAGCAAGGGAAAAAACTTATACTCATTTTTATTACTATCTATATTATTATTTCTAAACACTGCAAAACAGCCCTGCTGAAAAAACTTGTTCAAAACACACAAATTGATTCACAACAGCATGATGCTGGTCATTTGCTGTCTTTTGAGCACATTTTTGCTGGACGACCAGCACAAACCAACATGGACATGGAGGCTGGAGGAGTGAGTGGTGAAAACCTGATTAACACAAACATTAGCTAACAACATAACAGCTGCAGTTAATATGTCTAAAAGGCTGAAGCTCCGGGGAGAAAAAAAGAAGAGAATGAAAGAAAAGACAGAGGTAATGTAATGTGATGATGGAATACTTTATCTGTTGTATAGCATATATATGAATATGTATATGTATGTGTATGTATGTATTTATGTGTGTGCGTGTGTGTGTATGTAGTAGTAGTAGTATTGCTCCCCAGTACTGACTTTTATTATTATTATTATTATTACTATTAATAATATTTACTGTCAGAAGCTTGGAGCAAAGTTAGCTAGCTCGATAATGTTTGCTAATTTAATAAATAGCTAGCTAGCTAGCTAGCAAGAGTTAGCATCAGTTACTCCCACCCTAAATCTGTTAGGAAACGTTGGAATGACTTTTAAGGTGAAATAACCTTCAATTTTGAGAAATATAGTTATCCCTGTAAGTGTGCCCCATGAACGAACCATCCACTCACTGTCTGCCTGAGGGTAACATTTAGTTAGCTATTCAGTGTTAGCCCCGCTCATAACAGTGTTTCCTTTAGTCATTAATTGATGTAAGGCCTCTGGATTTTCATTTTCAGTTCATTGTATTGCATTTATTATGTATGGCAAACAGCCTGCATCATGTGAGAGACGTGCTCACTGAACACATGTTCTGTGTATGAATGCTAGCTGCAATGTACTCTTGTTTGTGTTTAGAGCATTATAGGCTATAATGTGGCTTAGGTGCTATTATTTCCTGGGTTCCACCATCCAAGGGGCACCAGCTAAAATCTTACCTAGGCCATCACATTGGTCAGAGCCGGCTCTGCTGCAAATACACTTGTTATGTACCTACACATTACTCAGTATCAGTTATGAATTAAGTTGTAATTCCTTGAAGCGGTAACAAGCACAACGTATTAGACTTCAGTGGCGCCGGGACTGTCTCTCTTTTTTGTGGGAGGAATAGGCATTTTATAACGCAATTTGTTATAAGCCACACAAAATCGCCAGGCCTTGATAGATTTATTAGAAAAGAGCAAACTGGGGTGCCACCATCGCTCCACTGACCCCATACATCATGGCCTTTGTGACCACATATTAAGTGCTTTTCTCATCCCCCGCCCATTAAAAGTAAATAATCTGCAGAGAATGAGACATTTGTTAAGGAGGCACCCTATTTTTCATACGTGACAGCTATCTGTTCATATGCGGGGCTGGAAAGGTGTGCGAGGGGAATGGGGCCGTGGAGTGGAATGATGATGTAAAATGCAGAGAGATGATGCACATTCACGACCAGCTCTGCTGTCCTGCCACTCCCAAAGAGCCAGAAACAAATATATATTCCACAGCTGCAGATAGACAGTTTTCCACACTTCAGTTCAGTAAGCTTTTAAAGGTGCCATAGACTAGAAAATGTATTTATATTGGTATAGCTGTATGAGGTGAGTTCGGTACATAGAACTGACATACCGTGAACCTCAACCTGTGTTATTAATCTTTTAAATACAAATCCCGCATTTACAAAAGAAGACGGTAAAACGGGCCAATTCCAAAATATTTACTCCCCCAAAATTTACATACAACATATGACAACAGCAACAGCTATGAAATATGTAGAGACATGTACCAGGATCTGAACTGTCTGTCAGTGGACAGACATCTCATTCTCATCTTTAAACAAGGCCGAAGTTGCTTCCTATTCTCCAGCTTCTTGAATTGAATGTCGCGTTCCACCTTATATGCTATAGCTTGTACGGACGGCAGAAACTGTGACAGCATTTAAGGTGTATAGTTAGTAAAGCTGGTGAATAGGAAGCCATAGTTAATTCATAGGTGTAAATTTGCTTTGCACGTTTCACTTGGACAATATTGAGCATGCTTCGTTCAGTGTTTGACACTAAAGAGACTTTAAAAAGGAACAGTTCCACCTTTATTAGCATTACAACTCTGCCGAACCCTAACCCTAACCTGCATCCATGCTGGGTGATTTCATCATTGTTTGCTGGTTGATGCGGATCATCTTAGACTGAAAGTTTCATAGTGAGTAACAACTTTCATTTACTTTGTGTTGAAAGTGAGTACTTAGTATAGATAATAAGTACTGAATCTTAGCATTGCTAATTAAATACTGCGGGGAGCGAGCTTATTCACATGATGATCCCATTTTTGTCTCATCTTTGTCTATTTCAACACGTTGCTTCTGTGTGATCATTGTGGTGTCTCACTGTAAACCAGCCAGTCAAGCCAGAGCTCATCAAATTATTCATGAGCTCACCAAAAAAGGGAAAACAGGTTGTTTCATTCCAGGGCGAAATAATAGCATGTAAATGGGGGTGTTAAACTGTAGACCTGCTATGTGAACATCAGAGAATCATTTTAAATACTAAATAAATGCATTCTATGACATCTTTAAGTACTGTTTATCTGATGATGAGAGTTTTGATGGTCTACCAGGTCATGCACAGTAGGAGTGCCATTGTCTCTACATCTTTAACTCCAGTTTTGGAAACATTGATTTTTCAGCTTTTCCTGTGACTTCATTTCCCTTATTTCTGCTTCCGTATGCAAATGGAGTGTCTTATATCTAATCTCCTCCTGAAAATCAGAAAAATGAATAACTCATGCATTTTCACTGGAAATGAAATAAAAGAAAGCTGGTCTCTGAATTTTGCACAGAGCTATATGTACATAAAGTACACATATTGAAAACTGAATCCCAAATGCTACTCATTCATTCCCAAAGATGGAAAAAAAAAGGGAAAAGCACTCGCTGAAAGTCATCCTGTAATGAGATTCAAACTGTGAGCAGGAGGCACATAATTAAGTTCATTAACTTGATTATTTCTTTTTCCTGCACACAAAGGAGAGAGAAAGAAAAAGGCAACCATTCACTAATTAAGTCGCCGTCAAATTGGAATGAATGAACATTAAGGAGCTACATCAGTTTCATGTTGTTGCATATTCATAATGTTAAATTAATTTAATATTCCTCATATAAATCATGCAAATTTATGAAGTGAAGGTTTCGTTTTATTGCACCATATTAAGTCGTGTTCGATGCACAAGGTGGCTTTGAAGTGAAGCATTAGCCAAGGTTAGCCGGTTTTATTTATGGCCTACCTGTCAGTTAATACTCAGTTGGGTTTTATTGCTCTTTAATGTGCTGGGGAGCAATAACAAGGAGCATGGTTATGATGATTATCTGAGACGGATCTACTGAACAGCAGCTTGCCGTGCAGATCACTCTTCTATAGCCGCTTACTGCATACACCAAAGGTATGAGCGCTGTGATGAAATAACAATGGGAGCATGCAGTAAGTGGGCTCTGGTGTCAGACCAACTGGACCTCTTAGGCCTCTTGGAGTCAGAGCTGACCAGGGTTATTTACATCAAGGGCTTAACTACTGGGGAGCCAGAGGTGGGAGTGTGGTGATTGTACTAGAGCCCATGGTACAGAGAGGCCCACTGCAAACAGGTCCACAAACATCTTAATTGGGCCTGTCATATAGCTACTGATAAATACTGGTGCCTGTCATATAGTTACTGATAGATACTGATGACTCAAAGACAGAAAGATGTCATTCCTTAACAACATACATCACCAGTTAGCTTCCATCAACACTACATGGATAGCCCTGACATCTCTTCGCTTTGTTTTACATACATATATATATATATATAAAAATCGAATAAACTACACGATTCTTCTCAAACAATTATAAAATATGCATTTTAATATATAATATATATTAAATATGTAATATGTAATATCTCACACAGATAGGATTCTGTTATGGAAACTGCAGTGTTCAAGAGTTTACATGCTACACAACATTGCCATAAACATGTCATGGCAGGTGTCATATGCTGTCCATGTCCATGAGTTGTCTTGACATATTCTCCAGTGATATAACAACATCATGTCCTGCAACTTTTAAGACAGACATCAAAATGTTTGATAACAAGACTGCTAAATGCTAGAACACAGAGCAAAAAGATCTGCTATGATTTGTTAAAGGCACAGTTATGCTGGGGGTTTAAGAGTAAATAAGCAAATCCTTCTTTTTTATGTAATAAAAATGATTTCATATATATTTCATATATATGACATCTGCCAGGTAAAGGTAAAGTCAAGGGTCCAAATAAAGTTGCAGTATTATACACTTGTTTTATGTGCAAAGCCTCCCAAATAACAACATGTGCACATTGTATTAGCTGTTACATCATCAGTAGGAAGTGTTTAATCATGGAGAACAACAATCATACTTACCATAAGCTGAATACATTTGACCATGCCAAAGACATAAAGCTCAATTTGATTGTGGTTGTAGGCAAATGGACCCCTATATTATTACGAAAACAAGCTATCAGGCTTTTCTAACCATTAGAATAATAATACATAATGTGGAATAAAATGCCCAGAATCCTTAGGGGATCCGTTGAGGTTCCAGGTTAAACACTCGCCAGCTCATATCCTCTCACCACTGCTGCGCCATTGGACTGTGCGAGGAACCACAAAGGCCTCCTTAAATAACACGCAGCACATGTGGAACATTTGGCATGTGACCAGGCCAAGGCAAATGATTAGTCGTCAATGGGAAAACGTAAAGTCGCTTGATAAGACCCCTGGTTTGGGTCGTAACATTGCGATTGTTCTTAACTAGTGCGAGCGAGAGCAGGCAGCTGGGTCATATCCCCCTCATTAAGGACTCATTGGGGGAGCCCTGTACCATCAGCCCGATCTGGATTGTGCATTTGCTGCAATTTGCCGCGATTAATAGAGGAGGGTCACACCGGGTCACTTTCAATTTCCACCCAGAGGGGCGAGAAATGGAAACAACTCATTTGCACAGATCTGAATAATTCGTGCCCTGGAAAAAAGGAAGAGAGAGAGACAGACAGACAGAGAGAGAGACGGAGAAAGAAAGAGAGGATAAAGGAATTGGGTTGAGGGCTCGAACGTTGCCGCACCTCACACAATAATAATCCATGCAGCCCCCATCGGCTTGCATAAAGGCAATAATGAATATGATGGAGGATATGAATCCAGATGTAGGAATAAAGCCGCCCTTTCTCCCCGCTGTCTCACTTGGGAGCGTGTGTTGCGTCTAGCGAGCTTTTAAACTTATCATAAATGTATTAAGATTGCACTGGGCCATGAAACAGCTGTAGACAATTAATCTTCTGCAAATCTTATCCGAAGAATTGGTTTCTGCAAAGTAACATCTGCTGCGAGAGGCGATTATTCATGGGCAACGCCGGCTCGCCACACTTTTATGCATAGGGCATGATCATTGGCAATGAAGTAAAAATTTATAGTTTTCCCTGTTCAGTAAAAATAACATTCAGCAGCATTAAAACATCATCCATCAACATTGTCTCGGGGCTCAAAGCCCATTGCGAGCGGAGAAATTAAAGAAAATATTCATTTCTGTGTGAACTTGTCGCGTGCTGCTCCGCTGAGCTGATATTTTCGGCTTCTGTTTTTTTCCCCGTCTTTGGAGAAAATGAAATTGAACAGTGCATTTCAATATCGCTGCATGGCTTGCTGTTGGCCCTGATGTGAAATGTAGACAGTGTGACTGTCATTACGATTTTCCCGTGATGTCCCAGGGAGCACTGCTCTCGGCTTTGCCTCGGAGAGAGAAAGAAATGAATGCAGCTCTAGAAAAACGCGTTTCGGAGTCAAATTGAAATCATCACCAAATTTGTTATTATACTTCATTAGCTGTCATGGCAAGTGATCATTAGCTAAAATAGTCCTCATGTGTGAGCAGTATACCCCCACCTTGGCAGCAATGACAAATCCTCAGTTGGGTTAATAGCAAAATGAACAGCTCATGTAGTGACGATGTGCGTGATTCATTCTAGGTGGGCCGCGTTAAGAAAAGGAAAATCAACTCACAATGAACAGGAATGTTTATGGAGACACTGCCTTCTTTATTTTCTCTACATTAATTATAGTCACGTGACTCCTTATTTCCCAACTGTCGGCACATCGCAGATGGCAATATTATTTACAATGCACACTGTGGCCTGGAACGGGGCCAGATGCAATCTTAATATGAATTTGATCATCTGTAACTTTGGCAGCTTGTCAATTAGGCTCCAATTTTTCAACAAACACAGGGAAAGAGGGAAAGAGAGAGAGAGAGAGAGAGAGAGACGCTTGGTTGTTTTTTGTTTTTTTTTGCTATGGACAAAGTTTTCTCTTTTTTTCTATGAAGGAAAGAAAAAAAGCAGGGTAATATATATATATATATATTGATTCTACAGGGGTAGCCTTGACCGTGCCTTTTACAAATGACCCTTAGACCTGGCTAATGGATAATGGCATTGTGTCATCTAGATTAAACAGCGATTTTATGACCTATGTTTATATAAACACTTAAACCTGGTTCTTTAAGATTTCTTTGGTAAAGGAAATGGTTATATTTATAACCATGACTTCTATATAGAGCCATGTGCATACTTAAATGTTTATTTGCATGTTGAAGTGACACTACAGCTTGGTGGAACATGTACTGTACATGGTTCCATATAACACCAAAAAGCTTCTGCTACTGTTACAGTGTCAAGTTTGTAACAATAAAAGGACCCTTATTGGCGCTACATCAAACCATTTTCTAAAAGGTTCTCTACAGAACCATATATACATATAACACATTCTCCATTGACCTGAAGGACAATTTCACCATGCACAGAACCATGTAGGGATGTTATGATCCTACATACAACTATTAAATAGAACCACAACTTAGTTTCACCTTTTTTACATGTGTGTCTGTAATTTATAGAGGGGTTCAAAAGTCCTTACAACAAAAAAATCTTTAGAATACAGAATAGTTTAGCATTTTGTAAAGCAATCAAATAAGAAAAGTTATAGCAAGTAAAATAAGGAAGAAATATTCAAGATTCTGCACTATTAAGCTAATTTGTGAGTGAAGGTCATGTTCAGACAACTTTCAGGTGGGTTACTCCTCAGAGGTTGTTGCATTGCATCAAACTGTATAAAAAGAGTTTGTTTTTACTTTTGGTATTTGTCTGATTGACAGTACATCAGATACACAAAGCAAAGACACTCAGGATAATTACGATCACTGTTTTACAAAATTACAGGTGCGCCCACGATAGACACAGGTCTTGGCTCCCAGCGTTGGGATTTGTTCATCCTGTTCATTTTTTTCATTATTGTTGTCTTAATTTTTTACCTTACCCGCCATCATTTATTTACCACAGTATCCTGGTTCTCCCCTGAAGAGAGAACTGTTCTTTTCTCTGTGTTTTTGGTCTACCTTGTTTAGATTATGTTATACAGATATTTATTTTTTATCAATTTACATATTTTTATATTAATTTCAAAATTGGGATTTTAGGCCCGTGGAATGCGACACTGCGTCCTCTATGCTTTTACTGTTTATGTATCACTATTATTGTTATTTGTTGTTACACTGACATGATTCTTTGAAAAATCATTTCTCCACAGAAACAAAAGAGCTGCATTTTTATTTACAGTTACAGTCATTTTACTGATAGTCTATTGACAGTATTCATATCGTATTATAAAATTACAGTACCTCACACAATTTGTACAGTTTTTTTTCTTTAGACCTGTGTTTTTAACACACTCTCACAGCTGCCTGAAGACCCACAGTAGTTTAACATTATGGCATGTAAAAATATAGGCAAACATGACAAATCTATCCAGCTTTAGATTTATCAATTACAATTACAGAAGTTACTTATGCTGTTAAAACTGCAAAGGTAGTCGTAGCCATAAATTACAATAGTAGAAGATGAAGTACTTATTGGCAGAACTATCGTTGTTGAAATACCCGATCATGCAAACACTGTTCACAAATTATCTTATAAATAAACTGAAGTAAAAGCCAACTAATAAAACTAACAAAACTGCAAAGAATGCTGGGAAGCTCTTGCTCTATCACTACAATATGCAGGCTGACCAAGACAACAGTAACTTTCCCAATATGCTTTGAAACGAACAGCTAAATCCAACATCTTAACCTCTCTCAGAAAAAGCTTGACCTGTATCTCCCAGAATGCACCAATTGTTTGGCAACAATCAGCTATATTTAGGGATTCTTGCAGGGTTCCTGCTATTTGTTTCTATCAATTCTCAATTCTAATACAGTGTTCTACTGACCACCACTAGTAAACACTTCAAGCTGTGCTTGTGTGTGTGCAAATGATACAAAGCCATGGGATTAAGTTTGAGTATAATATCATCTTCTAAACCAGGATGTTAATATCCACTATCATTTCCATCTTAAACAGCTTGCATGCAATCAAATGTAATTCACGTTTCATATGGATGTGATGCAAAACTACCTGCCGTGGCCTCTTCCCGCCTATACATGGGGATTAGGTTTAAACCTCCACATGTATTGTTCAGTGTGACATGCCCAATTTATCATTAGTTGTGAAGCGGGAACGGATGAGTACACTTTCAATTTAGTTCAGATGCTTTCTTCATTCATCACGCATCCTCATCCATCATGTCTTCCCTTTGATTTGTACAAAAACACACTTTCATAAGTTTAAGGCAATTAATCATGAGGCTGGATAATTGTCTATTAATGGACCGCAACCTCTGTTTCATAATTTATTTGATGAACTGGCGGAGGGAAGTTTTGCAGAATCTGTTGAAGAGTAAGACACACGCTGCTCAGAAAGCATGAAAGTGCGAATCAGCTGCTTTGTTTCTTTTTTCCTTCACAGCTTTATGTACATTGCCTCAGAGCCCGCTTACCTCTAGCAGCATATGAGCATGGCTTTGGTGTTCATATAACAAGTCCTGACAAATTGGAAAAGTTGGAGCGATAGATAGGAGGTGACCTGAAAACAAAAGCAATCACAGCAAAGGGTGGAAAGCCTGGAACGGTGAGGCACACGCGTGACTCAAACTCAAGGTGAGATTCTGCCACTCTGTCAATAAAGACGGGTGGAGAAATGTGTCTCACAGCACAGAAAGCTGCATACCATTTATGAGCATGTTCCTAAAACAGGATTATACTGTGTCATTCTGGATCTCCAGCTAAAAATAGTATTAGTATTAATATTACTAATAATAGTAGTAGTGTAGTGATATTTTTTTTTATTCTGTATAAATAATAATTATTTTTGAAGATATAAACAAACATCTAAAGTAATTTAAATTTAGATTTAGGCTAAATTCTAGACAAACCTACTGCAGCATTCAGTGCCTTTAAAACAGGGTGATCCTAATTTCCTGGGGACGGTCAATGTTTTGGTGACCTGTCCTCAGTGGAAACTGTCCCTGGAAATGTCCCCGTGAATTATAATCACATCAGAAAGTCTTAAGTAAGACCTGGCAGCAGAGCAGACGGGCATACATCTCATGTTGTGCTTGTTTTGGCCAACAGAGGGGGCTGCTGCTGTCTACCACTTGCTTGCCTAGTTTTACAGAATACTGCCATGTATAATGACTTGAAGCAAGTGTCAAGTGAGACCTCAAGCATCATTTCAAGACACAAGATAACCCAGGAATTAAAAGCAGGGATGTTACAGGAATGAGTCTATTTGAATGTAGCTCCATACACTCTGCAAATAGTGCAGAATTTTATAAACTGCATTACTTTCAGCCATCCATATCGTCACAGTCCAAAGAAAAAGAAGTATCTCCAAAATGGCAACTTTACAGGAGAGGCCAAAAATCTCAGTCAGTTTTAATGTAAGTCAACGGAACCAGACATCTTTCCAGCACTTTTGGGCCATTTCTGTTGGTCCATTCATCATGCAATTCTCACACAGTGTAAATGACAGCTGCTGTTTTCAAATGATGCATAAAAGTCAAAATGGACAAAAATAGAGATACATGTTTTTCATTGGACAGCGAAAGGGTCATGAATATGTAGGGTACTGCCGGTTTTACTATAGTGTTAATTAAAGGTTTTAGTCTTAAATGTATTTAATGATAAGGTTTTTTTTTTATTGTCAATTATGGTTTGAGAGGTACATACAGGGCACATTCATTCAAATTCATGATGAATGGACCAACAGAAATGGCCCAAAATTGCTTGGAAATAAGTCTGGTTTGAATTGACTTACATTAAAATTAAATTCGTTTTTGGTCTCTCCTGTAAAGTTGTCATTTTGGAGAAACTTGTTTTTCTTTGGACAGCAACAATATAAAACATACAGGACACATGCAGGCTTACTGGTGGTTTTAGATAGTGAATAAAATGATTTATGTTGTACAGATTGTGAACCCTGCTTCCTACCACCAACACTGTAAACTAATTAGTCAGTATGTTGCTCTACAATGTTTCTCAGTTTCACACACTATACTGCTCTGAATGACTTGAATTATGCAGCAATTTGGAAAAATATCAGTGGAATTCCTTTTTACGGGTAATTATAATGAAATCTTCAATGTTATGTGGATGTGATTATCTCTCCAATGATAATTAAATCTTTTGTTTTCGTTTTGTAAAAGTTGCACCTTAATTCTCAGCTTTGTTATACCAAGTTCATCCGGCCTATTATCAGTCTGAAGCTAATGAATTTACAAGCGCAATAAAGAAACAAAACTGCAATAGACAGACCAAAATGTGCAATAAAGGCACAGCTGTAAAGAGGAAGCTGGTGATAACTAAATAAGAACATAATTATTTCTCAAACTGAATAGTCGGGTATCTCACCGCAAATCAATCAGCTCTCTGCTCAAAGAAGTTCGGACTCCATCGGAGCTCAATCAAAAAGAAAAAAAAAAAATCAATGCAGCCCAATTCTAGCCTGTTTCATTAAGCTATGTTAATCAGGCTGAGCTGCAAATGAGTTGGTGTTATGTTTCCCCCTCCTGGACCCTCGTAGTACAGTACAATGTAGAGAAGGGTTAGAACAAACAGGCTGGAAACTATGAGGGTTCACCCATAGAATTCATCCATAGAACTGATGTATATTGTTCTTTTATAGGATAGTGTTTAGTTCTGTATGCCCTGTATACTGTATGTTTAAATGTATGTTCACTGTAAACCGCTATTAATGCAGCAAAAATGCCAATTAAGTAATTAAGTTTTTCAGATGGGGGATATTTATGGAGAGATTAGATAAGAGAACCCACTTGCTTAAGGAATTAGATAAACAAATAAAAAAAAGAGTTTCCAAAAGTGGACTTATTTTGAGACTCCCAACAACCATGCAGTCTGCCTCAATCAAATAAACAGTACTTAAAGCTTTCATCTTCAAACAAAACTCAAGATGCACTCTTGCTCCAGATCTGAAACAAATCCACAGGTATTTCTGTCCATCCATCCACTGTGAGAAGACCACTCAATGCTATGGGTCTAAAAGAAAGTGTAGCTGTCAAGAAGCCCTTACTGAGAAAAGGAAATAGACAAAAAAGAAGAACATTTGCAAATCCAAGAAGCTGTTGTGGAATGACTACTCCAGGGCCCAAAATCGAATGTGTTAGTGATTACCTGAAAGGATAATGAGGAGACTGAACTTTGTAGGTGTAGAGAATTATCTCTACACATTTCTAAAGGATGTTTTGACTGGAAATTAAATAAACGAAGAGTGGTCTCTGACTTTTGCACTTTCGCATCTCAGTATTTATACATTCATCCTGTAAGACTATATACGAGAATGGCAGTGTGCTCAGGAAGGGTGAAATACACTTAGAAGCTTTGAGACTGTAGCATGTTACAGTCTAATACACGT
Source organism: Semaprochilodus insignis (assembly GCA_034552555.1). Classification (NCBI taxonomy): domain Eukaryota; kingdom Metazoa; phylum Chordata; class Actinopteri; order Characiformes; family Prochilodontidae; genus Semaprochilodus; species Semaprochilodus insignis. The sequence continues at coordinate 24,958,181 of CM067487.1, read as the reverse complement.
CCTTTGGTTCCAGACATGGTCCAATATAACAGCCTGGCTGAGCAGCCTACCGGAGGATGAGCACACATATCTGGTTGGATTATTTATCCTCTCCATGACCATGTGGTCAGCCCTTTCATTTGGACCGTGTACATTCTTTGTGATTCTTTTTTTTTTCAGCTAGGTCTGACTGTAACCAGTGTCAATGAAAGTGCAGAGCAAAATTGGCCTGCTCATCCACTGCCTTACAGTTATAATACAAAAAAGAAGATATTAGTTGAGCAGAAACAACTGCACCTTCCAACAACCTTCCATCATTTACTTAATTTCCAATCCATTTCCAATTAAAACGACCATGAAAATCAAAATGATGTTTCTGAGTATATTAGATATAAGATAATCCACAAGGAAATGTGAAAAGGAAAAGAAAAAGGAAAAAAAAGTAAAACAAAAAAAACAAAAACAAAAACTGGAGTTTACAAAATTATGTAAAAGACAGGGACTCCTAACAACCATGCAAGGCCTAGTAGCTCAATGAAACCATCAGCATCAGATAAACAGTACTCAGGACTTCCACTAAGTTTGCACTATTTTTTGCATAATTCTGCTGTTGCAACGTAAACAAAGTCATTCAGAGGGGTTTTGTCTGAAATGCTCCATTCTAAACATACTGAGTCAGAACTGTTTACAGTGGAGTTGACAGCAACGAGATGAGCGTAATGCTTCTAAAAGCTCCCTCACAGAAACTTATTACATGAAATGGAATTCTGAATAGGCTCCCTGATGTCTGACATTGTTTTGTGAGAGTTTTGTGATAGTGTCTCCCTAAAATGTCTTAATACATGTGTTAATACATTTATTTTAATCTGTTAATGGCGGAGGGGTTCCCCTTGTATGATTGAAAGGCAAAGTAATCCCCTCACCAAAAAACTTTCCATTATTTTGCCATCATCAACATTTGCATAATATGAAAAATTAGAAGACGTGTAGGTTTCCTGGTGGTCTTGCCTGATAAAAAAATGGCTATATTTGTCTACTGGACATGGTGACCCCTGGTTTCCATCAACACCACCTTCTCTACAGTGAACCATTCTGAATCGAACCACTCTAACTGACTGTGTTTACATGTGAACCATTCTTTTCTGCAGAAATTTAGAGCAAATGATTAGCTCTCCTTTAAAGCTTCCATCTTTGAGAGATCAAGCTCCACGCTCTCAGAAGACAAATGCAACCATTTTGCAAAAATGCAGAAAATGCAACCAACTTCTAAGACTGAACTTCAGAGGTAAGGAAAAACATCCCTGACAGACCTTGAAAGCAAGTGATATGAAGCACAAACGGAAGCTGTAACTGCAAAGAGTGGACACGGTGTATACCATATTATATTTAGTTGTTGAGGCCTATGGAAATATTGTATTAAATATATTTCTTTTTATTTCCTGAAGGCAGAAAGCTACTTAATTGCTATTTTGTCTGAGGATTAAATAAACTGAGAGTGATGTCTGGCTCTTTTGCACAGTACTGTGTTGTAAATCCATTAAGCATGCCCAAAACTCAAAATAGTCTTGGCATAATCACAAGCACATTAAGTTGAAGCAAACGCCAAGAGCAGCTGAGCTAGAATGGTAATGATTCACACTTAACAAGTCGATGATTCATTCAGTTGTGCGAGCGAGCAGATTCTGATCTGAAAAACCAAGCCGGGCGTGAGTAACTTTCTTCCTTAGCGGACACTTAGCATGTACAGCTTGACTCTATGAGATGAATTTAATGGGGTAGTGTTAGGGCACGATCAAGTATTAAGACCTATCAAGGTGTAGAGCTGCCGGAGAGCGGAGTGAGTGTGCTGGGATTTCTCTCAGTGCTCCTCTTATCGATTTTTCTCGGAGAGACGCATCGTACCTCACAATCTCCTGCATTAGTGCGGAGGGTCCGCTTGAGTCACAGAAAGGATTGTAGAACAATGTATTTAAAAAACATTTTCCTCAAACTAATGGCGGGTCTAGGGCAGAGCCAGGGTCATTTACCCTTCTGATTAGGTAAACCACTCTGTTCCAGGCAAGCTGTGATTTAAAATGATGTTCGGCCTGAACTACATTCTCCGGGAAAATGATCTAATTTAGCGATTTATTCATATTTACTGAGTGTACTAGCATTGCGTTTGTATAGATCACATCTGGGTAAAAACAGAAATCGGGACAATCGAATCAAAGCGCAGAGACTCGGTGGGCAATCACATATAGTCTTCATTGAGGAGAGAGTGGGGGGGGGGCCCTCAGGGTCACTCCCATGCTTTTTATGATGTCTCTTTGAAATCTATCTGAATCACATTAAATTGGATATAAAGATGTGCAGACACATACATCACAGTAAATGGTGTGCCGGAGCATCGCTCGTGGAGAATCCCACCTCTACAATCGGGTTATAAAATCGGCTCCAGATCCGATTAATAATTCACAATCCTGTTAGGAGAGAACAAACATTTCTGTTCAAGCAATTTAAGTTGCAGGATTGTTATTAAAGCCCAGTGTTGCCACGGGGCTAGAGGATGGTCTGGGGGGAGAAGAGAGAGAGATAGATAGAGAGCGAGAGAGAGATAGATAGAAAGATAGAGAGAGAGAGAGAGAGAGAGAGAGAGAGAGAGAATCTAAGAAACCTAAGCCCGCTCCATCCCTCTGTGCCAGAGAATAACTCTGTGCTATTTCACACTCTCTGCTTTCTTTATTAAAGCGCCGTCGCAGTAAACACGTATTACGGCCCTCACTTCGGGCTTTTTCTTTGCGATCTCCAGGGCTGCATTTTCCTCGCTCTATCTGAGGAAACTTTCAGAGTTTTTCCACTGCAGTTTTGCCCTAAAATGTCAGCCATTAACGGGTTTATAATGGCCGCGTTGCAATGGAGCTGTAAGTAAAATGAGCTAGTAATACTGCAATCGAAAAGTCAATGATGCTCCTAACATCATTAACACTGAATGACAGAAGAGAGATGTATCCTCCTCCGCAAGGCTGAAAAGTGTCCACTAGCTCTGAAATCCTGTTTAAAAGCCGAAATTGAGACATTTGCTCATCACAACCATTCAGATGATATGGTAGGGTGCACTCTTGTTAAATAAAGGTGTCAAAAAGAGGTTAGATGGATTAGGAATAACTACTTTTGGATCTCTAAACAACCAACTGATGGCTCTTTGAAGAACCACTTCTGTAACGTTTATAAAACCTCCGCAGTGTGTAAGCGTTTATTTTTAGGTTCAACAGACAAAACATGCCAAATCCAAATGCTTAATGTGCCTCACTGATTCAGCACAGTTTATAAAAATACACTACAGGATACACTTTAATCACAATTGTTCTCAAATTCTCAACAGTTTGAGATACAAAGCTAATACTGACAAAAAGTTGTGCTGATTTTGTGAGAACATAGATCTCGCAGCCTTCTCTTTCATTTAATGGAAGCTTTGCTTTCTTGGTGTAGTGTGACCCCCAGTGGTCTCTTAGAGTACCACTCCAACAGGCACCTAAAACCTGCAAGAACTGGTAACAAAGATTAATCCCAAGAGCTATATGATAGCATTGATATTACTGGAATAAAGTGCGATCATATGATCAAAGTAGTCCTTGCATGAAATGCAAATACTTGTTTTTGCTAGTACACTACATAAACAACAACAACAACAAGCAACATAAACAGCAACACATGATCCAAAAGAAGCGGACTAAGTGGAGCAATGTAACAGCAATGAGTCTATGTGATTGAATGTCAAATTAAAGTATGTAAAAGTTCCAGAACTTTTTGCATGGCATTATTCAAATGCTATTTAAAATCAAAAGAAAAATGAAGAAAAAAAAATCTAAATTGAAAAAAGCCACCACGTTATGAGAATTTGGTACACAGCTCATATCTGATGCTTCAATAAAGAAGCAAATTCAAATCAAGCTCATAAATAATGAAAGGTGTCTTTTCCAGAAAAAAATCTGTTTTCCTAGGCTCCAAAACGTTATCAGAAGTGAATCCTAAAGGACCTGTTCCAGTCTGTAGGCTTCACCAATATCTGGAAGACCTGGCCTAAAGCGGTCATGCACAGCAGTCTCTTCAGTCCTGTCCTACGATCATGCTGCTGTACATCTTCTGTTGTTCTTCCTTATAGGACTTCTTCACTTTCTCCCTCTTCAGCCCACCATCCCTGCAACAAAACCAACAGAGGCATTTACAAATTGTCATTTTCCAAAAAACATATATCATTTCAACATGGCAGCTGTACACTGTAATTTCATTATGATTGGACCTCTAGAAAAGCCTCCAAACTGCCTCAAATAAAATCTCTTTAAATTAAAAAAATAATTAAATGAAGAAAATTAATAATGTTTTTGCCCCTTCTTGTAAAGCTGTCATTTCAGAGATACTTTGGACAATGACGATATGCAAATGTATAAGGAATACAAAACCAGAAGTTATATTAACCCCAGTTATTGCAAGGGATCAGTGCTTGAGACCTCAAATAGTTGATATACTGCTGCAAGTGCCAGTATTTGAAAACTGAAATACCTGTTGGGATATTTGTTATACTTCATTAGTCATGGGGAAGACAAACAATTCAGTGAAATGCTGCTAAATTGTAACAGGGCTTTACAGCTGCAATAGCATTAGCTAGAACCATGTTAGCAACGTTAGCATAAGTACGGAAGAGTTCCCTTGCCTTTTTCTGAACAACAAAACATGTTTACAAACACCTGTAAATATACAGCTTCTAAATTTGAAGTGTTTTTTTTTTGCTCGACAGTATCAGTTCACCAGTGTACTGTGTTTATGAACTATGACACTTTTTTGTACTCACAATTAGCTAAATATTCGTTTATCAGTGTACCATTATAAAAATGCACACCCTCATCATGGGTATTTAAACAAATAATAATAATAAAATAAAATAAATCACGTACTTCAGTGCAAATTATTTCTGGAAGCTGTATTGCAAAGTTTTTAAGGTTACGTTTATGTTTAGTTTAGTTGAGCAATTGTTGAGCATACAGACTTGGTTTGTACAAAAATATTTTTTTGTAATTCCAATAATAATTGATATTGAAACAAACATGAAAATGTCAGAAGTGCTGTCAATACAGAATGAAGCAAATACTGCAAATGTAATTATTGCACACCATGTAATTACTGTGTAATTAAACATTTAATTACATCTGAATAGTAAACCAATGCAAAAGTAATAATCTCTTATCTCCTAAATGTCAAAAGGTCACTTTGACATTTTTTATGTTAATAAATATGACCTGATGTGTTTCACTGCAAATTTACTGGACAGACTAAGTGTGCCCAAACGTTCCCTTTTACTATTGAGAAATGCTGAACATTGCAACAGTCGTTACTTTGTACAAAATAAGATAACAATACATTTGTAAACATAAAATATATAAATATAATACATTTAACACTAAATATGCCTGAATACTTACCAAGACAAATCAACCAGTCCCCCTTGCCGTGCTATGGCGGATTTGACTCGATTGGCAAAATGAACAGCATCTTCTCCATCCTAACAAAAGAGCCAGTTAAAGCCAAATACACATCATGCAGAGCTAAACAGCTACCTACATCGTCTTCTACCTTCTTACCTGGAGACTCATAGGGGGAAGGTACCACACATTACACACTATAGCCCAACTGCTCATCATCCTGAGGAGGTAGCTCACCATGTTGTACTTTCCGCTGTTCCAGAATGCATCTCCGAACCGTGGGTCATACTGAGACAGAAAGAGAACCGGTTTCATCAAGTCAGCTTACATTTAATAGGAATGCTAAAAATCACACTTTAAAGTCGGCTACAGCTATTAAAATACCTTTATTGCTACTGGGTATATTGTCCCTCCGATCTCAAAGCTTCCCTTTTTGAACATCATGACAGATGTGTTATTGATGCAAGTTCCTGCCAAAAGAGGAAAGAAAAGTCAGGCATATGGCCACGCAAAAGAATTTACAGTCCATCGTCTGCATTACATCAGTTACACTGCATCCTCTTTACTCTTCAGTTATTCAGTGCATTATCTACTATTGAGTGGATGCTGTGGTATAACAATCATGTAAGCCACATTAAGTAAATGCTTTTTCATGAGTCAGGCTGCTGAAGAAGGTAAAGAAAAATTCTTAAAATACAATTTACCCCCCACTACTTTTCAGGAAACATGTCCTTCTAAGATGAGGGAAAAGTAACTTCCCACTAGGTTTCTCCAGGAATTGAACTGCATCCAGTTTGTGGCCAATATTCTCAAATTTAAAGATGTATTAAATCCCACATGCAACCTGGATTAAATCGTTTAATGATGAAGAAGCAGTATAGACTTGCAGCATTCTAGTTTAGTTTAATCTTTTTTCTGCAATCTGAGATTTTAGTTTGAGGAGGTCTTCATTTTTTTTTTAAATCGATGTACTTCTAAAAGGAAATAACAGAAGTAAAGAAACTAAAGTGTGTTTCATCTTTGGCATTTTATCAAAGTGAAAAAAAAAAAAACAAATACTGAGGGCTCCCCCTGCTGGCAGATTACGCACATAAACAATCACTTTCCTAGAGCATTACCATCAATGCAGGTCGAATAGGGCTTTCTTAAAAGAACTGACAGTCCACACTGTCCATTTTTTAAAGAACTATTAACTATATTATGAACCATAAAGCATCAAGTCATACATGAAGTCTCTGCATCATTTAAATGTACAACTATAAATTAACTCTTACAATCATTCACAATTACACTTCTCACAAATAAATGAGCAAAGAATGTGTATTTTTAATAATAATTCTGTGTGATGATACTACACTGACATCTACTGAATCTAACCAGCTAGACCCGTCCATAACATAATAATAACCACTTCTTCTTTTTTTTTTTTTTTTACTTTTTACTATAGTGAGTCACTTTAGTATTGAGTCTGCCATCTGTCCAACACGAGAGGATGAAGAAGTAGCACTGCTGTCCCAACAGCATATTCTAACCTCTTGTCAATCATGAAGAAGGATCTGCTCCCGTTTAGATCATTTAAGGTTTGGTAACCAATGCAAGTTAACACAACAATGACTAAAGCTCTTGGCAAGAAGCCATTTTAACCATCAGGGTGCAACACAAACAAAAGAGCAAACGAGTTAACATTGACATTTTGCACCGTTCCAGATTAAGAAGTTTGATCCTGAATTTCAACATTTCTTCTAGACTAGTAAGTAAATAGCTGCTAATGCTAGCATTGAGGAGGAGGGGGGACTGTGCTTTTCTCCGTTTCTTACTATAGGAGCGGACACCACAACTTCCTGGTGACATGTTGTCCCCTATTTATTTGGAGTATGAACTTGACAGGTTGTGTCATCTTATAAATAGCACTGGCACTGGAAAAGAAAAAGACGTGCCAGCTCTAAGCTTAAAATGCTGTAAAATCCTTATTTACTATGACACGACCACAATGATTTCTCATTAAGGTGCACAAATCCTACCCAAGATAGTGTAAGAGACTTCTGTGTCTGCATGACTGTGTTCTGTCCTCACAGGCTCACACACCTATTAGCTAATGTAGATTGTGTTCTGGCCATACTAGCTTCAATTACTTGTGTATCTATGGCTGGGAGGGAGCTCAGCTTAGCTGCTGCGGAAAGCCATTACATTCAGAAACGCATCACTACCCATGACCTTCAAACAAGCACAGACCAGTAAAACAGTTCCAGGTGAGTTATCAGATTACATGTGCTCAAATGTTACCGTAACATGGCATTCACTGCTGCATTAGTGCTATACTAGAGAACTTTGTGTTCTATTTGTGCACCATATATTTTAGAAGAACACATTTCACAAAATTCCACCAACATCATTATAATACCCTGTAAAACTCATTCAATTTAAAACAGGTGGACCTCACTATAGTGTTTATTTAGTGATGAATACAAAGCAATAATTAACACACCTTCAGAACAAATATACCATTCAAAGCACAAACAGTTTCATGGTAGGGGTACATTAACTTAGGGAACATTACTGAACTATATTCCACTGCAGTTGTATTTTTGAAGTTGTATTGACTCCTAAAGCTGTGTTTTCACTTCAGGCTTTCAATTTCATTTTCACTCTTAATAAGATGGTTCTTTAAATATTCTTTAGTAAAGATGATCATCACAGAACCATGCAGACTTAAATGCTTAAATAGTTCTTTGCATGGTGAAATGGTTCTTCAGGTTGAAAATGGTTGTACGTAGCGCCACAACTAGTGCTGTATAGCCAATCAAAGAACCATTTTTGGGGCTATACAGAACCATTTTCAAATAGGTTCTATATAGAACTACACACGACACATTCTCCATCAATATGAATAACAATTTCACCATGCAAAGAACTATGATTTTTTTTTTTTTTAATTATTCATGGATTTCTATACAATCATTGTCTTTACTATTATCATGTAGTACATAATGTATGTAATAAATAATTAATATGCTTTCTGCATGAATTCAAACATCTTGCGATGCTAAAAAGATTTTTTCCCCCCCAGAAAAGACGTAGTATCACATATCATATCACACTATACTGCTCTGACAGCTCACAGCCAATTCAAACTCACAGCCAATCAACAGAAAGCATAATTTGCTGCAAAACACAAAAGCACATAAAAGCCCTTACCCTCTGGGAAGATAAGAATTGGTAGCTTGGTTTTGTCAGCAATGTGATCTCTCAGCCTGTGACACAGGAAAGAAAACAAGTTTTTCATGCAGCCTGCCTCACCCATGCATCCACTCACAGATAACGCTCAACCTCTCTGACTGTTTTCACTGGCTCAGTTTTATTCTCATGTGCTTTATCACCTTTTGGCTACTGCATGGCGATCTTTCATCTCCGACCTTTCAAACCAAACGTGGGGGCAGGATCGCACCATTGACCTCTGGATGACCCCCATCAGGCCTCCGTGAATCTGACCCACCTGTAGAGAGAGAAGACGACTGATACTTCAACAAGCTGCTCTAGGCCCTACCTTATTCAGCTGACTCTGTATACTGCATGTAACTGATCTAGAGTACTAAACTAAACTAAAGACTGTCAGAGACTTTCTTTTATTTAATTTTCAGTTAAAACGGCCATCATGCACAAGGTATTCATTTTTCAGTGCCAGAAAAACACACATAAACATGTACATTTATTAGATAGTTACACGGTTGTTTTTATCTGCTTTCAGTTTTTCAAATAAAAAAGCAGAAACATTTTCCTGCACCTCATTCTAAGTTTAGTCTTAAGCCCTATTCAGTCGGGATTGGGTTTTACATGGGGTAGTGTAGTTTTAGTGCAGTTTGACGTTGGTCATTTTTTTGACTGATTCGCATGGGATAAGAAATCTCAGCATAAATGACTGAGATGGTAGTGGCTACGCAATTTACACACAGCTGTCACCTCCAAAAAATGGGTGTAATAAGTGGGATTACCAATGGTGGAACATTTACCCATATGTCTATTCACATGGGATTAAAATAAACTGAGGTTTTTTTTGGGCTCGTTTTACAGAAGGTAAAAGGCACCCGAATCTTTACTGACACAGGACGGCGCAGTCTGCAAAAATTCGGACAGGACTAAAATCACAGAGGAACTCCGGTAATAATTACATTATCCCACCTCCCCATTTAAAACTAATCCCGTCTGAATAGGACTTTAGTCAGACTCAGACTTAATTGGTTGCACTTCATGATTCACATGATCCATATAATCCCAATTATACATTCAGACTCCTCAGCCCACAAAACCGTACTCCACATGGCAGATGTCCAGTTTCGTGTGTCATAGTGAAATTTGTCTTCTTTTCTCTGTAAGAGCATGTTAACAGCTACACATTCTTTCAAACCCATAGCACTGAGTTGCCATCTCACAGTGCACGAATGGACAGAAATATTTTTGGACGGTTTCAGTACTGAACCAAGTTCAGCTTGAATTTCTCCTCTCTCTTAACGATAAAAGTTGTTTAATGGATGTTGACAGGTTCGGTGGTCTACCAGGTCTTGCACAGGTGTTAGCAGAAATTTGTTTTTGCACATGGAAGAGAAATTTGTAAGGCAGAGTTTGTAAGGTGAGTTTAGGGGGATTCTTTAGATCATTTTATGTGAGGGAGAGGAATACCAGTAGCTGACGTGTACAAATTGATACATCTGTGCCAAATTTAGACCTGCCCATCAGTCAGAAAAAGTCATTTAAAAATCTCAACAGTAAAGACCAACAGCATTCTTTCTCTGCCAGTTCATAGTAAAAATGCCTCATCATGAAAATGAATAGGCAGGGGCTCTAAGCTATTCACCAGTGCATTTTAGGGCTGCATGTCATGAACAAAACACTAGGACTTTGACTATCCAGGCGACTCATACACATAATTAAAATCAGTACAAATAAATAAAATAATAATAATGATTCACAAAAAAACTAAACACTTACCATCGCATAACATCCATCGTTGGCCAAAATGACAATATCAATTGGAGAGGTGTGGTTTGCTACACAAATTCCTCCTTTCTTCGGGCGATTTTCTCTGCAAGCATAAAAATGCCATTTCATTTTGTTCTAGGATATACACATACAAGGGGAACAGAGGAACACGGAACAAAGTGGTGAGAGAATGAGAAATGTAAGCAGTTACCCACTTGTTATGGTAGCGGATTCTGGCTGATAGGCCTCTAGCACAGATCCTGTAGCATGTAATATGTACCAGATCACTGATCCAGTTCTTCACACTGACAGAGACGGAGAAGTTAGCGTTAGAACATAATGGTTCACTTCTAAGATGCTTTTTTATTATTTAACAGAAACATAGTCAAAGCTCCTCGGCCTAAAAAATAGCCTTGGAAAAATCAGCTCTGTTAAAGTTTAATCATTGTCATTGGCTCAAACATTTTGCTCTTCAAGCAAAAGTTTTTGAGTCTTGTCTCTGAAAACAGTTTAAATGTCTCAAACAAGAATATTACTTGCTGTGGGGCAGCAGGCCCACAAGTGTAGTGCCTATCACCAGCCAGCTCAGTCCAATAGCAGCCAGGGTGACCCTGTCACAAAGAACAGATTTGTTTAAGCACTAAGTGAAAAAAATAGCTCAGGTAAACAGATTAATGTATATATTAGGGCAGTTATTACTTAAAAATATCTAATAATAAAAATAAATAAATATCACACAGAGGAATGTCCTCATGATAATAATTAATAATGCATATATATAAGTTTTTCTACCAATGTCACTTACAATAAGAATACATCCATTTCTATGCCATTTTCCCACATATGTATTTGTAGTGGTTTTGTAGTTTACCTTTTCCAGTAACATATCCCTAAAAGGTTATGTACGGTTTGTTTACAGTATGGTTTGTTAAGTTCAAGTTTAGCATTTGAGCTCAATCACACAAAATAACTGGTACATGTTACTTATTTAATCTCCTGTCAAAGCAGTCATTTAGGTATTAATTTTTCAGCATCAGGAAAAATGCCACAACAGATGCCACAACAACTAAACATAATATCTAATTTTTCAGTATTTAGTGTGTCCACGCTTTGCCCTTATTACAGTGTCCATTCTTTTCATGAGACTTGCTTTCAGTTTTTCTGTAAAATATGCAAATATTTTTCCACACACCAAAGTTCAATCTTAGAAGCTGGTTGCATAAGCAATCCCGAATACATTCAGTGATGCTGAGGTCGCCACTCTGGGTTGGTCAGACCATTGTTCTGAGAACACCTGTAGCTGCTTTTCTTTTCTCAGTGATGACTTTTTGACATCTACATATCCTTTCAGACCCACAGCGCTGTCTTCTCACATTGAAGCAAAAGTGCAGCGTTATTCTTTCCTCTCTCTTAAAGATGAAGCTTTAAGGATGGGAGGTTTTAGTGGTTTACCAGCACATTGATTGATCTCGTTCTTTCATCATTCATTTTTCAATAAATAAGTTTTTAAGTCCAGTTTTGGAAAGCCCTGTTTCTCTGCCTTAGGCAAATTCATTATCTTATACCAGATCTCTTCAGAAATATCTCCTGAAAATTGAAAACACTTATACATAATGGCTGTTTTGATTGAGAATTAAATTAATAAAGGGTCTGCCACTGCACAGTACTGCATTATCAATAATTACAGACCCAGTAAACACAGGCTGAATGAAAACATTATGTCAGCAGGCTCACCTTAGTGGTAAGAGTATACAGTAGCGTATGAACACGCCCAGCCCCCATATGATGGTCACTCTCACACTGATGTACTGAAAGTTGTTGTTGGTTCGAGTCAGAAGGTTCCAGGAGGCCAACTCTTCAGAGGTGAAGCGCTGCGTGACCTCGTCCTCAACAATGCTCTCTATACCCTTCTTACAGAAATAAAAGGCATCGCAGAGCGTAAAGTCTCCCCCAGCGAGAGATTTCGGATGAGAACGTCTCAGCTCCCCAATCTCTTCCTCCATAGAGCCATCGTCTTTCTCGATAATCCCTGAAGCGAAAGATCACCTTTAGAATAAGCAGCCATGGTTTAAACGTTCCTATTTTTCAAAATCGTCTGCATGATTAAATGGGTAGGATGTAAACAAAGGTTATTCAGAGTGGTTTGTTGTGAAATGATCTAGTCTAGAAGAGTTTATAAAGTGCTATCATTCACTTGGTAAACGTCTGATTACAATCAGACATTTAAAGGAATTAATGCCTTTAAAAGCAACCTCAATAGCAACTAATAACTACAACAGTGTATTTCCTGAAAATTGCGCAGATTAAGATATTCGAAAATGGTTGGCAGAACTTTGACAGGTGGTACATATGCTATTTAACCTCATCACAACGGTGTGTCCATGTCATTGCTGTGGTCTCCCTGAATAAGGGTTGGTTGCTAAAGAGTTGCTGGGAGTTACAAGGAGTTTACTTAGAGGTTGCCAACAGTTTCCTGGGCGTTGTTAAAAATAAATAGACATCTAAGAGAGGAACGAGTGATGAAAAAATGGCACATAGAGTAGCGCGGGTAAGTATGGCTGGGGATTAGGCACATAGAGGAGTGAGGGCTGGTATGGCTGTGGATCAGAATCAGAATCAGGTTTATTGGCCAAGTATGTTGGCACACATAAGGAATTTGGTTTTTGTCAGTTTGTGTCTCTCTAGTACTGTACCAATATACACATAACTAACTGACAGTCCACAATATACACGACATCACATATAAACAATAAATACAGACACTGTACAATATACAATCTACACAGTATATTAGACACATAGAGGAGTGTGGGTCAGTATGGCTGAGGATTAGACACATAGAGGAGTGTGGGTCAGTATGGCTGAGGATTAGACACATAGAGGAGTGCAGGTTAGTATGGCTGAGGATTAGACACATAGGGGAGTGCGGGTCAGTATGGCTATGGACTAGACATATAGAGGAGTGTGGGTCAGTATGGCTATGGAATAGACATATAGAGGAGTGCGGGTCAGTACGGCTATGGAGTAGGACACACAGAGGAGTGCGGGTCAGTATGTCTGAGGATTAGACACATTGAGAAGTGAGGGTCAGTATGGCTGTGGATTAGACACATAGAGGAGCGAGGGTCAGTATGGCTGTGGATAGCGTTTGGGGACCTGTTACGAGTGAGTACATGCAGTTTGGTGGCTGTCGGGCACAGGAAACAATAGGGCTTGTCTGGTGGGCAAAATTAATTGAACTGGTGAGTGCGGGTCATAACTACATTGATTTAGTGCTCGGGGGTGGTGCCTGTGGTTAAGCAGAAGTACAGTAGATGTATAGCAATGCTTAAGCACTAAAACTACTGTAATTTTTACAATGTAATAATTCAAATGGCTACATTTTCACCACCACTGTAAAGAAACCTTACCTGATACATATTTCCACAACACACAATTTCACTTCAAATCACTCAGAATGACTTTTACCTGTTTATCTCTCAAAGATATTACTATGCAGAAGAATGTAAATCTATTTAATGAAGAATACCACATTTTAAAATAATCAATATTAGGTTAGTTTTCCTGTGTATTTCACTTTCAATGAACATTGCAGTGTACTGTATGACTGTATCTGAATAAATCAAGTGGTTTCTGTAACGTGATAAAACACTGAGATGACAAGGAAATGGCTTGTCAGCAAACTAATGAAACTTGTGCTATCAACGTAGACTATTTGGTTAAGAGTGTTGAGCAATCCTTTTGTGATGTTTCCTTCCTCTTCAGTCACTGTAAAAAGCTTCTTCTTATCCATCTTCGACAGTATAGATAACTATAATCTATCACACCTCTCTTTTTAAGAACTTTTGTAGTTTCTAAAATTGTTGTAGGTGTCTTTCGTGTCCTTCACCAGAGTGAGTTCAAATAAATAAATAAATAAATAAACAAATGTCTTTAGAGATGTTCATTGCCTTACACTGGTTAAAGTTCACATCTAAATGTGAGCCGTCCAACTGAAATGATGAAATCTGACCTTCTGTAACATCAATACAACTGGATAGCAATATGAAACACTGACAGTGCTGTTAAAGCAGGATGTTTCTGACCTCAACCACAAAGTTAGGCATCGGTACACATGCTGCAGAACTAGCTTTTTGAGATTCACAGATACCAGCTGAAATAGCAGCTTGTACACCCAAACCTCACGATAACAGAAGACCTTATGTACATGGAACTAAAGCTAAACAAGCACATTATACATTTTCAGGACCATAGAAGTGTACAAAAGTGAACCTTCCATGCTACAGGTAGATATATCTTACAATAAGGGCAGTCTACATCCTCTATGTTATAGCATCTTACAATGTGCTCAGTCTATTTAGTTTTGATATTTGCTGTGCGGACAAAATGCCAGTACGATTCCACTCACCATTGTGCAGATGAGCGGGGAGTGTATCCTGCTTCTTCTGTCCTCTCTGGATCCTCAGAGTGGCCCACTGCCCGTAGAACAAGTTTATTTTTGGGCGACCTTTATTACAGAGCCTCACACATATGACTTCTTGCTTAAACTGGCATGAATGTGTACAACAGACTGCTCTACCATGATACTTGAGGGAAAGTTAATGTTAACTCCTTTGAACCCTAGAATAATAATTCAGTTATTAATCATACAGCGAGCACTTTTTTTTTTTAAGAACAGTCCCTTGTATCTGTACCCATTGTCCATTTTATCAGCTCTACTTACCACATACGAGAACTACAATTACAGACTGTAGTTCATCTGTTTCTCTGTATTCTTTGTTATCTCACCTTTACCCCTTCAATGGTCAGGGCCCTACAGGACCACCACAGAGAAGGTATTATTTGGGTGGTGAATCATTCTCTGATGATGGTGGTGCCTCTCCTGTTGCTGTACAGTTTGTGTTGGTCAGTCTCTAGCCCTTCTTCATCAGTTGTCACAGGACGCTGTGGTGCTGGATAGTTTTGGACTATTCTCAGGACAGCAGTGACACTGAGGTGTTTAAACACTCCAGCAGCACTGCTGTCTCTGATCCACTGACACCAGTGCAACACACAATAACAAACCACCACCCCATCCGTGCCACTGCAGGGCTGAAAATGACCCACCACCCATATGATACCTGCTCCGTGGACCTCCGTGGGGGTTCTGACCATTGAAGAACAGAGTAAATGCAGAAAGTACGCAGAGAAACAGATGGGCTACAGTCTGTAATTGATGAACTATAAAGCTCACCTGTAATGTCAGTGGAGCTGATAAAAATGGACAATGAGTGTAGACAGAAGGTGTGTGAACCTAATAAAGTGCTCAGTGAGTTTTTATCACTTGTCCAGTGTAAATGCAGCATGCTGGTCCCATGGGACTAGAGTCTCTTGGATGAATAAAATGAAAACTGTAGTTGTGAATAAAAATAAGCAAAGTGCTTGTAACAAAAGAAACACAAACTGTTGCCATTAGATGTTCATTCAAATTGAGTTTACACAAAATTTCATTATTTTAGACCAATCAGAACAAGTTCAGTGGCTTTTTGTAATCATCTGGTTTTGTTGCTGGACATGGGTTAAGGTTTATTATTCAGTAACTACTCTGAATTATTCAATAACTATGAAACTACTACGTAAGCTATATAACAATTAGATTGAGCGTTAACTCACATGTGATCCCTTACGGTTCAAAGTGTTAAAAAACAAACACACTGCATTTTGAGGTTCAAAGCTATTTCTCAGGTTTCAGTCCATCCTAAAGCTCTTTTTACCCTGGATTACAAAGTGTCAGTGTCATCTTGATGAAGTGGGTGTTAAAGGGGGATTCCACTGATTTTTCTTTCTTTGTGCATCATTTAATGGTTAAGATGTAAACAAAGTCATTCAGAGTAGTCTGGTGTGAAATGCTTTGTCCTAGAGAAACTTTAAAAGATTTATCATAGTGGTGGTGATCGGAACCAGACGTCTGAAGAGTTTACTGCCTCTTAAAGCTCTCGCACAGAAAGTTACTGCATGAAAAGATTCTGAATCCATAGTCTCATGTCTGAGAATTAGAATTTAGACCCGTTTGTCATTTGTGCTTGCACATGGAGGAATTTGTCTACTAATTTGTTTAACCCATCTGTGAAGTGAAACACCCACATACATACACACCAGGGGGAAGTGAGCACACTTGCCCGGAGCGGTGGGCAGGGGTGCAGTTAGGGGTTAGGCACCTTACTCAAGGGCACTTCAGTCGTTCCTGTCTGCTCAGAGAATTAAACCGGCAACCCTCCAGTCACAAGGCTGATTCCCTAATCTCCAGGCCCCATCTGCCCCCTGAGACACTGTTTTAGAATAGTTTTGTAATAAGAATTTGGTCTAAAATGTATTTGAATCAATTTATTTTAGTCTATTCATGGTGGAGGGATACACAAAGGGTGTTCTGAGGCAAAATAGTCCCTAAAGAGAACTCTTTTCATAAATGTATCTCTATTTCACTATCATAAACAATACTTATAAGAAAACCTCAGAGGACACATTTAAGCTTGTGGTTCTGGATAACATGGTAAATGAAATGTCCGTATTTGTGCTGTATACGTGACAAGGCCCGGTTCCTATCACCACCACAGTACAGAAACCTGCAAGTCTATAAGTTTCTCTACAAATAAGCCATTTTACATTAAATCACTCTGAATGCCTTTACTTACATCTCAACCTCTAACTTATACTGACATTTCGAAATATGGGTGAGTTCCCCTTTAAATGAGGTGTGTGTGTTTACCTCCAGTATTTTGACCAGGACTTTGATGTAGAGGTCTGTGAAGCCCAGTGAGACCCCAAACATGGCAGGGAGCACTATGAGCCCAAACACCACAGACAACCACACCTCGAAGACCACCAGCGCCAAGTCCCAGCTGGCGCCCTCCATTTCTTCGAGCCCCTGTCAGCCACTGCTCGAGCACACTGCTATCAGGCCATCTGCACGTGGGAATGAAGGCTTACTTAGCTATATTAGCCCTAATGCACGGTATGTAGACAACACACCTTATATCTGGAGTTTAGCGCCAAACTCACCCCTCCTGACACGTACAGGCTGAAGTTATCTGTGTTTTACAGGCTATGAGAACTTTCGACAAAATGAAGAGCTCTGAACCATTTATAACCAATAAAGAGGCTTCAAATAAGCTACTTCTGTTAGCAACCCGCTCCGTATACTGCTGTACATACAGCTCTCTAAGAAACCGCTGTGTACAGTCAGTCAACATATCAACAACAACAGCAGCGCCAACCAACACCGAGCTACCTTCACTTAACACCCCCAAAAAGTTTAGCTAGTAAAATCACTTACCGTGCTGATTTTCATTCTTCATTTCCAGATACAGACTAATAAATGTTTCAAACTAAAAATCTTTCCCCCGTGAAAAGCTACCTTTCGTGTGACTGAACACAAAGTTCAACTACAAGTATTTCAACATTTGGCGAATGTGGTGAAACAGCGCCTCCCCCTGTCCGGAACCGGAACTGCTGTACAAACTCTCCTATTCAAGTTAGATGATCAGAGCAAGCCCGCTGTCCGGATCTGTCTGAAAGGACACTCTGGAGAGTTTTCATTTTTGTGTCCACCTTAATTTATTCATCACAGACCCAAAAGCATCATGTTACTGAAAGGTCACTGATATTTCACACGCGCGCACATGAGACACCATGTGCATAATGTGTGATCACATGTTACAGCGTGTTGCACACGTTCACGGTCATATGTGATCAGTGGCGTTGTGTGAGTTTTGTGCGTTTACGCGTGATTACATGTAAAAATCAAACCCAGTCTAACCACGTGTCACCACGTGTGGGAAATCTGCATGTCACTGAGTTACTCAACGATTTAAATAAATGAATGACTTAAATGGATAATGACAAATAAACAATTCCTAGAAGCAGCAGGGCCGCCTCTCACACTCTCTCAGGGGTGTGAAACAGACCAGTATAATGCTGGTTTATGCTGGCCAGTTGCTGGTTTAGCTGACCACACAGCATGATCAGAATACCAGCACAATACAATACAACATTTTTTTTTACTGCTGATCAGACTAATAAGTGTTCATTGCTGGTTGACCAGTACGCAACATATGCTGGTTTTACTGGTGATCAGTTCATCTAGGGTTTTCTAGTACAGATAATGGTTCTGTGTAGAATCATCAACCCTCGAAGAACCCTTTGCATGACTAAACCAAAATAGGGTTTTGCTATTGTTACAGTGTTGAGCTTGTAACAATAGAAGAAGCCTTTTCAAATTGGTTCTATATAGAACCATACAGAACATGTGCTCTATCAATCTGAGGATCCCTTTCAGAATGCAAACAACCCTTTAATCATACAAAGGGTTCTTTAAGTGTTGATGCTTCTACATAGAACCATTCTCTTTACTAAGAAGCATTTGAAGAACCAACTTCTTGGGTGTGTAGCTTTTTGTGTGCCCTAAGCATAATTATATTGGAGACATGATTGAGACAACAATTGCAGACATTGCATCTTAGACAACTTAAGGATGCAGTAATAACCTAGACGTTGGGGGGGCCCATGCAGCTACTTATATCACTTATTAGGTAGAGGCAGTACTACCTAGAAGGACTGAACCACATTTGCACTAAAATGACCTGAAAGCTGGGATTAGCCCTATTGCTGCAACTGATTGCGTCAGAAATCGACCCAGCAATTGTACAACCCACAGTCAAGTGAAATAAATGTCCATTTAGGATTAGAGTGGGAATAAATCTGTACTTTCGAGTCTTAGCATTTTATTTCTAGACCCAAGGATTCCTGAAATAAGAGAAGAATGGCATTTAACCCACTTCAGTTTCTAAGCCCATAGATGCTGGATGTTCCTAGAAGTTCCACTGCAGTTCTACTTGGAGCTCAGTAACATGAGTAGTTTTTGGACCTGATATTTTTTCCCAGTTAGTTTTTTTTTTTTTCCTAGAGCTGCTTGTGTCACTATTTCCTTGAATTTTTCCTTGAATCTTTTTTAAGTGTTTGAGCTATTCACCTCTGCCTCCAACAGGGATTGTGCAATAAAGGCCCCATTTCATAGAAAGTTGTTTTTGGAAGAAAATAGTTTTGTTTAAAACTTTTACTAAAAATGTTTATTTTTACTAAAATTTCAAGACATATCATTCACTCCCCAGTCCACACAGGTTAAGCTCCAGAAGCAGACTGTTTGTTTTTATGACATTGCATTTACATTTGTCTACTTATTCAGTCTACAGAGTTTAAGCCCAATCATTCACACTGTGATATAAAGAGGGTTTTATCCCATACAGCTTTTGAATGATACTTTAATGCAGAACTCAAGACCAGTATAATGCTGGTTTATGCTGGCCTGTTGCTGGTTTAGCTGACCACCAAGCATGATCATTGCGGGTTGACCAGCATGCCTGCGTCCAATACGCAATATATGCTGGTTTAATGGGCAATCAGTCTAACAAGCTTCCACTGCTGGTTGACCAGTATACAAAATGGAAAATATGCTGGTTTTACTGGTGGTCAGTCAGATAATGTCAATTTCTACTGACCAACATACCAACATCCTAAACACAACATATGTTGGCTTTGCTGCATGTAGATCATTTACATTCATCAGCCCTAGAGGCATAGTATCAAAAGCATCATATTTCATTATAAGGGCTATAAGTGAACTATGGAAAAATGAACTACGACTGTGGACCATGCTAAAACAATATATGGAAGAATATCCGGGATATGGGCCCTTTAAATCAACAGGTCGAGTTGCAGTTCAAGTTCAATGAAGCTGGGCTGTAATCGTTATTCCACGACACTAGGAGGCGACATACCGACACACCTTTCAAAACACAACCGTAGAGAGAATGACGGTAAGAAAAGTTTGTAGTGTACTAGCGGTTAGCTTGAGGCTGAGACAGCTGCTGTCAGTATAACGGTTTACGTGCCTTTAGCTCACTGTAGCCGGTGAGGGTCGTTTGGGTTTGCGAAAGGACAATGAGAGTGAGCTAATCACGCTGGAGTAAACGCCTCGTCATGGAAGAGTATAGTACAACTGTCCGGATATCTGGGTTCGTTTTGGGTTCATTGATGTTTCAGCATTTGAATAGCGACTCTGATGTGGTGAGTAAACCTCTGATAAACTTTCAGTTTAACTCCAAGTAAAGACCAATTTCCAGCATTTTTCTACGAAGCTGCTTGTTCGAGTTGTTCCCGTTCCACCTTAAATGGTACAGCAGTTACGTGCGGAGGCGGAACGGGAAGATTCGAGCAAGAAGCTGGCGAAAAGAAAGCCAAACTTTAGCCTCTTCGTTGGCGTTCAACTTGTGAATACGTGATATGTAAAGTTTGTCATAATAGCAGCAAAACAAGAATGGTATTTTGAACCCATGTAGTGTTTCTAATGGTAGGTTTTGCATAGTGTAATGTAAACGTAGCATTAGACATAAACAGGGTTACGTTTCCTCTCTGTAGCTTTAAGACTGAGGTGTGGCCGTCTGCGTACTCACACCTCCAGAGAGTCTCGGAGCCAGTCAGTGAGAGTCAGTAGGGAGTCGCTGTAATGTAGAGTGGACAGCGTGTGCCAAGAAGTCTCATAACAGCTGATTTTGATGATATGCGCCCTTTAAGTCTTTTTTCCGGCTTGTGTTTTTGAAAACAGGAAGGTCTCTTCATTGGGGAGAGTTTAGGAGAGGAGAACAGCAAAATCACAGACTCCCAGACGGATCATATTCAGTTTGTGCACACAATTAGTAAGCCACCTTGCCACTTTAATATGCACAGAACAAAAATACTACTGTAATACAACATAAGCATCTTACACACATTGTTGGCTCTGTTTAGTAAAGATCATGGTGCTTTTTCGTTTTCAGGTATCCAGAAGCATGTTACCTGTAGAAGGATTCATAGGTAGGTAGATCTTTTCCAGAACTGCTTTGCTTTAGTGTTTATGTAATTCCCTGCAAATCTGAAGTTTTCTTGCCTTCTCCCTTTTAGTTTCTACAATAATGCTTGTGAAGTAGACAAGGAGAAGATTGGGCAGATTCTGTCAAATTTCAAAGAGGTACTACAACTGCTATTCTGTATAGAAAATGCCATACATTTATTAAAAAAAAAAAGAAAGAAAGAAAATGCCATACGTTGGTAAACAAATCTTGTTAACAAGCCTTCCCTGTTTTGCTTAAAGGAGAATGTGATTGGATGGTATCGTCAACGGAGAAACAGCAGCCAGCAGATGACTTTAAAAGAACAGTTGGTTCATCAGAATTTGAGGAAGGTTTGGCCGCATCAGGAACTTATTTTCTTGTTGCTGACGCCCACAGATGCTACATCCTCAGGTTCCACTCATCGTCTTGAATACACGGCCTTCATATGGAATGGCAGGTTAGGATGAAACACTGCACGTCTCACTGTAAAAACGAGCCTGTATGGCTAGAATGTTTAAAACTTCCTTTATTTGTGTCCTAGTCACTACAGTAGCATTCCTGTCTCAATAAGCAACTTGGGTATGCTGGATCAGCAGGACTACTGGAGACTCTCAGCCACATGCCCTACGTTGAGCCACTGTCAAGCTGTAAAAAAACACAGGTACTAGACAAATGTCATTTCAAAAAATGACTGTAGCTCACATGTCTCTTGTTCCCTGGACCATCCATTTGTTTTATTTCTTCTGCACACAGAACCAAGTTCTTCTGTTCAGATGATGATCTCAGAGAGGTGGAAAAAGTCAGTGACATGAACGATGCCTTGTTAGGTGAAATGAAGGTAAGATGACAAAATTGTATGTCATTTTTATCATTTTTTTTTTTTTAAATCTTCATTTTCCCAGATTTGCTCTGGCTCCTAAACTACATTGTTTTTTCTTTGCTCCAGACTGTAAGTGAGAAAGTAGAGAAGAGTGAGCGCTTGGTGGAGAAGCTACAAGCAGATATCACTGAACTCAAAGATGCCATTAGCAAACGCAAGAAAAAGAAGCAAGACGGTGAAGGTAAGACTTTGCATATTATATTTGTAACGGAGATTTAATTACATAAATCACAAAATCATTAAAGATAAAGTTCACTGAAAAGTTTCCTCAAGCATAGTCGGTTCAAACCTTTTAGTTTAGTTCTTCTTTAGTTTGTTCTGGTATGGCATATGCAGAGGTACAGATCATCCAAAAAGGTTTTGGGTAACAAATCAAAAACCAACATGAAACAAAGCTATCACCACAGCCATCAGCTTTAGTACACTTTGTCCTACGTTGTACAAGCATTTGGAACTATAATGGAGGGATGGAACATAATTTTTTTTTTTCCCCAAGTGATATTCCCTCAGTTGCTGATGGACAGAGTAACGCTGGTCCAGAATCTCCTATAAAACTTTGTGGAAACGGGTTTACATGATTTTTGTACTTAAACCATTCAGTGGTCCTTTACGTCCTGTGGATCAGGCATTGCTATCCTGGAAGAAACCACTTCCATCACAATAGATTTTTTTTTTCATCTTGGGATGAAGGTAATCGATCAAAATAGCTTTGCATTATTTAGCAGGGAGAGTTTACCCAAACCACGCCCCCTACAGCATGATAGAGGCCATAAAGATACCCACACACAAACTTTCCCACTTGGTGAATATGGTGAAGAGTGGGATTTGCACCATTGAGCTCTCAAAGGTGAATTCAGCTCTGTAATGAGGGGTTTATGTGCTATAATATCCCTCTCTATATAGTTGTTTTTGATCACAGTCCTGATTATGTCCTGCACTGATATTCTCAGTCACCTTTCAGTTTTGTTTTGCATACCCCACTAGTGCACAAGCATTAGTCACTGACACATTATAGGCCCTTTTGGACACAATTTGTAGCCTTTTGTCATTCCTATAGATTTAAATAGCAAACCTTCTTTCAAAGTCACTTTGTTCTTTGCCTCCTGCAGTCTTGACCCAAAATCAAGCTCAGCTGGGTCTGCTTAACATTTTTATGCATGCCAGGATATTAATTGCTTAACTGCCCTGTGCAGCATATCCATCTGGAAGCATTTGCATTTTTCATTTAATTTGGATTTTTCAGTGAACAATTCCTTTAATTATTTTAACCTGACTCTCCCCATGTTTTTATTTCAGGCAATGAAAAATCCACTTTAAGTGAGCCTAAGGAGAACGTACTGCTATGTGCAGCTTTAAAAGCACTGTTCCCAAACACTCCATCATTGCGGACACAAACTCTGACTGTTCAGGGTTTTCCTGTATTAGAGCTGTGCTGCAGCACTGACCATGGCATTGACATTCCTACCAGGCTGCCACTGGTCCTGGAGCATGAACATGGCATGAGGAAGAGGAAAGTGAGCAGAGGCAGCAGACTAAAGCAAAAAAGCCAGGCTACAGCTCTCTCAAGCAGAAGTAAAAGGAAGAAGAACACCATTGATTCAAATGAGTCAGATAGTGGATCAGATACAGAGATAGAGATGGACAGCCCAAATCAGAGTAATTCTCCTGTTTTTTAAATGCTAGTAATTCTGGACCTACCCCTTGCCTGGACATCAAAATGAGTAGACTCTTTCAAATGCATAAATGTCATGTGATATTTGCTAAAATGTATTGACAGTACAGCCTACTTATGTGTTTAAGTTAAAGATCTGTTTAGGTGTCCATGTATCAGGTATAGCACAGGACCCATAAACTCCTGTCTGATTGTGTTGTAAATAATTTTAGGAACTTCCAACTAAGGAATTCCATATAATATTTTCTGGTTTATGTTTTTATGGAAAAGTGTTTAACGATGTTTCTACATTGGACTTCTGAATTAAATGTAATGTGACTTTAAAAAGCAGTCAGCAGTTTGTATTTTGTGCACTCTGAACAAGAATAACGCACAAAGAGAATAACATGGTTGGTCAGATGTTTATTAAATTTATCAAAAAGTCATAATCTTCATCTTCTTTTAGTCATGGCTCAAGCTAATCCAAGTGTCTGATGGAACAAATGTTGGGATCTTTCATAAACTGCGGATTCTTCAGAGTAACTGACATGAACCCTGTTGAAAGGACAAATAGTTTCAATGCTCTAACTTTAGTTAATAAGCAGTATTTTACAATTTGCACAAAAGCAACACCATCATTCATAGTTTTTGTAAAAAATGAAAAATGGATGCAAAGAAACTATCAAAGTTACCCGTCGATCGGGCCCTCTTGATCGCTTTTGTGACCTCTTTTTGTTTCCGTCCACACAAGCCTGCAATGGTTGCATTCTGTTAGTTACTGCAGGCAAAACACATGACATTTGGAAGTTGGGCTTAATCAAACCAG
Organism: Semaprochilodus insignis; assembly: GCA_034552555.1. Taxonomy (NCBI): domain Eukaryota; kingdom Metazoa; phylum Chordata; class Actinopteri; order Characiformes; family Prochilodontidae; genus Semaprochilodus; species Semaprochilodus insignis. The sequence goes on along the minus strand of CM067487.1, from coordinate 24,933,508 downwards.
CCTCACCTGTTATGTGCCTGCCATATATTCTGCCTGTGTGTGGGGAGATGAACTGCGACAACAACTGCAAAGAGGTAGTTCATTCAAAGGTTAGGACTCATTAAGTGCTTATAATTCCAAACGCTCATGAATCAAGTTGCATTAAATCACTAACCTGGATGTTTTTGTAATCTACTGACACGTTGCAAAGAATGCATCCTTTCTGAGGTTGTTTGAACGGATTTTCCATTTTGATGGGCTAAAAGAAGACATTCAAGAATTATATCTCAGATGTTACTGACCTAGAAGAGGAGTTATATCAAGAATAAATGTTAATTTACCGACCACTTACCATATTCATTTTGGCCTCTTGTTGGATGGTGGCCGCACTTCTGAGACACCAACCTGAGCAACACAACAGTAACAGTGAGGGGGGGGGGATAGTTACACCTCTTTACACCTCTAAATTACATAAAACCAAGTAACACACAGTGAACTCATTCACAGTGAGTTCAATGGTTTCCCCACTGTTTGCAGAAAAACAAGCATCTCCACAATGGCTTTCTTTACTTTCAATGTAAGTAAATGGAAGCAATTAAAAACAACAGAGCGTTTCTTTCAGTCCAATCAGAAAATGTTCAGGATGCCCGCTGTGCTCAAATGATGCAGAAAATGAAAAATTAATGAAAAATGGATATGCAGGTTTTGCTTTGCCAGCAGACAAATAACATTGGGCTTATATGGCGAAAAATAAATCACTCCCTGTTTCATACGGGTCATATGTTGCTTTTGTGATATCACATATTTCTGCCCATTCCAATTAAAGTTATAAGTAGTGTTTCAACTCATAACACAGGTCAAGTGTTGGGCCAGAGTTAGGCCATTAAGGCTTCAGATGTTTGCAAGACCTTGCAATCAGTGCGAAACATGAACTGAACAAGAACAATATGCTCAAACTTGTGTTTTCCTGGCTGCTGCGTTCTAAAATAGTGTGAGCCTCAGAAAGCCAGCAAGGCATCCAGTCAGTAGCACAAGTCTACAGTAGAAGTGATAAAAGCATGTGCTAATTTCTCATATTAATGTAAAAATAAATAACAGCTCTTGTTATACAGAACCACACAAATGTCATACTGGGGCCCCAGAGGAAAACAGAAGCAGAAATGTACGATATGGGCCATTTAAAGCTATAGAGCTCAGTCTAAGTTGTTCGCCGTATGATGTAGCACAGGAGCTCACGCACAGCTTAATGTTTTGCCTCCTAATACGCATCTAACCAACCGTTTCTACATAGATCAGGGAAATCAATAAACTGTAAAGAAAAAGGACATCCGTTAACAGTGATGAGAGATTAGCAAACAACGCTATGCAGGCGTTCCCTACATGCTAGACAGCTACAGCAGCTAGCCAGCGACATAGCTAACGACAGAAACCTACACACAAATAAAGGCCACTTTTCCTGTAACGAACAATTATACACACAGAGAGGAAGCAGCCTGAATACCTGTAATGTTGGACGTGATTCCATGCCTGGACAGGGCTAGCTGAAACACTCGAGTACTGGTAAGGGCAAACATCTTTCTAGTAGCCCACCATGACCCCTCCGTGTTCTTCTGTAAACACGTCAAAGCGTGTCCGGTAGGTTTGGTGCTATACCGCCATCTATCGGACTGGTGCAGCGTTAGTGTAGCAGCGAACGTTATACTATTTTTTTAAATTCCGTGTGAGCAACATTATTTGTAGCATTAAACCGTTCAAATGATATAATCAAAATGTGAGAAAAAGTTAGCCTGATATCTATGTTTATTTAAGATCTAGATAATTTCAACGGAATGACAAGCCATTAAAGTGAAGGACTTGTATTTTATTAACGCCGGTCACGTGTTGCTAATGCTGCCGCGTCATTGGTTCATTTCCTCCACTGCATTTTTGAAAAGTTTCACGATAATAAAAGCACCCAAAAGCTCAATGACAGCCATACTGGTCGAGCTGTAGAAGTATGGTGCTGATATTGCGCTGTGTAGAGTTTCTAAGTTGCCACTCGAACGACTTACATGTTTGAGATTTAGCTATCAGACGCGTACCTGTCATGGGTTACCCAGTTGCAATACATCGCTAATGGCATACTGCTAGCCCTGGCTTAAAGCTACAACTTGCAGCCAATGCCTGATTAATGGATCTGTCACTGTTCACTAGAAGTGAGTTAATATGAATACTGACGTTGACGACACGCTTGGAATCGTTGTAAAACGTTGTCCTTCCAAAAAGAGAGCAAGGGACGGTGTGAGGAGTAATTGCACTCCAGCTAAAAAACGGGCTAGTGATGGCAAATACCCCGAGCACAGCGCCGTAGCTCAAGTCAGGACAGAGAGCACAGACACAGTTCAGGTAACTTACTTAAGATCACTAATGTGAAGATCTATACTGATGCTGTGGGTGTTTTTAAGAATCGTGTACTATAGTCAAGTTCGTACAAAAGCATTGTTCAGCACTGTAGTTTCTAATAGCACTACTGTTTTTCATGATGTAATAGTATTACTGTAGTTTTACCTACATCAGTTAGGTACCTTGATGCATAACAAATATTCTGAACCATGTCTGAAAGATGTAACATGCTTATTCTTGGTCTCTGATTCTTTCGCAGTGCTGCAGTGACAATGAGGATTTGTTTGATGGCTATGACAGCATCATGGGTGACAGCTCCTTCCTCGCCAAACTGGAAGATGTGGAACTGAATATAGAACCTGAAAATGTGTGTTCTGACCCACCCCCTTCTAAAAACATGATTAAACACTCTTGTGAGGATGATCTCACTGACTCTATCTTCGCAGAGGATCTTCCAGATTCATCGCTGAGGGATTTGCCAAGCTCTCAGCTTGCGTTTCATCAAGATGTGGCAAACCCAAAAAGACAACCTGGTCTCGACATGGAGAGCACTTCTACTCCGGATGTAAAACACCCAAAACAGCCCTCTTTTCCTACCCATGATAAGAAACCACCGTTGAAAGCCAGAAGGAGTATGACAGACCAGCTAAAGAAGGCGATGCTGGAAAACGCAGGCACCTCCAACAGATTCTCCAAGACTGTGCTGCAGAAAGAAGCTGCAATGAGTGAAGAAATTAGTGTTGCCATGCAGGCCTTTGAATGTGTACCCATGGAAGGGGACCTTGGTCCTTTCTTTGGGCTTCCATCCAAGGTCAAGGATTTAATCATGAGGATAAAAGGAATCCAGGACTTGTATGGTGAATAATTCACATTCTGTATAATCCCCTATACAGCCTTTATACCCTGTATATCTGAAGTCTTGGGTGCAGTTGTCAGGGACCTTCAGTCAGTGCTGTCTACCAACCCCTTGAACCCAGGCAGTCAAGGTTACAGAACATTGATTGACTTTTTGGGAGTTGGGACAGCTCACCAATGCATGTTGGCTGAGGATCATGGTGAAGTTGGATGAAGGACCTTTGCACATAATCTGATTGCTTAACTAACACTGTTTTTCCTTGTTCCAGAGTGGCAGAAAGCATGCCTGGACTTGGACTCTGTAAAACAGAGAAAGAACCTTATCTACTCTTTACCAACCAGTGGTGGGAAGACCCTGGTGGCCGAAATTCTCATTTTCAAAGAGCTTCTTTGTAGGAAGAAGGATGCACTGCTTATCTTGCCATATGTAGCCTTGGTGCAAGAAAAGGTAAATACAGTATCACAGAAAAGTCCAAAAAGGAGCATTAACAGTACTTTAAACATGCAGCTCCAAGTCCTGTTAATTTGATTAATTTGGTATGATTCAGAATATGAAATAAATTAATTTTCTAAATATGTGTAGAGAAACCATTTAGAGAGTTGTTTTGCAAATCTGAAATAAGCTTTAAAAAATGGAATACTTTCCGAAAGAGATTTACTTTCATTTGTTTACTTTATAGCACAGTGCAAAATAAGGGGGTCCTGAGGGGTTGGAAACCTCCTAATTAACGTCTTGGATCCCCTGAGCGTCTCAAAACCAAAATTCTGGGGGCTCCCTAATATTGAACATATTATGAGATTACGTTTTCTTCTTTCAACTGCTTCGTCTACAGCTGGCAAGCTTCTGTCTTTGCTATTCCTGAGAAACTAGAGATGCAGCACTCGTCTGCCTCAGCGGAGAACCATAACATATTGGTTCACCCAGTTGGTCCTTCATATCTTAGGTAGCCCTTGCCCGGGATACCTTTAAAAACTTTACCGTATGGTAAACTTGCCCAGTGTTTGCAGGTAATGTGCGGAAACAAGAAAAGAGCATTTTAGTGTCATTTTTCCTTGTTTTTTTTTTTTTTGTTTGTTTGTTTTGTTTTTTTTGTATGTTGTCTTTTCTCACTAACAGGTTATTGTTAGCTAGATATTCTTTCAGAACCATGGTTTTTATTTTCTAGCAGTAGAAGAATGGATAGAAACCCTTGATTTTCTCCTATCACATAGTTAAAAGCGCATATTTAAAGAGTGCTGTTTGTCTGGCGGGGAGTTTTGGTGGTCTACCAGGTTCAGTTGTGGAAAATCCTCCTCTGACTTTCCTCTTCCTTACGGATTATTTTATATCTAATCTCTACAGAAATATCTCCCGAAAAATGAAAAGCTTGTGCATAATGGCAGTTTTGACATTTGCGCAGTACTGTACTTCACTGAGTAATAGTACAGTTGATTATAATACTTCCAGTGCAGAATGGATGCAGTGGAATTGCCACGTTCACATCAATGCAGTACATTCTTGCATGCCTACCTAGTATTAACTATGTTTGTTTCCTTTAGGTTCGAGGATTGGCTAGTTTTGGTATTGAGTTGAACTTCATGGTGGAGGAGTATGCTGGGAGTAAAGGAAAGTTCCCTCCGGTGAAAAGAAGAACCAAGAACTCTCTTTACATCACCACTATTGAGAAAGGCCACAGCCTTGTGAACTCACTGATCGAGACAAGCCGATTGGACAGTATTGGGCTTGTTGTGGTGGATGAGGTTGGTTTCAATATAGCTGAATGTTATGGTCTGTTTATGCTTTGTTTGGATATGACTTGAGCATATACTATTTGTATGTATGATTTTATGATTTGTATGATCCTGTGAGTGATGGGCATCATTGCATAACCTAAACTTCCTCTTAAATGAATCTCAGCTTCATATGCTTGGAGATGGCAGCAGAGGGGCAATTCTTGAAATGACCTTGGCCAAAGTGCTATACATCAACAGTGAGTAAACCTACCTTCTGGATGATTCGGATGCTAACTTTACTTTCTAATGAACTTAAAATTACGTGACCATTTTTTTTTACAGAGAACACGCAGATAATTGGAATGAGTGCCACCTTGGGCAACATTGGAGATCTTCAAAAATTCCTAAAGGCTGATAATTATACTAATGATTTCAGACCAGTAAGTATCACTGTTTGTGATTTTGCTTTATTATATCTGCAACAAACAATTCCCTAAAAATGACAGATGATATTACAGTTATTAGGACCGTGAATTGTTGTTTCCCAGGTTGAGCTGAAAGAATATGTGAAGCTGAGGGACAGTATATATGAAGTCGATCCAAAGGAGGAGCAATGCTTCAAGTTCTCTCGTCTTCTAGTTTTTAAGGTAGTTGGAATACATTTTTCTGTGGAGAAGTCAGTCAGTGCACTCTGTCTTTTTGGCGGATTAAATGATGAGTCATTATTAATGTACAACTTTATTTTCTCACAGTACTCCAGTGGACTGCAGAAGATGGATCCAGATCATATCATTGCTCTGGTAAATGAGGTTATACCACATCAGTCCTGTTTGATTTTCTGTGCGACCAAGAAGAACTGTGAGAACGTAGCTGGCATGATCTGCAAGTATTTGAACAAGTAAGTATTCTGAAGTCATTTTTGTGGGTCAGGGGTGGGTGCTGGAGCCTATCCCAGCACTCATTGGGTGAAAGGTAGGAAAAACCATGGACGGGTCACCAGTCCATGACAGTGAAGAGACACAGATGGCAACGTTCATACCTAGCATGTCTTTAGACTGTGGGAGGAAACCAGAGAACCCAGAGGAAACCCACAAAGACGCAGGGAGAACATACAGACTCCATCCAGAAATAACCCTGGTGGCCTGACAGAAGAGTTAAAACCAGGCCCTTCTTGCTTTGAGGTGACAGCACTACCCACTGTACCACCGTGCTGCCCCGTTAAAGACATTACACTGAATAACCCACATTACCTCTAGCTGTGATTACTTATTGTACATGTGCATGAAAGCATGTTGTTTACAACAAAGAACCAGTCACATGAAACATGAGTGGAGGCAAGTAACTTACACTCATCAACAAAAAAGGAATCGACCGAGAGGAATCAAACTTGGTGGGTAGGTTTGACATCATGTCACATGCCAATGATTCAAGTTTTATGCTCAGCCATGCATGTGATACGAGCAAGGATGGGCCTTTTCACTGGACCTGAGTGACTATATATACGTCCTGTTGTGCATGCTTTCCATTCTGACTCGTGCTGTTGTGTTGGTAGCACACAAAGTATGCCTTGGAGAAGAGTTTGAAAGCAATTCGAGCAGTTGGAAGAGTTTGAGAGGGGTCGCAACGCAGGGCTCCGGGAAGCAGGATGGTCTCAGGACGGTGGATATTACCATATTACTCCATGTCGAGATGTCTGGCATGTTGCGTTAGCAAACATGGTGGCCTGACACCATACTGAGAGACACTACTTCTGTATGTGTAGCTCAATAAATATTGCCCATATCAGTCTAAATTTATCATTTTTATTGTTCCTGGTAACCTTTATCTTACTTCCCAATAGCATTGCAATCCAATACGTCCTTCTGGGTGCAGCTGTTCTTTTGTTGAAGAGTGTATTTTTTGTATATTTTTTAAAGAAAATCATGCTACATAAATGTATAGCAAATAAAGCATTTAGAAGGTAGAAAAACGATGTTACCCCTGCCAGCATGTTATTGCTTATAGGAATAATAGCTGTTTATACGTCTGGTATCTATGTGGTATGATTTGTTTTAATATTTTTTTTTATGTGATTGATGCCATAAACATCAAAAAGAATGGAGCGATGAGACGCTTGTCCCTGTTTGGTCCAAGAGCTTTTTTGAACTTGACCTACCCTAAAGTAGGATTGGCATGTAGCATAAGATGCTTTGGTGATGTAAAAAGGTTAGCTGGCTAGGCAAGACCTGCTGTGTGACACAAACCTAAGAACGGATCGTTTTGCTCCAAGTCATGTTGAAGTGGGCCTGCGAGTGCTAACTGCAGTGTCGAATGTTTTGTACAGAAGCTTTCTGGCGCACAAAGAGGAGGAAAAGGCCACTCTGCTGAATGAGCTGAGAAACAGTGGGAATGGGTCCCTGTGCCCAGTGCTGCAAAAGACTGTGCCTTACGGCCTGGCCTACCACCACAGCGGGCTGACCAGCGACGAGAGGAAGCTTGTGGAGGAGGCCTATTCGTCTGGGGTTCTCTGCCTACTTGCCTGCACTTCTACTCTGGCTGCAGGCATCAACTTGCCCGCCCGCAGGTCAGTCATTGTTCATTGTACAGGTGTGTCTGTCCATCGTTTCACTGTGAGTAGACAATGGGCCTGAAAGGATGTGTAGTTGTCAAGAAGCTGTTACTGAAAAGATGAAACTGACAAAAAAAATACATTTGCAAATCAAACAAAGAAGCTGTTAGTGTTCTCAGAACAACTGACTGACCAACCCAGAGCCCAAACCTTAATGTCATTAAATGGAGAATTGTGAGAAGCAGAATAAATGCAACCAACATCTAAGACTGAATGTTTGTGAAAGGCTCCTAGAAGTTGGAAAAGTGGCCACAAAGTGGCAAAGGTTGGACACACTGAACACTGAACATGTGATGTTATAGATGGTTTCAAAGTTCAGGTTTTAAGTTTCAAGTTTATTTGTCTTTTGCACAACATGTCATGTTTATTTGTCTTTTGCATTCTACAGCTGGACAATATTAATATGTGTACTAACTAAAAATACTAAATAATTAGAGATAAATATGCACATTTGTACAAAATATACATGTTATATGTAGAATATACATTGTGTGTGTGTGTGTGTGTGTGTGTGTGTGTGTGTGTGTGTGTGTGTGTGTTCTTTTAAAGTGACTTGGTGATGTTGTCCTTAGCAGTGACATGATATATTGATAATAATGAACAAGTGTCAGAGTGAAATGGTATTGATGAAAGGCCCAAGGCTTGTCCAGGAACCTGATAGCCTGTGGGTAGAACTGTTCTGTTTTTACCTATGGAAGGTTCATAGGCGGTTGCTGAGACTTCTAAGATGAGATAAGAGAACACTTTATTGATCCTGAAGGAAATTGCAATGTAATTTAGTATGTTTCCCTGCATTTATTACTGATCCTGAAAAATGAACTTTTATTTAATGACTGTTTAGAAAGGAAATTCCATACATAAAGCATCTCTGATTTTCACAGTACTGTATATTACTGTTACCTTTCCAAAGAGATTTTGTGAAGACAGCAGTGTTTTTGTGGTTTTATGATGTTGCTGATTTAAAAAATGAGTATGAGGATTTGTCACAAACAAGGTAGTTTAAAGACTCTTCATAACAGTGATGTAGTAGTTTTGCATCTTGTGACTTGCTGTGTTTACTAATCTTAATCTCTTATGTCTGTCACATAAATAGGGTGATACTCCGCTCCCCTTATGTGGGCATAGACTTCTTAAAGAGGAGTCAGTACAAACAAATGGTGGGAAGAGCCGGACGTGCTGGTATTGATTCAGTGGGTGAAAGTATCCTCATCTTGCAGGAGAAAGACAAGGACAAGGTGAATATCATCCTCCTATTTTGTTGTCATATACGCTGCAGAATTCAGCAGAAGCATGTATAGTCCAGCATGTAGACTTCTGATCATCTGTTTATTACTGATCAGTAATGCAGTTATAATGGAATTATTGGAGCTGTCCAAATGTCCTAATATGTTTGTTCCTAGGTTAGAAAACTAGTGTCTGCACCAATGGAGAAGTGTTACAGCAACTTGTTACATGATGGAAGTAAGGGTCTTCTGAGCCTCGTCCTCTCCCTGATTGGCCTTAATGTAAGCCTGTAGGAGTCCATTAGTGACAATTAATTTTTCTCAAGTGAGTTTGGTTAGTAGTTACAAGTTTTTTACGCACACGTGATTTGGTTCCAGATAACCCAGACAGTGGAGCAGGTCATAGACTTCATGTCTGGGACTTTACTCAGTGTCCAGGAAGCTCAGACTTGTCAGCAGAAAAGCCTAAAGGAGCTCACAGTGGAGTCCATAGAGATCCTGAAACAGAAGGGTCTTATTGAAGCTGTTTCAGCTACAGCCAATGAATCTAGTGTGCGAGTCACCAGGCTTGGAAGGGCAACATATAAAGGTGAGACCTCATATTTTGTGGAGTTTGGATTGTGATGTATTAAGTGCTGTTTTCATGTGCGATTAGGGGAAGTATAATAAAACGATGCCCTTTGCTATGAGAGCATGCACAAAATGGGCTGTTTTTATGCGTAATATTTGTAATCACTACGTATGATCTACAGATTATTTTAGTGGCTTATTAAGGCAAAACAATTGTGAAATATTACATTACTAGGGGTGCACCATCATGGATGCCAAATTAGTTGATAGAAGGTTTTTATTGCCTTTTTTTTTTTTTAACTCAAACCTCAATCTGTTGGAAACACACTAGTTACAGTACTTTCTGGTACATTCGGTAAAATGACAATTTAAGTAACAGCATTTGTGTTCTTAAATGAAGAAATGAAAGTTGAAAACTGAATTAGTGGAAGTGAAAAGCACCTAGCCGTTTGACATAAAAAGTTAAGCTAAAATTAGGAGATTCCAGTATTGGTCAATTCTGAATGTGCATCCCTAGACTCAAAGGGACCACTGTCATAATTTCGTAATGTACAATTCTCACCCCAGTCAGTACAGTTCATTTATGGAAACTAAGCTGCAAAAAAAACCCCTGAATTTGAATTAATGTGACTTTGGCGAACGGGTTTGCCTCTACAGGGACTTGTGTGATACCTTATATTGTATCAGCAACAGTAGCACTAAGTATAAACATTAATGTGTTCACTTCAGCTTTGCACATTGTCTTGCCAGACACTCTGCTGCAAAATCATGTGATGTGGTCATGTCAAAATGAATTATGGTACATGAAACCACACAAAAGTTTGTTTGTTGTTTGGACCTGAAGGGGGGAAAAAGAAGAACAGTGTGGGATATGGGCCTCTTAACTGAACAGTAACAAACCTTTCATAGCTTTTAAAGGGTTTCAGAATGCTAGCATAAACCTGAAAGCCTTTAAAAAGATCAGTAAGAGAATTTAGAATATGTATCAGATAGATAGATAGATAGATAGATAGATAGATAGATAGATACTTTATTGATCCCAGAGGGAAATTCAGAAACTGAATTAGCTGTCAACTGACAGCTAATTATTGCATAAAACTCACATTTTTCATTTGAAGTTATTGTGACAACCCTTGTGGGCAGTTACTGTACTGGGCCAGTACTAAACCTAATTACACTCTATGTCCTTTATCCCCTGCTTAGGCTCGGTAGACCTAAACTATTGTGATGCCCTCTACAGAGATTTGTCAAAAGGTCTGGAGGGTCTGCTGCTCAACAGTTTCCTGCACTTGATCTACCTGGTCACTCCTTATGACATGGTTTCCCAGTGCAAGCCAGACTGGATGCTGTATTACACACAGGTGGGAGATTTGCAGTCTCAGAGTTGACTAGATATTTTTGTTACAGCTTGCATGTGGAACCTTTTTATATCCTTTTGATATAAACCACACTTAACTAAAGTGATAAACTTAACTAATGTTGTTCATTTCATCTTAAATGATGGATGTGCCTTTCTAAAATATGTTGTTCATATCTTTCAGTTCACTAAGATGTCTCCTGCTGAACAAAAAATGGCGGCCACAATAGGGGTGCCTGAGAGCTTTGTGGCTAGGAAAGCAGCTGGACAGAGCGTGAGGAAGGTTGGACTGCATTCCTCCCGTACCTTTGTATTAAAGCTACAAATGGTTCTCATGTATTTTTTGCATGGGATTAAATTAGACTTAAATTTTAATTTTTGGACTGGATTTTTAAGAAGCTCAAAACATTGGTTCTCAAATCCCAATCCTCTTAAGGGCTATGTGGAGTGCTTTAGTGCTTTAATTACATCTACCTATACATTAATCCTTAAGTTACTGAAAGTGATAGTGAGCAGGTTGCCTTAAGCCACTTGTGACTGACAAATCCTCATTAGATTGCGGGCTAGGATTACTGTGTACGTTCACTTGTGATTTGTCTCTTCTGTGTTTCTCAGTGTATGGATACTTTGGTGGTGAACAGGCTGTATTTGGCCCTGGTGCTTTATTCGCTGCTGAGGGAGACCAATCTGTGGAGCGTCTCTGACAGGTTCCAGCTGACCAGGGGCTTTGTTCAGATGCTTCTCAGTTCTGCCTCAGCCTTCTGCTCCTGTGTGCTGCACTTTACCGAGGTTTGATTAAAGGACGTTCCTCACATTCCTGTGTTAGCTTGAATTACAGTACCGTGTGAAAGCCAGAGATTTATTTAATTTCCAGTCTAAATAGCCATTAAGTGTAAGTTATTTATTAAAGTAATTAATAAAGAGTATTAAAGTAATTAATAAAGAGTAATTAATAAAGAGTCAGATAAAAACCTGGAAAATATGTATTTAACAACAAATTATAATGACTCTAAACATTATTAATTCTTTAGTGTCTCCACTTTGCCTTTATTACAGTTTCCTAATACATATACATAGAAATCTGCAGGGATATTTTAACACCTACAAAGTTCAGTCTTAGGATCTGGTTACATGTATTACAAATAATCCCAGACACATTCAGTGGACTCTAGGGCGGTCAGTCCATTGTGCATAGAACACCAGCAGCTTCTTTAATTTGCAGTTTTTTCCTTTTCTTAGTAATGATTTCTTGACAGCTATACTAAACTACTGTTTATCTGATGCCAGGCTTTGCACTGTTGTTAGGAGTCCAGTTTTTTCTAGATCTTTTTTTTCTAGTTTTTTTCTATAAGAATATTTTGAACTTTAGCGACACTGTATGTGTCGGCCAAAACCTTCAAAATTCTCCAGATAAATTCATTGAGCATTCTCGGTTGCCATATCACCATTTTTGGTTGCCTTATCACCACTTATTACCTTATTCACTTAGATCAGAATCACAGTGACATTGTGTATATATTGATTTGTCCTTGCAGGAGCTGGAGGAGTTTTGGGCCTATAAGGCCCTCCTAACAGAACTGACACGCAGACTGACCTACTGTGTGCAGGCCGAGCTCATCCCACTAATGGAGGTAGCTGGAGTCATGGAGGTGTGTATCAACTCTTTTCCACAGTAACGTATGTTCATTCTGCATATTGTTGCTGTCCATATTGGCCATCTCCAAAATGGCAACTTAACAAGAGAGGCCAAAAATTTAATTTAATCGTAATGTAGGTCAATGGAACCAGACTTTTTTCCCCATGCGAATTAGGGCCAAAAATGGAGATACATGTTTTTGTTTGGACAGCGATAATATAATATTTATCTCCTCTAAAATGAACAGAAGTGCAGCTGAATAGCATGCTCTTAATACTGTATGTAGACCTTATTTAACATAGAAAGTGAATAGTAAATAATAGTATACTATGTCTAAAGGTATCATTTACTATAAACATTTACACAGTTATTTTTGCCTTCACCCCAAATGCAGACATGTTGACTTTGCAGTATTTATATGTTAATAACTGGAGCTACAAGGCTGGAACAGTGGTTTAATAATGCACAGTAAGGTCACGTGTGAAAGTGAGGTCAGAGCTCATGATGGCTCATACTTTGTGGTTGCTTAAGGAGAAATGAGAAATGATTTTATAAACTCTGGCCCAGTACAGAAGTATTTCACTATTGCCTTCCTCTGCAGTTGAATTGATGTCTGTGTCTTTGTTACATCTATGATTATTCACCACTATAATTGTCCCAGGCTGCATAGCTCTCTGATTCTCTGTAAACCTCCTTGCCTCGACAAGGCACCATACCATGAGAGGAAAGTCTCTCAACAATGAACCATTTCGCATCAAACCAAAATGCATCAAATTTGCATGACTATGTTTAAACCTTGAGGGTTGTGTTCTGCAGAATTTGTGGAATAATTACAGGAATTCCCCTTTAAACTTCTAACACAAGGCTAAACATATCACACCCTAAGTCAGTATGAAGAGTCTCTTATGTCAATATCTTTGCTTTATTTGTTTTCTAGCACCGGGCAAAGCAGCTCTACAATGCTGGTTACAAGACACTGGCTCATCTGGCCAACGCTGACCCAAATGTACTTGTCAAAATGGTGGAGAACCTCTTTAAGAGGCAAGCAAATCAGATCGTGGCCTCTGCAAAAGTTAGTGTTTATTTACGAATCTATTTATCTATGTTAATTTATTCATTTATTTTTATAAAAATCACAATGGAGAAGGTTACAGCAAACGTGTGGTCAGTTTTAAGGCTGTCAGGCTGCATAATGAGTGAGCGCTTATTCAACCTCTTTTTGATGGCCACGGTCACTGTTTCAGATGCTGTTGCAAGAGAAGGCGGAAGCCCTGCAGGAGGAAGTGGATGACCTGCTTATGCTGCCTCTTGACCTGCCTTCAGTGTAAATGTGTCAATAATGTCATTTTATAGGTATATTTATTTTAGCTTTCTGTAAATATTCATTGTTGCTCTGGTCATGTGGCTAACCCAAATAAAAGACGTGTTGTAACCTTCTCTTACTTCAGTGTGATATTGTTTATTATTCAATCATGTGATGACTGAATAAACCTGTAAACCTACCTCTTTGCCTCTTAACAAAGGCACGCCTTCAACACTCACTAATAAGTGCAAGCATTCGGGAGCCAATCAGCATTTAGGGTTGTGCTCGTGCTTTCACTTGTCGTCCAATCAATCTGTTGTATAACTCTTTATGGGACCCAAGCCCCTCCCACCGGCGCCAGTCACCTCTCGCTTGTTTAGTCATTTGTTTTAAGTGCTCTTTCAGCACCAGCCCTTTACAGGAAACGTCCCTGCGTCATGCGGTTCTAGTAGTTTAGTGATGTTTCTCTTTCAGTCAAACACAGCGGAAGGAAAGTGGCACTGATGTAGCTCAGTCTACAGCTCACAGACACTATGGGACAGTCCGGACTCCGGAATTCTGCCCGCGGCTTTACTCCGTTTCTGATAGCTGCTGTTTTCTTCCACACATTGCAAGCTTGGTCAGTTCCAGCTAGCGGTTTTGAGGCGGTGGATCTTGAACTGGATGTTTCTCGTGTGTATAAAAGAGTGAACGAAAGATTTCTCTCGGTGGCCATCGATGCAAATTTAATGACCCAGGAGAAGTTCATGTACCTTCTTGGGTGAGTCCTATAACGTGATTCGTGTTATGCCACTGCACCAGGCTGAGGTCAGCTTCCAATTCGCGTCGTTTGAATGTTCCCGTTGTCCCGTAGTTGCATTCTGGCGCCCGAGTCTTCTTGTGCGAGTGTTCCCGTTCCACCTTAAATTGTGCATCAGTTAGATTTTAATGCTTCACGATTTTTGTTCAAAATTTCCTGTACCACCTTAAATGGTGCTTCAGGTATGTTATTCATTTTTTTCGTACCACCTTAAATGGTGCCGCAGTTGCATTCTGATACCCGAGGCTTCTTGTGAGTTTTTCCGTTCCACCTTAAATGGTGCCTCAGTTACATTTTGGTCCCTCAGGCGTGTTGTTCACATTTTCCCGTACCACCTTAAATTGTGCTTCAGTTACATTTTGATGCTTCAGAATTCTTGTTCGAATTTTCCCGTTCCACCTTAAATGGTGCAGCATTCTGATAACCCGAGGCTTCTTGTGCGAGTTTTCCTGTTCCACCTTACATCAGGTACGTTCTGCCACACTTTAAGGTGGAACGTGAAACCTTGAACGAGAAGCCGGCGTATATGACGCCGACTTCAGCCTCGTGGTTGCGGCAGAGCCGTCTGAGGATGTTCGAGGTGTGCTCAGCATGTTTTGTTAGTAGTTTAAGGTTCTGAACTCGTCTAACTTTCCTGCAGGTCACCCAAACTGAGAACTCTAGCAAAAGCCTTGACTCCAGCGTTTTTGCGATTTGGAGGAACTAAACAGGATTTCATGCAGTTCAGCCCACAGAGGGAACCTTTCAGCTCCAAGGACCTCAGTAATCTGCATTATCCAGGTGCGCTCTCACTGTCTTCATTCATCCTTCTCCGTGTTTTATTTCGCTTTGCGTGTTTCGGCTGGAGTGTGGCTCAGGTTCAGAGAGCTTTACTGTGGTCATCTGACTTCTCCAGCATGATTCCTGTTTTGGTTTAATAAGAGAACAGGAACCTGCTTCACCCGAATTCCCCATGTGTGCCGGATTCTAAGAGGAGAACCTATAGGGAGATCTTTCGTTGCTGTAGTGCTGCTAATTTTGAATGTGGTCAATCTGAAAATCCCCTGTAAAACTTCCTCACAGAGAGATCCAATTTCTTAGTCACATACATGACCAGTTAGCTTCCTTCACCACGCACAAACAGCTCTAACATCTGTTCGTCTCTATCTTACATACACAAATGAACAGTTTCCAAAGTGCCCTTTACAACATACAACATGACATTCCTCATGTGTAATTCTAACATCTTGAAGGCTCAATATCCTTTTGGACTGTGTAAGCAGTGTTAAAAGTTTAGAGCGTATTGTTCACTCCCTCACACCATATAGGAAAACTAAGCTGCAGTAAACGGCTCATGTTGAATTTGCTGATACTACCATAGCATGCTGTTGATGGCACTGCATAGAAGGTGGCACGCACCAGTGACATCAGGGATCTGGGAGACCATTACAAACTACGGAGAGATCCAACGAATTGTTGAACATGCATGGAGTGAACTAACAGCCATGATTGAGGACATTCAGCGAGCAGTGATGCCCTCCATGAGTCGTGTTACCATCAGTAGACAGCGGCACAATCCAGCTCTACATGCACACAGACCTTTACAAGACTGCCCTTAACACCTTATCAACATCGACAAAGACTGCAATGTTCAGTGACGAGTCCCGCTTTTGTCTTGGTGGAGACGACCAACGAATCTGTGTGTGGAGGCACTGTGGTCAGCACCAAGATGAATGGTTGGTTGTCTCGTCTCCCATCCAGAAGGCCTAGTGTCACTCCACCTCCACCCCTACTGCACAATCTGCAGGAACTGTGTGAGAATATTCAAGCTGCATGGGATGGATTATCACAGACCACCATTAGGAACCTCTACAACTCCATGCTGAGATGTCGGACAAGTTGTGACACCATACTGAGAGACACTACTTCTGTATGTGTAGCTCAGTAAATGTTGCCCATATCAGTCTAAATTTATTAATGTTTATTGTTCCTGGTTACATTTACCGTACATCTGAATAGCATTGCAATCCAACACTTCCTTCTAGGTGGAGTGTATAAAGGATAATAAAGGTCAGATGCTGCAGAAAATGGGGTGGGGGTGTTGTATATTGTTTTCTTGACTTAACATAGCAAAAGGGTAATTTTGCACTCTTGTAAGATCCTAGATCATCCCTGTTGCTTATGTTATTCCACTAATGTTCAGTCTTTGTGTCCTTTTTTTCTGTTTTTTTACAGGACATTCATGTAATAGGTTTGAGCTTCCTCCATTGTTGGAGCAGAGGTTGAGGCAGGAATGGGCACTGCAGGCCTCAATCTTACATTTAGAAGAGCTGCTGGGAAAATACCACAGAGTCAAATTCTCAGGTATGCAAATTAATCATTTAATACTTAATAATAGTTAGTGAGTGCAGTGGATCTGTCCTCAGCAGTTGCATACCAGTTAATCTGGTGTTCTTGCTGTTTTGCATTGTGCTGAGTGTTAGTGTTAATAAATAAAACATGGCTGTGCAAGGAACTAACTGAGTTTAATGATTCATTTTTATGACTGGACAGAAAGTGCTGTGGACCTGCTGCATGACTTTGCAAACTGCTCTGGATTGGACCTGATCTTTGGGCTGAATGCGCTGCTCCGCACGCCTGACAATATCTGGGACAGTCAGAATGCAGAGCTGCTGATGAACTACTGTGAATCCAGACAGTACATCATGTCCTGGGAGCTAGGCAATGGTGTGAATGCGGATATGGGATTTTGTTCTGACATTGTAGTTGAAAGTTAACAAAATAATTTTGTGTTCTTAAGACGTTGAAGCCATTGAAATATTAAACATTGATTAGTGCCTAATCTGTAGTATCTTTGTGTAATTCTTCCCAGTTTTTGTCTTTTTATAACTATATTGCTCTGTGGCGTTTTCCCAGAACCCAACAGCTATGAGAAGAAAGCAGGAATCAGAGTGGATGGTCACCAGCTGGGTGAGGATTTCCTTCATCTTCATAAGATCCTGCAGAAATCCAAAATCTACAACTCATCAGGGCTGTATGGACCAGACATCAGTCAGCCACGAGACCACCGCAAAGATTTACTTACAGGGTGAGTGTGTACACTCCCTGTCAAAGGTTTGGAGATCAGCTTTTCACACCTTATAACCTTATAACTTCCGCATGAATAAGCTGTAGGCTGAATAGGTTGATGAATATAAATGTGTTGGATTTAGAATTTTACTGTTGGATCAGTGAAACAATGAATTCAAAATGAGCTGGAGGTGTGATCAGTATGTTTTAAAATGTACCATTTAAAATATATGCCACATCAAATTCATTTATTCTGTAAATTTTAGGACGTACCAAAGATTAAAACACAATTTTAGATCAAATATGCATACTTGTTTATAACGGTAGAGAATTATATTTTCAGAATTCTCACCTCCTCTGCTCTGAACTTGTTCGTTTGCGTCAATAAGATGTCTTGATCTGGAGTTTAGACAGTTACTTTATTGAAATCTGGATTTCACATTTTGAGAGCCTGTCAAATTGCTCTTACATAAGATAAGTAGGCATATGCGTCTGTAGCCCTTTGTTTCCGGATCAAACATCTTAAAGACGTTAAGTATGGTATCTTCAGGGTCAGTGCCTAATGTTCAGAGACCTGTTAAAATACCCCACACATGTGTCGGAATTTGTGTTTGCTGTTGGGTCACTGAAACAGGCAGTTTGAAAAAATCTGGCAGGTAAACAGAATATTTCAAAAAGGTCCAATTAAAATGTTTATATGCCTCATCAAATACATCAAACAACACATTCAAAAGTCATTTGAAATGTTTAGGTGTCCCCAGACTTTTGACAGGCCATGTAGATGTCAGATGATTGCCTGTGCCATTGTAACGAACCAAACTTACTGTACAAACAAGTTTACTCTTGAGTTCCTACATTTGAAGCTGTTGTAATAATGTTGTGCTGTTGACATGTAAGCTCATTCCAGCTGTGTATTTGTCTTTGTTTCAGGTTTTTGGAGACTGCAGCTAATGCCATTAATGCATGTACATGGCACCAGTATGTCACACTGCATAACATCCAGAGCACAACACACTAAATCACATGTCTCACACATGCCTGGTCATTAAGCAAACAGCAATGCTGCGGTTGCTCTTGTGAAACTTGCATGTGGTTTTTCAGTTTTCAGTAGACGCATAAATCTCCTCATCTGTAATCTGTACTGTATTATATCCATGTCTGTCTGCATTTAAATGATCTAATCACTTTCATTGTATTGTACATTTTATGTCCTGTTGTTTTTTTTCCCCTCCTGGCAATTAGTTATTATGTCAATGGTAGAGACACATCCTTGGAAGATTTCCTAGATCCGGAAGTGCTTGACACACTAGCTGTCAAAACTAACGAGATCTTTGAGGTAAAAGGCTATTTTACTATTTACTGTCTTTATCTTTTACTGGCATGTACTACGTCAAATGCTTAATTAAAACAAAGTCATGACTTTGGTTGATGTTGCATGCAGTTTATAAATAACTGAGCAGTGGCACCACATTTAGATGAGGCATTGTTTCATTCCACGTTAAAAGTACAGAATGTTGGGTATAATTTAATAAGGTGTTTGTGTCTAACATATTGTGCAGTCAGAGACCACCCTTCATGTATTTAAAATGGCCCTTAAATTAATTTCAAGGAGATAGAAGATTAAATATAAGATAGTCAATTTGCATAAGTAAGAGGAAGGTCAAAACAAGTGATTCCTAACAAAAGTGCCAAACCTGGTAGGCTACTAAAACTGTAACAAGCAGCTCAACAGTATTTAAACTAGCTATTGGTTTTGTTCTCAGGCCACCCAGAGTCCAGACCTCAGCATCATTGTATATGTTTAGGATTACTTGGACAATAAAAAGCAGAAAATGCAACTAACTTCTAAGACTGAACATTGGAAGTGTGGAAAAATATCCCAGCAGATTTCTTTGAAAAACTGAAAGTAGATCTTCCAATAAGAATAGAAGCTGTAAAGACAGCACACTAAATACTAAGTATATATTAGTTTCTGTGTATTTTTCTACTGAATTTGTTTTCTGCTTCTTTCCTGATTCTGAAAAAATAATATGCTCTGACTTGAAATTGAATAAATGCAGGATGGTCTCTGACTGTATATTGATTGAAAGGTAAACAAATGTCATCAAATGTAGTTTTCAAGAACACTTAGTAAAGCCATAGGGTTAATTTCAGATCCAAGTTAAGTGCCTCAAAGCATAGTGAATAGTGCTGTATCTCACAGTACGATAATGACATGAAGCATGTTACTAAAGCAGTTATCACTTTACTGGAGAATAAACAGGAGTTTGTCAGTAACGATTACTGAATGAGACTGCAAAAAGCCCCTGAAGCAAGCAGGAGCTGAAAATGACAGCATTACAGAGCTAGCAGAACATCACCAGCATGATGCCCAGGATGTAGTCATGTATCTGAGTCACAGGCCTCAGAATTTACAACAGAGTACTACAGAAGTCAATCAATATTGAAGATTATGTAAGTTGGTCCTGTTACTTGTGGTCCCCTGAATGGGGTGGGCAGTAGTACAAGTTATGATTCTGCTACTCTGTTCAAGCAGTATAGGTGTAAGTTTGATTAATTAGTGTATGTATCTCTGTGTAGACCGTGCGTTCTGTGTCTCCTGGTAAGAGAGTCTGGCTTGGAGAGACGAGCTCGGCGTATGGTGGTGGTGCCTTGGGCCTTTCTGACACGTTCGCAGCTGGTTTTATGTATGTATGACGAGTTTGATTAAAGTTACGTAGCAGTCAGTAAATGGTAGAACAGAATGACACAGGCATTGCTGTGCGTTTATTGCAAATTCATGCACTCATTTAAAACAGATGTTAAACACCTGATGGCATGCCCCATTAATCATAACACAATTACGTTTACACTAGCTAATGTGTTTTAGCACACAAAACAAGTGCATTCAGATTTTAAACACAGACTACACTGCCTGGCCAAAAATAAGGTCACACACTCTAATATTTCATTGGACCACCTTTAGCTTTGATCACGGCACGCATTCGCTGTGGCATCGTTTCCACAGCTTCTGAAATGTCACAACATTTATTTCTGTCCAGAGTTGCATTCATTTTTTCCCCAAGATCTTGTATTGATGATGGGACATTTGGACCACTGCACAAAGTCTTTTCCAGCACATCCCAAAGATTCTCAATGGGGTTCAGGTCTGGATTCTGTGGTGGCCAGTCCATGTGTGAAAATGATGTCTCATGCTCCCTGAAGCACTCTTTCACAATTTGAGCCTGATGAATCCTGGCATTGTCATCTTGGAATATGCCTGTGCCATCAGGGAAGAAAAATCCATTGATGGAATAACCAGGTGGTTCAGTATATTCAGGTAGTCAGCTGACCTCATTCTTTGGGCACATAATGTTGTTGAACCTAGACCTGACCAACTGCAGCAACCCCAGATCATAGCACTGCCCCCACAGGCTTGTACGGTAGGCACTAGGCATGATGGCAATCTTCTTACCCTGATGGGCCCATCACTCTGGAACAGGGTATATCTGGACCACATTCCTTCCTCTAAGAATTTGTTTCCCCACTGTCCTTGCACTGTCCTTAATAATGCGTTGGACAGTTCTTAACCCGATTTTAGTAGTTTCAGCAATCTCCTTAGATGTTTTCTCTGCTTAATGCATGCCAATAATTTGACCTTTCTGAAACAGATTAACATCTTTTCCACGATCACAGGATGTGTCTTTGCACATGGTTGTTTAACAAACAAATGAGAAGCTACTCACTGCATCATTTAGGGTTAAATAACTTGTTGCCAGCTGAAACATAATCACCCATGCAGCAATTATCCAATGGGAGGCTCTTGCCTATTTGCTTAGTTAAATCCAGTTGGTGACCTTTTTTTTTTTTTTTTGGCCAGACAGTGTATTTGTTGTACTTGATCTGTTTTGTGCTAATACAGTCTGAAACTTCATGTGTAATTAGAACACCTCACTGAACACACTGTGCTAAATAAGATACAGCATATCAAAAAAGCAGCAATGAAAAAGTGCTCAGGGCTCACAAAGATGAAACAAGAAGACGGGTGCTTCCAGGACATAGGTGCAGCAAACCTAAACTAAGGATTTCACAGTGGGAGTAGTAAAAGCAAAGCAATCTATGTGCATTCTCATGTGATGCAGAATGTCGATACGCCATGATTTGATTCCTGATGAAGGTCTAACAGACGTCAATGCCTCAGCACATTTTTCCATATTTTGGCATGTGTGAACAAGAGCTTTTTTACATGTTATAACAGTTGAGCAGGTGAGGGAGATGGATACAGATGCTGAGTCTTTGTATTGAAGTCCAGGTTAACAGCAGAGGAGGACAGGAGCGCAGGAGGGTCCATAATAATTAAACACCAAGGCTAAAATAAATCAGAAAACTCTATAACAGACACACCCACAAACTGGATGCTTATGCTCATACATGCCAACACTGGGAGCATATACACACGGTCACATTATGACCACTTGCTACTTTTGAAGGCAACAGCATGCAGGAAGTCGCATATCGTGAGCTGGTTTGGTGTGTGTATATAAAGCATGGCTCCAGAGATAGATAGATAGATAGATAGATAGATAGATAGATAGATAGATATTATTATTTTATATTTAATTTCTTTGAACATTTCTGCATAAAGCAGCAGTTCAAATATAAACACCATCTACAATGATTTGTTTTAAAATGACTCATTTTATTTAATATCAACATTGACCAACAAACCTACATATGCCTTCTGAGTTTTTGTGTCATTTTGAATGTGATAGTGGTAAATCTGAAAAATGCCTACATGTCTCTTCCGTGCATGTATATAAATACCTTTAAGGGCAAAGTCTTATCATAGAACTCTCATTAAATGATGTTTCAGGCTTTTGGCACTGTGTTCGTAGCCATATTGTGTAGAAGCGTTCTTTTAAGGTGGCTTTAAATAGGAAATACCATGGTCTGTTACCTAAGGTCTTACCAGTTTCAGTCTTGTTTTTTGATTGAATGAATGAATGCATGTTTGTTTCCTGAAGGTGGCTGGACAAACTCGGACTTGCTGCCAAGATGGGTTTGGATGTCGTCATCAGACAGGTGTTACTTGGCTCTGGTACATACCACCTAGTGGATGATAACCTCGATCCACTTCCAGTATGTATTATGTGTCCATGCTATATGGAGTTGCCTAGTATTACTTTTGGCCCAGTGTCAAAGCTGAATGTCCATTTATTTATATGTGTAGAACCTAAAAAGCGTGTGGGCTGTGCCTCATAATATAGTTCCTACTTAAATGTCTTTTTGCTCTCAGTATTTTATTTATTTGCTGTCTGCCATTTCCACATACATTAGTCAAATATGACCTTTTATGATCTTTCATGCTACATTCCCATGAGAGCTTTCACCCTGTGTGTCTTTGTTTCAGGATTACTGGCTGTCGGTGCTTTATAAAAGACTGGTTGGACCTCAAGTGCTGAAAGTAGGAGCCGCCTCAAATTCACAGCAAAGGCGGCGAGTACGGGTGTACCTTCACTGCACTAACAGAGAAAGGTGCTGCACCTTAAACCTCTATTGACTTTTCTTGAGCATACCTAAACACATTTACATTCTATAGCTGAAATAATCTGACTATTGTTCAAAAATGACAAAGAAGGAAATTAATGTCATTCTTTTTGTCCCCAGTTCGAGTTACAGACAAGGTGCCGTCACGCTGTTTGCCCTAAACTTAAGACAAAATCAAGCCACACTGAATCTGCCAGCCCTCTTTTCCAACAGTACTATTGAGGCTTATGTGCTGCAGTCAGGCGAGGAGGGACTGCGTTCCAGGTACTGTTTGCTACACTCACTGTTGTCAGTCTTGCTGTTTAACCAATACGTTTGGTCACACCCCGTCCTGTGTCAAGTTAGTCCAGCTCTGTGCTTTTTTTTTCAGGGCCGTCAGACTGAATGGTGTTTTGCTCAAGATGGTAGATGAGCAGACACTTCCTCCTCTTCAAGGAACTGACCTTCCTCCTGGAGACCATCTTAAACTGCCTGGACTGTCCTTTGCCTTTTACGTTCTGAAACAAGCACATGCTTCTGTTTGCTGATAAGGGCTGAGAAAAAGCTCAATGAACTGTTTACCATGACAGCTTTTGGTTGTTGTTGCTGCAATATGTGCAATATGAATATGAATGTTGCCTTGTAAACTTTAAAGTGTGCCAAAGAACCTGGAAGTGAATATGTTTACAATTTCTATAAAATTTCCACATTCCATCATTTTATATCAAACTACTCCAGTATTTATAAACATGTGATTTTACACAGATGTTATATGTTTTACAACAGTGTTTCTCAACCCTGGTCCTGCAGGCACTCGCCCTGCCCATTTTAGTGGATTCACTGCTCTTCTCCCCCCTCCCCCTGTTTGTTAATGATTTGATAGGTTTGATTAGGTGTGTTGGGAGCAGGGAACACACTACAATGTGCAGGGCAGGGAGCCTCCAGGACCAGGGGTTAGAAAAACTGTTTTATGAGATACTGTAGCGTTAATGAACACTGGGTTAGTTTATCATAGCCATGATCCGAAGAGTCTTTTATTGCTTTGGCAGTGTACATCCTCCCATCTGTTTACTTCCAGAGATTAAGATTAAGATTCATCGGTCCATATAGCCTTACTCCACATCTCAGGTGTGGTGCAGTCTCTGGGTTCTAGTGTTCTATTTTTTCCCCCCCCCCATTTGGTTTCTCAGTAATAGCTTAATGACAGATGCATCCTTTCAGACCCACAGCACTCTTGATTTTCTCCTCTTTCTCTCAAAGATAAAAGCTTTGAAGTAGTTTATCTGATGGTGACAGGTTTGGTGTTCTGCCAGGCCATGTTATTAGAAGTCCTGTTTATTTATTTATGTTATAATAACAGTTTCTTTCAATATTGTAAAAGTTTGTCCTTGCTTACGCACATGGATTTTCTTATATTTACTCAGAGCTGTATCATTTGTTTGACACTGAAAAAAAAGTGAAGAACCGAATGGCTGTTTTAACTGGGAATCTATACAAACAATAGGATGGTTCATATTTTGCACAGTGCCTTACATGATTCTGAAAATTGATGCTTGTATGATTCCAATATTTGTATCAGTCCTTTATTTCATTGCTGGATGTAGTTTTCACTCTTCATGAGGTTTTATTGCTTTTTTGACATGAGGGTAAACATGGTGTACATGGAAAGTGTGTGACTGTTTTAGGGGGGAATGAAACATGTACTTGTTTCTTCGTTTAAAACTTTTCATGAATAGTGTTGCACAGCTTGCTTTTATCAGCAGGTGGCCCCATGAGCTGAAAGTAGCAAGAGGGATATGCAGCTTTGCTTATTCCTCCTGTTCTTCACTGTGGTTGTGTATGTAATAAAAGGATTTGTGGTCCAGATCGCCTGCTGTGTCAGTGTTCGAGTACTGGAACATCTGTACCTGTACCTATGATTAAAACTCGATGTGAGGGAAAATATGAAAACTTAACTTGGTCTGTATAACAGTAGGTAATTATATTTTCAGATTTCTCATCTCTTCTCTGCTGAACTTGTTGTCTAGTCTATAATCAGCTGCATTATTGAAATTTCACATTTTGGGAAGCTGTGAGATAATAAGCAGGAATCGGGATAAGCCATCTTAAAGACATTAAGTATGGTGTCTTCAGGGTGAGTGCCTAGGTTCAGAGACCTGTTGAAATACCCCATGCATGTGGAGGTATTATAAGTTCTGGTATACTTTTAGATATATGCACAAATAATATTGCATATTGTAATGTACTATGTATTACAACAGCAGAAAACATGCAGTTTTTCTCCAAACGGATTGAGGAACGTAGTGAAATTGATGGGTCTTCCAGTTCCCTGTCTTTTCAAATAACCCATGAAATCAGGATTTTAGCACAGACGTTCATTTAAAAGTGGCTGGCACAAACCCAGAGATGCAGCAGTAAATGATACTCAAGGTTTTTACTGTGATAAACTACTTCTAGTAGTCACTGGTTTCACTGGTAACAGTGATCGAGGTTCATTCAGGCTTTCAGGTCTGTTTCTTATTGCTACTCTCACAGGACTCTAACAGTTACCGGTTATCCTATGAAATATTGCATATAATTGTGAATTCTTATCTTTTTTTTAATATTGCTTTTGTGCTTGTTTTGCCCTCTGGTATCTAGAGGAGGATGGGTTTCCCTTTTGAGTCTTGGTTTTTCCTTGCCACTGTCACCCTTGACGTGCTCTATGATTCTCTGTAAAGCTGCTTTGTAGCAATATCTGTTGTAAAAGGTGCTACATAAATAAACCTTGACTTGACCATCGAAAATCAACTATAATCTATCTGTCTGTCTGTCTGTCTGTCTATCTATCTGTCTGTCTGTCNATCAACTATAATCTATCTGTCTGTCTGTCTGTCTGTCTATCTATCTGTCTGTCTGTCTGTCTGTCTGCAATATCTGGTCTATCTACTCTATTATTAGACATAGTGATTTGTTTCCAAACTTCTTATCTGATCAGTCCTTACCTCCTTGATTTCCTGGATTTGATTGGCGCCTCCCTTCTTATTCTCAGTCCAGCGTAGTTTGAATTTAGTATAATAAAACAAAAATGTTGAAGAGACCTCTCTAAGAACGTCTGGACATGGTCCTAGTATTCTCATGAGCATGCTTGATTTACTGTCCCCTATCCAGCACTCTTGATGCTCTGTTATATAATTAGGTTAGATTTTGCTTGGTTGTTAGCTTTCACTCTGTAATTTTCCCTGATCTTAAATAGAGAGATCATGGGGGAAAGTATAGTTTTGTTAAAGCTATGTGGACAGTAGGAGCTCACACATTGGTGGGGAATTTTGGAGAAAAAAAAATCAGCCATTTATTGGATAATGAAAAGTTACTCATAGGACATACTTTGTATGTATATGCTGTGTGCCCACACGATTACAACAAATCTACAGTATTTAGAAAGAAAACTTGGATTTAGGTTCCTTGGAACTATAAGACTAACTTGTGTAGGAAACAGAAATGCTAACATTAAGCAAAATGAATATGCGAATGACTGATAAAGCAACTTAAACTGTTATTTAGATAAGACTTGTCTAAAACAACATTACGATACTTTATTAATTATCCATCAGTTAATCATTTGGGCAGTCAAAGACGGTTCTTAGTTCATATCAGCTCAATTATAAAACAGAAAATCTCCCCAGAAAAATCACATCCCCCTGCGCTAATGCTGCTCTCTGCATGTGTGTCTAATTGGGGTGAAAAGTTTGAGGTTAAATACAGCAGCTGTGAGTAAGAGGGAGCTCCGAGCCCCTGACTGGCATGAAGCATCCCATAGTAGAGACAGATCTGCTCCAGCAGGGACCACCAGTCAGGCCAAAGTACTCCTTACATGGGCAAGTTGTCAGGCCAGGCCCAGATCCTCCAGAGGCCAAATTAGTGTTCTTAATGGTCTGAACCTTTGTAATTCCTGTGTGCTTCTGACTTAAACCTAAGTATCGGCAAAGGAAATTCTCAGAATGAAATGCTTTTAAATGTGAGACATTTTTAAGTTTAAATGAAAGCCAGTATTTGCAGAGTCTTTGATAAGGAAGATATTTTACATCTAAGGTGTCATATTCAAAAGTGTTATCTATTCCAGAAAGACTTGAATGAAATGTAATAGAGTTCAAATCAGAGCTTCCCACAGAGTGTCTCATGAGTCAAAAAGTTACCCTAACCCAACTATAACATACAAACACACATATTATTATATCATGTAACTTTATTAAGTTGATTTCAGAAAGCCCACTTTTATTATTCTATTCACAACTGCCTTGGCAACCGCCTGGGACTTCACAGCAATTGCTCTGTCAAGTTAATTCATAATTTCTAGTTAAATTCTTATTTTAATTCTCAGTGTTTTAGTAACAAAATATTTTTAATGGTCTAAAATGCATAAATTTGTTTATTATTTTAGTTTTTTTAACCCACAGCCCATCACAAACATTGCTCTTTAAAACCCAAACCACTGAAAACAAAACGGAAAAAAATGTTGGACTGTGAAGTTGAATTTCTAAATATAGAAATAGTGAATTCATAGTTAATTTAAGACAAATTGTTATTTTTTTCAGACAATATATATCAAAATCATCTTCATCAAATTAACATATGAAGTGCATATACTGTTTAAATGAGGAGTACTTAAATGCATCATACTTACAGTAAGAGGTTAAATTTAGGAGTGTGCTCGGTATCAAACCCACGATGGCCAAAATCTATGGATTGTATAGTAAAACATGAAATAATCTGATATTATCCATTAGCCTGTCATGCAAATACACTAAACTTTTGTGCAAAATAACAATTTAAATTTCATTTTGAATGTTTGATGGTGCTGACCAATCACAAATGCTGCTAAAATTTGTGTGTGTGAAAAAGTTGAATTAAAAAGACAGCAGTACTGCATAGCTGTGTCACGTTGTGGGCTCTATATTTCTTCCTTCAGGAGATTAGAATGTCTGTTTCACAGTTTGAGAATGATGATAAAGTATAAAGTGTATCCAGTGTATTATTAACAGTGTAGTTGTTTTGGCAAGAGAAAAGGAAGGTATCAGATTTCTATCTGTATCAGAAGATATTGAAGGTTCTGGTATCTGTATCAGTATCAGCATTAGAACACATGGTATGAAACCACCTTTAGTTTCAAGCCTTCATTCACAGAACCATCTGCTTAACTCAACACTCTACATAACAACAGAGCATTGTTAGAAACCTACATGATCTAAAATTAGCCTTCAGAATGTGAATCAGGCTCTGGAGATCAGCTATTTTAGTAAACCAATTATAAGGCACCAATTGAAGCTGCCAACTGTCAGGCCAGTTTGGAGGCCCAGGGGTCTTAACAAAAAGGCTAGCACATGTAACATGAGAAAGCAAAAGTAACAGTGAATAAAACTGGGGAGGAAGATGCAGTAGAGAGCTTGCTGAAGCTAATTGTGCCTCGGGGATGCTTCACAAACTGTGCATAATAATACAAAGGCACCAGAAACAAGGTAGAAAAGTAGGCTTCTGTTTTTTGGATGAAGTGAATGGGTTTACATGACTGCCATTCAGTTTGTCATTTAGCCGAATCTAGTCCTCTTGTCCACCAGGTGGCGATGTTTCCACACTTTAGCCTACATTCTCCAGACTAAAAAGTCTTTCCTCAGTTCCGTTTCGCAGCCCATTGGAATGGTAATGAACCAGGAGAGCAAATGCATTATTACAGTTCATTGTAATGGTGACAAAATCCTTAATACAAAACACTCTTCTTGATTGGTGTGTGCGAGGTTAATATGAATTGTTTAAGTGATATCAACATTCAGTCAACCTTGTGCCTTTAAGTGTCAAGAATCTGTCAAGAATTATGTTCCATAATTTACTATTTATGTAGCTTATATGAATGATTTGTTCTTGAAAGGACCTCATATCTGGGCCACTTAACCCTAACATCCAGTTCCTGATGAGACCATGTTTACATATGAGACGGTCCTCGGCTTCTGTCAGAATAAGGATTCCTGAGAGGAGCAGGTTACGTTAAGCGAAATCAAATGGCTGGAGATCTTGATCTGATTACTGAAGCATGGCTCTTTATTCCCGTCCACTAATGTGATACTATCGTCAGTGATGCTTTGACCAAGATGAGTGCAGTGAGACCCTTCTGTTGTCAGTGCTAAGGTGGGCATAGCCGAGTCTGAAGGGCTCGTTGTTTGTCTTGGCCCTCGATAATGCCCAGCTTGTGTCAGAGAGTTAGAGCGGGCTCTTGGAGGCTGTGCCAGCCACACATCTTCTCAGCCTCATGGGAGAAAGCTTCGGGCCTGCTAGCCAATGAACACAAACACATGCTCTGACCGGCTGGTGTGTCCACAGTGCAGAGCAGCTCTCAGCTGACTCTCAGCTTCATTAAGAGGCGCCGTCTGGCTACAGAGGTACATACTCGATACTGAAATGTCAGAGTCATTTGGGCAAGACAATGTCTCCTTTGTATTTCTGGCCTTATGAGACAATGAAATCTCAAAGGTAATTATATTCATCAAGCAGTTCTTCTAGGAATGAAGTCTCTTTTAATGTAGGTGTATGCAAACAACAACAAGGCAAACAATAAGACTTTAATTATTGAACACATACAGGCCAACAGTTAGGCCTAGACTTCATAATAGATGACAGTGGTTACTGTGGTTTTCACATAAGGCCAAGAAGTCAAGCCCACTTTGACTGGAGGTCAATTTAAGCTACCAATTCACCAAGTCACTTACTTGCTAGGCTTTTTCAAAAAACCTGAAAAAGTCAAGTAAATTCCCACAAGAATAAAATATATACAATCAACACAGTGCTGGCTTTCACTATTTTCACCTTTTGGCAATAAGTGTGGTAATATAATATACACTCATCATCAAAAAACAGTTGCACGCTGAAGGAATCAACCAACTGGAATGAAACTTGGTGGGTAGTTTTGACATCATGAGACATGCGAATGATTCAAGTTCTATGTTTACGGTCTTATCACACCATACCAATTTGGGAGACCCACACAGACCACGGAGAGAGTGAACCAGACATGCACGAAGTGACCCAACAGTCTTGATTACAAACATTCAAGCAGTGTTGCCTTTATGAGTCATCCTGTTACTGCCAGCACCAATGGCGGGCGGCTGCACAGCGCAGGACCATTATGACGACTGCCCTTAACACCACGTCAGTGTCGTCAAAGACTGCAATGGTGTCATGACATACTGTCAAGGAGTTCAGAATTATCACAGGACACCATTAGGAACCTCCATACCGAGATGTCTGTTATGTTGCATTAGGTAACAATGGCTGCCCAACGCCATACTGATGATAACTGAACATATAATGATGATAACTGAACATATAATGTCTACTTTTGTATGTGTAGCTCAATAAATAAATTTATCATTGTTTATTGTTCCTGTTAAACTCCTTCTGAATAGCGTGGCAATCCAACACTTCCTTCAACTAATTTTTTGATGAGTGTACGTGGAAATTGGAGGATGGACGATACCACTGATTTTCCATTCGATACAATGCCAAATTATGGCAAATTAAGGGTAATATCTTGGTACCAATACAAAATCTCGGTAGCAATTTGCTGCTCGGTAGCAGTAAAAACAAATGACTAAATAAATAAACTGATCACTTGTATGAGTTTGAAAAGAGTTTACTTGGCTACCCTACTAACAAAACAGCACACTCCAACATGTATTCAATGCTTGATTAAACTGGTCTATAATGGTTAATTCTGATTTGGATCAGAATATGATTTCAGTGGTCTAAGAATTTATTGTATGGAAATAAATGTACTAATTTAAATATTCATGCTTTATTAAATGAATATCTGAATGAATATTAAATAAATCTACTGATTGAAATATTCATATTTTGACATTGAATTTGGAACTATTGTTTTCTTCAAAATACATTTCTTGCTAGTCAAAACAATAATTAATATTTAAAAAATGTATTCTGACGCAAAACGTTGGCACATTCAGCGCTTTTACTTCATACAAACTGATTTTCTCATATGAAGAAACTTGGCATTCAAAGCTAAACCTGACTTTCCATACGCCACAGCTACAACTAAGAAAGCCACTTCATCAGGAGGGCTCCTGCAGCCCCCGCACCCCTGAGGTAGAGGGGTCTGAGAGGGGTTACTTTTGCCGCAGATGTTGTTATTACGGTTATTAATAGGTTATTACAGGCCGCACTGTATGACGGTTCATGGGCGTGACGAAAACGGAGGCCCCGCCCCCTCAGCTCAGTAAACCAAGCCGAGAGTGCTCGCGTGCTGAGGGGAGGGTTAGCAAACCGTGCTAAGGAAAGTTCACTCAGCTGTCCGGTGTGGATCTATAACTACGTCAGATGAGGTGGGAAACCAATTAACGACACATTCTTACCGTATAGAGTGGGCGGAATTACGGCAGCCTGTGTGTGCTCAGCGGTGTCCTGTCGGAGGAGGTGACCCGGGGAATGAACTCTTGAATCGGAGCCACAACAAATGACAGATGGACAAGACTCGCAGGTTGATGTTGGGGATTTTAACAGGTATGAGCAGTTCAGCTGCCGTCTGAGAGGAGAGCCGAAAAGAAGTGCTGTTTTGAGTTGAAGTTACTGTAACCTGTGTGCTGTAATAATGTCATGTTTGGGAATGAAAGGTCAGCACTTTGGCTACAGAGCTATTTTCCAAGTGTCCATTAGAAGGTCGGTGCTAGTTCTTGCACATGAATGGCACAGAGGGAGTGGTTAGCTGTGGGAGTATAATGGAGTATAATTCCTCCTAGCAAAGAAACCTTCACCTGTATTTACATGCTATTTAGGCTTGTTGAACCTGTCTGGCATTCTGTAATTACTTATTAGCTTTTGATGTTTATAAATGATCTTTTTTTTCCCACCATTGATTTCTGTAACAAAGCTGTATGACTAGGCCCCAGGTCTACCATTCAGGACATACATGGACTGTTCCTTTGACATATCTGAAGAACAAATGTTTGAGGATTTGTGTGGATTTGTGTTCAGACGTGTGCTGTATACCACCTGTGATTTGTTTATTGTCTGCCTGCAGCTTTTGCTCTATGCAAATATTCCCAGGCTGAATGGAATGCGACAAAGGACGCAGCAAATAAGACCGTGTCCTGCAGGCCCCATGACAACAGCAGCAACTGCACAGGTAAATGGCGCGGGCCACGAACCGCCCTGTGTATTCTGTTCCAATTATCTGGCCAGAACCAATAAAACAAGTTTAAGGCCTCTCTAACCTTGTGAATGGAGACATTGTACGACTGCTGCCAGCTGCTTATAACACACCAGGAAGATATTCAGAAGGAATGCAAAAGATGCATTCAGTGTGTGTGTTTCAGAATCTGCTGTATGGAATGTAGTTCCAGATTCCCAGTCTGACCCAGAGAAATCTCAATGTAGGGATGTTTCAACCAGGTGGTGTTTTCCATGGCTCTCATTGACACGGTTGTTGTGCCACTTCACTTGGGTTAATACAGCACTGTGCAATACAGTACAGTACTGCACTAAAGTCAGAGATCACTCTTTGATTTAATTTAGTTAAAGATGAAACGGGCCTTAAAGGGGAATTTTTCAGATTTTCTGCATGATTAAATGGATAACATGTTAGCAAAATCCTTTAGAGTGGTCTGGTGTGGAACGCTCCGTTCTAGAGAAACTGAGGGAGACAAAATATTCTGTAGTGGTGGTGATAGGAACCCGACGAATACACTGCTTGATGTTGACACATTGCTTTACGATAGTTTTGTGATAAAGTTTTGGCCTAAAATGTATTTCAGGCAAAATTTTAATCCATTCATGGTGCAGGGATACATGAAGAGTGTTCTAAGAGGTGAAATGGTCCCTAAAGAATAGTCATTTTCCTTTCTAATCCTTCTTTTTCAGATTTATTTATTATAATATTGCAAATACATTTATTATAATATTGCAAATAGAAAGTCACATGTAGGTTCACTGGTGCTTTTTGGATAAATTACTGTATTTGCATTGTAGACATAAGGACTCCTGGTTCCTATCACCACCACTGTAAAGATACCTGAGTCTGTAAGTTTCTCTGCACATGAACTGTGACTGAACAAAACAATCTGAACAAAACAAAACAATCTGAATGACTGTTTACATTTCACCATCTGAATTATGAAGCATACATTTTAGAAATTGGTGGAATTCCCACAAACTAAAAACACAAAAAACACGAATAACATGTAAATACCAATTATTTCAGTATTTATTGTGTCTACTCTTTACCTTTACTACAGCTTCCATTCATTTTGAGAGGCTTTCTTTCAGTTTCTCAAGAAAATCCGCAGGGATATTTTTCCACGCTTTCAAAGTTCAGTCTCAAGAATTAGTTGTACTTTCTGCTTCTCACGATCCAAGAAATCCCACATACTGATTCTCAGTCCTTAGAACCTTACGCCACATAACGTCACATCTGTCCAGGTGTTCTAGTACATGCTTTCTTCTTTTTTGTCTTCTTTTCTCTGTAACAGCAGCTTGACAGCTACACGTCCTTTCAGACCCATAGCATTGAGAGAAGGTTCAAGAGATGTTTTTTAGATCTGAGTGGAGCTTGATTTTGTCCTCTGTCTCAAAGATGAAAGCTTTAGACACTGTTTATCTGATGGTGACAGTTCTGGTAGTCTACCAGGCCTTGCACGGTTGTTAGGACTCATGATCACTACAGGTCTGGGGTGTGAAAGATGTAGCCATGTACAGTTAACCACAGCGTTGTCTTATACTGATCTTTCATAGCTGACCTACAAACAAAGGGCAGTTAGATTTGTAAAGAATCCTCAACTAAGAGTACTTCAAAGCGTCCGTATAACAGGTAATCCTCTGAAACCGAACTAGAATATCATGTTGCATATGCTTGGCTGTAGTAACCAGATCCAACTCCATTCATCTCGATCAGTCATTCAGAAGGAGTCATGGCTTCAGGTTTCGTTTCACAGGGCAGCTGAACAGCAGCCAATTTACTGCCTCACCCCTTTGGCTAAGGTTGCCCTTTTGCTTGGGAGCACACAAAAATGGATCAGTGTTCGTTTTAGCATTTCAGTGATACTAAAAAAGACCCTATTTACTCCGCTGCTTGTCTTTCTCCTGCCTACGTATCTATTCAGAGCAAAAAATAGTGAGCAAGGTCGTTCTTTTGTTCTAATGACGACTGTTTTGATCGTCTTTGCCTTGCTCACACGTCTTTTCAGGTTGAGAAATAAGGGGAAATAAAAATGGAAATCTTTTAGCAGTGCATTCATGTATGTGCACTTGCAGCTTCTCCACTGTGCAGATGCTCACTTTGTGTCAGTGTCAGTAATTGCTTCTTTCTGAATAGATGCGAAGGATGACCACAGATGGAGTGGACACTTTTCCAAGTGTCCTCAAGAGTATGCACATTACTGTATCCATGGAACCTGCCACTTTGTACAGGAGCAGAACAGTCCTGCCTGCAGGTGAGACTTTGATCTGTCAGACACCTTCCAAGCAACTGGTCAGGCTTTAGTTGCAGGGTGTCACTCGAAATATAGAAACTGTATAACTGCAAAATGTTGGCAGGTAGTTAAATGAATTTGTACTACTGAGTATTTTACAATGAAAATAGTTCTACTTATACTGAAGTACAGTTGTGAGGAAGGTAATCTGCTTTTTACTTGGTTCTGTTTTAGTCCTTTATTTTCCTGACTCCTTCTGATACCTGGGGAATATCCAAATGGCTATAGTCTGGGTGTACTTTGCAGTTTTATAGGGAAGTCAACAGGTAGTTTCTTTGACCCAATAATTTCCTACTCTCTTTTTTTGTTTGGTTGCTTTTTCCCTGTTTACTTTTACATTACTTTTACTTAACTATAGGTTTAGTTCAATCTGGTCTTTGCTGGTCAGATATAGCAATAATTTGTTAAAGCTTGTTTTTTAGTGCTTTTATTATCTTTTCTATATAATAGATTGGACCTGTTGTGTTATCATATACCTGTTGTAATCATATACTATGCTAAAATAATCACTGTAAATTGCAGTACATTACTAATTAAATTAATAATTTATTGAACCATATTGACAATATTTATGTGGCGCTGGATTGACGAACCAGACGCTCACGGAGGTAAAATGTAACGAGAGTTTAATGTGGGGTCGTGACTGAGTTGATTTAGAGCCAGTAAACAAACAGAATGGCAAAACCAGGGCGACCAAAACAGACATGGGCAAGACGCGGCTTAAATCCAGACACAGGCTAAGGTCAGAACCAGGACAATAAGAAATCAGGCGATCAAACAAGAGGCAGAGGCAAATGACGAAAACCAAAGGGCGGAAGAGGATCACACACGAGAATACAGATAACAATAGAAAAATGCTTGGTAAGCAACACTAGGGTCTGCAATACTTTGCAAAGAGTTGTTGACAAGGGCAGGTATAAATACACAACAAGTAAATGGAAGACAGGTGAGGTTAATCAGAACTCTGGTGAAGTAGAGCGGGGAAGCTGTTCCTGATTGGTGGAGATGGCACTTGTGGTGTTGTAGTGAAGGAGAGGGGAATCCTGGGGAGTGTAGTCCCCAGATGGAAGAGTCCCGACGCGTGACAATTTAACTGTAAATCAGCAAAACGTAGAGAAATCGGCTGTAAATCAAATATAGTAATCTCCTGTAATTTTACTGTGAAAGTAATCCTGTTTTGCCGCCAGATAAAAAATTGTTTCTTTTAGTGTAAATATGTTATTTATTTTTGAAATAGAAAAACACAAAAAGGAAATATGAACAAAAATTCACATTTATTCATAAGCTATTGCACTGTATATGTTTGACCTGCTTATAATTTGCACAAATATAATCTAATTAACAGCCTACTTTTTATCAACTCCTACTTCTCCATTCTTAATCCCTGTTTTATTTTTACACAGATGTGAAAATGGATACATTGGTGCAAGATGTGAATATTTTGACCTTGGCTGGCTGGTGGGAGACCGGAAGGAAATAGTCATTGCTGGAGTTGTAGCTGGACTGGTCTTTCTACTGCTTGTCATTGTCTTCATATGCATCTGTGCACAGTAAGTCACAGACAATATCCTTTTTAGTATGTAGAGTATATGTGATTATAATATGATCTAGCCCTGATACGTTTACTATGTGTGAGAAGTTATGATCTGAATTTAGGTTTCTAATTACATTAAAATACTTCCTCTATCCAAACAGTGTCCGCATTCCAGTGAGATTAAAAGGCGTGGACGTCAAAGCGTGCACTGTGATCAGATTGCAATGGGCCGTTTATGAAATAGATCTTAGAGTCATAAAGAGAATTCATGTGAGCTCTCTGTATTCAGTAGGTTGTGATGTTGAAATGAATGCTTCTAACTAGGGACGCACCGATATGGTAATTGTGGGCTGATGCCAATATGTGGTCAGACTGGAATGTGCTGTTTATGAGATAGATCTTAGAATCATAAAGAGAATTCATGTAAGCTCTCTGTATTTAGCAGGACATGATATTGAAAGGAACACTTCTTACTAGGGATGCACCAATTAGGTAATTGTGGGCTGATGCCAATATACAATAGCCTGTAATTTTCATTAACATTCCTGATGATACTGATAGATTTTGATGCATAAACATTGATAAAATATAGAAATAAGGTTTAGGTTCACCTGAATTAGCATCAGAGACAAATATAGCTATATAGCTATATTTCTATGGGGTTATAAATACAGTTAAATGAGGCCTTTTAGCATGTTCGTCCGACATTGCCTAAATGTCCTGCTCTTTTGGTGTACAATAAAAAACCTCATGACTTGGCCTTAGATGTTCTTAACTGGAAATTAGATGCTTTTCTGATTGAGTAAGATGAAGCTTTTCATGTTTATGGTGGTGAGTATTTCTATAAATCTCACCATTGTGGGAAATTATGTCACATTACAATACAGCATGCTTTTCTGAGCATATTGTGGATATTGTCAGTACTTAGAGAACACTGGACAATTATATCTACTACTACAACAAGAGCATGATTGGTTTAGTGTGATACACTGTCAAACTGGAAATATTCATAGCTTTTTACAGATTTTTTTAATTTGACACCACTTTTTTATTTTATGTCTGTTTCAACTAATCAAACATCAAACTGTGCTACACATTGTGTTCATATTGTGTACATATCAAAACATACTGTGTATTGTGAAAATATCTTGAACTATTGTGAAGTTATATTGATATATATATGACAAAATTCAAAAGGTTTGGCTCCCCCAGTTGAATTACACGATTTTTTAAGAAGTCCTCTACAGGGAACACAACTAAATATGACATATTATATCTACAAATTCATTTAGTTTAATGAATTAAGTTTAACATAATAGATAAAAAACATTAAATATTACATGTGCCATAACTTTTGTGAAGGCCAAATTATATGTTTTATGTTTTTGCTGTATGTTTATTTTAGCAAATAAACAGTAATAGTGCATACAAAATGTGCAGACGTGTTTTCCCCTCAACATTATCACTTATAAAATCAACAAAACAATTTGTAATTTCTTCAAAGCCACCCAAACTTTGACACCGCTGCATGCGTACGCTAACAAATGAATGGTACCTAATGTTTCTTTCTTTCCTTTTTAGCAGTAGGCTGAAAGTATGTCGAAAAAAGAGGAGAAAAAAGGAGAAAAGGGATGAAGTGGAAAGGCTTCATACACTGAACCCAAATGAAGCCTTGTCTGTCCCTGCAGACACGTCTGATACAAATACAGTATAAAGTGAGTATCCTCGTGATTCCTTAGACCCTTTAAGGTCCATTCACATGTATTTGCCATATTCAGCTCACCTGACGTATGCAGTATGAATGGCCTGCTTGGGATCTGATTATCAGCCGTGTGACTGATCAGGAAAGGAAACCAATTACTGATCCAGTTAATAGAATTCAATATGTAAACCATAACATAGCTAAATGCATTAATCACCGTACCTTCAAAAATGACCGTTTGTGCTTCAGTGTGATTCCATTACTGGGTAATATCCCCAGCATCTTTTAAGCTTAATGGAGACTTATCTATCAGATAAAACGGATGGCAACCTGTTTCCACACCTTAAATGGACAATGAATGTGATCCTAACTGAGCTGTATCGAAAGCAGCACGTCACTCTGGGTCACTCTAAAAGGGAACTTGTGCATAAAGTCAACAACCATAAAGCATGTCTGCCATGGTAGGCATTATTTTACCTCACAGCTGGACTGTCTAATGAAAGTCAAATTAAATTGTACACTTGGCCACCCTAGATGTGCTCGGCAAGAATATTAACAGAAGTGACTCACCTTTCCATCTTGGCCTTAGCAAACTGGCTTAAATAGATGTGTTGAAAGTCACGGCAAACGGTCTTCAATACAAATGATTTAGGCACACTGAAACATCCCCTTGGT
The DNA here is from genome assembly GCA_034552555.1 of Semaprochilodus insignis. Lineage (NCBI taxonomy): Eukaryota > Metazoa > Chordata > Actinopteri > Characiformes > Prochilodontidae > Semaprochilodus > Semaprochilodus insignis. The sequence goes on along the minus strand of CM067487.1, from coordinate 24,895,112 downwards.
CAAATTGACCTTTTCCTATATGGAAGTTGCTCTTAGATGGATAAAGACATAGCACTTGATGGGGTTAAAATGTCAGGCATTTTGAGTAATAGTACATTACCAGCTGCAGCAACTTTTGGCCACTTCTTGATGAGCCAGCCTTACATGACTTATTCTGCATTCCCACCCATCTACTTCGTGTGCAGCTGTACCCTCAAGCAAATTACCAGACTCACAGATGCAAGTACTGAATGCATGACAAATTATACAAATAAACAACTTTCGCGCATAAACAAAAGAAACAAAAGGCTCACACATAGTGTTGATGATGTAAATGATGCTTAGCGCAGCAGGGAAGTCCATGCCTGAAGATGGAAATTTAAGCAAAGCTTGTTTTAGTTTTAATCGTTTACACAGTGCTCGAGCTTGTTTACTTTATCAAGAGCTAAGATGACTCGGCAGTCACTCACGTTCAGCCATTCAGGGTAACAGTGTCTTCATTAATATGAATGAGTTGGTGTGATATCCGCAGTGCGACATCCTGTGTCTTTCTGAGAGGAAGAGAGGTGTTGGGTGTTAGTTTGATAGATACCTCTAATGTGATTGAAGGAGCTCTTTCACACTCTATAGCAGATAATGAACTGAATGTGCTGTTAACTGTATATGAATCGTTTAGTGTTAGTTGCATCTGCTATGTGCTGTTTGGCAAATGCCAAACTTACTGTTCTGTAGGTCCGGGCTATATATTATATAATACAGTACTTCTAAAAGGGGTGTACAGCATGACAGTGTTTTGTTATTGTGAAACCGTATGATTTTCTCGGTGTGTGTATCTTCTATGGTTGCAGTTGTGCGATATGGACATAAGATGTATTGTTTGATTGCTGTGTTAGATATTACAGTGATGACAGTCTGTGACTGGATGTGCCGCTAGTATAGACTTTTTTCTTTCTTTTGTTTGCTGTGTAATCTATCTAACCTCACGATTTTTTGAAGCCGGCAAACAATGCAACACACAAAAGTACACTGTTGTGCAAAACTGAATGAAGTACTATCAGCTCCTTACATCAGAACTGCAAGCACCTTTTTATGTACTGTAAGACTGAACAAGGACACAGTGCAACTGATGTGAAGCGCTACCACTAATGGTGCCCCCATATATAGAATTTGTAGCCTGCGAATGTGAATGAGTTCTATAAGCTGCGTCAATTTACACTCATGAATCAAAAGAATAGTTGCACCCAGAAGAAGGAAGTGTCGGATTGCAGTTCTATTTGGAAGGAAGATAAAGGTCACCAGGAACAATAAATGATGATGAATTTAGACTGATATGGGCAATATCTATTGAGCTACACATACAGAAGTAGTGTCTCTCAGTATGGCGATGCACCTCCATTTTTGCTTTTGCTCAGAGTTGGACAGGTTCTTAATGGTTTCCTGGTTTAATCCATCCCATGCAGCTTGAATATTCTCACGCCGCTCCTGGAGATTTTGTGGTAGGGGTGGAGGTGGAGTGACACCAGGTCTTTCATCTTGGTGCTGACCATGGTGCCGCCGCACACAGATACGTTGGTCATCTCCTCCAAGACAAAAGCGGGACTCACTGTGGATAAACTACTGCCATCCTGAGTCACTCCGTGACAGTCTGGCACAACACCATTGCAGTCTTTGGCGACGTTGACGCAATGTTAAGGGCAGTCGTCGTAACGGTCTGTGTGCATTTAGTCCTGCGTTGCGCAACCATCTGGCAATGCTGCTGCCACTAACAGGATGACTCATGGAGGGCATCACTGCTCGCTGATATGTAAAAATATGTATATTTTTATTTTTAACAGACATTTAGACATACAGAAAGAAATACACACATATGTAATTCAAAAAGGATTTTGATAATGCAGGGCTTTTATGACAGCAGTCCATTAGTGCTCCATAAATTTTACCATATACCCCATGCATTTTATATTTTAACCTTTGCCAGCAGTTACCTGCTCTGTCTAGTCAATTCAAGAGGTCTTTACTGTCATTCTTCAATGTTGCTTGTATACATTGGAACAAAATGTAGTTCATCAGGCCCCATGGTAAAACACACAACAGCAGCACATTACATTGGACCACACGCAGTGCAGATGCATGACAGTGTGAGACAAGAGTGCAGAATAAATACAGCAGACATAAATTAAACAGAACAGTGCGCAATAAATAGTAGACAACAAAACAAACAATACATTAGACCTAGCATCTTATATAAGCTCACTGGACAAAAAGGTAGTCACGTGTGACTGAAACGTACCTTATAGTGTGTAATACCTCCACGAGCACCAGCAACAGCTGTGATTCGATGTGGCATGGACTGGACAAGTTTCTGGATGTAGACCACATCAATGTTTAGTAAATAATTGCTTAAAATCAGCCAGATTTGGTGGTCTTCCCTGGCACAGTTCTGAGTAGAGTTTCCTGTAGACTAGGATTTCTGCCACTGCTGGTAGATCCGTAGGACCGTACGATTCCATACACCTGCAAATTCAGCTACTATCACACTATGGCCTTTGGCACGCCCAAACACGGTGCCTCCTTTTAGCCAATCATTAACATCTGCTTTGCAGCCATTTTCCACACATCAAACGAGACATTCATCCCACTCTACTAGGAATTTCGCCGCACACCCCTCAGGTATTTATAGCCCGATTATCCTCGTGCAATACCATATGCAAGAGCCTGAAGTTGCTACCACCTTAAACACACAAGGTGACTATTTTTTTTGTTGGGTGAGCTTATGTATATACACACATACATATATGTTGTGTCTTAAGAACAAAAACTTCCATTTCCTTTTTTGTCTTTTACCAGTTTTTGACATACATGGAAAATGCCTATTCCTCTTTACACTGTGTGTAAATTTCATGATGAATGGACCAAAAGAAACAATCCAACATGACTTGGAAACAAGTCTGGTTACACTGACCTACATTAAAAATAAAAAGTTTGTTTTTCTTTGTTTTACCATTTTGGAGATTCAGTGTTTTGTTCCGACATCTGTGATATGCAGGGATTGAATTCAAAGCGCAGTGTTTCCGCTGGGAACATTTCACTGTGGGAAATAAAATCAATCCAAACAATCAATCATCTAATCCAAAGCCTTGGAGACTCGCCCCAGGAAGGCCACCCCTGCCCCTTGTGCCTGCATAACAGAATTCAGTTGGTTAACAGCACTATTAGACTATATTTCACTGTCATTTATTAGACACTCTTTATAAGCTCTAATAAAATGAGCTTATGTAAATGTTTTTCAAGGAAAGGAAAAACAAACAAGGTAGGTAAACAGAGCAGGCATTTAGTTAGATGGACAATGCATCTCCCTCCTCACTCTCTTAGGTTCAAGCTGGGCTAGCTTTGATCTTATCCTGTCTGTCTTGCTTTGCAGTAACAGCTGTTCAGCTACTACTATACTGCAACCTGATCTTATCTACACAATTTATAGCAGCTTATCTACACAATTTAAGTCACATGCCTAACACTTATGGTGTACACTTTTCCGTAGCTGTAGCAACATGCTGGTATATCTCTTATACACAGGGAGAGACTCACTTCCCTCAACGCAAGCCTTTAAGGCTGTTGTTACATTGAGCTGAGTGGAAACAAGCAGTGGAGACGGGTAAATTGTTGGGGACTTAATTTAGCAACCACTACATCAACACTGTCACTGAAAAATAACCTGTCACTGAAAAATAACCTATATTAATTCATATAATTGTATACAAGAATAGTCTGATTTCTGCATTCCATCCCCCAACCAAGGGCTGCCTCCAACCAAGGCCCCCACTCAAAGTTGAGGGCTTAATTTAGTCTGCATTTCTGTGGTGGATGTTGGAAGGGTTCTAAAGTGGTTTGATGTTCGGAACATCTGCATTCAGTAATCTGCCCACCTCAGGGAGAGGTTGCAGAGTCTGGAGGTGGTGGAACTGATGCTCTGGTACATTTTGCCAGATTGCAAATGGGTGAAGAGTCCACGAGAGGGGTGGGAGAGGTTCTGCTGGCCTTGTGGATGCAGCGCTTGTGGGCAAAGACACACCAACAATCTTCTCAGCCATCCTCATAAGCCTTTCAAAGTGACTCAAGAGTTTTCTTTGAAGCATTAAGAAGCCTGTAAGGCCCAAGATACTCCAAGCTGATGTTTATGAACTAGTGGTGTGTCCAGCTGATGATCACGTTCCTTTAGCTCTCTAGTCTCCCGTGAACAACTAATCTATAGAAATTGTCAGAAGGGTAAAATAAAGAAATTCATGTTTGAGTGACTTGCAAGCCTCAAATGTCCATATTCAAACTAAACCTTCTGTAAAGTACTGTTAGCGGCGCTGTGGGGGTAGGAAGTCTGCTTTAAACGAAATATTTTAAATGCATTTAAATGGTCGTATGTTCATAATAACAATCATGACAAAAAGTAAAAAAGTCCATGAAATTAGTGTCTCATTAGTTCCATGGTAGTGCGTTATTAAAGCATCTTTAGGGGACTTGAGCATTTGTGTTTATTCATAACAGTATTACATTTTTCACATATTTACTTGTATATACATATGTAAAACACTAATACAGCACTGCATACAACGGTGTTGAAAAATGTATGCTGTGCTGATGGGTACCGACTAGAGTCAATGGTGCTAATCTATCTATCTATCTATCTATCTATCTATCTATCTATCTATCTATCTATCTATCTATCTATCAGTATCTTCAGGTTTCTTCTTGAGATTCAAAGTTCCTAAGACGGTCCTAAGAAGACACCTGTGTTCTTAAACAGGAGAATTATTCTTACCCTTGTGCTCTTGAGCATGCATAGATTTTGTAGTTACCGAAAAACAAATCCTAAGCCAAAAGAAATGACTAAAGTCATGACAATCTTCATGAATCTTTATGGAAAAGTGTAAAGAACAGTTAAATGAATGTGCTAATGTTTTTTTGAACAGCAGTTTTAAAATGAGGCTCATTTGTCGTCAAGTATTGTGATATTTACTAGATTGCCCGTCCCTAATTCTTTAAATGTAACAGGACTGAGCAGCAAATGATCTTTCTTAGCATGCTGAACACATTCTGCAATCTCAGTAATTAGAATGTGTGGCTTAACGTCAGTTATTCACTTAATGCGCTTTGTGACTTGGCCATCTTTTGTAAATCCCCTTTAATTTCCACAAGTAATTGAAATCCCATTACAAGTCAGAATGATCACATTTATCTTTCTAGTGACCCCACAGAAGTGTTAACAGCCCAGATATGTGTATCGATAGGTTTCCAGTGCTGTGGAGTGGGACTGCAGGGTTTTCCTCCTGCTGGACAGGATGACAGCCTGATTGATAAATGAACCTTAAGGCGTAAAGGAAGAAGCGAGGCGTTCCTCTGAGGAGTGCAGCTGCGAGTGGACCGGGGAGATGTGACATGTCGTCCAGCCTTTACTGTTAAGTGCACTGTTGCATTCTCTTCCCTTTAAGAGACAACTGCCTTGCTGGACAAAGAGCAGGCCAGCAGTTGCAAGTAGCTGTAGTGGCAGGAAGTTGGGATCCGTTCTACTTCAAAACAAAACAGTGTCAGCATGGAATTCATCAGTCTGTACATGGGTGGTCTGCAGTTTGAGGAAAGTTAACACTGAACACGGTGACGCCCAGGGTGGTACGTTATGTGTGTGAATGACTGTCATATCACAAGGCCAGGATAAAGAAGGTGCATTCTTGTCAATGAACTAGATTAATGAGTAAATAGAGATAACTAGAGAGGTTACTTAATAGCTCGATGGATCAGTCATTCTTTAGGACTCTAAAGGAAGCTGTACTGGAGTTATTATATTATGCAGACTTTTCCTGCCAGATATACAAAGGTTTATGAAGAGAGTTCTCAAGACCCTCTGGGGCAAAGTGCAATGACTATAGGCTCTGAGTGCATCTTTTTTTGGCAGACCTCAGAATCAGTTTATTAGTTACTGTAGCATTTCATTCAGTTGCTTGCTTTTTTTCTTTCGCCCAAAGTTTTAAGGACCAACAGAAAATCATTTTACTGATTGTCTTGACCTATTTATTGCTGTCTTCTACTAATATATAGTGTTGTGCTGTAATGTCTTTTTGTTAGATGTGTTGTGTCAGATATTCACTGCTGTTGTGAAAACTAAATGTAAATTAGTTCCTCTGTAAGAGCTTTTTGTGTAAAATGCAAACACAATAAATCTTTTATTGTCACATTTGTCTATGATGTGGTTTTACTTCACAGCCATGCTTTCACACAATACTGTTGTATGTTGTATTATTGACCTTTCTCTTGTTTAACTTCCAGATGTACTGAACATTAATAATAAAATATTAATATATTTATAGGACCCTTTTTTATACTGGTAGCAGGTTAAGGTTCTGTAAATCGAAAAATGTTAGTAAGGTCATGTGTCTTATCTCTCTTATATATACAGTATTAAAGGGTATATGTATATCAGGGAGCTTGCTTTCAGGTTTTTGAAGAAATCAAAACAAAGAGATGTTTTTCCAGGGAAACCTCCAAAGTTCAGTCTTAGAAGTTGCACTTTCTGCTTCCCACAACCCGAATAATCCCAAACCCAAATGTAGACATATCAGTTCATAAATCTTAGTCTGCTTCTCAGATTCCTTTTTATTCTGTTTCACTTCTCAGTAAGTCACAAGGAAATAGGAATCTTCATGCTTCTTTAGAAAAGCCCTGTTATTTTCACTCCTTGTGCAAGTACACTATCCTACATCTAATCTTCTCAGACATGTCTCCTTTTGCCAGAGATTTCTTAAGAGCAAGAAATGTGTAAGACAGCTAAAGTGAATTTGCCTTATTGTTTGTGTGAATGTTTAGTATATCTAGGAGGACGTTTCTCAGAATCTTGTGTGTTTGATGTCGCTTTAATGTACTGCACTTGTGTTGACGGTGGAACAAACTACAAACCATATTTGATATACTTGGGTGTTTTTTTTAATTATTCAAAACTAGCATGTATTACACATTCACTAGCTTAATTCTTGTTTTGGTTAAAGCATACTCATTTTAAAGGAGCAATTTGTACAACACAATTTGTTGAATTTCAGTCAAATGGGGGCAACTTGTCACAAGAAAACTGTGATGTCTACCACTATTACAAGAAACAAGGAAATGCACATTCCCTCTTATTCCACGTTAGCATTAAAAGCTGTTTACTCACCAGTCTGGAAGAGACACTGCAAGTTCAGCAGCAAACGTCATCCCTTCACTTGGTGTCCCAAAAGCTCCTCAAGGCAGAACTACTTCCTCTTGTCCTCCCTACTAGTCCTCTCTTGACTGGTGGCAGACTCGATGCTACAGTGACTCACTGTCTCCTCTTGAAGTACAACGTGGCAAAAAGGATACATAGACATCTTTGATAACCTGTCAAAAAGTGTCTTCACATTTTGTTGATAATTTTAGTTGATTTTGAAATGTTTTTAACAAAAAAAATGACATATTGCACCTTTAAGAATAAAATAACAATGCACAGGACTGAATTAGTCTAGTTCATTAACACATTGGGCAAAGAATATCGAACACATAGTAGATGCTAATAAAGTCACATTTTCAGTCCAGACTACTGTGCAAATCAGTCCGATGCTGATTGAGCAATGCATTGTCAGATATAACCTCTTGTTGAATATGTGTTGTTTGGTTTCCACCCTTCGATTGAACTTCCGATGATAGAGGCTTTGTGTGAACCGAGCATTTCCACGCCCTGCCATTGCTTGAAAACTTCCTTAAGAGGGAATGTGCAAAGGTGCTCGGTTAGAATGCCTGTTCCTCTGATCCTGTTGCTAAGGGAAACGACATTCCATGCACATTTACCACTCTTTGCTTTGTGCCCTAATTTGATGTTGCCGCCGTTGCTGTGACCCGGCCTATAGTGTTATTGAGCCACAGCCATAACTGATAAAGCTTTTTGAGAGCCGCAGTTTTAAAAGGCCTTTTATTGCTCCGAAGTCTTAGAAGTCTGAATGCATGCATGCTGACAGAAACTGTCCGCAGCGATCAGCACAGGCAAACTTGTGTTTCGGCAGGGCCATAAATAGCTCCCCTTGGCCTGGTGACGGTGATCAGGGCATGTCTGGAATCCAACACCTCCGTCAGCTCATGAGACATGCGTGCTCCCCAGCTGCTGCCCTGAGTTTCACTGCAGTTCTCTTATATGCTTCATGCAAACAGTTACAAGAAGATAACAGCATGTTCGAGCATGAATGTTTGGCTCTGTTTTACCCTCATGATCTGTGTGGCTGATTTCTTGGTATCAACACAGTGCCATTTTCAAAGGCCTATATAATGCAAAATCTTTGCCTCACTTTATTTTAGTAATATCATTCAGTCCATACACTGCTGGAAACTGAGCTTGTCTTCAGTCTTCCCAAGCCCTCTCATGTCACTCCACTGTTCACTGGCTTCCAGTAGCGGCCCACATCAGATTTAAAATTCTTATGCTTGCCTACAAAGCCAAGAATGGACCAGCCCCCCTCTACCTTACAGCAATGATCAAGAGTCAGTCTGTACATGGAGCCCTTCGCGCTTCAAGTACACCTCGGCTTGACCTGCCATCCCTCAAGATGCATGGAAGACAAGACTCTTCTCTATCCTGCCACCCATATGGTGGCATGAACTTCCATTGGCTGTCCAAACAGCAGACTCTTTTGCGGTCTTCAAACACAGACTAAAGTGCCATCTCTTTGTACAGCACTTAAGTGAGCACTAATCCAAATATATACTGAAATACATTGTACTGTGCTTATCTGCTCTCTAGGTCTGAGCGCTGGCTTGGGATTGCTAGGTAGTGCACTTATGCTGTGTTTAACTCTGTATTCTTCTTCCTACACTGGCCCTTGTTCACGCAGCATCTGCGCTCACTAGAAGTTTGGACTCTAACCTGATTGTACTAACTAGGATACATTGTCTGACTGAACACTTAGCACTTTTGTAAGTGGCTCTGCATAAGAGCGTCTGCTAAATGCCATAAATGTAGATGTAAAGCCTATATCCTATGTGGTTCTCTTCTAAGGGTTGTATTTAAAGCAATAGAAGTCATAGAACCTTTATTTGCATAGCAGTTTAGCCTCACCCATTAACAGTGAAGTTTTAAGGAGTGTTATGGAGCAGGCTACTCTTTGAATTGGACACAATATGGGACAGTCAATCAGGACAGGGGTCAGTTAAAGGCACAACAGCAAAAACAGCCTTTTTGGGTTGGAAAATTGTTATGTAAAAAATATTTAGACTGTTTTTGCTGGGTTACATAAACCCATTATGGGGATATTATACAGTATATTCTTTTTTCTGCAAATATTACAATGTATTTGCCATATTCATGCCTGGAAGATTCCCCTGATGTGGACCATACCACCCTAACTAGTTCCATGTCTCATCTTATGAATGCTGGAATGTCCTTTGAATAAGGTGACTGGTATGGGTTAGTATGGGTGATGGTGAGTTTCTCACACCAGTCTCATGGAAACACTGGCCATGTTTTCTTATTTTCAAATATGTTTCGGCATGTTGTACAGTTTTTCAGAGGTATCCCAAGCATAGTTCAAGTTGCCAGGCTATGAAGGAATGACTGGGTTAACTAATTTGCTACGGCGCCACCCTGAGACAAACCAGTGTTGCATGTGTAGTTAGTAAAGAAAGACGGAAGCTGCTGGTGAAGCAGTGTAACCGATGACACCATAACATCATAAGAAAATTATTTTCAGTGAAGACATCAAGCTATAAAATAGCACTCATGTAATTTTGCATGTATGGAACTTTACAGGAAGATAAAACAACTGTTTTAACTTACAGTAGAGGTTGATATAACAAAAGAAAATTGAAAGAGTAACTAGAGCTTTTAAACTGTGCAAAAAGAGATAAAAGTTGGCATACATATATGTCAGAAATATGACACTGTTATACATCAAGAGCATATGTGGTATATGAGGATATGTATTGTTTTAGACTCTCATCAGTTGGAACTGTTAAGTGATCACCAACAACATCCATTTAGTTGGGTGTGTCTAAACTTTTTAGGTAGTGTGCAGACATGAATACATATATTTGTAGACACCTATGTACATTCATGTACATAAAGATTCCAATTAGGTCGTAAATGAATGAAGAGCTATCTTCATACACAGAGTGCACACTGCCATCTAGAGTTCAGCTCCAGGGTTTGAGTAGTGGTGATGATCTGGATATGCTTAAGTGCTTCACATGACATATTAGGGAATAATAGGGTTGCTGAAAGGAAACCCTCAGATAATAATGTACAAAAGCTGATCAAGGCACAAGTCACAGTAGGGGGGCTCTGGAACTTGTACATCTGTGCGGTGACTGGATTAAAGCAGTGCAGTGCTGCATGTGGTGCTTTGAAATTCTAATAAGTTTACCAAAGTTCCAAATATGTATTTTTTATGAATAAAGCTAAATGTACTGAGAGAATAAATTGAGAGTCTACAAAAGTTCGACAATGTATTATTTATAATAATAAAAAAAATATTAAAAAATAATAGTAATGAATAAAGAATACATTTATTAATTCATAAATGCAGCATTTTGAAAATCTGAGTGACTCATTCACTGAGCATCATACCTGTACTCTTTAGAGAGTAAAGCAATTGTCCTGGAGCTTTCTGATAGAACTTGAAATCTTTGATAAGAATTATGTAAGGCACATGATGAAATCCTTCTACTAATACTTCTAGCCCCTAAAGACCCAATAGTAGACCTAAGCCAAAAAAAGGAAAGCTTTTCCTTTCTTTGTTTTAGAGCTTGTGGATTAGTGTTTTTAGCAAGGCCCAACAGTAGAGTAGCATGCGTATAAGAGTGTGCAGACCTCTGGCAGGCCTCTTCTCTTTGTTGCAGCATGTTTCAGGCAGGTGATTTAATGTGAGGAGCACCATGTGCCTCTGCCACCTTATTCAAAGGAGATTCCAGCGTTCATAAGACACTATTGTTGTTGTTTCAGCATGCTGTTGTGTCAGCAAAGCCTACTGTTGTTACAGGCTCCATTTCATATCTTGAATATTGCTGTGTGACAATTTGTTCTGTTGAAGTCAAACCACAACTTTGAAATGATGTTGCACTGAAGTGATTCTACCCAGAACCTAACACTGAGTGCATCTCATGTTAGAGGTATGGTCTGTCTGGCAATAAGTCTGAATTCTGTGTCACTCAAAGAGATTGGGTGACATAGGCTTCCATTACTTGTTAGCAGTTGCATTAGTTTCACAGCTCAAAATAAAGAAGCGAACTTGCAACACCGATCACGTCTTGGCTTAAACCAAAGGTTTCAATCATACAGGATTTCTAAATATTACACCCATCTGTTGTTTTCGATGGCCAGTGAGTTGGTGCGATGCCTGTCAGTTTGCCAGGATTCGAAGAACTTTGGAATATCTTCGAGTCATGATGCTTTTTCTCGAGTTGCTGAAAGCTGGTACTGTTATTAACATCAGACATGTGGAGAGGCCAACTGTTGAGTGTATTTGTGTATTAGTACAGATACGATATACCTGCCTACATAGAAACCTGCTCGCTCTCTCACTCTGAGGATTTGGCTCTTCATTAACACCTCATTAAGTAACCGTAGGACAGATGTATGCAACCACCTGCCGCTCGTGTGCTCCACAAAGAATTTGGAATTTCGCAAAAACTTGCTGCCAGCACAGTTAGCAGTTTGTTAGTCACACAGTGTTAGTCACACAGTGGCACGGCTGGACCCCCCCCCCCCCCCCTCTTCCAGAGCCTCTTCGGCTTGTTTTAAAACTACCAACTGATCACCCAGAGCCATCCTCCACATGGTTTTAATGGTAACCTATAGCCATCTGCCTTTTCATGATTACAACTAGTTTTGATCGGCTTGCATTGCATCAGACCTGCAGTTTTACAGCTTCAGAGTCATGACAAATCAATAATAGTCTTCAGTAAACATAGACCAATGGAAATATGGTTCTACATGATATAATCAGTAGTTTCAGCAGCTTTAAAAATAATAAAATAATGACATACAGTACAGAGTTTACAATAGCCCCCCAAATAAAGCTCTTAATCCAACAATAGAGCATTTAGCTGTACACGTTTTCCAGTTGATAGTAGACTTAAACTTACTGAAATCCTAATATGCTCCTGGCGATCATATGAATAGGGCTTTTGTAGCGGTTGGTTTAGGATGAAAGGTGCCGTTCTGGCTTGCCAGACATACTCTTGGCAGAATCACAGCGGATTGGATCAAACTTTCTGCATTCTCACATGCTTTTTACAACTCTGGTATGAATTATCCCCAAACACAAAGCGCACGAAAGCCAATGTTTTTTTCATTTGTTTATACCACTTAAAAATGCCAGACGCACTTTAGACTGCATTCACCAAGGACCAATCTCACTCCTTTCATTGACAAGGACCAATAGAAAGCTCCAGATTGGCTTGTAATACAATCTTCATACAGTAATGTATATTGAAAGCTCATGCTCAACAACTAAATTTAGTTTAAGACAAAGAAAATATCACGGAATTTCTGATTGGTCTAAAGCAGTGATTCCCAACCCCATTTGTGTTTCTGCTTCCCTGCTTCCACGTGATCCAACTAATCAGCTCCCCAACAAGATCCCCATGAGTTGAAGTAGGCGTGTTAGGTAAGCAGGGAAAGCACTAAAACCTACAGGGGAGAGGTTAGTCCAGGACCAGGGCTGGGAACCTGTGGACTAAAGTGATGTGTAGTTATACATACACTGGAGCTAACTTTGTTGATTTGTGTTTTGGTTATTATTTTCATGTGTTTATTCCCTATTCAGTTTGGAATTCTATTTCAAGTAGAATATTTCTATACCAGCTGCACTTTAGCCTGCATTCATGGTGAAAGCACCAATAGAAAGCTTTAAAATGGCTTGGAATACAATCTTAATACGATTATGTACGCTCATCATCAAAAGAATAGTTGCACTCAGAAGGAAGTGTCGGATTGCAATTGCTATTGGGAAGGAAGATAAAGGTTAGCACGAACAATAAATGATAATAACTTTAGACTGATATGGGCGATATTTATTGAGCTAGATTTAGTTCAAGACAAAGAATAATACTGGAATTGGAATTTCTATTTTTATCCTTAGTGTTGGTGGGGTTTTTTGTAGACCCATAAGACCAAAAAGACTGAATTGAGCAGGGCAAGTGATAAAAACTGACTTTTTGCGATTGCGTTCAGTGCAATATGAACATTTTCAGGATAAAACTGTTTCCTTCTCCTGTAAAGCTACCTTTCAGAATGATGGCTGTTGTTTTGCTACCACAGCAATCACTGATGCAGAAATAGAAGCGGACCAACCATTCTATGTCCTAACTTATTATAGCTCTTGTTCATAGACGTCCTTTTGAGTTCTTCACATTTCAGCGCACCCATCAATTCACGTCCCTGTGTCATTTTCCCATCCGTCACTTTCTGTCACAAGGGCTTCATCATGTAGCATTACTGCAAAAGCCTGGATATAAAATATGATTTTTGTCACCTAAACAACTTTTAATGGTAGGTCTTGATGCTGTCGCTTCGGTTTGAACATAGAAAACGGTGTAAAGAGAGACAGAATTTAAACAAGGACTGCCACTTTTTCTGCCCTGCAGCGCTCCTTTCTGGAATATGGAACTGCCTCTCGGGGCTCATTGGCATGATAACTGCTCTGAAATATTAAAAGGCCAGTATCAACATGTTGTCTGATTAAACATCAAAATATTGCATGAAACTTTCATGAAGCTTCCACCACCCACTTACTGAATACAAATCCTGTTGCTAAGGGTTATGTCAACTGCTTGTGCTCACAGTTTCATGCATTATATAAGACATGATGCCGTGCTTGCTTTCCTGCAGAGTTGAGGTTCATGTATAAGTATATGAATAAAATAGCTAGAATGGATTTACCTCGGGGTAGCCATTTGCACAGAGCAAGGCCCAGTTTAGTGCTTGGATTGCCAGTGATGGGTGAAGTGCACAAACCATGTAGTTGAGTTAAAGTAGAGATACCCAAGGAAAAAAATATTCCTCCAGTAAAAGTGGAAGTTCCTCCATTTAGACCTCCACTTGAGTGAAAGTACTAAAGTATTTACCTTCAAATGTACTTTAGTATGGAGAGTAACAGTAGCATGATTTATTATGGCTCTAATGTCCTATTATCATTTCTGGAACAAGACTCTTAATCAACTCATTGTAGGTGAAGAGACTCTAGTGTCTCTCTCAGTCCACCAATCTTTAATAGAAGGTCATTAATTAGTCTGACACTGATGTCTATTCAAATGACCATAAGCACAAAATACTGAAGGAGGACAGTTTCCATTAGGTAGAACCAAGCTCTGTCCAACAGGTCAGAACAAGCTCAAAACAAAGTGTGTGCTGTACCCTGATTGGTGGGCTCGCTTTGCACTTCTTTCTTTTGAACGTTTTTATGCACACGTAGGCCAGAAGGAAGGAAGATTTTGCTGTAATGTACTAAAAAGTAAGATATTAGACTTTGAAATGTAGTGGAGTTAAAGTAAAAAGACCCCCAGAATGCTTTAGTACAGATACACCACCAAACTACTTACAGTACACTAACCAGTTACATTTACTTTGTTACTGTCTACCACTTCAGATGGTAGATGACCATACTTTACATTTTCATATTCTAGTCAAACCTTTAAGACTTCAGCTCCATTTAAAAACCGGTAAGTTTCTGCTCCAAAGACTTTCTTGATTGGTGTCTTCCTTAGCTGGCTTTTTGGATTTGGCTTCAGTCCTTTATTCATTGAAACAGTCTCTGTGCTTTCTGTAATCTTTCTCCATTTGGCCAAATTAGTCCTTGTAGATCTGCACTGCTTCCTCTGGGACGTGGAACTGAACCCTTTTATCCTGGTCCTGGGGCCGTTGGCACAAGCCATTCAGCAATCCTCTAAAATGAAATGAATTAAAATTACCAGCTCCAAATGCCTGATTATTTTGCTCTCTGAGCACATTCAGCTCGTACTCTCTGTTCTGTCCCTGAAATGTTATTATCTTATTAATGTATGGCCAGGAATAATTATAGTATAATTTAAGGTCAACTGCAACAGGTATGTGAGTAGGAGGAAGAAGTAGCACTGCTTTCCCAATGGCGTATTTTAAACTCATGTCAATCATGTTTAAGGTCCTACTCCCAGTTAGATCATTTAAGAACAGATAGCCAATAAAAAAGATCTGTAAATGCTAGCTGAAGCTCGCTGCAGGCTCGTGGGAAGAAACCACATTTGGCAGCAAACAAAAGAAGAGATATAATCAGAAGCAAAACAACATGACATTGGTGCTACTTTCCACTACTGTAGGCACTCTTGGTAAATAAA
Organism: Semaprochilodus insignis; assembly: GCA_034552555.1. NCBI lineage: Eukaryota > Metazoa > Chordata > Actinopteri > Characiformes > Prochilodontidae > Semaprochilodus > Semaprochilodus insignis. The sequence continues at coordinate 24,879,782 of CM067487.1, read as the reverse complement.
GGAATGAAGTTTGATACTGAATGTTTCTTCTAGACTACTGAATAAACAGCTGCTAATGCTAACACTGAGGAGGAGGGATTGTGCTTTTCCTTTTCATCTTACACCCCTTTAAAATTAAACTAATGCTAAATATTAAAGCTTTGTCTTTTTTAAAACCAAACAAACAGTCAACTCTTAATAGGAAGTGCCCTATAAATGATGAGTTTAGTATACATTTAGCTTATTACTATCTCAGTTAATGCCTTGGGTTTTAATGGATCATAACATAGTCCTTGTGCATATGTAATGTCTGGGGGACCACAGTTGGAACTCATTTGGTAGAAAGGTCCATGTGTTGTCCTGCACAACTTGTCAGTCCACCATACCCTTGTGATTATTGGTCAGTTCCTGACCACAGATCTGCTATTGAGCAGCTATTTGCCATGTTTCAAAGTAACAGAAGCAGCAGAGGAGGGCAGTCTTGGCTGCTGCTGAAGTCTGTCCTGTTTTATAGGATGAGAAATGAAAGAGCATCTTCAGAGGTCTTTAGACACCCACAATCTTTCACAACCATTGAAATAACGTCGGAAAAGGCCACGAGCAGTGAAATGCCGCTGCAAAATTGTAATTAAATATATTTAACATCATATGAAATAGTGAAGTGGCGGTAGAGCCTGCTCAGGACTTCCTTGATTGTGTGCAGGTGAGCACTCAAGAGAAGCCTTTGTATAACAGTGCTTGCAAGGTCTCTCCTACCTCTTCTGTAGCCTTCACTTTAATATGCGTCTATTATTCATCTTGTGGTGCGTTCTCAGCACAGCTGTGACACTGGTGACATGGTAGTGTGCGTGTGCGTATACATACACATACCTCAGTGTCACTGTTGTGGTCTATCACCCAATAATAGTCACTATTTAGCCATGAGCAGCTCTGTGGTCAGACAGTTACAGTCTCTAACTGCACAGCAGCAAGGTGGACCTACATTATGGGAGTTTCTAACAAAGTGGCCAGTAGGTGTGTATGCCTGACAAAGCAAAAACAAAATCAGAAAGGAGAAATAAGTGGTTGTTTATAGTGCAGGATTTCCATTTCATCTCCCAAATAACAGTAATTGCAGTGAACAGGGAAACAGACCACAGTGAAAATATATTGTTTAGTTCTCTGTTCTTTCAGTGCATCTGTACCGCCAACCTTCAATTACCAAGCTGGCAGCTGTGGATAAAATGGCTAGTGGACCAGCAGTTAATTAATTCAGTTTATCATTTATTTAAGCTGTCCTTCGTCCACACGAATGGCCAGTGTTACTCTGCTGAAACCCACTGCATGGCCACTTATAGTCTTCAAGTGCTCAGTGAATGAACATTCTTGCAAATAACATGGTGCGAGTAGTCATTAGTGTTCTCTGAGTGAAGTCTGATTGAATTTGTCTCAAGTGTATAATGTACCCGGTGCCTGAGTAAACTGATGGGTTTGATTTAGGCCGGTATCTCTCGGAAACAGCTGTCTGTGTTTCTGAAAACTTTACACGAGAAACAAAACATTTCCATAGCCTCTTTCTGCAGGACCCTAAAGGTCATTCCACCAGGGATGAACAGAGGAGTTACGGCATGTCCATGCCTATGCTAGACACTTCTCAATGTGTATAACTGTCTCTTTCTGTGTGCTGATATGCTTTCTATCCCTCTGGGCCACAGTTAGACACACTCAGTCATCACTTACTCATCTCCTAAACCTCTTAATCCTACGGGTCAAGGGAGGTGCTGGAGCCTATCCCAGCTCTCAAAGGGCAGAAGGCAGGATACATCCTGGAGAGGCCGCCAGTCCATCGCTGGGCAGACACAGAAAGGCATACACATTAACATCTTGGGGCAATTTAGCATCTCCAAATCACCTGACCGGACGTCTTTGGGTTGTGGGAGGACAGCTGAGTGAACCCACGCAGACACAGGGAGAACATGCAAACTACCCCGGATCCAGATAGGACCCCTGATGCCCTGCCCGTTAATCAAACCCAGCTCCTTCTTTGCTGCCCACAGTTAGGATCAGTAAACTCTTATTACTGTTTTGTTTATTCAGAGTAATGATATAATTTGACTGATGTGTGAGTTATATTGCTATACATGTATATAGATTGTGAGACAAACCACATACAAAGCTATGAATTTTCAGCTTCTGCAGCAGTATTAAGACATTGTGCTATTAACTGTGAGGAGCAGATTCAACAGCAGAATAATCCATGTTTTTGCAGCTGCCATAAAGGGTTAATACGTTGTTCTGTGTGTATGTGTGAACAGTTGTAGTTTTATGATGAGCTGCTAGTAAGCAACTGGGGGTACTCAGAGGAACCAAACCCATCGTCGTGTAAACAGTGCACATCTCTCTACAAAGACAGGTGTGCAGAGATAAAATCAATTGACATGAACAAGAAATTTAAGCACAAAATCAGCACTTTTCATGGCCGCATGATGAGCAGGTAGATCCCATTGTTTTGAAGTACGTGTCCCAAAATCTGAAAATAAGTATCTAACATTAAGAATTGTCACTACCAAAAAACATACTTTCTACAGTTAAAGGAGCGATATGTAAGAATTTTAGTTTCAAACTTTCCAACACTAATTCAATTATTAACAGAATGTGAAAAAATAACCAACGTGTCTGATATCTAGATATTTTGTCACAGAGATATCTACTGAAGTTAGCATGCTAACCAGCTAGCCCCAGCCTGTCATGCCTCGTAACATCATTTTGTACTTCAAGAGCTGATAGTGAGTTGCTGTAGCGTCAAATCTGTCTTCAGTCCAATATGAGAGGATCAAGAAGTAGAACTGCTGCCCCAATGGCATATTCTAACCTCTTGTCAATTGTGTTGAAGGTTCTGCTCCCGGGTAGGTCATTTATAGACAGGTAGCCAAATAAAGAAGCAGTGAACACACCAAGGGCTAAAGCTGAACACTGAGCTGATATGCTCACTTCCTGCACTGTACACTGTTATATATGCATCTGCTGTTTACAACCACATACTTAATTACACACCTGACTACCTCAGCATACTGTACTTACTAATATGTACAGCTAACACTAAGCTGTGTTTCGCTAACTGCTCCTTAGTTCTAGCAACATTCAGATTTACTACTCTTGCACATCTGGGTATTTACTGTCTTTGCACATATTGTATTGTATCTCTGTGGTTTTGTCTTTGTGCTGTTGCTATTGCTTATTACTGTATTTATGTATGTATCTATTCTTTTAATTACTGCACTGGATAAGTAGCCTGATAGTGTTTTGTTATGCTGTAAAACCTTGTATTGGTATAATGACAATTAAGTTGAATTGAATTGAATTGAATTGAATTGAATTGAATTGAATTGAACTGAACTGAATTGAATTGAATTCAATTGATGTGTGTGCTGCTGTTACAAGTGTGTCAGGCACAGTGACGTTGCTGGGTTGTTTACATACATCAGCGTCACTGTTGAGAGTGGTCCATAATCCAAAAATATGCACTATTTATCCATAAGCAGCTCCATGGTCAGACAGTTACAGTATCTAACTGCACAGCGGCATGGTGGACCTACATCACAGGAGTTTCTAATAAAGTGGCCAGTTGGTGTGTATGCCTGATTTTTCTGTTAGAGAGTTGGGTTAACATACAGACAACAGGGGAACATACAAAATCAGAAAGGAGAAATAAATGGTTGCTCATAGTTCAGGATGTTCCATTTCACCTCCCAAATAACAGTAATTCCAGTGAACGAGGAAACACTCCACAGTGAAAATATATCGTTTGTCTTCAATTACCAAGCTGGTAACCGTGGAGAAAAATTCTGACTGTGTTCTGATTTTTTAGGAGTGTAAAAAGAGGGATGTTTACTCATTTATTATCATGAAATAAACATAATTAAGATTTGGGGTCATTCCAGGTAGAAGGATTATAGTATAATGTCCGAGTCGTTTTCTATTGGTCCATTTGTCATGAAATGTATAGGGCTTTTTCCAAGTGGCATGAAGATGTTATGGGGCATTATATCAGTGATGTAATGAGGTTTTTTTCCTGTAATAGGATACATTCAGACATGGGAGATGAAGATAAATACATGCTGATATGAGTGTCTTTCACAAAGGCTACAAAAGCCCCCCATATAATGAAAAGTAACCAATATCTATGACGTTTTCATGTATTATATATATATATATTTAACATATCTTAACAAGATCTTCCAGAGCAAAGGTACTGGACTCTCCCTTGTTATCTCTAATTGCCTCAGAGATGATGTTGTGAGAAGGTGGGAGGGAGGAAGAGGAGCTGCTAATTTGGCCTCCTAATGAGATGATTCCAGCATGACAGACTTGGGCTGTATTAAAGAGAATGTTCCATTCTTTAGGATAAAAAGCTTTCAGTATGGATGATTATATGTGCTCTAATTGGGCAAGTTTCCCTCTCATGAAATATAAATGAATGTCAGTCATGTGCACTAGAATAAATTATGCATTGGACTTGGGTAATAATCCAGTCAAAACGGCTATTAGGTACATGTAATTATATTTTTAGCATCAGAAAAACATCTCACCACTGTTTAACCTCAATATTTGTTGTTTTTCAGTTTTCAACATAATCTGAAAATGCCTGTTGGCCAGCTGGTACAGCACCCACCGCAACCCAGAAGAATGAAGCGATGAGTTAAGAAGATGAGTGAGTGAGTGCGTGAGTGAGTATTGGTCTTTATGTTGTGTATAAACTTCATAATGAATAGACCAAATAAATTGACCAAAAAGTACTTTGAGACAAAGGTCTGGTTCCATTGACTTACATTAAAGGTACATACAGCTTTGGAAAGTGTATTTTACAGTTTACAGCTTCTGTGAACCTTAAACACTGTTGTCACATCCTTCAAATACAAAACTATGTTTGCAAAAGAGGATGGTCAATCAGGTCAACGCCAACTTTCTGGTCTTGATTCATTAATATTTACATCCCCACAATCTATATACGACAATGGAGCAACAGTGAAACTGGTGAAACTTATTTTTGTGAAGAGGATGTCATCACTTCTTATATCTTTTCCAACGAGCCAAGCTGTCAACAGACATGGCTGATGTTTAGCTTTAAACAAGGCAAAGGTTGGCTACCTATTCGCCAGCTTCTTTATCAAATGTTCTGTTCCACCTTAAATGCTACACCTTGTACAGGTGCCAGAACTGTGGAACCGTTTAAGGTGGAACTGAAAATTCACAAAACAAACCAGTGAATAAAAAGCCAGCATCAGGGCCCCTATCTTTAACAAGATCCTGGACAACTTTAATTCAAAGTTAGTTAGTTTGTTCTACACGTTTCACTCCAGACAGTTTCTCAAACTCTTGGATCAAATTGAGCAGCTTCACTCAGCGTTTAACACTGAAGAGACCAAAGACAGGAACAATTCCACCTTAATTAAGTAGCAGGCATGCTGTGTGATTGAATCCACTTTTTGCCAGTTTAGTATGATGGCCAGGTTCATTTCAGGTTCGTTTTATTTTCATCTTCGTGTTCAATTCAACATGTTGTTTCTTCTGTGTGATCATCACAGGGCCTCACTGTAAACCAGCCAGTCAGAGCAAAGCTCATCAAATTATTCATGAGCTCACCAACAAAGGAAAAACAGATGGTTTCATTCTAGGGCTAAATCATAGAGTGGAAATGGGGTGTGTAAATTGCATTTGGACATTTTTCATCCCGACCAAAGTCACATATATTCTATGTAGACATCAGAGGACACTTTAAAATACTGAATAAATGCATTCTATGGCATCTTTAAAAGTATCTCTTGGAGATGTTAGGAATTTGTGATATGCTGTATTTAAAAGTATACAAGGAAACCTGCTGTGCTATTTTTACCACTGTCTTAAAAGTTCAGTCCTAAACGTTGGTTGTATTATTATTTGTGCACTGAATGACCTTGAAGAAGGGCAGAAACACTTGTGGATGTATTCAGATCTGGAGCAAGAGCAGAGCTTTATTTTCTCCTACTTCTGAAAGACGAAAGCTTTAAGCACTGTTCATCTGAGGTGGACAGTTTTGGTGGTCCATCAGGCCTTGCCTGATTATTTTCTAAGTTACTTCCCGAAATATTTCCTGAGAAGTGAAAAACTTATACAGAATGAAATGAAAGAAGGTGGTCTCTGACTTTTACTGCGACATGGTCTTACCCCCAACACCTCTTCCAAATTGTTCATCTTTGTATGATTCTTCTCAGAGGAGTAAACACTCTGGCTGTGTCTGCTCTGAAGGAGAACATGATCGTAATCTTTACACAAGATCAAAGCGGATGACGTGAACTGATGCTTTATCTATATGCACCTCATACTGACCCAGCAGTCAACAGATCTTCAGATTTGATCCATCAGAAAGCAGAAAAAAAGGTCATCCTTATCTTTCAGTACCATATTTTTCTTTTCATTAACGAGTCATACCCTCATGGTTGATCGTCGACACTGCCATCGCTTTCACTGTCATAACTTGAGAGATGCCGAAAGATGCATGCAATTGACATGACAGTGTGAGTGATTTGCCAGCTGTTGTTTTCACAGCAACATGTGGAAAACAAATGCACTAATTTCCAGTCATCGCCGAAGAAATATGACGTGCAGACAGAAGCATAAATTGCATGTAGTGAATCAGGACACCATGAAAGCGGCTGCTCAGTTGCACCCAGGCTGAGTGTGGCAGAAAGAAAATGTGATGTGAATTTCAATTAGCTTCTGGTGACCATTGACTGTGATACGCAAGATGGCTGGACAATGATGGCTAACATCTAGGTAGTTTAACTGTGGCCTTGAGCAAGACACTTAAGACACACTGTATTTCTTATTACTCCAGTCATTTGTGAACATTTCACAATCATCCACTACTCTGGGGATAACTGGTAATTGATATGGTTTCATCCAGAGGGAAGTGTTGGATTGCAATGCTACCTGGAAGGCAGACAAAGGGTACCAGGAACAATAAATGATATGACGATAAATTTAGACTGATATGGACAATATTTATTAAGCTACACATACAGAAGTAGTGTCTCTCAGTATGGCGTTGGGTCGCCATGTTTGCTAAAGCATCAGCATGGATTTGTCGAGGTTCCTAATGGTGTCCTGTGATAATCCATCCCATGCAGCTTGAATATTCTCACACAGTTCCTGCAGATTTTGCTATAGGGATGGAGGTGGTGTGACGCCAGGGCTTCTGGACATGTGATGTGTATCAACAAACCATTCACCTTGGCGCTGACCTACACACATGGATTCATTGGTGATGACCACCAAGACAAAAGCGGGACTGGTCACTGAAGATGACCTGTTGCCATTCTGAGTTACTCCATGGCACAACACCATTGCAGTCTTTGGAGATGTTGACATGGTGTTAAGGGCTGTCGTCGTAGTGGTCTGTTGATTTATAGAGGGATCACTGCTCGCTGAAGGTCCGCTGTCGTGGTTGTTGGGTCAGTCAGGTACAGCAATAAGACCTGTGCCTGCATACATCACATGTGCAGCTGAGGGTGAAACATGAATCATTGGCATGTCTCACAATGTCAAACCTACCCACCAAGTTTCATTCCTTGACTCGTCCATTTTTGATTTTGTTTGTTTTAAGCTATTCAGAGGTGGACCTGCTTGTGTGCTTCCGATCATTGTTCTGCTGCATAACCTAACTTGAGCTTGATCGGTGGACAGGATTTCTCCTTCAGAACTTTCTGATGGAGAACACAATTCATGGCTCTATCAATTAGGACAGATCATCCAGGTCCTGCAGACGCAAAGCAGCCCTAGACCATTTACTGTGTTTACTCTCTTTTTCCGCACAGAAGAGATTTAATATTCACAGCTGTATAAAAGATATTTTGTGCTTGAGTCTGCAGATACTAGAAGCACAAGGATCTTATAAAACATTAATATCAGGCCTGTGCAGAAGTTATGCAGCATTGCATAACCCAACCTGCTGCACAGATTTACCAGTCAAAATCAACCCAATTTTAAAGCAGCCTATTGCACTGAGAGTGAATATAGAACATAAGTGTAAACAAGACCTGTTAAAAAACATTTTTTCAGCCTTGCCTTAGTTTTTACATAATGTTCATAATTTGCTGGTGGTACAGTAAAGATCCATCCCATGCAGCTTGAATATTCTCACACAGTTCCTGCAGATTTTGTGGTAGCGGAGTGATACCAGGCCTTCTGGAGACGTAGTTCTTAGTTCCTTTCGGCTTATGTGTGCATAAAAACGTAACGTCAAAACGAAACAAGCTTATTCATGGATTCTTGGCATCCATGGAAATCTCCATTTCAGGTAAAGCAGGATGGGGTTAGTACACAGATGAAACTTATTGTTTCTTACTTTGTGGGTAAATAAATCACAATATAGAAACATGTACACATACACTTGTGACTGGCGAGTGTCTTTTTCTGCATTTATACAAACACTATTTCCTATTATAGTAAATTTGTTTTGTTATAGTAAATTTATTTAGTTTATGTTTATGAACAGAGACCTACAGATACAGCATAGTAAAGGAAACTCATTTGTGATCCCGTTTAAAGGAAGATTTTATTAAACTTTAACTTGCAAATAAATCTTATGTGCTTGTTTGCAAAAACTTATTTCATAGTTCTAGCTAATGGATACTGTTTTCGTTCAGTGTTAGTGCTTATGATAATTTGAATAGACATCATTGTCAGACTAATTAATGACCTTCTATTAAAGATTGGTGGACCGAGAGTGACATCAGAGTCTCTACACCTACAGTGAGTTGATTAAGAGCCTTGTTGCAGAAATGATAATAGGACATTACAGCCATAATAAATCATGCTCCTGTTACTCTCCATACTTTTGAAGGTAAATACTTTTACTCAAGTGGGAGTCTAAAGGGAGGATTTAAGGATTAAAGGGAGGAATATTTTACCTTGGGTATCTCTACTTTAACTCAAGTACATGGTTTGTGTACTTCGTGGTTTGTGTATTTCGTGGTTTGTGTACTTCGTCCACCGCTGTACGTGACAACAAACCATTCATCTTGGTACTGACCACTGTGCCTCCACACACAAATTCGTTGGTCGTCTACACCAAGACAAAAGTGGGGCTTGTCACTGAAAATGACCCGCTGCCATTCTGAGTCACTCCATGGCAGTCATGGCATAACACCATTGCAGCCTTTGGCGATGGACATTGACATGGTGTTAAGGGCAGTCGTTGTAACCGTCCGCATGCACGTAGTTCTGCATCGTGCAGCCATCTACCAATGGTGCTGGCACTAACAGGATGACTCATGGAGGACTCACTGAATGTCTGCAATGCTGTTGGGTCAGTCAGGTACAGCGATAAGGCCCATCCCTGCTTATGTCACGTGCATGACTGAGCGTGAAACTTAAATCATTTACATGTTTCACGATGTGAAACCTACCCACCAAGTTTCTTTCCTGTCGGTTGACTCCCTCTGGGTGCAGCTATTCTTTTGACGATGAGTGTATTTTGATTTCACAATATTTTGAACGTCAGACTTTGGATCATACAGATGCCTTTTCACATACATGATCCGCCAGCTTCCTAGAGCATCAAATGCCTAAGTAACACTTTAATGTTTAATAAAAGTATAATATAATATATATGTTTGTTTATAAAACATTTATAAGTTTTTAATTCATAATGAACTAACCATGAATTAATGATGTATTTATAGCTATATATCATGAATTAATATATTACCAACACTTTATAAAACACATGTAAGCTCTTATTTCACAATTAAGAAATGATAAATAAATTACAAGGTCACTTGTTATACATCAGTTACATATACATACATATATAATATACTGTATAATAAAAGTGTATATGTAAATAAAACATCCATAAACATCTATAATTTTCTTAGTCATGTTTTGTAATTGATCTGGACATTACATATTCATCATGCAACATTTTTGCAGCACCTAATCTAAATTGGAAACTATTCTTTATACAATTTCTACAAATGCTTTATAAACTAAAGTTGGTCAAAATTTATAAACCATCTTTTTTTTCTCCAACTAAGGTTAGATAAAACTATGTTTTCGTTAGGTTTTTTCACCCTAGATCAGTTCCCTTACTTTTTTTTCCAAAATACAGCATTTTGGTGCAATTATAACCAGACGCTGGTCAGTTAAATTTGTTCCACTGTATGGGATGGAATGTATAGTATTCTTATGTCATTTTTGTATATGGTGTATATTATTCTATTACGCTTGCATATTGCATATTTTATGCACTATATATATATATATATATATATATATATATACATATATATATATGCACTGTATATGTACATATACACTATTTTAATTGGATTTGATTTACGCTTTGATTTACGTTTAATGACTGTGTGTATATATTGTTTAACAACTGTTAAAAAAGTCTACGGAATGTCAGAATGTCAGCTTGTGTTATAAAGTTAAGATTTTAAGTATTTTATTAATTTACTTTATTAAAGTGGGCAATCTACATTTAATCAGTTTTGTTCATATGCTGTTTCTCTGGCTGAAGCTTGACGAGGATTAAGTCTTGAGTCAAGGAAGGCTAAAGAAAATTTTAGTTGATTTGTTTATACTGTTTTTATTGAATTGTTTGTGTTTTCTTTGCATTTTGTCTCTGTAGCTGGAAATCCTCAGCAGATTATAAGAAGATACAAAATGCAGCAGTACAGGAGGGCCAAGAGTCCTCATGATGCCTACAAGTCTGGTGGTGTGGGTAGAAACATTGTAGTGGCCGGCGCTCCTTGCAGCAGAGCTAGCTGTTGTAGCCCCTTAAGAGTACAGTAAGCTTTTGGAGGGTTTCTCACAACAAGAGAAATTGCAAGTGTTTGCAAAAAAGTGTGTGGATGTCTTAAACAATCATGTGCAGTTGTTGACCACTGTGGAAATGTACAAAGTTCTACCATCAATGAAAAAATAAGAACTTTAGTTTTATTTCTTACAACTGCTGACTCTCTTGGATTAGGTAAAGCTGTGCACTGGAGAAGACGTCAAATGGGCACTTAATAAAGAACGTTTATTTTTGGAAGAACCCACTGTACTGGTTGCATCACTGCAATGAAGAAATCATGGAGATCAATCTGCATACAGTCAGGTCCTTACAACTGATCCGGAAGTTTACATCACCTCACTACTGCATTACTATCACTGATGTCCAGCAATTGTTCACATCTAATTTCTTATGCTGATAGGTTTGCAATAATGTTAAGTAGCCATCAACAACATGACTAAAACATATTGCCCATTTTAGAACCCTGATATCCCATAAAAAGGACATGCAGGCCAGATGAGTGAATGCAGAGCATTTAAAACTTTAAACTAGACTATATAATGCCAGTGCTGCAATTACTATATAAATTAATAATGAAGAGTAACTCTTCAAAACTTGATTAGTTCATGATTAGTAAATCATTAGGTCAAAGTTTATTTTTTGGCTAAAGAAAGCCTAAGCTTTAAAGTCGTTTGTAAGTATTCTATTTTCATATAAATAATTATCATTGTATTTATGTAACTGATGTATAACAAGTGAATTTCTGATTTATTTATCATTTCTTAATCATGAAATATGAGCTTATACATGTTTTATAAAGTGTTGGTAATATATTAGTTTATGATTTATCGCTATAAATACATAATTAATTCATGATTAGCTCATTATCAATTAAAAACTAATAAATGAAAACTTATAAATATAAAAAAAAACGTTATCATAAAGTGTTACCAAAGTCTCTTTGTTGTAAGTGGAAACAAAGAAGTAATTGTCTGCAACCCTAAAATATCATCAGTGAAATCAAATGTCTGGTATGAGCAGAGCAGAGAGAATAACGCTGGATAAAATGAGGGAGGCTCAGTATATGTGGAACTGACTCACTGCTTACTAGGATCTTGCCTAAATCAGAGGAATCTTTATGAAGTCCAATTAACCTTCATGGCAGACTTCCAGCGGAGAAAGTCTGCGTCGCACATCTATGGAGTAGAGGATCGGGAAAGATTAAAAGATGAAGAGAATCTCTAGAGTTCTGTGCAAATATAACCTTTATAAGAGGGTGGACTAGATTTCAAAACGCAGTCTATGCTCTACTTAGTTACATAATTGTGCTGATTCATTTCAGAAACACAGCTTACAGACAGACTTCTTTATACAAACCCAATTCCAAATCTGTTCTGACAATATGTGTATTTAACGCGAAGAGAGATGAAATTAAATTTGATGAAATGATGTATCGTAAAAGGTGAAATATCTTTTCCTTATCCGTCCAATCGTTGCAAATGCTTGTTGAGCAACATTGTCAAGCAGTTGGACTGTTTGCTGATGTGTTTTTTGGCTGAGTAGTGCACCTCGACCCAGGATTTCTCGTAAAGGACTAGGCCTTTCCTGGATGCATCTTTTACACCCAAGCCTGATTATATCACCTCTTTTAAAGGTCCTAATCCTTTTGGAACATGTTGCAACCAGAAGGAATCAACCGACAGGAATGAAACTTGTTGGGTAGGTTTGACATCATCCGTTTTTGAGAGACACTACTTCTGTATGTAAATATTGCTGATATCAGTCTAAATTTATCATCATTTATTGTTCCTGGTAATCTTTATCTTCCTTCCTGATAGTGCTGCAATCCCACACTTCCTTTTGGGTGCAGCTATTCTTTTGATTATAAGTGTATATCGTTGCTGTCTAAAGAAAAACATGTATCTCCATTTTCTGTTGATTTTTACTTTTATGCATCATTTGACCAGAGCAGCTGCCGTTTACAGTGTGAAATTCCATGATGAATGGACCAACAGAAATGGCCCAAAGTTGCTTGAGACAAAGTTTTGGAGATACTTGGTTTTCTATAGACAGCGACAATATGCTGACAAGATAAAACATCTTCTGTTCCCTGTGATTTCCTCACTCTCAGTCGCTCTGCTAACCTAGCCCCCACCTCCCAGCACATCTATAGACCACGTTGCCCAGTCCAAGCCTTTTGTCTCTGGCCTCATGGATTTTTTGTTCATGTTCTGTAACTTTCACTCAAGCCCACAAAGTCATCACATGACATAATGGTGTCCTGTAGCACAATCAGCCGATGCCAGTTCGGACTGGATGGCTGGAATGGAATGGCGCGCCACATAACTGCCCAGGCAGACACACCAAACATGGTTTAAATTGGTTCAACAACCCTAACATTGCAACCCACTCAGGTGAAATAGGCGCAGTCTTACTTTTTCATGGCCAAACATTACATGCATTAAGCCAATTTCAACTACTTTTCATTTCCAGTTTTTTAGACAAAAATGGCAGGTAGGCAGACAGCGCGTAGAGTTCAGCTCAAGGATGAAGTTGACTTCTTTTTCGGATTTTTCATTCCAGCTCGAACCTTCTTCTGCACCATTTAAGGTGGAACAAAAGATTCGATTTGATTCAGTGCCTACGAACTCCAAGGAACACTTATTAAATGAGGAATCTGCCAATCTCACCATGTTTAGGTGCCATGTGATCTGCCATGGCTAATTCTGCTGGCTTCTGATGCTCAGTGTACTTGCCTGGTCCGTCATGTCGTGTTTAGTTAATGATGTGAAAAAAGGTGTTTACTTTGCTTCCCTCACAAGTCATGATAGTTTTTCATACTTGGCACATAATATTCACCTATTGTGAGTCAGATAACATACAAACTGTTTCCTTTCAGTGAATGTAGTGAACTTTGGCTCACATATTCCACATTATTAATCAGGTAACCCCCCAAATTAAAGGATAGAATTCAAAAACATTGACCATTTATGCTTGCAGACAGAGGAATTTGCCCTCTGCATTTAATTCATCCGTGGAGTGAAACACCCACATACACACACAAAAGGGGGGCAGTGAGCACACTTGTCTAGACTGATGGGCAGCCCTATCCACAGCACCCAGGGAGCAGTTGGGTGCTAGGTTCCTCGCTTAAGGGCACTTATGTCATGTAGTGTCAATCAGGGGATTGAACCAATGACCTTCTGGTCACAAGACTGGGCAGTCCGCACCTTCCAATCACTTATTTAGGCTGAAAATTGACCACTTAGTGTCTGAAAATAAATACATATAGGATGAATATGCACACAAGGAAGATCTTCTTCATGTGTTTACCCGACTGTTTTTGACTCCCGTTTCATTAATGTCATTTAGACACACAGCCTTGTGTCTAATCGTAGGCTTTTTGGTTAAAGTGGCCATTAAGAGTAAGAGATCTCAATTAGCCATGTGTCTTAGAGAAGTTCTGCTTGTGCTTTAGTTTCATTCATGGTCTGGATAATTGCCCGATTAGTTTCATGTGTCACATTAGCTGTTGTTGTCTTTGTATACCAGCTTTTTACAGCTACATGCATCCTTTATTTGTTTCTAAATTAAAGACAGATAAGAATAACTACATGTAATCTTAATCACTGGTAATTTACAGTACATACAATAATTGCTATGCCCACTGCGGTTATATCTTTTTGGAAAGTATTAATTTAGAAAGTACACTCAACATTACTGTAGGAAACATCATACAGATTGCAATTTTGGCTCATTGACTTAATTCAGTATCATAATTTCACAGGTATCTGCAACGGATAGCCATAATTTCTGTCAGCTGTAAGAATGACCTTCTGATGGTTTACTCATTTTTACCCAAGGTTATTGCCCATGACTGCCTGTTTTATAATATTCTTATTGCACTAGAGAGCAAATAAACCTATCGATTCAAATGTCAGACGTCACGTGCTGGAGCTGCAGATGGAGTACGCTGGAAATCCAGATGGATTATTCTGAAAATGTCAGTCCTTATTGACAGAGAGAACATTTTCCATAAACTCTTAGCCATATCAAAATTTGTGAAAATTCTGTGTTTGGACTTAATGTTCTCTGTCAATGACCCCCGAGTCCCTGAATTGAAAAGTGACCGACCGTGTTCCAGGATTCTGAATGCTAAAGTGGAGTAATTTGTGTGATTATGTGACTGAGTGATTTGAGTGTTTTGGTTCAAAAATAGAATTGAAGAGAAATTAAAGAGAAAACACCACTCATCCAGTATAAGACTTGGCTGAGGTTCTGGAGCTCAAAAGTACTAAATGTGAACCAAGCTTCTGCACACTCAAACATGTGTGCAGAAGCATTTTATACATTGACTAAACGCAGCATCGCAAGATGTTGCATTTGTTGGACTGTTTTTGTCCTTTGAAAGGATTCCTAGTTTGTGATACCATTGTGGCTGTTATCTTTGCCTCTAGGCTCCATCCTTTTTTCTCATGCAGTCCTTTTCTTCAAGGCGAGTGGTGAGAAAGATGTGATTATTGTGCGATGTCTCGCTCCGTACTTGAAAGGATATTTAATCAAGTTTGGTAATAAGGTTCAGCCTTTTTTCTCTCTCATTAATGAATGCATTTGTTTGAATGTTGAACATTTTCTGTGCTGACTCTTTCTGAGTCTTGCCGCTGGGACTGAGCTTTGTCAAATGAAATATTTTCTATCTGAACTCTCTTGTTTCCCCGAGCAAATTCATTATAGAAGTGTTTTAAAGAGAGTTATTAAAAATGTATTCATTTTGTTACTAGAAATGGCAGTCAGCTAGATTATGATATGTGATTTGAAAGCCAAAGATAAGTAATCCCAGCTGCTGATTTTGTGAATTCCTATATAAAACATGACTTAAAATATGATTAGATCTTCTGTTAATTCATTATGTAATTCAAAATAGATAAAGAAAACCCAGTTACACAAATAACACAACAAAGTATCCAGTTTTACAAGGATTGTTGAACTAAGTAATCTAACATTAAATCTCTTTGTTGGATTACAGTGGTGCTTGAAAGTGTGTAAACCCTTAAGAAGTTTCTATATTGCTACATAAAATTGACCTAAAACATAATCAGATTTTCACACAAGTCCTAGAAGTAGATAAAGAGATCCAAATTAAACACAAACCATGATATTGCCACCGCCATTTTTCAAAGTAGGGATAAAATTCTTATATTGGAATTCAGTGTTTGATTTTACCAAACATAAGATCTCTCATTTAAGCCATGAAGATCCATAAACATGATTGATGACTGATGCTTTTTAATAGGGTACAGTCGGCCACAATCACACCTGATTGACCCTAATCATTACTTATACCAGACTGATCATTTCAGATGTTCACATACCTTTGCCAAGTAAAATATATGATGTTTTATCTTTGTTTAAAAAAAGTTAAAAAATGTTGTTTTTATGTGTAATTTATGCTATTTATAATTTTTGGCTCTCTTTATCTATTGTTATGACTTAAATATGATCAGATCATGTTTTAGGTCAAATTTATGTAGAATATGCGCAAAATGTTAAACGTTCACAAACTTTAAAGCAGCTTTGTAGCTAGCATAATGTAAAGTTCTCATGTGAGTTCTCATGTGTTAGTCTGTCCAAGTGCAGGACAACTGTAACAGATTTGATATTATACACTGCACAAATTCTCAAAAGCATACTAACTAACACAGCTAGATGTGCTATTGTATGTTTTTGTATTTGTGGTTTCATTTGAATGAAAAGCTCAGATGATTTCTATTTGTTGCATTATATTATATTATAATATATTGTGGCATTGTAACATTGTTACAAGCATAACATTTCTAACCCGCCACAAAAAGAAAATATCTGTTTTAGCTACGACGTTCAGCTGTGAGTTACTGACACACTGCCTGGAATATATTGCAGAGACTGAAGACCTGCCAGACCTGCTCTCCCCTACAAGAAATTACACAGTGACCAAAAAAATGAGATATGACATTGATGCTTCAGCTTGAAGCTACTTTTTGAATCAAGGATGATAGACATCACTATTTAAACAAAGTCATTTAGAGTTTGATGTGAATTGTGTTAATTGTAGAGAAACTTACAGACTCTGATCATTCAATAAAACATTTCTCATTTTATGCTCTATTAGAACCTGCACATGTCTGGGTTTACATATGCAGTGTTGATCATGGTAAAATAATGAAATAAATCTGAATAAATAAGCATTTTTGGGTACAGCGTACACACTCACCAACCACTTAGTAAGGTACACCTCCTTGTATCTACACTCATTGTCCATTTTATCAGCTTCATTTACCATGTAGATGCACTTGGCACTTCTCCTTGTTATAGACTGTAGTCCATCTGTTTCTCTGTACTATCTATGCTAAGAATTTATCCTTGATTCCCAGAATTTCTTTTAAGCTAATTTACTTTTCTGAAAGTGGTGAGGACTCTCTCTGCTGGTAGATGGTTGAAGATTTCTTAGTACCACTGTCATCAAAGGTAGCAATGGATGTGTCACAAATGAGTCATGCTTTGTGCTATACCATAGCCCTTAGCTTCCTTAGCCTCCGACTCCTTACCATCTCCTCCATCCTTGCTGCAAGAGCATGTCCTCCGCTCATCAATTCACAGTAGAAAAGACAACTCATGTCAGTTCTCCTTCATCTGTGGAGCAATCAAATGTCTTTCATGCAGGGACAAGAAGAAAGAGAGAGAAGTAGTCCCTCTTCATGAGAGTGTAAGCTTAATTTTAATTGCTTTGACACAGCTGGAATTCGCACAGTCAATGCAAAAAAAAAAAAAAAACATTAAAAAACCCTCACGCTTCCTGGTAGATCAGCATTCGCTAATTTGAAGCTTTATGAATGTGAGAAGAATGTGTTGATTATGCCAAAAAAAAACATTTTCAAGGCCATTCTCTTTTACTGAGGCTGAAAATAATGGTCTGAATGCTATGTCTCAAGCATCAGCAATTCAGACTGGAGCGTGCATACAATAACCATATGCTGTTAATTCCTAGTTTGTCTCATTTCACTCTTGCATGAAGTAATAGTCCTGATGAAAACATTAAACATGAAACAGGAAGAGGGACAGTCTAACTAAAGGCTTTCCAGACATGGAGGCATAACAGCAAATCTATTATTTACTGTATCCTTTGCACTGAAATCAGTATTTTGTAGCAGGACCCTTATCAAACTAACCAATCCTTAACCATGTGCACATCTGAAATTCTACGTTCTCTTGGGTCTGTTTGTTGTTTGACTATCAGATACTAATACCATACTGGATACACCCAGAATACAGAAGGTTTTTCAGAGGTATCCTGGGCAAAGTTACAGTCGCCCAGGCTATGAAGGACCAACTGAGCTAACCAATCTGCTACAGTGCCACCCTGAGGTAGACCAGGGCTGCATCATTGGTTAGTTAAGACTGCCAAAGACAGAAGCTTGCTTATTGTGTGTGAAGCAGTTAAACAATGCCATTTCCCTGAATTTGCATTTGAGCATCTATTTTTCCCAGACAGCAGACAGCAGTTATTAATTAATTAAATTAAGTAATTAAAGTAAATAAAGAAGAGTTTTACACTCACAGCAGATAACAAATGTCACTAAGCTCTCATTAACAACAGTTCCTTCTGAATATGAAACCAGCACATAATGGTTCTTATTTTGGCCCCATTTATCCTGGCTTCAGAAGAGCAATGTCTCAGAAATAGGTAAGACAAAGAACATGAGCAGGAACTGAGGGTTCAGGGTTGCTGACATCTCAGGGTCAACACTGCATTGAGAATAATTCACCAGCCAAACAGTGGTCCTGTGGCCAAAAACTGACTGCAGATGAAGGGGATAGAGAAAGGCTAACACAAATTGTGAATGCAATTTCAATCCACCGAATGTACCAACAAGGTAGACAAGATTTCATAAAGTAAGTGCAATAACCAATATTTTAAAAACAGGACATGCACATGTTAGAAAGAGAAAAGCAATAGAAACGGAACCTCAGAATACAATGCCACAGTGGCAGACTGATCGAAATAAAGATATACTGCAGTGATGTCAGTTTGCATCTCCGTGGGCCCACTGTTTCCAACTAGCAGCTCCTGCAGAGCAAGAACTCCACCTCCTAAGGGTAGAAACTGTGTCTGCAACAATATTGCTGCTGTCCCACAGTTAGTGTGTACTGAATATGTTTTATTTGATGCAGTCTGTAAACAGACAAGTAGACTAATCATTATGTGTATTTGTATTCTTCAAGAGCATCCTGTCCTATCTGTTAACTTCATCTATGACCATGTAGCAGCTTTCCAAACTCCAAACCCAGCAGGGGAAAAGTGAAATCAATTCTTGGAGGAACTTCATGGCCAAAAGTTTCTTCTAAAGCTACTACTGAAACTGGGGCAGGGATAGGATGGGAAGGATAGGAACCAATCAGACCAGCTTTCCATGGAGATGTTGTACTGAATCCAGATGACACCTTGGAACTCTTGATGGCTGGATGAGTAGCAGACCGCATGTTTCATGTGCTTGCTGAGTCACAGACCTCAGTAATCTTCTTTAATCGTGTTATATCCACATCAGAATGATAGAGAAGCCCAAAAACTCAGGGTTGTATAATTGCTTAGTCTTTTTAATGGGTGCTACATTTTATACATTTATTTAAAAAATCAGTGGCTTTAGGAACAATATCCACAGGAACAATTTGATCATGTATATTCCCCACCTAAAAATACGAATCAATATACTAAAGTCATTTTTTCTTGAATGTTCACTGTTCTCATCAAGACTTATTAACCCTACCACATGCATTTCATGTTGGTCCAAGTTGCTACCCATACAGCAAAATTGTCCCAAATCTGGCCCACATTCCCCATTTTCATCTGGCCTACATTTGCCATTTTCATCTGGCCCACTTGCCAGATGGGTTGATGGCACTTGGGTAGACATCGCCCTGTAGCAAGATGTGGGCCACATACGCACCACATTAGGACCATGCCTCAGGCAAAAGTAGGCAACTTAGCCTGTATCTGTGGCAGAAGTGGACCAGATCTGTTTTGGGACAGGTGGGTAAAATGCATGTTGTTAATATACATGCCACCTTTGGATCACAGCAGATTGCCAGTACCAACAGTGCCTAATCATTGCCAGATGTGGCCCACATCTGATGCTATGTGAATATATGCTGGTTTATGCTTTTCACCAGATAGCATGCAGACGGGGGCCACAGCTGGCAAAAATATGGCACTGCTGGCCCACTGTCAGCACTGGCAATCTGTGTTGAGCCAAAAGTGACCCACATATCTAAAACATTCATTTGGCCCTCCTGTCCCACAACAGATCTGGCCCACTTCTGGCACAGATACAGCCAAGTTTCGTACTTTTGGCTGATGTGCGGCCCTAGTCTAGTGCGTATTTGGCCCACATCTTCCAACTGAGAACGGTCTGCCCAAGTGCCGTCAATCCATACTGCAAGTGGGCCATATGAAAATAGGGAATGTGGGCCATATTTGGGCCAGAACAATTCTGCTAGCTGGTCACCCCAGCATTTTCATGCTGGTTGACCAGCATACCCGCATCAAAGCACGTTATATCCTGGTTTGCTGGTGTACAACCATTACTGCTGACCTCCATGATGACTGCCCAGATAGCAAATTTCTGGTCAAAATTCAGTCTGCCCTACTTGCCACATGGATTGATGGCACTTGGGCAGACCGCACCTGGTTGCAAAATGTGGGCCACATATGCAATAGGTTAGGGCCACACCTCAACCCCAAATGTAGGTATATCTGCCAGAAGTGGACCAGAGCTGTTTTGGAACAGGTGAGTGTAAGAGTTTACACATGTATGTACAGTATGCGGGCCACTCTTGGCTTGCATGCAATTTGCCACTAGGCAGCACTGCCATATCTGTGCCAGAAGTGGGCCAGATCTGTTTTGGGAAAGGTGGGCCAAATGCATGTTTTAATATGTGGCCACATCTGCATGCTATCTGGGTGGTCCATGCTGTTTCTAGCAGGGTACTAACAGGTTCTGTAGTGTTCTGGTAGTGTTCTATTCAAGCTTATGGTGGTTTATACTAAAGACGTACTTTTATCATATTAGCAGTAAGGTTTCTTACTATGATCGTTTTTATTATTCAACCGTGATACATTCTACTCGAATGAGCCTTCCCCACTAGCAGACACCCCTTATTATTAAATGTCAGCATACATCAGAGATGCACGAAGAAGGAAATGTCACTGATCTTTAAGGCGTGGAATGAAGACTGATTAATTACCCCGTCCGTTTATAGGAACATCACAAAGGCAAATATCAAGCGAACGGAGTGTTTAACTATTTATTAGCTTCAGTGAAGGAGAGGAGGAGAGCAGGAAAACAGCGCTGAGCTACAGCGGAAAGAAATACAACACCCACAAGCCACTGGGGCTAGTGACGTCACCAAGGGGCGCCAAACAAGTTGCCTTTGCTTCAGTCCGAGGTGTTTCTGAAAGGTGAGTTCTGCAGATTTTCCTGTATTGTTTTGAAGTATTTATTTGACACGTGTTTATTTACGATTCTGTTAAGTGCTTTTGGAGTCGCTTTGAGCACTTTATAATGCATGTCAGCTTTTAGTGTTTAGCTGAAATGAACTCTGACCTGAATACCTGAACCTGCTTCTTACTGACGAATAAACTACTGTAGAGGCTAAAGTTAACTTACTGGCATGCTGTCTTTATAAAAAATGATCTTTCTGCCTGTCTTACTGTTAATATTCTATATCCCTACACACTGAATACTCTTAATGGTATGTACTCCCTACCTGCTGAATGCTGAATACACTGTACTGATCAGCAATTACATTAAAACCTTGTTTCTTCACTCACTGTCCATTTTATCAGCTCCACTTATCATATAGGTGCACTTTGTACTTCTGCAGTTACAGACTGTAGTCCATCTGTTTTTTGCATACTTTGTTAGCCTGCTTAGTTCACTGCTTAGGACCATCACAGGGGAAGTACTATTTGGGTGGTGGATCATTCTCAGCACTGCAGTGACACTGACGTGGGAGTGCTGTGTTGCACTGGTGTGAGGGGATCAGGGACAGCAGTGCTGCCGGAGTGTTTAAACAGCTCACTGTCATTGCTGGACTGAGAATAGTCCACCAACCAAAACTATCCAGCCAGCAGTGTCCTGTGTCGACTGATGAAGCACTAGAGCATGACCAACACAAACCATGAAGCAACAGATGAGCTACAGTCTCTGACTTTATATCTACAAGGTGGACTAGCAAATTAATAGTGTCTAATAGACTGGACAGCGAGTGGACACTAGGACTACTGTGTCTGATCCATTCGTATCAGCAACACATACTAACACATCACCAGCATGTCAGTGTGACTTCACTGACTACACCATTGAAGAACAGGGTAAAAAGGGCTAACAAAGCATGAAGAGAAATAGATGGACTGCAGTCTGTAATTGTACACCTACAAAGTGCTCCTAAATGTCATGGCTTATGGATGTATATACCCTGAACATTTTATACTAAATGAGATTTTTTTTCAATTGAACAAAAGACGTTTCCTGAAGAAGCTTTGCTCTAATTTGATGTATCATTCATATGAGATTGTGTTATTAATCATAAGACATTAGCTAAAAAGATTTCCTTTGAAATTAGGTTGTCATTCCATAGATAGATAGATAGATAGATATGTATGAATAGATATACATATAGATGCATATACTCATTACATGTATATGCTTTGTTTTAAGCAGACCGTGTCATGGCGCTGGCTGGAGTGCGTGTGATTGAGCTTGCTGGGCTTGCTCCTGCGCCCTTCTGTGGAATGATCCTGGCAGACTTTGGTGCAAAAGTGATTCGTGTTGATCGGACAAAGGTTGCGATGTCTGTAGATACTCTAGCAAGAGGCAAGAAGTCTGTAGCCTTGAACCTGAAGAGTCCTGAAGGTGTAGCAGTGCTGAAAAGACTCTGTGTTCAGTCAGATGTGGTTCTTGAACCCTTTCGGAAAGGTTGGTCACAGTAAACTCACTTCAGTTCTGTAAACAGTGAATATGCATTTCAAATCGTAATGCATGTAATGATTACCTTAAACGGTTTTGAACATTGACATCAGACATTGCAACGGTTGAAAATCATCATATGTGAGGTAGATCCAGTGCACTGCTGCCTAAATATTCAGAAGAGTCTTGGTGATTATAATTTCTTGTTGCAGTGGTGTAACATATTGCCATCACTGATTGCCCATCTTTAACCATGCAGTGGTTATCTCTTAATAAAAATGATGTGCCTCAAATTTCCCCTACTTGCTGGGGAGCAAAATAATTTGTTCTCGTTTAACTATCCAGTCCTCTGCTGCTATGAGCTCCAATTTACTCAACTTGAAGTTCTTGCCCTAAGCTCTGCCCTCACTTTGCCTCTCTCTCTGCTGTGCTGAAGGGGTGATGGAGAAGTTGGGTTTAGGTCCCGAGGAGCTGCTGAAGGAGAATCCTCAGCTGATTTATGCACGACTCACAGGCTATGGCCAGAGTGGATCCTATGCCAAGGCTGCTGGGCATGATATCAACTATCTAGCCATGTCAGGTACCCAATTCACGTAGTCTCAAGTTCTCTCTCAGAGCTTTGGATTTAGAGGCTGTTGCAGAGTATGTTGTGCATGAGTAGATTGGTCGAAATGCATGTTTTGTTCAATTGAGTATGAAAAGCTGGAAATGGACCTTCTAGGTAGGCTAAGGTAGTGTTAGGGGTCTAGTGTTAGTATAGTGTAGGCTAGTGTAGCGCCTGCCTAGATCAAATCTTGGTCTATGACATGGTGGGCAGAGGAGGTCAGTTTTAACTCTATGGATTAAATTGTTAAGATGTTGGTAAGAAGTCATTCAGTGTGCTTTAATGTGAAATGTACCCTTGTAGAGTGACTTACTGAGTCAGAATTGTTAACAGTGGTGACAAAAGCAAGTAGACCTTCAGAGCCCTTAATACCTTTAAAAGATTTCAGATTCATGAGTCAGGTACAGCAATAAGGCCCGTCTGTGCTTGCGTCAAATGCGCGGTCGAGCGCAAAATTTGAAACATTTGCATGTCTCACGATGTCAGTGTTGATAATGGTAAAATAGTGTTAAATCTAAATAGTGTAAAAATAAGTTGTCATAGGGGAGCATTTAGCCTTACTTTGTCTTTACTTGTATGTATTTGAAAAATACAGTTTAGGCCACAAAAAATACTGTGAGCTTTACCACAAAATGATCATATACTAATATCTCAGGACCAGTCAAATTATTTGGAAGCAATTATGGAACACCAGATTATGAAACAGTTTCTGGCCCTTTGCCATAAGCATCTGACCAGTACACACACACACACATACACATACACATATATGTGTGTGTATACACATTCAGTATGATCATTTTGCAGTAAGGCTTAGTTCTTTTGTAGCCTAAACTGTAGTTTTCAAATACATTTAGGTAAAGGCAAAGTAAGGCTAAATGCTCCCCTATGACAACGCATTTCAGATTTAACACTATATTACCATTATCAACATCACATCTAAAAACTCAGAGCACATAAATATGTTCACTGATCACTAAAGTGGCCATATTTGCAGTACAGACATCACAACCTCTAATTTTCTCTCGCCACCACTGTGAAGAAATCCAAATGAATAAGCTTCTCTCCAGTGATTTCTCGCCAGACCGCTCTGACTGACTTTGTTTACATCTTGGTGGGTGGATTATGCAAAAATTTTGACTAAGGGTAAAACATCATCTGTGTAATCTTCCCACTGTTCTGTACAGATTGTGTTTTTTGTGACAAGACATGATGGCTGGAATGAACCTGGGAGAGCTCTGTATATACAGCGTGCATCCTCTCTTTTAGTACTAATGAAGGCATCTAATGGAGAACATACACGTGAACGTAGAAGCATAGTATAAATGCTAAACTAATTTTAGGCCATACTGAATGCTCCTCTTTTGCAGTATTGTTGTAGTAATGCACCCAGACTCTCAGCAGCTGGCTTGTGATGGTCTAGCATAGCCTGCAATAGGTCGTGACAGATTTCATTAATTTTTTAAAATGCTGCGTATGGAGGAGCTTTTACAAACTCTGTGTATAATTAGTTTCCCAAATTCAAGCTTTTGTTTCTGTTGTGATTCTATTGTGTTTAATGTTCTTGTGTTTTTACCATGTGCTTACATGTGAAAATTTATTTTTTTTAATATATTTGTAATAATGAGATTTCTGCGATGCCACAAGGGATCATTAAATCCCATGAACACCATAAAATATAATTTTTTTTTTTTTTTTTTTTTACATTTAGTGTATAATGTTTTTTATTTTTCTGTTGCATGTTTTGTTTCATTTGTTTCATTTAGAAAATCAACAAAACGTGTAATTTGACCGGGATGTTCAAACTTTTGCATACAACCGTCTGAGAACAAATTTCGAAGTGACTTGGTGCTTATCTGTATTTCGCAGCTGGCTAATGCTATAGAACAGGTGCCAGCTTTGCTTTGTGCTGCAGCAGAATTTTTATTGTTGTGTTGACAGCATGTCTTGATTCTGGCACCCACAATCAGCTCTAGGAATTGGTTTGGCAGGTATTGGTTTTAACACAGATGGTTTGATTATTGGCTCAGATATAACACCGAGAAAAAGTTTGTGAACTCTTCGGAATGATCTGAATTCCTTCTTGCATGGATGTGATCTTCATTTAAATCGTAATCTTAAAAGGCAGTTTTATTTAGCAAACATTTTACAGAGTTTTTTTTTTTATCTGACAAATGGCTAAAACTTTTTCAAGGGTCAGTGATCAAAGCAGTGCTAGGACACTGACCGCCTGGAAAGAAGATAATTGGCACAGTCAGTGTTTTATATAAAGAACACACACTTTGGTTACCTGTTAAAATGCAATATGCCTTGATCTAAAGCACTTCCAGAGGACCTCAAAAGAAAAGCTGTCCAGCTTCATAAGCTGTAGCAGATTTCAAAAAGATTTTTAAATGCTTCAGTCCACAGTCTGTCAAAAAGTTTCAAAGGGAAAGAGATCCTGCACCTAGGATTGAGCCAGTGTAAGGACATGAAGTAGAATCCTCAGATGATCGATAGAGAATCATAGGGTCACAGGCAAGTATCTGCATTTGGCTCTTGACAAGATTGGTGCTCCTGGGAGGAAATAACTGCTTTGTAAGCAGCTATCTCAAGTTTACTAAATACCACTCGGGTGTTCCACATTACTGCTAGAGCAATGTAATGGTGTGGAGCTGGTTTACGACCTCGGATCCTTGCAGTTAATGATCTAAAGCTCAAAAGATGAATTTATCAAATATTGCAGTTGTATCATTTTGCATGCCATGTGATTGGCCCCAAAAATGCAAAGCCTGTTGCAAAGCCAACAACAGGTCTTTTCGACAGGTCGGCCCAGTAGGTCGCAGCAAGACAAAAAGATAAGATAATCACCATCATTTAGCATGATTAATTGCTTAACTACATTTTAAAATGCAAAGCAGTGATTGTATCCTACTTTTCCTACTTAGGTTGTATTAAAAATATGTGTGGTTTTCTGTCATTTTCTACACTTTGCTGAACAATGATAAAGTGTTACATTAATCCACATAGAGCCCCACTTGTAAAGCAAAATGAACAAGGCTAATGTTTTAAGCAACGTTCACCCACTTGTGAGGTACGCTGATTATTGGGTGCAGCGTCAGTTCATAACTGATTGGTAATTTCACTGGTGACAGATTTCCCCAGTAAAACACGTCACACAAAATAGCAGAATGTTTCTGTGCTGCTTTATTGAAGATGGCTGACCTGGCAGTTGTATCTTTTGCATGCCATGTGATTGGACCCTTTAACATCCACTGATCTTCTATATTAATCTGACTGGAAGCCAAAACATATATTAGCGCCAGGGATTATACAAGCTGTTGTATCAAGGCTCAAGGTGAGTTTTAGACTTGTATTAGCTAGAAAACATTCTCAGACGGAACACTAAGCACGGTTGTAAGTCGCTCTGGATAAGAGCGTCTGCTAAACGCCATCAAAGTAAATATATAGTGTAAGGCTCTGCAATATTCCTGTGTAATTTAATTTTCATCATAATTCTACAATAATTCTGCAGACTATGACACTTTGTCTAAATTTACATTGACATGTCCAAAACGTGAGAGTATATATGTGTGTTAGCAACTTTCGATGTATTATCTTAAATGTGTAAGCCATTTGTTCATAGGAGAATGGTGCTGTAATATGCTGTGTAGGATGTCTTGTTTCTTCTCTCCATGCTCTGTCTCCCTCTGTTCCAGGATTGCTGTCCATGTTGGGCCGCAGCTCGGAGAAGCCATATGCTCCCCTGAACCTGGTGGCAGACTTTGCAGGGGGAGGCCTGACATGTGCCCTGGGGATTGTCCTAGCCCTGCTGGAAAGAAGCAGGTCAGGCAAGGGCCAGATCATCGATTCCAGCATGGTGAGTTCTTCGAGTTCTCGCTTCGCTTTTTAGTTTTGTTATACCGTATTGCGCAGTTTGAAAGTCACAAATAAGTGCCCTTAGCGAACCCCGTCAAGATGTGCATCTTCTCTGAAGATTTACAGATTGCAGATGTTTCAACTGAAAAAGATGTGTTTTGTTTTTTTTTCTGAATCAACAGTAAGAGCGTGGCATTGATGTCGGTCAGTGTATCGCATCTGTGCTGTTTCAGCCTTTAGAAGTTTTTCTTATTGGTCTGTTTGTCCCAAATCACTGAAAGGAGCCCATTATAAGTGTTGTTGGCCCCTTCACATTGTAGTCCTGTTTTCAGGCCAACCGGTCAATAGTCAATTTTTCCAAACCTGGCATTCTGACTTAAGTGCATCTCTGCATTCTGTTTGTTTATCTGCACATTTTCAACAAGCCTAGTACTCATGAAGAAGCTGTTCAACAGTGTTTGTATCTTCAGGGATGTTGTTCACTTACCACAAGTATGCATGTGGAAAGTGGAGAAAGTAAATAATTTTACTTCAGTCTCTGTGTGAAACTCTGTGTCCTAAGCAGCTTGTGACCTGGACTAAAACAAACCTGGTTCTGCCTGTCTAGCCAAAGTGAGTTACTTGAGCTGAAATAAATGTACTAATGTTAATTGCCTTTTTTTCCCATTGTATCTGTCTATAAATGTTATAGCTTCAGAGTGGCGTGACGGCCTAACTGTTTGATTGTTAGATTAGTTCATGAGTTTAAATCCCAGTGATTCTTCATTTATTTGTGGTCAGTCTGACCTTTGCTTTGCCAAGCTCTGGAGTCTCTGCCTTCTCCGTCACGTCCTTAACAATGCATCCTAATGTGCTCCATTTAAGGCACTTG